>JAJHSJ010000017.1:23926780-24064579 GCA_021015155.1 Magnolia officinalis
CATGTAGAGGAAATATAACTTCCCAACATGCTGGATCAGGTCCAGTAATCCCTAACCAGAGAATTGACGATGTAGTAAGATAACCATGCGTTCACATGTATAATTAGCAGACTCAATGATATGCCAGATCTGGTAGAGTTTACAAGGATTTTAACTCACACTTGCAAGTAGCAAAGGCCACAGGTGTCATGTCATTTGATCTCATGCCCAACACGAGACCAATCAACACTTCCAATGTATGATAACACAACCAAAATAACTGACGATTTTATCAATTTCTAGTCTCAAGATTATTCTGTACTTCAATATATCATGCTAAATGACTAAAAATGTGCAACACAACCTACACCTCAGTTGGGAAAATGAAGCATTAAAGAAATCTCTCGCCAACTTCAATAAATCTCTTCAAATCTATAGAAAGGAAAATGCATCACATGATGAAATGATCAGAGACTAGTGTTTGTTCATGGAAAGAAGCATTGAGAATGCAGTTCACCTAAATCATGAGTCAACTGTCATGTGCGTTTAAGTGCCGAGATGGATAACTAACCCATATATGATGACCTACAAACAAATGATTAATAGTGCACCACTGAGAAATCAAGCACACATATCTCCACCATTTAACACAATTGTTGGAAATCTAGCAAGCAATTCAAGATCCAAATTTTTAAAAGCCATTTTCACAACAAGAGAGGGTGTATAGTGCATGCTGAGCACGCAACATGGGCATTTCCCCTAGAAATAAAGACGGCCATCCAAATCAAATTTCTCCTGGTCCAGGCCATCCACATGTAGGCCTACCAGATAAACGGCTCTGATCACAGAATATAGGCCCAAAACATCATGGAGATCATTCAGACTACATTCCACAGACTGCTACCCATATCTAAATCCATACACCCCCCCCACCCAATATATATATATATATATATATATATATATATATATATTATATATATAACACGATATACACTACCAACCCATCTCAAAACCCAAACCCAAAACTGCAATAGAAGAAAAAAAAAATCAAATCAAATCAAATTGAAAAATTAAAAATCTCCCCAAAATTCCAAGAATTCACGAACGAGTAGAGAGAGAGAGAGAGAGAGAGAGAGAGAGAGAGAGAGAGTGAAAAGACGAAAATAACCTGGGGAACGAGCATAATCCCAACGGTGAGGCCTGCCATGAGATCGACCTGAAGGTATTCCCGCCATCTGTAGGTCCGGATCCAACGGAAGCAAGGTAAAAAGAGCTCGATCCAGCCGTCCACGTCATCCGCTCCAAACTCGACCGCCATCTGTCGGTCCAAGGGACGGAAAGAGAGGAGGAAGGAGAAGACGAGGAAGGGTGTTGGAATGGGATTACCTTCACTTGCCGGTTATGCATATTACGAACCGGAAGACGAGCGATGGCTTCCAGCCCGTCATCCAGGGAGGCATTCTCCACTGAGTTCAGTCGACGTTAGAAATGAGAAGAGGGAGAGAAAAGAGGGAATTGGAAATGAGACGAGGGAACTGGAATTAAATCCATCCCTCTTCCGAAATGAAATGTTTGTTTCAAATCCACAAGTTGTGAGTTTTCCATAATTTAGCACATTAACTACATTGATAGCCCTACATTTAAGGGACCATTTAATAGATGATTAAGATAGTTTTATATAATAAAAAGTTTAAATATTAACCATTAATAACTAGACCCATTATTTAGATGGTCTGGATAACTCTATATATCATTGCCACTATTATTAAGAATGAGTCACCACTATTTTACATTAAACACAAAACTCACACAATGTTTTATACACCAAATAACGTCACTTGCCCTTTAGATCTGGTATGGCTCTGTGGGCCCCACCATGATGTGTGTCAAACATCTACTCCATCAGTTAGATGAAACATTCCATGCTGGGCTTAGGTATTAAAAATCAAATCAATATGTGACTTGTGTGGGCCACACCACATACAAAAGTTGAGAAGGGTTACCCTCCATTAAAACATTTATAATTATTTTTTGGGCCTACAGAGATGTGGTTCACAAATCCAGCCCATCCATTATGTGTGTGTCACTTGGACGAGGGGTCATACCAAGTTTCAGATGCATCCAAATTTCATGTGGGGCCTCACCAAGTACTTTTATATGTTTTAGGCATGTCTTTACATGATTTTAGATGGTATGGCCCACTTGAGTTCCTTATACTGCTGATTTTTGGGATATCCCATAATTTAAAGGGGACCCATCAAATGCACGGTGTTGATTTTTGACACACGTCATGGTGTGACCCACACAGCTCGACCTCATGGGAGAGTTCCCATGAGCTCGACGTACAGAACCTTTTCCACACACACATATATATATATATATATATATATATATATATATATATATATATATATATATATATATATATATATATATATGACTCGAGCTAATTTTAACGTCCCATGAGGTTGAGCTGTGTGGGCCCCACCGTGATGCGTTTCAAACATCAACACCATCAGTCAGATGCACCATTCCATCGTGGGCCTAGGTCTCAAAAATCAAGTCAATCCGTGACTTTTGTGGGCCACACCACATACAAAAGTTGAGAGGTGCCGTGCACCATTAAAACATTTATAACCATTTTTTTGGGCCCACCGAGATGTGGTTTGCAAATCCAGCCCATCCATTATGTGTGTCCCACTTGTATGAGGGTTCAAACGAAGTTTCAGGCGCATGCAAATTTCAGGTGGGCCCCACCAAGTGCTTTTATATGTTTTTAGCATGTCTTCACATGATTTTAGATGGTATAGCCCACCTGAGTTCCGTATACGGCTGATTTTTGGGATATCCCATAATTTAAAGGGGACGCATCAAATGCACGGTGTTGATGTTCGAAACGCATCACGGTGGGGCCCACACAGCTCGACCTCATGGGACGTTAAAATCAGCTCAAGCTCATTGTACCTTGTTCCCCTTATTTGTGGTGTGGTCCATTTAATTAATCTTTGGATATGAATCATTTTTTGGACAATTCTTTAAAATGATCTCAAAAAATGGATGAACAGTGTGGGTTGATCCCGAATTTTCGGTAAATCCAAAACTCAAGTGGACCATGCCACACGAAACAGTGTGGAATAATGATTTCCACCGTTGATACCTTCCTTGGGCCCATAGTAATGTTTATTTGACATCCAACATGTTCATAATATCAAAAAGATATGAATGAAGAGAAAACACAAAAAGATATGAATTATTGTGGGCCAACTTTGTGGTCCATTTAATCTCTTTACTTGCCTCATGTTTAGAAAGTACAGGAAATAGTAATAAAAGAAATCGTATAAAAATGTTCAAGGCTATTTTCGTTTCAAAAATTTGAAAAAAAGAAGTCGCATAAAAAATGTTCAAGGTCATTTTTGTCTCAAAAATTTGAAAAAATAGAAATCGTATAAAAAATGCTCAAGGCCATTTTCGTCTCAAATTTTTTTTAAAAAAAATCGTATAAAAAATGTTCAAGGCCATTTTCGTCTCAAAAATTTGAAAAAAAGAAATCATATAAAAAATGTTCAAGGCCATTATCGTCTCAAAAAATTGAAAAGGTGTTCCATTTGTACGGAACAAAAAATCGAATACTTAGAGCCTTTACTTGGCAGCAGACGAATGAACAACAAAAAGACAAAATCTAGTAATGGATTCTGTTAAGGAAGAAAAAGACTCAATTAATAAACATCTAAGATAGTATAATCATATAAATTTTAGTTAAAGGTCAATCAATGGTCGATTCCACAAGATTAAATTTCTCACATCAGCTTAGATCCAAAACTTCTGTGAATGTTATTTTTAATGGCGGACGTTCAATCCCCACTTTGTAGTCCACTTAAGCCTTTGACCCGCCCCATTTTTTAGTTAATATCTTAAAATGATCCGAGAAAAGCGTTGAACGATATGGAGAAAGTCAATCCATGACTTGGGTGGCTCAAGAGCTTAAAAATAAAGTCAATCCATGACTTGGGTGGGCCACACCACACAATATAGTGGAGAGGGGTTTTCTTAAAAAATTCATAATCATATATTGGGCCTGCCTAAATGTGATTCACATATCCAACCCACTCATTATGTGTGTCCCACTTGGATGAGGGGTCAGACCAATTTTCAGCCGCATCCAAAACTCATGTGGGCCCCACCAAGTGCTTTTATATTTTTTAGGATGTCTTTACATAGTATTAGATGGTATGGCCCACTTGAGTTTCGTATATAGATGATTTTTGAGATATCTCATAACCTAAAGGGGACACATCAAATCCACGGTGTTGATGTTCGACACACATCATGATGGGGCACACAAAACTTACTAACATCAATTCTTAGGTTCTCACGAGGTCACTAAGTTGGGTTACAATTTTGACCAGAATATTTGGCCCATTTTACATGTCTGGTCCGTTCACTCTATTTTACTGATCAATACCCTCAATTTGAGTAGTTACTCGCCTCAATCAGTTTACATATGAGAAAGATATTAGGCATACAAGATTGATCACACAATTTCAGTGAAATTTGATTTAAACATCCGAAGTTATTTATTCTTTAATCTGAACTGATTAGATTATCCAAAAATGATTAAAGGTTCAACTAATGGATGTGCCTAATAATTAGTAATTTTATTTTTCACAGATAAATTTCAATTTCCATTAAAATAAAATTTTTTTTTTTTCAAAATGTATATATTTTTTCTCTTTTAACAAATATCATTTTTATTATAAAATATTTCACTTTTGTTATCTAACTTTTCAATTTTTCTTGTTAAAATACAAAATCTAATTTTCTTTTTTTAAAAAATATATATTTTAATTTGTCAATTTTTTCACAAATTTGTTTAAAATCTCTAAATTTTCTTTTTCAAAATATCATTTTTTTAATTTCACTTTTGTTATATAAGTTTTCAATTTTTCCTGTCAAAATAAAAAATCTAGTTTTCTTTTTTTAAAAAACAAATATTTTTTTTTACAATTTGTCGATTTTTTCACAATTTTGTTTAATTTTTAATTTTTTTTTTTCAAAATATCATTTTTTAATCGAAATCTTATTATATAATTTTTAATTTTTTTTGTCAAAATACAAAATCTAGTTTTCTTTTTTTAAAAAAAATATATATTTTTACAATTTGTCAATTTTTTCACAATTTTGTTTAATTTTTCATATTTTCTTTTTCAAAATATCATTTTTTTATTGAAATCTTTTTTTTTCAAAGTTATCAACATTATTCAAAGTTCTTAATTTTTTTTTTTCAAAATGTCGAATTTTATAAAATCAGTTTTTTTTTTTTTAAAACATTGTTAATTATTTTTTCTAAACTTCGTAAGTTGGTTGTACCTGAGCATTAAAGACGGTTAAGGACCGTCTCTATACAGACGGTCTTCCACGGTCGTAGAAGACGGCTAAGGACCGTCTCTAATAGAGACGGTCAGTAACAGTCTCTAATAGAGACGGTCATTGACAGTCTCTAATAGAGACAGTCTATGACAGTCTCTAATAGAGACGGTCTTTGACAGTCTCTAATAGAGACGGTTTTTGACAGGGAAATAAGACGGCTAAGGACCGTCTCTAATAGAGACGGTCTTTGACAGTCTCAGATTACAAGTAAAAGACGGCCACTGACCGTCTCTAATACAGACGGCCAGTGACCGTCTCTAATACAGACTGCCAGTGACCGTCTCAGATGACCACATATAAGACGGTCATTGACCGTCTCTAATACGGACGGTCTTTAACCGTCTCGGATGACGTATATAAGACAGTTAAAGACCGTCTTATATTGTTTGTGAACGCAGAATATTTAAAGACAATATTATGGACGGTCAGGAGCCGTCCCTAATTTTAGAGACGGTTTACGGCCGTCTCTAAACCGTCTTTAAACCAAGCAATTTTAGAGACGATCCAGAACCGTCTCTAAATTTGTCATTTATTTCCATTTTCAAGTAGGACATTTCATACGTTAGTTAACAAACAAGTTATTCTAAATTCACTATTAGTTTTTCGACTTCAGATTCAAACTTCATTTTCGGACTTTAGATTTCAAATTTAACAAACGGGCCCTAAGTTTTGGAATGGTATGTTATTACAAGCTTTGGAAACTGATGGACAGATTGGATTTCTCACAGGAGTCTATGTTAGGACCACGTAACTGTTGGGGGCCTTACACAAAACCTTAGGATTTAGCCACCGAAACAAACCAGAAATATGGAATAATAATGCAATGAAAAACAATCTAAGCATAAACCACACCACACTAGAGATTTTTACGTGAAAAACCCTCAAAGAGGTAAAAACCACGGGTCCTCTTCTAGATCAACAATCCACTATGAAGTAGAACGTTACAACCTTCTTCACTCATGCAGGAGTGGATAAACAATAAGTGAAACAAAGAAAACGGAAAGATCTCACCGATTACGAGGACATTGAAGAGCTGAGATATCAAGTGCACACTAGATCTCCCATATGAGAATAATCTCCCTTCTATAAGCTGCCTCTCTCTCTTTTCCTCTCTCTCACCTTTGATAGCCCTAAACCTTTAGTAAATCCCTTGTAAAGCTTTAGGAAACCCTCTTGTCATACCTAGAAAGCCCTAGGTACCTCCTATTTATAGTTTAGGAAACTCCTTTCTGCATCCCAGTTGCGAAAGGACTTGCGACACGAAATCCGTGCAAAATCACGGAACGAATCTGTGTAACTTCGACTGCTCGAGTG
Organism: Magnolia officinalis; assembly: GCA_021015155.1. NCBI lineage: Eukaryota > Viridiplantae > Streptophyta > Magnoliopsida > Magnoliales > Magnoliaceae > Magnolia > Magnolia officinalis. Next base: position 23,933,504 of record JAJHSJ010000017.1, read on the forward strand.
GAGTCTACGATCGATTGAGCACCACCCACGACCGGTCGAGATCCTCCTTCGACTGGTTGAGCACCCTGGAGAAAAATAGTCCACAATCGTTGGACTTTGAGTTGTGCCATGACTCGACTTTCACGACTGGTTGTACACAGCTTTTGACCGGTCGAGCGAGGCTCACGACCGGTCGAGCACGGGACAAAAAAAAATCTCATCAATAACTTCTGACCATGGTAACCTACATTGGTGGAATGAAAGTCTCCAAACCCAGTCTCAAATTGACAGTGAACCCTCTCATACCACCGTTAGTGCTAGAAAAGCTCGGTGAGATCTTACATGATGTTTACTAGTGCTAACAAAATGCCTATACAAGGACGGGCGCGACCACAAGAAACGGGCCTGGCTGAACATTTACCAGGAGTGGATTAGGGTAGCCTCGGCCTCACTCAAATGATGCAGCCATTACCATGGGGCCCGCCTTAATGTATTTATTGTATACCATGTCATTCATCCATTTTAAGTCTTTTGACAGATCTGCTTAGGGCATGAGCCCAAAAATGAAGTAGATCTAATCTCAGGTGAAGCATATATACAGCAGGAAAGAGCAGTAATTAGTTAGATAAGTTTTTAATGGCTAAGTTTATGATCCATCCAATATTTGTTTTTCCTCCTCATCTAGGTTTTTGTGAAAATAAGCATTACAATGGGCCCTAGTAAGTTTTTAATGGTGGAAGGTTCAATCACCACTGTTTCTTCTAGTATGGTCTACCTGAGATTTTGATATGCTTATTTTTTTGTGCTCATGCGCTAAACTGGTCTAGCAAAATGGATGGACCGCATGGATATAGAATACATACATCAATGTGGGTCGACAGTAAGGGCCACACATGTCTTGGGTAAGGCCGGACCCAACGAAGAATCACTCTACACAAAACTACAAAGAACCCAAACAACTACATGAACTAAAAAATAGATACAAAAGGACACCACCAAACCAACCCACATAATTCCATTAAGGGACTGAAAGGGAGGAGAGAATTTAGGGAACTTTGAAAACAGCTGGAGGCTGACTAGCAACTGAAACATACCAGAAAAGGGCTTCTGGGGATACGCACGCATCAGCTCCTCCAGCCACATTGCACCATGGCTAACAACACAGGTCCAAGTACCAATAACCTTTCTCAACAGGCACTTCATAAATAGATTGAAAACCAAGCACCCAAGCATTCAATGGGAGAGAACCGGATATCCAACCAAGATTGAAGGCCAGAGAAACAGAGACCCTCTACTCCAGCCTAGAGGCGATACACCATGCCAGAGTAGAATCCCTACTAGCTAGAGCAAAGCAAACATCCCAAAATAGTAACACTCATGTCAAAGCAGCAACAAACTTACAACAGATAAAACCACATCAACAGATGCATTTTATTTTGCCAATCAAGGTTCATAGAGCTTTAGAAGGAAAGGGACAACAATCTGGTGGGACTCAGTATAGATGCATATTGTTTAGAGAATCAAGGTTCATTCAAATGAAGACAATTTTCAGAATAGAGGTGAAGCATCCATGCTGCTCATTTTGGGCAAGAATTAGTTCCATCCAATTGCATTCTCAAGATGGCCAAACTCAGGCTAAATGCCTTAGACCTTCCTATCCCTGCCTCATTTCTGACTAAACAATTATTATTTACTACTCATTTCATTCTATCCATATTAGCTTTTAGTTTAAAAATCATTTCTTAGAAAGATAATATCTTACAATACAATCCTTTAATATAATGTTGAAAAACTAAGTAGAACACTTGATGCAACTTACACTACACTACATATATATCTTCCATCCTTAGCCACCCAAAATATGCCAAGATTTACCAAGGAAAAACGAACCTTGGCCCCTCAACTGTGGCTGTCTCGATGGATCTCGAACCCAATATATAAATCCCTGATTGCATGCATTTCCACAACAATATCTCTCATGTTCATTCGTTCGCTTGGAGATTCCACAGAACACGCTACACCAATTTTAACTATAGAAACCAAGCACTCTTGCATTTTACTTGGGGAAGTGTTGCATTGTTTCTTGTTGCTCGGAGCTTGAATTTCTTCTGAGAGCAGTCGTCGGTCTACAATCCTCATCACTTGATCAGGCAAAGCCATTTTAGCAAATTCATGAAGGCTCAGGCCGTCTTTAAATAAGTAATCAGTTGGTCTCTTCCCCATGAACATCTCCAAAAGAAGGATCCCATAACTGTAGACATCTCCACGTGCAGACGCCTTTCCGCCCATTCCATACTCTGTCATTCATGCATCTTGAATTTTTTAGATATTAAGGTTTCATTCCAATAATTAAATAACAATGGAAGATAGTTTTGGACATAGAAGAAGTAGCAATCATTGAAAGCATATGAAACAATTATCCTATTAATTTTAAACTTTTGAAGCATTAAGTTGTGAAGGTACTTTGTAAGCCAATATAGACTTCTATTAAGAAATTAAGAAGAACTTTGAAGAGAATAGGAGAGTGTTGATTTTCTTGTTGTATTGCTTCTTCGTACTAAAAATGAATTACACACATATTTGCAGGCTTTTAGGTACATTTAACAAATAAAAGCTACTTAACAGGTGCATCAAAAAACTAAAAGTCATGTGCCTTTTCAACTAAGAGACATACACACAAATTTCTAAGCATGAATACATCTATATTCAGAACCCTTAGCATTATTTCTCATGCATGTATTAGGGCAAATACATGTATTCCATAATGTACATGTATTAGAACAAATACGTGTATCTCATAAAGTACATGTATTGGAGCTAATACATGTACCTCTTAAGTGAATTAATTTACCACTTCCCTTCAATGTACTTTCTAAATTAATTCCTACATCTCTTGAAGTTAACAGAACCTTTCTTTTGAGAGTGCCTTGGTGGATGTCAGCCATTTGTTCTTTCATCTCGCAAGACTTCATATCGATCTCGCCACTCTTAACAATTTCGTGAATGAAGTGATGCTTGATTGCAATATGCTTTGTCCTATTACGATATTCTAGATTTTTTGCAATTGAAATGGTTGACATATTGTTATAATATATAGCGGTTCCTTTCTTTTTCTTTTCACCCGTATCTCCAAGAAATCTTCATAGTCATATTGATTGAGAAACCACAAGAGACACCACCACATACTTTTCTTCTCCTGTAGATTGAGCAAATGCACTTTGTTTCTTTGATGCCAAAGAAAATATGTTGGATCCAAGAGATAAAGTGTACACCGATGTACTTTTCATATCATCTAGGGATCCTGCCCATTCGCTATCTATATATCCTAACAACTTTAAGCGTGGGATAGGAGTATACACGATTCTAAAGTCCAACATTCCTTGGTTGTATTGCAACACCCGTTAGGCAACTCTCAAGTCTGTTTTGAACAATTCATGAATCTCGAGAGTAAACTAGTAGCAAATATAATATTAAGCCATGTAGTAATAAGATACAAGAGGCTTCCAATGATACTTCTATACAATGATTCATCCACTTTCCTTGAACTATCATCTTTCATAAACTTTTTAAAGTACCCTTATTTATCAATATACATGAATGGTGAGTCTGTCTTTCAAGTGAGCCCCAAATTGAAGATCACAAGTTCAAAACTCATCAAGATAAAGATGTACGAATGCACTTAATGGGTAAACTAAGCCTCATCTCCCTAAACCAAACTCTATCAGGTATATGCCTCAAAATAAAATGAACATATATATTTTACCCAAAAACATATTTGCAAACTCTGTGGTAAGTTTAGATTAGAGATATCTTAGAGTTGGTAGAGAAAGAAATTAAACAAGTAAAATTCATGTATTGATGATTACATCGAGCTGCAATCGAGGGAAGTTTTAATGCAATTGAACAATGTTTGATGGAATCGAAATCCATGCATAATTGTCTAGCAACATCAGTAAAATCAAGCTGGAATTATCAATTGCACCGAAGGAGGTTCGATGACATCGAGCCCACTTCTATTGCATCAACCTTAGCCACTTCCTCTATCGACTTTGATTTTTCTCTAAGTGTTATTCGATGTAATCGAAATTATTTCGATGTAATCGAAATTATTTCGATGACATCAAAAGTAAGTTATCGATGACATCGAAAGTAGATCGATTCCATCGAAATATGGACCAGTTTGTCCAGCAAGTTTTCTAGGAAAATCTAATATTTTCGTTTGCATCAAAGACAGTTCGATGACATCGAAGGTCTGATCGATTGCATCGAAATAGGGACAAATTTGTCCAGCAACCAAAGTGAATTTTACAAAGAAAATTAATCTCGATGGCATTGAAGTATGCTCGATGGCATCGGACAGACTCTGTCCCACACCTATTTGAAAAACCTTAGTGCATGAAGTCGATGGGATCGAAAACCTTTCGATGGCATCGACAAGAACATAATTTTGCCTTTTTTTACCATTGGGATTCAACTTTATATAAACACTTAGGTTGCTTCTTGAAAAAAGAGCAAGAATTGAAGAGAGCCTGAGAGAGTTATTATAATAGTTAATACCCTCATCCTCAAGCCCTCTTTTCCATAAGAGTTCATCATTCAATCCATTGCTTAAGCATTTATTGTCATATTTATTGATTGGATTGAATTATGAACTATGACATTCATTAAGTTTCCATCAACACTCTTTAATGGTAATTCATTGTGCTGGAATCTTTGAATGCTTAGCTCATGGGATTCTTCTCTAACTTCGAAAGAAAATTCATTTATTAAAGAATATCAGACCAAAACCCTAAACCAACAACCTCAAAACATTGATTAGAGCATCAACAGATGGTTACAGTTTTAGGGAGTTGAAGACTCTTCATCAACAAGAAGTTCTTCACCAACATGTGTTGACAAGAGGCTCACTCACTTATAAGTAATAGACTCCATAGAGTCTGAAGCCCCTCCCATGTGTAGGATTGAGATTCAGAGTTTGTTCATAAACTCATTAAGACCTTTCGTAGGCCTCCGACAAGAGAATACATATAGTGTCCTTGTGTAGGACCTATTGCCTTGTACAGGCATGTGTATTTGCTTCGTGTAGGCATATGAACTTGCCTTGTGTAGGTATATGAACTTGCCTTTTGTAGGTATATGAACTTGCCTTATGTAGGCATATGGATTTTCCTTGTGTAGGTATATGAACTTGCCTTCTTCTACAATGATCCAAGGGATAAAATTCGACGTATACAGCTAATTTATGATACATAGTCATGGTGTAAATTTTCACATTAAATGGATCGTGGGAACCACGTAATATAGAATTCAGTAGTCTAGGTTAATGGCATTTTTGTAATTATTGCTGATCTATGAGTTTTGGGAAATCTAATGGATCCACATAGTATAAGCAAAGCAATTCTTATGAAAGAATATATATCTAATTCATTATGAATAGGGAATTATTCATCATGTCATTCATGGAAAAGTACTTACGTCAAATCACGTGATGGATGGTCTTGTCTTGAAATCAACGGTCAGATGGTTAGATCTATTGAATGGAGGTAATTTCCAATGGTTAGATTTGTGTCAGGGTGAGAATGTAAGACTAGGATGGTTAGATTGGTATCGTACGCACGTATATATTACGTTAAATCTTATGATATCGCTCGAGAATTTTCGATGCTCGGGTATCGAAAAGTTAGGGGTGTTACAAATGATCATATATTAATAGTTAAGATCTATGTTGACGATATTATTTATGGATCTACATGCACTAACTTGTCTATTAAGTTTGCAGATCTAATGAAATCCAAGTTTGAAATGAGTATGGCTAGAGAACTAAATTACTTTCTTAGATTTCAAATAAAACAACATGAAGATAGTATATTCATCTCACAAACCAAGTATGTCTTGAATCTTATAAAGAGATTTGGGTTTGAGAATGGAAAAAATTTTGAATACTCCTATAAGTACAACTCTCAAACTCTCTAAGGATAAATCAGGTAAGAGTATAGACTCCTGTCTATATCGGAGTATAATTAGTAATCTTCTATACTTAACTGCCAGTAGACCTGATATTGTTTTTAGTGTTGGATTAATATGTGTTAGATATCAATCTGATCCTAAGGAATCACATCTAATCGCTGTTAAATAGATAATCAGATATGTTGCAAGTACAGCTAACTTAGATCTATGGTATCTATATGATACACCTGTATAAATTGTCAGATATATTAATACAGGCTGGGTAAGAAATATTGACGATAAAAAATCTACCAGTGGTGGATGTTTCTACATAGGGAATTGTTTAGTTTCTTAGCTCAGCAAGAAACAAAAATCTGTATCGCTCTCAAAAGCTGAAGCCAAATATTTTGCAGCTAGTAATGCTAGTACTCAACTGATCTGGATGAAAAGAATGTTAGTTGATTATGGTATTGCACAAGATACAATGACATTATACTCAAGCACAATTAATATTTCAAAAAATCTTATCCAACATTCTCGTACAAAATATATCGATATTCGATACCATTATATTTGATAATTAGTTGAGGACAAGAGTATTGCATTAGAATTTATTCATACTGAGAAGCAACTTGAAGACATAATGAAAAAATCGCTCGACAGGAATAGATTTTTCAAATTAAAGCATAATATTAGTTTGTGTATTTTTAATTAATTAATCATGTTGTTTATGCATTTTCTTTTAATTATTATATGTTTATAATGTTTAAATGCATAACACGTAAATAAAATTAAAAAAATTTCAAATTCGATGACATACTCGACCAGTCGAGATCGTGAGTTTACACATTAAAGGGGGAAAAATCGCTTTTCTATTTTCATTTCCCACCTTCTTCTTCAACTAGTCGTGCCTCTCTCAACGAACCCATCTCCAAATCTTCGTCGTAAGTGGTCTTTTTCTATTTTCCTTCTAGATTTGGGTTGTTCTTTGCTGTCTATCTTGTATTTGTGGTGTATTTGTAATTTACAACCTTTTTGTAGTGGGTTTTGAGAAAAAAATTGATCTAGACTCAACCCATCTACTTTCCTTAATCTTGTGCAATCACTAAATGGAGCATCGTACTATGAGGAAGACAACTCGCGAGGACCATGGAGGCTCCTCCTTTAGGTCAAATCCCATTAGCGTGAGAACCCTAAGGGGCCCCGAAGAAGATTCGTAGCATGTTAGGGATTTCCATACTAGAGAGATTATAATTAAAAGGACTGTAAATGTTGATCACATTGCACCATTTCAGCTTTTGGCTCTCCTTACCAATATCGGTTGGGAAATATTATTGGTTGGGGCGAAACGGCTTACCGTTCCACTGCACAAGCCATGTTTGCGTCCATCAGCGACTTGTCCCTTGAAAATTTTACTTTTTTAATTAATTTTAGAGAAGGGACAGTCCCTATTGATTACCACTTGATTTCAGCTTTGACTGATGTAGCCGTTGCTGATGATAATATTCTCATTGCCAGTCTCACTGAAAAAAAAATGACTCATACTAAGCGACGGGCGATCACTCGTAGACTATGTCACTTTAACGCTGAATGAAAATCTGGTAATGTTCTCCGTGCTAACTAGATGCTTCCTAAATATCGTGTCCTGCATCGAAGTTTTACGTCTAATGTTTATCCAAGGTTTAGGAATAAGTCTGAGCTTACTCCTTCCATGGCTCGTGTCCTTCATTCTGTAGTAATTGGTATTCCAATATGTCTTCCTTCCTTGATGTGTTATTTGATCATTCAATTTCATATTCATCCTGGTCATAGATCGATTCCTTTCGCCTATCTCATGACTTGCATTATTATTTATTGTAATGTCATCATACCTTCGACCAAGGCTCCTAAGTGGAAACTACCTTTTGATAATGCAAATTTGAACAAAATGAATCTGGAGTTTCTTCCCGGCTAGCAAGATGAAGAAGAGGAGGAAGCACTTATACCAAAGGACACGTTGATGGATGATATATTTGATGAGCTTGATGAGTCGAATGATCCATCTTATCTAGACTATCAACCTTCTCAGGTTAATGATCGGCTAAAATTCTTAGAGGAAAAGTTTATTAGTTGAAGGTTTCTCAAGATAATCTGGCGCAAAATAAAAAATCTTCAATGAAATATATGTGAAAGTATTTTCATCGCATCTCCAAGGGATTGCACCAGATCGATCCTTCTTTGTCAGCTCTCTCTTCCTCTAGATCCGATTAAGTTCATTTATGTTTTTAAATGCTTGGTCTGTAAAACTTATACTTTGTGTGTTTACTTGATGACTCTCTCCTATAACTCTCCTACTCTCCTTTGAATGCTTATTTCCCTTAAGTTGACATTTTTCATATGCTTATCTCCTAATATATTCATATCTTTATATCTTCTTCTACTTTAATTGATATGGTTATTTAAATGTTTTATTTTCTTCCCTTGTCAAATTGTGCCAAAAGGGGAAGAGGATTTGTTATTATTGGTAGACTGAAGAATGATAAATATGAATGATAAATGATGATTATATGCTTGGAGAATGCTTTGGAATAGAATATTGTATGTCATAATACAGGGGAAGCTCAAATTGAGGGGGAGTAGTAAATTTTTGGCTAATTCATCAAAGTTGCAACAATCTTCTACAACAAAGGATCAAGAATAAAAGACTTCATTCTAATTGTTGTAATAATAAGTGTTTTGTCATGAAATTGACAAAGGGGGAGATTGCAAGTGCTATGTATAAAACACACCTTATTTGTTAAATTTTGTTTAAACAAAATAGTTTATGAAGTGGCCTTCTAATGTGGATCAAGATGGAAAGTTTAAGTTTTACTAAAATTCAAGTCAAGTAGAAGATCAAGATGAAAAGTTCAAGTTCTACTAAGAACAACATGGAAAGTTCAAGTTCTACTAAAGTCTAGTAGAAGATTAAGCTCCATCTAGAAATTCAAGCTCATTTGAAGAATCTAGTAGAAGAACAAGTTTCATAAAGTTCAAGCATCCAATCTACTTCAAAGTTCAGTCATTTCAGGTATTAAGAACCCTAGAAAGACCTTAGGTTTAGGTAATTTTAAAATATATTTTAAATGGGTTTTTATACTTATTTTGGCTAAGGTTCGACTAGTCTAAGTTGTGGCTCGACTAGTCTAAGAAATTGTCAACTAGTCCTAGTTCAAATCGAAGAAAAACGGATTTTCTATTATATTCAAGCTATTGCACGATATTTATTAAATATTTTTAATAGTTTTTTGTTTAATTATTTGATCTGTTAGTCTCTCAATTTTATTTTATAAAAAAAGTAAATACTCTTCTTTGAGATCTTTAAAGAATTCAAACAAGTAGTCAATGGTTTGAATCTATTTAAAATCAATATAGAACCTTGAACCCTTGTCTACATGACTGAACATTGAACGATCTACATTCAAGAGAAGTGGTTCTACAACTACATCGACAGATACATTTTCAATGTGAAGATAAGTATATAATTCTTTTTTATTTCGGTTTTATTGAGATAGTCGGAAAATCTCATTTGTTGGTTTTCCTGAGATAGCCAGAAAATCTTAGTGAGTGGTTTTTTTTGTTTATGATAGCCCTCTAAAATCACAATTGCATCAGGTTTTAAGGTTCTCCTATGAAAACCTTATTTATAATGAAAGTCAATATCACGTGGAGAGTGATTATTAGGAGTGGAGTAGGTGTGGCTATTTGAGAAGAATTAGTTGACACACCGAACTACTATAATTCTTGGTGTTATGGTGAATGCATTTATTGTTTATGTGGTGAATGGTTGTAATCCTTTTAAGATTAAGTGGTAAATACTTGTAATATATTAGCTTTTATTTACTCGTGGTTGGTTTGGAATATTGATTCTGACAAGTTTCGTGAAATAAGGTTGTCCTACCTAAACTTGTTTGGGTGAAGGTTGTCTTACGAATCAGTTTAAATCAACGTTTCAATACTAGTACAATTGAGATATATGATTTATTTATTATTTTTGCACTTCATTGAATTATTTGACATAATCCTATTCACCCCCCCCCCCCCCCCCCCCCCCCCCCCCCAGGACTGTTTGCTCTCCTTTTCAAAAACTAATTTAGAAACATAGAAAAAGTTAAACCAAATCTTATGCTAATTCTAATACTAATGTATTTCAGAAAATTGCAACCGAAGTCCCTGGCAACGGTGCCAAAAACTTGTTGACAACCCTAAGTGTAGGGCTATGATGTAGTAATAACTTGATGATACCGAGGTCATACCCACAGGGACTTGCTTTTGTGAAATTTCTAGAATACTTTAGAATTAGAACTAGAATCTAAACTAACTACAAAAATTAGGTTTAATAGAGTAATGATGTAAGAAACTGTCAAAGATAAAACACTAGAGTGCCAAGGATCCACTTATAACTTCTTTAATGTTAATTTACTTGATTCAATCGGATCACACAACTGAAATCGAAGTCCTATCCTATCCAACCGGATAATGGAGCGGTTAAATCATTATTCATATACTTCAAAATATATTTGAACATTCATTGAATTGGTTCCCTCATAAAGCATCAATATTGATTGTGGGAAATTCAAAGCATCTATAATGCTCGGAGTCAATGATAGATCAATGGATTTTATAGACAAACATTGCAAAATATGTAAGAAAAAACTCATATTCTTCTTAAGCATCTAAAATGTCCGGAGTCGATAATGGATCAAAATAAACTAAAAATACTTATTCATTCAATCCAAATATCAATGAATTGTTCAACATGAAAACCAAATAACTTAAATCAAAGTAAAATAAGCATTAAGAAGAACTACAAGCTTCACCTATTAACTATATATAAGACATTAGCTAACCATAGATATGATTGAACTAAAACTCAAAAAAAAAAAAAAAAAAAAAAAAAAAAAAAAAAAAAAAAAACTAACTAGAATTGAAGGATTAGAGAAGAAGGACTCCTTGAAGCTCCACAACTCCTTACTCTACTCTTAACCTAATTCGTGTTTAGAAACTCCTAAAATATCCCTTTATATAGGCTTGATTCGCACTGACTTCAAAATTGACTTGATTTTACGCAACTATCATTTCTTTGATAGCGCGTTCGATGGCATCGATCCTCCTTCAATGGCATCGAACTCCTATCGAAGCGTCCGGGTGAAATTAGAAAACTATCCAGCAACGGACTTTCGAATTTGCACATTTTCTTAATGTCGTCAAACCTCCTTCGATGAGATTGAATTGGCTTTGTTGGCATTGAACATGTCCTCGATGGCATCAAAGAATGCTCAAATATGTCCAGCAACAAAATCGAATTTTTCACTATTTTCGTGATGGGATCGAAGTGGCTTTGATGGCATTGATGCTTCCTTTAATAACATTAAAGGTGTCATCAATATCATTGAAGGGTTGATTTCTACACTTCTGATTTTCTGTACTTTGACTCATCGGTTTTTTTCCTTCTTTGCTTAGTTTCCTTAGATCTTAGACTCTTGAATTCTTCAATCTTAACCTCCATATATATAATTCTTTACTTAGTAATTCTTTGAGCATTAAATTCATTCTTTAAGCATCCTTTTATCCATAGCTCTCAAAATCACATCGTAAGAGAAAACATATATAGTTAGATCAATTAAGCACATTTATATTTATAAAACCAATGCATAACAAGGGAGAAATATACAATAGTTCACACTCAATAGTCGTCATGACAATAGTTGTCATGGTTAATTTGTTATATTCATTGACGACTATTCCAGAAAAGTATGGGTTTATTTTATAAAAAATAACTTTGATGTTTTCACTAACTTCAAGAAATAGTAGGTGATATTGGTAAAATAGTCAGGGCGAAAGTTGAAAGTGTTGAAGACATAACTGTGGGGAATTCAATCGATTTTGTAAGGATGAAAGGATCGTGAGGCACAACATAATGCGCCAAGCACCAGAGCAGAATGGTGTGGCTACGCTGATGAATCAGACTTTCTTAGAGAGGGCTCAATGCATGATGAGCAACATTAGGTTATGTAAGTAAATATAAACTAATGCCAATAACACGGCTTGATATTTAGTGAATTAATCCTCTTCTATGGCTATTGATTGTAAAATTCTTGAGGAAGTGTAGAATGGTCAGCAGGTAGATTATTTCGTACTGCAAATATTTGGTTGTGATGCTTACTATCATACGCCATCAATTAAGAAAAATAAGTTGGACCAAAGGGTTAAAAAGTACATCTTTGTTCGCTATGGTGTTTGTGTGAAGGATTACATGTTATTTGATCAGGTCACACAGAAAACTATCCTTAGTTGTGACGTTAAATTTGACGAAGGATCCTTGTTTCATAAAGATGAGCACAAGGATGCCGAAAGTTGATTGTGGACATTCAAATAGACTCAAAATGAGACAACTTGATACTAAGACGTAGGTAGAGGTACAAGAGTAGTTGGAGTAGTCACCTGTGAGAAGGAATCTGTCAAGGGATCGTAGGTTACCAGTGAGATATAGGGATGACTCGAATGTTACATTCCCTCTCATTACTGATGAAGAGGATTCATCTACTTTTAAGGAGGCTCTTGACGATATAAATGCCCAAAAGTGAAAAATGACAATGAATGACAAGATGAACTCTCTATACGAAAATGAGACGTGGGAGATGATGGAGCTTTCCGTCGGCCGTAAACCAATCGGGTACAAGTGGATCTTCAAGAAAAAAAATATGATAGGTACAAGACAAGATTGGTAGCGAAAGGATACACTTAGAGAGAAGGCATAAACGTCACTAAGATTTTTGGTGAAGCAAGTATCTATCAGATTCATGTTGGCACTAGTTGCCTAATACGATCTCGAGTTGGAACGATGGATATGAAGACTGCTTTTCTGCATGGAAAATTGGAGAAACAGATTTACATGAAGCAATCAGAAGATTTTGAAATACAAGGGACAGAGAACAGGGTTTGTAGGTTAAAGAGGTCGTTATATGACCTAAAACAATCGTCTAGGTATTGGTACAAGAATTTTAATTCTTTCATGACGAATCAGAGGTTTACCAACAATGAGTATGATCATTGTGTCTATTACAAACACTAGTGATAGGAAGTTCATTATATTGGTATTGTATATTGATAACATGTTTATCGCCAGTCATAACATGTCTAAGATCAATAAACTGAAGGCTCAACTATCAGGGACATTTAAGATTAAAGATCTATGGGATGCAAAAAGGGTTCTTGACATTGACATAAATAGAAACATAAAAATAAACAGGCTATGGTTATCTCAGGAAGAATAATTTAATAACGTATTGGTGAAGTATGGGATGGACAAGGCAAAGCTTGTTAGCATTCTCCACGCGGCTCATTTTAAGCTTTCTTATGAAGAATGTCCTGTAATAGATGAAGAAAAGCAGGTTGTCTCATGTGCCTTATTCGAGTGCAATTGGGACTTATGTATCCCATGGTCTTTACAAGACCAGATATTTCACATGTGTTGGGTATTGTTAGTGAATACATGTATAACCCTGGAAAGCAACACTAGGAGATAATGAAATGGCTACTGTGATATATTCAAGGTATGCAGGACTACGTCTTGACATTTGAAAAATCAGATGACAAGTTAATATGTTATGTGGATTCAAATTACATTTGCAGTAGGACACTAGAAGGTTGACTTCTGGTTACTCGTTTTTACCAATGCATGGAGTGATTAGTTTAATATTGAAGTTTCAATCTATGGTGACTCTTTTCACAATCAAAGTTGACTATATGGTAGTAACAGAAGCATTTAAGGAAGCGGTTCAGTTGAGAGAAATGATAAATAAGTTGGAGCTTTAGCAGGAAGCCATGTCAGTTAATTGTGACAGTGAAAGGGCAATTAATCTAGCTAAAAACATTGTTTATCACTCACGTACCAAAACATATTGATGTGCCTCATCATTTTATCGAACAAGTGCTTGAGGAAGGAGGAGTGACTCTAAAGAAGATCCACACAAGCGTGAATCTCGTTGACATGTTTATGAAGGTGGTTTCCACAGATAAGTTCAAGTTTTTGCAACTTCTCTGGGCTTAGCAAAGCCGAAATGAGGATGGAGTATGCATGAGAAGTGATGATGAAGCTATGATGGAAGACAATTAGAGATAGTGGTGATAAGGGGCTATGGATAGTGAAGATTGAAGTTATGATAGAGATTGTTATTGACATTTTAAATCTGTATGTAAGATCTCTTCGAGAAGATGTTGATGCTATCGACAGTCCACCCGATCCCATCAAGAAAATCTGGAAAAATCCTATTTGCTTGTTGGAAAGTTTTAGAAGTTGCTACTCAATGGCATCGAAGGATCTATGTCATCGATGAGGCTTCGATGTCTGTTGATGCCATCGAAGGTCCTATTGAGCGCGTGCGCAAAATTCCATAAGTGCAGGATTTGTTTCCTATTTCGGTTGGGTAGTATATATATCAGGTATAATCGGGATTAGGAAGGGACTAAGAGGTGTATTAGGGTTTTCTAAAACGTTACTAAGGGTTCAAGGGCATAGCTAGGGTTTGAAGGAGATTCAAGGCTTGTTCAAATCAGTAAGATCATCTATTCGAGGTTTGTTTGAATCGGTAAGATCATCTATCTCTTGTAATTCTACTTTTATAGTGTATTACTTGTCACTTTGTATCGTGGTTTTTCCCACAAGCATTCTTCCACATAAAAGCTAGATTGTTTTTGTTGGGCCAGCTTGCCCTAGGCGTACTTAGCTTACCCTAGGAGTACTTTGCTTGATTCCATTCCCTGTACTTCCAGGGTTCCTAACATGATATACTATGAAATGTGTGCTACAATAACGGCCATATCTATTGATTGATTGATTGGATTGTCCACGTGTAGTGAAGCAACTAGGGGCATCATGATTTGTGTTGCTGCGTGTGAGCTAGCAACAATTGCAACGATAATATATAGCAACAACACAAACAATGGAGATGAATTTTGCTAACTTTGTTGCGGTTGGTCTAGCTTGGTGGGGAGCCTCTCAACGTCGACCGGTATTTCATTCTATGGGAGATTCTCTTCTCCACCGGTTCTTCCATTTTTCCTTGTCGGGGTTGGGTTGCGGAAGTTGAATTGCATACTGAGTTACTCATTTACGCTCTTATTGTACTAAGTAAACTCTACTGTGCCGACCGTGAATGCATGTGGTTTATCCATGCCGTCCATCCTTTTTTCCTGATCACACAATTACGCAGACATGGATGAAGGGAAAACACAAATATCAGCTTGATCTAAAACTTCTGTGGCTCCCAAGAACTTTTCCACAATAGACGTTCTATTCACACTGTTTCCAGTGGTGTGGTCCACTTGGGCTTTGGATATGCTTCATTTTTATGATAACGCCCAAAAATTATCTGGTTAAATGAATGTACGGAGTGATAAAATGCATGAATGTCGGTGGGCCCACAGAGTTTACTCAGTACCCTCAGCGTACTGAGTTACTCAGTACGTTCTGTATAGCCTTTCTTGAATATAAATAAAGGTGTTGTAGTCTTTTTATTTTTTTTAAAGAACATTAGTGACAATAGCAGTAGCATTAAGAGCTGGAGATTTGTGAGTTCTAGCTAGCTATCTCAAAACTTTTACCAAGCATTTATAAAAAGATAAAAGAACAAAAAAAACCAAGAAATTATTACCTGGAGGAACATAGCCAACAGATCCCTTTATCCCAGATGACCTGGTTTGATCTTGAGAGGTATTAGCACTAGAAAGGAATCCTGCTATTCCAAAATCACCCAAATGGGCGTGCATGTCATCATCCAGTAGAACATTGCTTGGTTTTAGATCACGATGAATGATCTGCATGTGGCAATGGTGATGAAGATACTCCAATGCAGAAGCAACATCAATGGCTATATCTAGCCTTTGAATAAGGTTCAAGCTCCACAACTCTTGCTTCCCATGTACACTTGGATGCAACCACTTTTCTAGACTCCCATTAGGCATGTACTCAAATACTAGAGCTTTGAATTCATTGCCTTCAAAATCAATGCTTGAGCAAGCAGTTATGATTTTAACTAGATTCCGATGCCGGATATTTCTCAAGGCTTCACATTCGACCATGAAACTCCTAGAAGCACCACGTTGTTGTAGATTGAAAACTTTCACTGCAACACATGTTTGATCGTGATCTAAAAGTCCTTTGTATACAGAACCATAACTTCCCACACCAATCAAATTATCCAAAGAGAACCCACCAGTCGCTTTAAAGAGATCCGCATAAGAAACATTTAAAAATTGGCCCTCCAAGAAAAAGGCAGGCAAGGGCCTCTCGTTTGCCTTTCTTCTCACCCGAAAAAGTATAGCAAAGAGAAATGATGAAAGAATCAAACCCAAAACTACACTGACCATGGAGATTATTACTCTTAGAGAGATCGACATTCCATGTTTCTTAGGAGCTTTCTTTGGGCATGCTGGCAGCCGTAATTGTGGGACACCTCCACAAAGCTCCTTGTTTCTAAGGACTGAAAACTTGCTTGAATTTTTGAAAACCCCTTGAGTTGGGACTGGGCCATTGAGATTATTGGATGACAAGTCCAAGTACTCCAGAATTGGAAATTTCTCTAGATCTACTGGAATATGCCCAGACAAGTTATTATGAGAAAAATCTAGCAGTTTAATACCTTTTAAGTTGCTCAAACCCGGAGGAATGGCTCCTTGAAATAAGTTATTACTCAAATTGAGGACTTCAAGGCTCAGACAATTGTTTATCTCACTAGGAATTTCACCCATCAATTTGTTGTGAGCAGCAAACAAATATTGAAGTAGTTCCAATTTACCAACGACCGGTGGTAGAGATCCAACCAAAGAATTCTGGTCTATATCAAGTGTGACCAGGGAAGGAATACTTAAAATTTCTTTGGGTATGCTTCCATTCAGCTTGTTTCTATGAAGACCTAATGTTTCAAGATGACGACAGTTTCCAAGACTCGAAGGGATACTTCCTTGCAAACGATTTTCATCTAAATTGAGTTCAACTAACTGAGTGATGTTGCCAATGGAGGATGGGATTTGTCCTGAAAGTCTGTTGCTGTACAAATACAATCCCTGCAAATTTTGAAGCTTCCCAACACCAATAGGTATAATACCCATCACAAAGCTCCTATATACACCAAACCTATTTAAGTTGAAGAGATTACTAATATCTGTTGGGATGCTTCCGGATATCGGGTTTTCTCCTAACTCTAGTATTTTTAGGTGGATAGAGAGATTGACAATGCTGGCAGGAAGTTCTCCTCTCAGCCGATTGGAACGGAGATGTACTACTTCCAAATGACTGCAATTGGTCAAAGAAGTGAGGAAACTCAAGTCATGATGTCCTTCTCCACCTCCAAGATGATTACCAAGTCCAAATAGGATATGGAGATCCTGCAATCTTCCCAAATTTCCAGGAACAGGTCCGCTAAAATTATTATTAGCAAAACTAATAACAGAAAGTTTTGAAGCATTGGGTAATGAAACTGGTATTGGCCCCGTAAATGCATTTTCTGAAAGGTGAAGATATTTGAGATTGGGAAGGGTGAGACCGAGATTGGCTGGAACCTTTCCATGAAGTCGGTTAAATGTCACACAGAACTCAACGATGGATGAAAGGTTGTAAAGCGATGGTGGGATGAGACCAGACAGGTTATTTGAATATATATCAAGATGTTGTAAGTTCACTAGCCGTCCTAGCTCATTTGGGATGCTTCCTTCCACACCATTATAATATAGATAGAGAGTAACAAGAGACGAGAGGTTCCCGAGTGGCGGTGGGATGTTGCCGGTGAGATTGTTACGGCCAAGATTCAATGTCACGAGCTTTGACAGTGAGCTAAGCTCGACTGGAATTCTCCCCACGAGCTTGTTTTTATCTAAAATGATAGATCTGAGTTCCGAGCAGTTGGACAGATTGTCGGGGATTCCTCCTTGCAGCATATTATTACTCAGATTAAGATCTTGAAGCCGGAAGAGCCGGCCCATTTCTCGTGGGATTTCACCATGGAAGCTGTTGCTCGAGAGGTTGATACTTCTCAGGAAGGTGAGGTTTGCTACGTGAGGTGACATGAGCCCCACCAATCTGTGAGACCCAAGATTCAAGGAGGTGACTCTTTGATGATGCCTGCGACTGCATGTTACTCCTTCCCAGTTGCAGAAATGGAGGGAATAGTTCCATGAGTTGAAGACGTGGAAAGGATCTTCGGATATCCAATACTTGAATGCGATCAAAGCGAGTTGATCCGTCTCATTTCCCAAGGTGGGGGAATCAATTCCTATGCAGTTCATGCATGGGAGAAGGAAGGGAAGGAGGAGTAATGACCAAAATCCCCTTTGAGGTACAAGTGCAAGCTCCATTCTTCTTCTCGAGATGGTCTGATGATTTGAATCGTCCATGTTCCAATACTCCGGTTGTTAAGCTGTTACATTACAATTCAGAGATGATAGTAAGCTTTTATTTTCTAGAGTTGAATGCAATATATTGAAAATTCTCTTTTCATTGTTCTATAGTTGATGATACTAACATTTTATTTTTCAGATATGATACTAACCTTTTTAGTATCTAATAATTCACACATATTGAAGTCAGAATGAACCTGGAATATTTTTGTTGCTACTGAGTTGTATCATCGTGCAGCGCAGTGGGTGTATCGTTCTGCTGAATGTCTCGACTTGCTTCATTCCTCTGTTCAAACAGGATTATTTAGTTTAGATTCGGAGGTAATGTTATCTTATCCATGCTATTGTTTTGATTTCTGTCTGTAAAAAAAATAACAATTTTTTCATATGGTCGTCTGTCTTTTGGGTTATGGACTGAAAACCTCTTGCTTTTGAACTATTTCTCAAAATCTGTTTATAGTTTTCATTGTCCCGAATATTTTCTATTATTGTGGCCCATGTGAGCTTTTTTATCAGCTTCATTTTTGGTCCATGCCCTAAAATGGGCTGGAAAAATAGATAGACATAGTAGATTTATCACAAACATCATGATCGAGTTAGGGTTGCATGGCAATCAACGCAATTAAATGTGTGTTCATGGTGGCTCTTGTTTTGGGGTTGCGCACAGCAATCAAGGTCAGGTGTTCAAATGGGTTGGTGGACATTTAAGTCCATGGGTGAGGGTTGCCTGACCATAGGTGAGGCCACCATGATGTTGGTGACAAATTCACTCTGTCCATATGTTTTACCAGCTCATTTTAGGACACGGCCCAAAAAGAGCCAGATCGAAAGTGAAAATTTCAATGGTCGAGCTTTCTTTCCTACTATTTCCTGTTGTATGGTATGGCCTACTTGTTCTTCGGATCTGGCACATTTTTTTGGCCATGCCTTAAAAAATAATAATAATAATAGATGGATGAGGTGGCTTTTTCACAAACAATCTGTGGCCCCACCTATATTTCAACGGTGGGCATTCAATTTGGGCACATTTTCTAAAATGAGTTTAAAAAGCAGAGGAACAAGGTGGATTTGTCATCAACGTAGTGGTGGGCCTTGCGTACAGTCGAGTGAGGGTTGCACGGCAATCAACCGTCAATTAAACGTGTTGAGGGAAGTAGTTGGTGGTGGGTTGCACAGCAATCAAGGTCAGCTTAGTGTTCAAATGGTTGTCGGAGGTTAAGTGCCCGTTTTGTACTTATTATTAAAATATGCTCTTTGTGATTTTTCTTTATTCAAATTGTTTGGTAGGATGCAGCACCTAAAGTCAGATAGTCAAGCTAGGTCTAATAGAATATAGAGTTTTTTACAGTATTTTCTAGGTTGGATTGTACATACCTTTTACCATTGGGAGTGCTCCTATTTATAGGTGAATATCGGCGGTGGCGTAGAGTGGATTCCCTGTTTAGTAGGATCGTATTGTAGAGGGATTTGTATCCCGAACGTGTCATGGGTATCTTCCGAGATCCTTGGCAGAGATCTCGGGCGGATCCGTGTTGCAATCATCTTCCTAGATCCTCGGCTAGGATCTTGATAGTTACAGTCAAAACAAGGTCGGAATAGTAGAAGCACATGGTAGGATTCCGAGGTGGATGGTTGGTCTGTAGAGAGGCTTTTCCGACCTAGATTCTTAGTGAGTTGTGGTCGATTCTTCCCATGGCATTTGGCAGATTACCGACCTGCCCTTTAAAGTCGTGTCAGAGGGCAGAGACCAAGCTCCTTTCCTTAGAAGAATATAAATGAGATATTAGGGATGACCATCCTCTTCATTTTGTTGTACAGCACGGGGACGTACTTCGGGGGCCCTTGCTAAGAGATGTTTCGAGCAGTAGCTCAAAATGGATTGAACCGTGGTAACGCTCGGGGTCGTACAGTGAAGTACAACAGAATGGTCTTCTGTGGCCGTTGAGGAGCTCCTTGGTTATGACTGGCGTTGGCCGACCTCCTCATAACATGCATAGATGTCCGAGTTGGCCTCTTCTCAGTGGTCAGTCCATTTTTACCCGTAACAGTAAGCCCCTACTTTCGAGATCGCGCAGTGAGCTAGGAAAGTAAGTCAATTTTGGTGAGATCAGACATTCTTGCACATGGGGTGTCGAGCTTGCTTGTCATTAATGTGAATTAAGGCGGCATGCTCGGGAATTGAGGCATATATGCAATCATGATACGTCACGCTCGAGGTGGCGTGCCTCGGCTCGAGGTCACATGCGCTATCAGGGTGCCTGTTCGGTCCTCAGCATATGGGGCGATAACACGTGGCATATTTTGGAGAGTCGAGTCAGCCAATGAGTGGGAGAGCTCCACGTGTCCAAATGCAGGTGTTAAGGAGCCGTTTTGGTTACCGCTTTAAGTGCGAACATTAAATGCTCATACAGATGGGTTTCCTATAAAAAGGGGGGGAGCCCTAATCGTGCAATGGTTATTTGTCCTGCCGCTTCTCTTTGACTTATGCGATTTCTAAGCGATTTCCAGTGATCCTTAAAGAGCTTCTTCTTCGGTGAGCTTTATCTCTCCCGTCTTCCCTCCCTTTTTCATTTTTCTTCTGGGCCCCTGATTTACGACTGTCATCTTGGCCAATCATGTCAAGTTCGTTGAATCAGTGGGAGGAATCAATGGCGTACCAGCGTGATGGGGGGCCGGAAGACTTCGATTTTTTGGAGAATTTGCCATCTCCTTTAGTGATGACTTCCAAGCGTCCTACGGGTCGAGGATGGCCGCTCAAACCTCGGTTGAGTGACCAGTGGACGCTGAGGGGTCTGCCCCAGCCTGGGAGGAGGCCGGTCAGTCTTCATCAAAATCAAAAAAAACTGGGCTAATCTGATTGACGCCGACGGGATCTAACCTGGTACTAATCAGGTAGAAGTATCACATTCCAGACTCAGTGGTGCTCTGAGCTCCCGTACTTGGTGAAATTCCAAGTGAGCCCAAGGACGATGAGGTGGCATATTCCTAGTCAGCCTCCAATGCGGCTTAAGGCTCCTCTCTATCGCATGGTTAGGGAGGTCCGTAGAGCTCGAACAACCCGAGCTGACCGTGAATGAGTTTCTCCACTTGTACTAGGTGAAGTACAACCCATACAACGAGGGTTGGTATTACTATTTGGCTTGGCCACTCACAGGCAAGGCCATTATCACGGACGCCCTAACCTCAAACAAAATTGGAAAAGATAAGTGGTTCTGGGCATTGGGAGATTGGGAGGCTCCAATAGCTTCTAGGCTACATCCCTAGGTTCCGACCCGTTTTGCTCAACCAGGTCAGTATATCCAAACTGAATTTTTCCTTAGTTTATTTTTTCCTTTCTTATTTCTAACTATAGTTTTCTTTGACAGTTCTGCCCAAGTATCCTGCCGGAGTGAGTGAGTCAGAGTGTAACCGAATAGATGATGCAAAGTTGGTGGACGCAAAGCTAAGGTCTTGAAGGCAACTGATCACGCCCGAGCTGCTTTATAAATTAGGTCTTGCCTCGTCCATATCAAGTATACCCTAGTAGATAGTCGAAAATTATTTCATCTTGTCTGTTTGTTGATCATTCCCTTTTGTCATGTAGGGATGCCTAAGCAGACTCTCTCCAAGCGTCATGCTCCTTCTGAGGCCGAATTGGCCCAAAAAAACATAAGTCATCTTCAAAGAAGAGGGAAACCACCTCCCCCTCATCCATGGCAAGTCGGTCAAACGGGGCTGCCGACCCTGCTGCTACTCATGCCACCACCTCTTCAAACCTGCCAGTGGTCTCAGGGTCGGTCGAGGTCGCCCCGCTGAAGGAGGCGGCCCTTTTCGAAGCTTAACTTTTTGAGGTTCAAGCAATTCTTGTTCCTGAGGCTCAGCCCTTTGTAGCTCGAGTTCGGCTAATTGCGAAGGGGGCAAAGCGCGAGGGACCCTCGGGTTCGCTTCCGCCACGACAGAGGGCCTCTTGCCGTGGGTAGCTCGGCACGTTTTTGATGCCGAGTTCACCAAGGTGATGGAGACACCCCCGTCAGCCACTCTAAGCCAAGTGGCTGCAATTTTTTATAAGGTAGGACGCTTCCCTCGTAGTAGTTGCCTTTTTATACTTATAGATCTTGGTTTTTGACGTAGGTCCGTTTTTTAGTTCGGCCCCACTATTTTGTCTGCTCGTCGTGAGATGTTTCACATTGAGGAGGAGTGTAAGGAAGTAGAGACATGTCTTGTGAGGAAGATTGTCGAGTCTGAGCAGCTCCGGTCTGAGGTCGATAACCTGAAGATCCAAATGGAGGTTCAGGCGGAAGAGGCTCGGAAGAAGGAGTCTCAGGCGAAGACTGAGCTGAAAGTGGTGGGTTTGCTTCTAAAGGAGGCCCGAGAGAAGGGCGCCATATAGAAGCATGAACTGACTGATGTGAAGTTCAGTTTTGGATTCAAACTGAAGGAAGCCAAGACAGCTATTCTGGAGGCTCGGGCGGCAACTGTTTAGGAGTTCAAGGCCTCCAAGGAGTGGGAGGAGGAGAGGGACGTGCTCTATAATCTTGGGTATGACAAGTGCCTTGATGATATTAAGGGGTTATACCCTGAGCTCGACCTGACCCCTCTTGAGAACAACCCTATCGAAGAGCTGACTTTACCAGAAGTCGAGCGGCCAACCTCGATGGGACTCTGATTGAATTTTCAGCCTCTTTTTATATTCTGCCCATATGTACACTTTTTTTATCATTAATGAAAAAGGAAACTTTTTTACGATGATTTGTTATGTGCGAGATTCTAAGTAGATTTAGTACGTCAGTTTTTTGTACTTTGGCCATACTGATGGACCAAGCATATTAGTCTGGTGGGAATGTTGGGACGAGCTCTTGAGCCCTTCCTTTTATTAAGGGAACTTTTCCCTTGAAGAATAGATAGAGGAGCTGCAATGATCCCTCACAGAGGGATTAACAGTTTGCCTAGGAAGATCGTTTTCCCTTTTATTAAGAGATCCTCATTATAGATCACGCAATCCGAGTAGTGTTAGTGGTTCGACCTCTTCTTTAAGAGTCGGACAACTAGTGAGGATTGTTTCTCCCTTGCACTAAAAGAAGTCCTCAATAGGCCATATAGTAGAATTAATTAATTGCCCGACCTCTTCTTTAAGGGTCGAACGATTAATGAGAGGATAGTTTTTCCCTTGTATCAAGGAAAGTCCTCAGTAGACTGTGTAGACCAAACATTGTAGACAACAAGTGAAATTCAGAATTTCTCGGCCCTGGGGATTTTTATTATTGATTTTGAACAAGACATATAGATTCTGACTTATTAGGTCGGTTATTGTAGTTTCTAAGCAGCAGACATGTAGATTTCAACATAAACTCTGGTCGGCCTTCACGGGTATTAGATCTTCAGATGTTCGGCGTTCCATGGGTGTGGCAAAAGTAGTCCTTCCATATCTTTGAGTCGATAGGTCCCAGGTCGGGCGATGCCTGTTATAGTTCGGCCCTAGAGTCCCTGAACCGGGCTCCTTAGTGTTTTGAAAGGTTCGATAGAGGACCAAATCTCCATCTTGGAACCCTCTCATCCTCACTTTGGAATTGTATAATCGGGCAACCTGTTGTTGTCGAGTTGCGACCTCGAGTTGGGCTTGCTCCCTTTTTCCTTCGAGCAAATCGAGGTCTAGTGTCATCTGCTTGGCATTTTGGTTTTCATCGTAAGAGCGAATCCGAGCTATAGGGAGCCCAATCTCAACTGGGACAATGCCCTTAGCCTTGAAGGCTAGGGAAAAAGGAGTTTCTCATGTGGTCGTTCGGGCAGTGGTCTGATACGCTCAAGGGACATGGGGGAGCTCCTCGGCCCAGGCCCCTTTAGCTTTCTCAAGCTTGGTTCGAAGGTAATTTTTTATGATTTTGTTGACTGCTTCGACCTGAGCATTAGCTTGGGGGTTTCGAGGTGATGAGTAGGCATTTCAATTTTCGAAGTTCCCACACATGCCACATAACCGATCATTGTTGAACTTCTTCCCGTTGTCTGAGACAATCGTATGCGGGATTACATACCGACATATGATGTTTTTTCAGTCGAAGTCGGTGATTTTCTGCTCAGTGATCTTGGTTGACTCGACCTCGGCCCATTTGGTGAAGTAGTCGACCGCGACGACTATGAACTTGGTCTGACCTTTGCCGGTAGGCAGAGGGCCGATAATGTCTAACCCCCATTAAGCAAACGGATATGGCCCGGTCATGGGGGTCAGCAGCTCGGGTGGCTGATGAGGTATTGTCGTGAATCTCTAACATTTATCTTACCTCTGGGTGTATTGCTTAGCATCTTTCTGTATGGTCGGCCAAAAGTATCCTTGTCGGATTACTTTGTGGGCGAGGGCACAATTGTCGGAGTGGTTGCCGTAAATACTTTCGTGTATTTCTCTCAGAACATACTCAGCCTCTTTAGGTTGGAGACACCTGAGATAAGGTAAAGAGAACCCCTTTTTGTATGGGGTGTCTCCAACCATGGTGACCAAGCTTACCTATATCAGAGCCTGTGTGCCTTGAGCTATTCTTCAGGTAGCTTGCCTTTATGGAGATATTCGACTATCGGGTCCATCCAACTCAGGGCCGAGTTTACTGGAAGGACTGCTTTTGGATCGGGCTTGTTAATGCTCGGCTCAGCCAGGAACTCGACCGAGATTGTCCTTGGGATGTCATCCTCTGCTGTTGTGGCCACCTTTGCTAGTGTATCTGCTTTAGAGTTTTTTTGACCTGGGAATAAGGTTGACATCGCACTTGGGGAATTTGCTGATAAGTTCTTAGGCCTTCTGTAAGTAGGCGATCATTTTTTCCTCCTTGGCCTGGTACTCACTGGTGACCTGGTTGATGACAAGTTGTGGATCACTGTAGACTTTTAGGTTTTGAGCTCCCTTTGCTGTTGTCATCCGAAGTCCAACGAGTAATGCTTCATATGCTTCTACATTGTTCGATGTTTGAAATTCAAATCTTAAGGCATATTGTGTGTAGGTCTGATCGGGAGCCTCAAGGACTACTCCGACCCCACTGCCTTCATAATTGGATGAGTCATCGACGTATAATGTCCAGGTCGGTGGGTCGAGCCCGATCACCTGACCGTCCTTGCCGAGTTGGTCGGTCTCTCTGCTCAGATTGGCTTCCAAGTTTCGGCCTCAGGCGAGCTCAACAATGAAATTGACTACTGCCTGACCTTTCATAGCGGTCTGATGTTGGTATTGGATATCGAATTTGTTGAGCGCGATTGCCCACTTTGTAAGTCTCCCCAACACCTCGGGCTTCTGGAGCACTTGGCAGAGAGGCTGATTAGTCGGGACTATAATTGCATGGGCATGTAAGTAAGGTCAGAGGCGGCGGGAAGACACGAACAAACCTAGGGTGAGCTTCTCGATGTCTGGATACCAAGTCTCGGCTAAGACTAAAGCTTTACTGATGTAGTACACTAGCAATTGTTTCCCTTCTTGCTCTCGCATAAGGGTTAAGCTGACCGCTGCTGTCAAGACTGCCAAGTATAATAGTAGTGGCTCTCCTTGCTCGGTCTTTGAGAGGAGCGAGGTGAACCTAAGTACTATTTTTGCTGTTGGAAGGCGAGCTTGCAGTCCTCGGTCCACTCTTTCTTCTGCTTTCCTTTCAACTATTTGAAGAAGGGGAAACACTTTTCAGTGGCTTGAGAAACAAAGCGGTTAAGGGTGGCAATTCTTCCAGTGAGGCACTGAATTTCCTTCATTATTTTGGGCAAACTCATGTCTAGCAGAGCTTAGATCTTATCAGAGTTCACCTCTATCCCCCCTTTAGCTGACCAGAAAGCCAAAGAATTTTCCTAAGCTGACGCCGAAGGCACATTTTCTCAGATTCAACTTCATCTGGTATTTTCACAGGATTACGAATATCTCCTCGAGGTCGATGGTGTGACATGTAGCTTTGATGCTCTTGACGAGCATGTCGTCAACATAGACCTCCTTGGAACGTCTGATCTGCTGATTGAACATTTTATTAACGAGTCACTGATATGTGGCCTCAGCGTTCTTCAACCCGGAGGGCATGACCTTGTAGTAGTAAAGCCCCTTGTCGGTGACAAAGGTCGTCTTCTGCTTGTCATGGGGATGCATGGTGATCTGGTTATAGCCCGAGTAAGCATCCATTAAGCTTAAGAGCTCGTGCCCGGCCGTACTGTTGACAAGCTGGTCAATCCGTGAAAGGGAAAAACTGTCCTTGGGGCAGGCTTTGTTCAGATCGGTGTAATCAACACAGACCCGCCACTTCCCATTAGACTTTTTCACCAAGACGACGTTGGCAATCCAGT
The DNA here is from genome assembly GCA_021015155.1 of Magnolia officinalis. Taxonomy (NCBI): domain Eukaryota; kingdom Viridiplantae; phylum Streptophyta; class Magnoliopsida; order Magnoliales; family Magnoliaceae; genus Magnolia; species Magnolia officinalis. Next base: position 23,960,114 of record JAJHSJ010000017.1, read on the forward strand.
CAAGATAATAGATCTCTTCGATAAAACCTGCTTTGAGGAGCTTGCTGACCTCCTCACCGATGATGGTGCAATGTTTTGGTTCAAACGTCCGTCACTTCTCCCTCACTGGTCGGTGGTCAGGGTCAGCATTCAGTTTGTGGACCATCACTTTTGGGCCAATGCCAGGCATGTCCTGGGGACCAGGAGAATACGTTGGTGTGTCGTCGGAGGAGGTACATGATCTCATCCCGTAGAGCTGGAACCAGTGATGAGTCAACCTGTATTGCTCAGGTCAGGACGGCATCACTAAGGGGGACGATCATGAGATCTTCTACTGGAGACCCTCTTTCGACCAACTCTTCCCGGGGATCGAGGGAGGAGATGGCTATTATGCGATGTTGCGTCCTTAGTGCCGTGGAGTAGCACTGGCGAGCCTCTTGCTGATCTCTTCAGACCTAGCCAAGACCGTGCTCAATCAAAAACTTCATTGTGAGGTGGTAAGTTGATACCATTGCTCTCAGGGCATTGAGGGACAGTCGTTCAAGGATGATGTTGTAGACGGAGGGGCAGTTGACCACGAGAAAGTCACTCATCGTCGTCGTTTGGTTTTGTCCTTCTCCTGCACTGTTCGGAAGTTGTGTGGATCCCTCGAAGGTGACTCTGTCTCCTACGAATCTGAGCATGGGAGTCTTGATAGGTCGGAATCGGGACCTTCTGACCCCCATTTTGTTGAAGGCTTCTGTGAAGAGGATATCAGCCGAGCTGTTGGTGTCCATCAGAATCCGGAACACCTTGCAGTTGGGTATAGTCATGGACACCACTAAGGCATCCTCGTGGGGATGGTGAACACCTCGTGAGTCCTCTTCAATAAATGTCAGTTCACAGGAGACCATTTTCTGCTCCTTTAGGGGTCTACAGGTGATATGGACCTGGTGTTTCGAGCTACTATGATTGATGCTCCGAGCGTAACCTTTGCGTGCTCGGTTTGAGTCACCACCTCCCACAAACCCATCGAACATAGTACAGATTTCTCCTATAGCTTCATTGTTGCTACCATTAGCAGGTTGCTCGCTCTTCCGATCTAACCGTTCTTCCCTTCTTTTGACATACTCCCACAGATGCCCATTGCGGATGAGTGCCTTGATCTCTTCCTTAAGGTCAAAAGAATCGCTGACGGAGTGGCTGTGGTCGCTGGTGGAGGGCCTCGATCTCTTTCTTCATTCAGTTCGGCCATTTGAGGAGTCGTTTGTTCCGAATTCTAGAGAACATGCTCGGGCATTGCATTGAGGGGAGTGTAAGAGCTAAACCTGCTCTCAAGTCTTTTGTTCGGTCGTTGACTCCTAGTCAATTCATTGTCCCTCCTACACTTGTTGCTATGATCAGATGCTTGCTCTTCTTTAGGTTGTTTTTCCCTGGTCGAGTTTCCTCCATTCCTTGTGGATTTTTGCGAGCTAAAGAGCTCTTCGACATTGGAGTACTTCTGAGCTCGGTTGCAGAGATCGGCTAATGTAGTTAGGGATTCTTACCGAGCGAGAAGAGGAATCTCCCCTTCTTTAGGCCGACCATTATGGCTATTAGGGCAGTCTGATCCGAATATCCCTCCACTTGCATCATTTCTAAGTTGGAGTGTTTGATATAGTCTTTCAACAGCTCGTTCTCTTTCTGAGTGACGGTGAGGAGGTGAGTTGTCGATTTCAGTCTTTCCTTTCCTCCAATGAAATTAGTGATGAACACTTTGTTGAGCTGTGTAAATGAACTGACGGATTGTGATTTTAATTGCTGAAACCACTTCCGAGCTTATCCTAATAGGGTTAAGAAGAACGTTCGACGCATTACCGCAGTCGATGCACCATGAAGCTCCACCACGCCCTTAAAGATTCCAGATGCTTGGCAAGGTCAGTGGCCCCAGGATAAGGGCCAATTTGAGAAATTTGAAATCTGGGTGGGAGCTGAGCGTGCATGATGTCGACTGTAAATGGCAGCTCAGTTTCCTCCAACATGGCTTCTATCATGGTCGGAGCATGCGCACAGTAGGCTTGTCGTATGTCGCTGATCTGACCTTGTAACTCATTGAGCTCGGCCTCTTAGGAGTCCTCGTTCTCGGCTACTATTTCGATAGGGTTGTCCTCAGCCATGGTCTCGCGAGTTTTTTCATGCCTCTTCTTCTCTAACTCATGACGTAAGTCGGAGGCATGCAACATGGCAGTGCCCGAAACGTGGGAAGGTGCTCGTATCAGTGTTTCGCCGTCCTGTTGGTTCCTTTAGGATCTGGTGGGTGCTTGAGTTCGTGCGGAAACTTTCATGGCTGCCCGAACAATAATTTTCTCAGCCCCCTGGTCAGGAGGAGGGATTTCTCGTTCTAGCATTCGCCTTATCTTATTGATGTTATTGGTTAGGGCTTCAACTTAATGCTCCAGAGAGACAAGTCGATCTTAAGAGACTCCGAGATCGTTGCGCTGGGCCTGCGGGCACATAATCAGCCTGAAGTTGGGAAAACGAGTCCCGATGGTCTACAGACTATTATAGCAGCGCAAGGTTGGGCACAACAGTAGTCATTTAGGCTTTCTTTCTCCCCTTCGCCATTGTTGAATCATTGTAAGTGATGAGAACAACTTCTAATGGCGTTCCCACAGACGGCGTTAAACTGTTAATGCCCTAGGCCACTTGAGACTTGCAAAAGACGACAAAGATGGAAACCCTGGTTGCAGCAGGGGACCCTCCGATGCTAAAGTCAGACAGGCAAGCTAGGTCTAGTAAAACGTAACATTTTTTGGAATATTTTCTAGGTCGGATTGTGCGTACCTTTCACTGTTAGGAGTGCTCCTATTTATAGGTGAATGTGGGCAGTGGCGTAGAGGGAGATTCCCTGTTTAGCAGGAGCATATTGTAGAGGGATTCGTATCCCTAATGTGTCGTGGGTATCTTCTGAGATCCTCGGCGGAGATATCGGGCAGATCCGTGTTGCGATCATCTTTCAAGATCCTCGGCTAGGATCTCAGGTAGTTAGAGTCGGAACCAAGTCGAAATCAGTAGAAGCACGTGGTAAGAGTCGGGGGTGGATGGTTGGTCTTTAGAGAGGCTTTGCCGACCTGGATTCTTAGTAAGTTGTGGTCGAGTTTTCCCGTGGCATTAGGCAAATTACCATCCTGCCGACCTGCCCTTGGAAGTCGTGTCAGAGGGCAGAGACCAAGCTCCTTTCCTTAGTAGAATATAGACGAGATATCAGGGATGACCATCCTCTTCACTTTGTCATACGACGTGGGGTCGTACTTCGAGGGCCCTTGCCAATAGATGTTCCGAGCAGCAGCTCGGAAATGGATGGGACAGTGGAGGAGCTTAGGGTCGTACAATGAAGTACAACAGAATGCTCTTCCCTGGCCGTTGAAGAGCTCTTTAGTCATGACTGGCATTAGCCGACCTCCTCGTAACGTGCATAGATGTCCGATCTTGCCACTAAGAAGGCCAGTCCATTTTTATCCATAACAGTGCTTAATTTGGATTTTAACTAAAAAAATGCATTTATTTTTAAGCTTTTCTCTTCTGACTTAACAAATAATATGGAATGCGGAATGTCGTAAATGATTTCGAGTTAAAATATTTTTTTTAATGGAAACTCTGTCTTTCTTGAAGTAACCCCCATGCAAGGTGTTAAGGCTAATAGCCTAACTACTGTGTTGATGTGTTAAAGTTCTTCTCTAGGATGCATCATTATTTTTGTGTTATATCCTTCATCCATTTTGTCATATCATTTTAGGGCACAACAAAAAACATGAGGTAGACCGAAAGCTCTAGTGGACCACACCATAAAAAGTTGCGGGGACAATGACACCCACCTTTGAAACCTTCCTAAGGCCTACTTTTAAGTTTTTTACCATCCAATCTATTCATAATGTCACACAGATCAGGCTGAATCGAAAACAAAAATTTCAGCATGATCTAAGACTTCTATGACTCCTAAGAAGTTTTCTATTGTAGGTGTTCAATCTCCTCTAGCATTCGAGTAGCGATGGTCGTGAGGTCGTTAGGGTGAATAGGGAGCGGAAAGAGCCGACGATATACACCAAGGACTTAGCTACCTGCTCTCCTCATTGAAACCTATCCTATCCGACTTACTTAGCTATTCAAAAAGTGGTGTGGTCCACTTTATATTTGTCACACTATTTTAGGGAGAAGCGGATTGGCTGGTGTACCACACACCAGCTATATAGCTGGTATAGATACGTGTCGTGTGAAGACGAGCGCAGACGCTCCTCGAGCTCCAAGTTGTAAGAACATTTCAAAGGAGATCAAAGTTACATGGGCCCACAACAATGTATTTATTATATCCACACCGTTCATCCAGATCATTTTAGAGCATTAGACAAAAAATGAATCATATCCAAAGCTCAAATAGACCACACTAAAAATAGCAGCGACGATAATGATTTTCGCTGTTAAAAAATTTGTAGGCCCACCATAACGTTTATTTTCCATCCAATCTGTTAATAAGGTAAAAAAAAAAAATGCATGGATGAAGAGGGAAATTTTTTTTTATATTGATCCGAAACTTCTGCGACCGCCAAAAGGGTTTTAATGGTAAACCTTCAATCCCTCACTTCTTTTTGCAGTGTGGTCCACTTGAGCTTTAGACCCGTCTTATTTTTTTGTTCAAGCCCTAAGATGATCTTGCCAAATGGATGGATGGTTTGGATATAACACATACCTCATGATGGGACCCACAGAACCTACTGATGTCAATACACCATCTATATATAGAGGTGGGCAACGAGTCGAGTCGAATCGGATTGGGTCCAACTCAACTCGGTCCGAAATTTTCAATGCACTAACCCGAACTCAATCCAATCTGGGACCGAGTTCGAGTCCTCTGACTCGATCCGATTCGTTGCACTGTTGGCCTGACCCGAACCGAGTCCGACTGTTAGGGAAACCGAGTCGGATTGGGTTGGGTACGGTTCGGATCGAATCTTATGTTAAAAAAAAATGAAAATTTTAAAAATATAATAATAATAATAATAATAATAATAATAATAATTTTCACCATTAAAAAATTTGTATGGCCCACCATAACGTTTATTTTCCATCCAATCTGTTAATAAGGTCACAACTACATGGTGAAGAGGAAAAACAAATTTCATATTGATTCGAAACTTTTATGACCCCTAAAAGAGTTTCAATGGTAAACGTTCAACCTCCCACTGCTTTATGCAGTGTGGTTCACTTGATCTTTAGGTCTGTCTTATTTTTTGGCTCAAGCCTTAAGACGAGCCCGCCAAATGGATGGACGGTTTGGATATAACACATACCTCATAATGGGACCCACATAACTTGCTGACTTCACTAGCTGGCCTGGTGCGTGGTACACCTACCAAATCCGCTTCCTTTCTTGGGATGCGGTTTCTGCAAAAGCCTTTCTCAGGAAGTTCTTGCGCAATGATGTTATGTGGGGCCCAATTCAATGTATATGAAAAATCCATTCCGTCCATCTGTTTTGCAAGTTCATTTTAGGACGTGCCACCAAAATTAGATGGATACAAAACTCAATTGGGCCACACAAGAAGAAATAGTGGGAATTCAACTAGCACCGTTGAAGCATTCTTGTGGCCATAAAAGTTTTGTATCAGGCTATCTTTCTGGTTTTTTCACTTCATCCCATTGGGAATGACCTTATAAACGGATTGGATAGCATATAAACATCAAGGTGGATCCCAAGAAAGTTTCAATGGTAGGAATTTCTTTACCCAATTTTCCCTCTCGTGTGACCCACTTTAGTTTTGTATCCTTCTCATATTTTGTGGCACATCCTTAAATGAGCTCGCAAAACAGATGGACGGAATGAATTTCTCACATACATTGAAGTGGGCCCCACATAACATCCCAGCGTAGGAACTTCCTAGGAAAGGCTTTCGCACAAAATGCACGTCCCTTTTTTTGTGTCAGAGCTCGGTGCTCGACGCACCTTGAGCCGTGTGTTGAGCGGACGAATGGGCTACTCCCCCTGCCACCAGACAATGGCTGGTGTCGGTATTCTATGGACCCCACCATGATGTATTTATTTCATCCATGTTGTCCATCTATTTTTCTAGATCATTTTATGGTATTAAACTAAAAATGGGGTATATCTCAATCTCAACTGGACAACATTACAGGAAATAGTGTTGAATGAACATTGTGCGGATCGGATTGGATCCAATCGGATCGGTCCAAATTGGCCACGGATCCGAAATCGACTCGATGTACGGTCGGATCTGAGTGGGCCTGCTCGATCCGACACAATCCTGGCCTTCGGTTCAGATTGAATCGGTTCGGATCCGTTGGATCGGGTCCGATGCTGCCCAGCTCCCTATATAGCTGATGTGTGGTACACCTTCCAATCAGCTTCCCTATTTTAGCTCATAACGTAAAGTGATATTTTTAAAATAAAAAAATGTATTGAGGATGCGAATATAAGACATGTATTATAATGAATCCCACCTAATTTTGCCACATCATCTCGGTATCCACGGAGGTGCGGTGTTACGTGGGGGATTGGTACTGGTTTAGGTTTCACCAGCGGGTACTGTTACCCTTACTGTGTGAGGCCCACCACTTTGATGAATTTTTTTGTAGATCCATGCTGCTCATCCGTTTTTTCATCTTCTTTTAGTACGTTATTCCAAAGCCTTAAGTTGATGCAAATCTGAAGTCGGCCACACCACTGGAAAAGTGAAAATTAACTATTAAAATGCTTTTGTAGGCCACAAAAGTTTTGTTTCAATATGATATTTGTGTTTTACCTTCATCCATGTATTTTTTTTACTTTATGTTGGATGGAAAAACAGTGGGCCTACGGAAGTTTTTAACGGTGGGCATTCAATGACCACGTGTGAGGCTAGTGCCAAAACAAGAGTGACTTTGCTACCGTGATCAACTACCGTACCTTTTGGGTGATTATCTATCTATGCACTGGTAGAATTGTTTCAGGGCTTCGGCAGTGGTTTTCCTCTCCAGCCTCCCTTTTTTCTGCAGCAGAGGTCCAAGTCCCTGGCTTTGTAGCAGTGGTTGGTGCTTGCGATGGGTTCTGATACAGCTCGGCCTCCCTTCTATCGACTTGCTTCGTGTCTCCGTTTAAATAGGATCTTTCAGCGTGGATTCGAAGTTAGTATTGTCTTCTGGAGTGGACGCTTTGTTGATGTTTTATAGGTGCTGATGGACGCGGATTAGCTGCTGACGTAGCCAATTTGGCTACTTAAGTGATGTCACCAAGTTCTGTGGGGCCCACCATAATATATGTGTTGTATTCACACCATCCTTTCATTTGGAGAGATTAATTTAACACATGAGCCAAAGAATGAGGCAGATCCAATGCTCAAGTGGACTCAGCTGAAAACAGTGGGGACAGTGACTCCCACCGTTGAAACCTTCCTGTGTCACCAAGATTTTTATTTTAGATCCAACCTATTTATAAGTTAACACATACATGGATGAAGGGAAATCACAAATAAAAGCATGATCAGAAACTTTTGTGGCCCTGATCATTTTTTAACGGTGGGCATTCAATCCCTATTGTTTTATGTGGTGGTGTCCACTTAAGGCTCTGAATCTATCTCATTCTTTAGGTCATGCCCTAAAATGATCCCTCCAAATGAATGAATGGTGTGATATAATACATACATTATGGTGGGGCCACGTAACTTGGTGACGTCACTTTGGTATCTAATTCGCTACCAACTACGTCACTGGCTAATACGTGTGCGGGGGACAATGGTCGCACTGGGACGCGGATTAGCTACTGAACCGGCCAGACAGTAGGTAGTTTCGCTACTGAGGTTACGTCACCACGGACGCGGATTGCGTCATACGTCCGCCCGGACAGTAATCCGTCCGGGCAGGGCTATGTGGGGCCCACCGTGATGTAAGTATTTGATCCACTCCGTTCATTTTTATCAAATCATTTTAATATGCAATTCAGAAAATGAGGCAGCTCCACAGCTCATGTGAACCACACCAAAGGAAGCTGCAGTGATAATGACACCCACAGTTGAAACCTTTCTAAGGGCCACCGCGATGTTTTTTACCATACAACCTATTAATAAGGTCATTTAGACGTGGTTGAAGTGAAAAAATAAATGTCAGCTTGATCCGAAACTTCTCTGGCTCCCAAAAAGTTTTTAATGGTAGAAGTTAAATCCCCACTTTGTGGTCCATTTAATTCCTTTGGCTGCCTCATGTTTTGGCTCATAGCTTAAAATGATAGGAGAAAAACGATTAACGGCGTGGATAAAACACTTACATCACGGTGGACCCCACATATACTTGCCCAGATGGATTGCCGTCCCGGCGGGGTAGGACGCAATCCGCGTCCATGTCACCGCATTATGTGGGCTCCACCATGATGTATGTGTTGTAACTACACCGTTCATCCATATGGATAGATCATTTTAGGGCATTGCTCAAAGAATGAACAGATCCAGGGCCCCACCACAGAAAATAGCAGCGACAATGATGCCACCCGTTGAAACCTTCCTAAGGCCCAGAATGATGTTTATTTGAGACCTAACCTGTTTATAAGTCGACACAGACATGGAATTAAGGAAAACACAAATATCAGCTTGATCAAAACTTCTGTAGCCTCGAGATGAGCTTTGGATCTACACAAATATCAGCTTGATCAAAACCTTCTGGAGGCCCAGAATGGATGAACGGTGTGGATATAACACATACTTCTTAGCGGAGCCACATAACATAGTGACATCACTTCAGTAGCAATTCTCGCTACTGTCAGGTTAATTAGCTAATCCCCGTCCGTCGCACTGTACTTTGGCATAGGCATCGCTGCACGGGAACCGGATTTACTGTGACCCCGGTTACATACATGTAGCTATGCCCAGGATGTGGGGCCCACAGAGATATCCGTCAAAATCCACTCCATTCATCTGTTTTTAAAGACCACGGTAGGATGGATTTCTAAAAATCATTCAAATCCAAAATTGAGGTGGTCTACACAAACGAAAGATTGGAAGAGAAATGTCACATACATAACTTCTTGGAGCTAACCATGATATTTATATGCCATCCAAACCGTTCATTGTGTACTACTAGTAAGATAACCGTAGGAACGAATATAATCATGGTAGAAAAATTTTGTAGAGGCGCGGCATTCATTTCCCGTTGTTTCCTGTGGTATATATCCTACGCCCACATGACCAGTTTTGGATCTGTCTGATTTTTATATTGGCGTCGTCTTATTACGGTCTTTCAAAACAGATGGACCTAGGAGATTTGCCAGAGATCCGTGGGCCTCACGTATCTCCTGCAGAGGAATATCTCTGCGCCCCGGTCACTGAAAAGTGAAAATCCTTTCCTCCCCACGGGATGCGGATTGCGTCCTACTCCGCCCGGACAGTAAGTGTTTTATCCACGCCGTTAATCGTTTTTCTCTTAACATTGTAAAGTATGACACAAAACATGAGGCAGGTACAAGGATTAAATGGACCACAAAGTAGGGATTTAACTTCTACCCTTAAAAACTTCTTGGGAGCTGGAGAAGTTCCGGATCAAGATGATATTTGTTTTTTCACTTCATTCATGTCTACATGACCTTATTAATAGGTAAGATGGTTAAAAAAAAAAAACATCACGTGGCCCTTATAAAGGTTTCAACGGTTGGGTGTCATTATCACTGCAGCTTCCTTTGGTGTAGTCCACTGGAGCTCTGGACCTGCCTAATTTTTTGTCTCATATGTTGAAATGATCGGAGAAAAACGATGAACGGAGTGGACAAAACACTTACATCACGGTGGGCCCCACATAGCCCTGCCCGGACGGATTTCCGCCGGGTGAGGGTAGGACGCAATCCGCGTCCCTCTACCCGCGGTGTTTTGCTTTACATGTATATAAGAAAATGGAAGTTCCCCTGGCTTAACCGGGAACGGATTGGCTACTACCCCTGCCACCAGCCCCGTGGCTGATGGTCGGTGCTATGTGGGCCCCACCATGATGTATGTTCTTCATCCATTTTTGTTCATTCATTTTTACAGGTCATTTTAGGAATTAATGCAAAAATCGATAATAATATAAATCTCAGGTGAAGCACACCATACGAAAACAAGAGTGATTGGATATCCACCATTAAAATCCTCCTGTTTATTTGACATTTATTTGACATCCAATATATTAATTAAGTCATACAGACCTGAAGGGAAAAAAACAAAGATCAGCTTGATCCAAAACTTTTATACCCTAAAAAAGTTTTTAATGGTCGAAATTCATTCAACACTGTTTCCTGTAATGTGGTCCACTTGAGATTTGGATATACCTCATTCTTTCTATCATGCAATAACATGATCTAGAAAAATAGATGGACGGCATGGATGAAACACATACATCATGGTGGGACCCACAGAGCACCGACCACCATCCATTGGCCCAATCCCGTTCCGGCTTAACCCGTGACGCTGTTGGGAAGCGGAATGGCTGGTGTACCACGAAATCGGATTGCGTCGTGAGTTACTCAGTAAGCTTTTATCATACTGAGTAAACTCAGGCGGGCCTACTATGAATGTGTGGGGGGTTATCCACGCCGTCCATCCGTTTTTTCAGCTCATTTTAGTAGTTGAGCCGAAAATCGAAGCATGGCCAAAGCTCAAGTAGACCACACCACAGGAAACAGTGGGAATAATGACTTCCACCGTTGAAACCTTGGTGGGGACCACACTGATGTTTATTTGTCAACGGGTTCATAAGATCACACAGACATGAACGAAGGGAAAACAAGAATAAGATCCAAAACTTCTATGCCCCAAGAAATTTTCAACATTAGATTTTCAATTCACACGGTTGCTGCGGTAGGTACGTGCCGTGCGACGACGAGAGCTGACGCTCCTCGAGCTACGAGTTGTGGGGACCGTTCAAAGGATATTAAAGTTACATGGCCCAGGATGATGTATTTATTATATCCCCACTGTTTATATATTATTCGAGAACATTTTAGAGCATTATTGAAAAAATGAATAATATCCAAAGATCAATTGGACCACACAATAAATAGCAACATAGATAATGATTTTCACTGTTAAAAAATTCTCAGGGCCCGCTGTAACGTTTATTTTCCATCCAATATCATCATAAGGTCATAGAGACATAGATTAAGAGGAAAAAAAAATTTCATATTGACATAAAACTTATGTGACCCAAAAAGGTTTCAATGGTAGACGTTCAATCCCTCACTGCTTTTTGCAGTGTGGTCCACTTAATCGTTAGATATGTCTTGTTTTTCATCTCAAGCATTACTACAGAGCTCAAAAAATGGATAGACGGCCTGGATATAGCACATACCTCATGCTGGGAGCTATATAGCTGGTGTGTGGTACACCAGCCAATCCGATTCCCCGTGAAGCGGATTAGGTGGCTATTCCCCTGCCATAAGCCAGGCGGCTGATGGTCGGTACTCTATTGGGACCATCATGATGTACGGGTTTCATCCATTCCGTTCATCCATTTTTACAGATCATTGTAATACTTGATTAGAAAAAATGAGAGGGATATAAATCTCAATTAGACCACACCACAGGTAAATAATAGTAATTGGATATCCACCATTAAAATCCTCCTAAGACCCGTACTGTCTATTTGACATCCAATCTGTTGATTAGGTCATAAAGATCTGGATGAAGGCAATATATATATATCATCTTGATCCAAAACTTTTATGGCCCTCAACTTTTTTAATGTTCAACGTTCATTCAACACTGTTTACTGTAACGTGGTCCACTTTATATTTGGATATATCTCATTTTTGGTCTCATACCATAAAATGATCTAGAAAAATATATAGACAGCATGGATGAAACAACTAGATCATGATGGGCCCACAAAGCACCAAACATCAGCCATTGGCTTGGGGGTCGGGAGTAGCGAATCCGTTTACGACTAGGTGAGACCCCGGATCCACTCAGGTCGGTGGGGAACGCGGATTGCGTCCTACTACCGGTAATCCGTCCAAGCAGGGCTCTGTGGGGTCAACCGTAATGTAAGTATTTTATCTACACCGTTAATCTTTTTTATATGATTATTTGAAGAAAAGATCCAAAACTTGAGGTAGTTTTAGGGCTAAATTGAACCACAAAGTGGGGATTAAACTTCCACCATTAAAACATCCCTGGGAGCTGGAGAAGTGTGAATAAAGATGAAATTTGTGTTTTCACTTCATCCAAGTCTGCATGACCTTATTAATAGGTTGGGTTGTAAAAAAACATTACGGTGGCCCTTAGAAAGGTTTCAACAGTGGGTGTTATTATCAGAGCAACTTCCTTTGATGTGGTCCACTGAATCTGTGTATCTGCATCATTTTTTTTATATAATACCTTAAAATGATATGAGAAAGTGATGAACAGTGTAGATAAAATACTTATATCACGGTGGGCCCCACAAAGCCCTGCCCAGACGGATTACCGTCCGGACGGGGGTAGGACCCAACCCGCGTTCCGGTCGGTGGGAACCTGACTGTATTCTCAGGGTGATGCATGTGCCTTAAATTAAGGCCGTACAAACATTTTCAAAGCTTATTTTAAGCCTGATCCAAAAATAAAGCATATACCCAGATCTTAGGTGAGCCAAACCAAGGGAAACAGTCGTGATTGAATCCCCCTGTTAAAAAATTCATGAAGTTCACCTGAATGTTTATTTGCCAACTTAGTTTTATTATTTTATTTTATTATTATTATTATTTTTTTTTTGACGCACCCACACACTCACGCCATGGTGGTGGGATTTCACCACCTATGGATGATCGAACCCTTGACCGGGGTGTTGAAACTCCTGAGAGTCTACCACCCGAGCAAGAGTAAGGATCCTATTTGTAAACTTTTGTGGACCACAGTAACTTTTTAATTGTCAATTATTATTTTTTCCTTTATTAGGGTCAGATTTGGATCTGCTTCATTTTTTTATCATCCCTTAAAATAAATTTTAAGTATAGATGAACGGCGTAGATTAGTCGCGTACATCAACGTAGGCCCGTAGTCAAGGTCCCACGCACCTGGTTGATCACCCCGGGATCCACCTAACCCACATGGCTTTTGACTATTAAAATGTTCCGATAGTCCACAAAGTCAAGGCCCTACCTAAGTTTCCAGCTACTTTCTGCTGCTTTCACAGGAAATACATGTCCAAGAAAACCGGGGGGCGCGGAGCGTGGGACCTTGACTATGGCCCTACCTTGATGTACGTGACTAAATCAACGCCGTTCATCTATATTGAAAAGTTTATATTAAGGGATGATAAAAAAAAAAAAAAGGCAGATTTAAATCTTAGATAGACCGGACGCGGATTTCCTGCGAGAGCCTCTGGCCGGAAGTTCTGCCCTGGAAACTTACGTGGGGCCACCGTGATGTTTGTCAGGAATCCACTCGGTCCATCTCCTTTGTGAGTTCATTTTAGGAGATTAGACCAAAAGTGAGCAGGATCCAAGGCTCATGGCGGCCGTATTAAAGCAAAAGATAGCTAGGAAAACTCCAAACGTGATGTTTACATGCCATACGTACCTTTATTAACGTAATTCTTACCGAGATGAACTGAAAACACAAATATTATTACGATTCAAAACTTCTGTGGCCCAACGAATATTTCAACTGTAGATATTTAATTATCACGTTTTCGGCTCACTTGATCATTGGATACGTGAAATTTTGGCCTTATGTCTTAAAATGAACTCAAAAAATGGATGGACGGAGAGGATTTCTCACAAACATCACAGTGTTCCCACCTGCGTTCCCATCGCAGAAACTTCCATTGGCAGGAAACCCGCGTCCGGTTTTCTAACACCCAGGTGGACGGTGGGAGATACGGAAGCGGATTGGGTAGCGGTGTCTACCTCGGTTGCGAGTCTATTTTGTGATATCATTATAGTGTTTTAGCCTAAAAATGAGCAGATCCAAAGATCAAATATAACACACTACATAGAGTAATAGGAATTGAACACCTACCGTTGAAAACTTCTAGAGGGCTACACAAGTTTTGGATCAAGATGATATTTGTATTTTACCGTTATCCTGTAACCTTCCTAACAGGGAAGATGGAAAATAAACAGCACGGTGTTATGTTTTGGCGTTTGAATGGCTGTACTGGGGTGGGTATGATGGGTTGCATGGTACTCCGGCATTTGCATTGCTGCACGAGAAAGCGGATTGGCTGTCGTGTTATCCTATAGGTATACCTGTGCCTGGAAGCCGATTAGCTACACCATGTTGTGTGGGCCCCACCATGATATATATGTTATATCCACACCGTCCATCTATTTGGAGATATCATTTTAGGGCATGATCTAAAGAATGAGGTAGATCCAAAGCTGAAGTGGACCCCACCACAGAGAAAACAGTGGAGAGAGTGATGCCCACCATTGAAACTTTGTAAAGTCCAGCGTGATGTTTACTTGAGATCCAACCAGTTCATGTGTTAACGCACACGTGAAAGAAGTGAAAACACCAATATCAGCTTGATCAAAAACTTTTGTAGTCATTAGAAGGTTTTAATGGTGGGCGTCACTCTCCCCACTGTTTTCTGTGGTGGGTCCACTCGAGCTTTTGGATTAACTCATTCTTTAGTTCATGCGTTAATATGATCTCTCCGAATGGACGGAAGATATGGATACAAAACATACATCTTAGCGGGTCGACAGAACTTGATGACGTCACTTCATAGCTAGTCTCGCCGCTCAACCTGTCGGTAGCTAATCCCCGTTCCCTGTGCCTGGGATGCGTGGGGCCACAGAGATGTCCTTGACAAATCTACTCCGTTCGTCTGTTTTTTAAGACCACAATAGTACAGCATTCTAAAAATCATACAGATCCAGAGCAGAAGTGGGCCATACCAACGAAACAGTGGGAACAGAAACATGCACCATTGAAACCCTTCTGGAGCTGACCATGATGTTTATATGACATCCAAACCGTTCAAAGGCTCACTACTATTCCGATAAATTGCAGGAATTTAGAATTCTCTTCTAATGTGGTAAAGGAGTGGATTTTTCAAAGACATCTATAGGGGCCTCACACATATCTGGACACACGCGATCCGCTTCCTGCTGCACGCTAGAATTTTGCTTTCCAACTGTACAATATCAACTATTATGGTATCCACCTGCGTACCGTGGCAGATAGGTAATGGCGTGTTTGGACAGGCGTCTATGGCGTGTTTGGACAGGCGTCTTATGCGGTGATGTACGTGGGACAGAGTTCTCCAATCTCATCCTGTCCGTACGCAGGCCTATTTGGGCGGCGGGGACGGATTGAAGACGGATGACAAATTTCAACGGATTCGGGAGACTTTTAATTTTACTGGATTGCGAAATCCTGCGGAGGTGAAATCGCTGGATTTGTATCCATTCTCAATCCCATCCCATGCCCATCCACAGTCCATCGTATGGACCGCGGGATGAGTTTTCATAGGGTGGTGATTTGACGAGAGAGAAGGTAGAGGGAGGGTTTTGTTTTGGTGTGAAATCGGGTTATAAGAACCACCATCAGGTCGCGATGGTCGTTTTCATCAACCGAGCGCTGCCATCGCAAGCTGACGATGTGGTCGGGCTGAGGTAGGTCTTCTTCCTCACCCACACAGCATGAAACGCCCTTCTGTATTGTCCATAGGTCATATATACTATTTAAAAAAAATAAAAAAAATAAATTAATATTGCTCTTACCTTTCTTACAAAAATCAGATGTATTTCATTGCATCGTTTCATTGTCAAGTTCTATTAACTCGGATGGTGGTGATGTCGTAGGAGTATGGCCGTGTGAGTTTTCTTCTATATCGATTCTCAAGTTTAGGCCTTCTGGATTCTGATTATAAAAGTCTTTGCAATAACATGATCCAGGAGGTTTTGGGTTCTCTAACTATATTTGAGGAACTTGATTATTTGGGATTTCTTCAGTTTCGTAGATATCTCATATGTTATATAATCTACTAATATATGGACTATTTACTATAGATTGTTCTTTTAAGAATCTCTATTTACTTAATTGGAGTGTTACATTGGTAGATCTCAGATGGATTTACTTTTTTTTGGTTTTCTTTGGAATCGAGTTATGAATTTTTTTTTTTTTAAAGTACGTATATTAATCACTATTTGATCAATGCTATCTTCATTTGCTGATCCATGTCCATGTGTATTTTCTTTTAATTCAAATGAGATGAAATCTTTTTTTCGTGGATTGTATGCCCATAAATTTTCCTGTTTTTCACATTCAGTTTAGACTGTGGATTTTCTTAGAATATCTTTTTATATTTTGTCATCTGCTATCAAGTATCTTGTTTTTCACACTTGTCTTTTTATTTTATTTTTTTGCTTTATTGTTTCTCAGAATGTGGGCATATGGATTCTTACTTTGATATTGTGTGGAATTTCATTTAATATCGAGTTCGACTCATTTGAATATCTTTGAATATTTTGTCATATGGGTTTTCTTTGAATTGCATGAAGTGGAAATTTGTCTTATACTCTACTAATTTCTCTGAAATTGATGTGGATTGTTCTTCATGTATTGCTGTTAATTTCCTTGGAGAGTTACTTTGATTGAATCTCATGTGTCGAATAAGTTGGACTTCAAGTTTAGTTTGTTCTTCCTGTTACCAGTGATCTTAGATGGATTTATAGGAAGAATTGTTTTCTTTTTTGTCAACATATTTGAAAATTGTTGTCTTTTGTGATTTCGATTGTGTTTCTAGATTGGGTTGAGGTTGTGTTAGCCTAGCCTCTTCCACCTCATTGAGGCGCAATTCAATTGCTTCTAATGATTTTCTGAAGTGAATTCTCTTTGATTGTTTCTGGTTAGATCTCAAAGGTAAGGAAGCCAAGAGAATAGTCACTATAATCTCTTATTGGTTCATCTCTCCAATGTTGATGTTTCCACTGATGATAGTCATACGGGTCATATGTAGGAGAGTTTGATAGTTATTGGTATACATTATCACCTATAATATAATCTTGCATTGTTTTCTTTTTGTCCGATGGGTGAAAATAGTTCTTACCCCAATAATCACGTATTGTTCTCTTAATTGGTAGGGTGTAATTATTCTTCCACATATGATCGCGTATAGACTTATTAATCGGTGGAACATTAAATTCCAGTCGATTCTTAATCATGGTTTCAGAAAAATTTTGAGACATAAGTTGTTTTCTAACATAATCATCTGACAACCATTCACAATTTCTCTCATTTCCTAGAAGTAGCTCAACATACTGACGTTCCCACTCTTGCATATACATCGCGAAGCCCTAATTCTGAATCTAATTAAAAAAAAAATTCTACAACAATATGAAAAGTAAGTAGAGAGAAGAAGTTACCAAAAGAGGAGAACTAGAATTGAAGATCCTTCAAGATCAGAAAATAATGTTAGTTCCTAAAAAAAAAAAAAATCCAGAAAAAATTCTAACCTAAAAACAAAGTAAAAAGTTAATCCTAATCTTAACCTAATTCTAATACCGATTAATCTCAGAAAAACGTATCCATAGTCCTCGGCAACGGCGCCAAAACTTGTTCACAACCCCAAGTGTAAGGACGCGATGTAGTAATAATCTCGGTGAGACCGAGGTCGAATCCATAGGGACTAATCTTGTACGTTTTCTAAAAGTAACTAGAACTAGAACTAGAGAAATATATGAACTATTTGAAATAAGGAAGAAATTGTGAATATTGTGATTAAACTATCAATTTAAAGGTGGGAACTAGGGCGCCAAGGATCCACTTGTAGCAATTGAGGTGCTACCTTACTTGATTCAAGAGATCCAATTAGAATCAAAGTCCTATATCATCCAGTTGGAGAAAGAGATGATCGAATCTCTGAACTTCTCATTGATCCAATCTCAATGGAGGAGAATTATGAGGATTTGGAAGGGATTCCGTCACCAAACCATGCCACGGAGATGATGACAAACAACAGGATTTACCAATCCCACAATCTTAATTAAGAAAAGATGATATCTAAAGCTATCGTAGATTTATTATAATTTGAGTCATAACAAACTATTGAATATTGAAAATATTCTTTAAAATCAACTAGAAATCAATGAAGTTCAACATAAACGTGAATCAAAGCAAAGTAAACATCTCAATCACACTACAAGCTTCACCTCTTAGCCCTAACTAAGAGGTTTAGCCAACCATAGATATGATTAAACTAAGAACTCTTAAACAAAATAAAAGGACCAACTAAGGAAGAAGAAGAAAAACTCCCGAGCAGCGGTTCCACCCTTTTGTTCCTCACCTTGAACCCTAAAAGATACTTAGGAACATCCTAGGGACTCCTATTTATACTTGTGAAGCTCCACCTTATGCACTGACTTGAAATTTCTGCAAGCCACCTCAAGTTATGCACTCCACGTCAACTCCGTGTTACGCATCGGTCGGACCGAAGTCGAGTCCGAGCCCGGACAGGATTCTGTAGAAGCGGTTACATGATATCAGTTGGACCGAACTTGGGTTCGGTCTGACCAAATTTACCTTCGGTCAAACCGAATTAACTCCAAAATTCATCGTTAGTTGCAGGACTGTTTTGCACAATTTCGGTCAGACCGAACTGTCTGTTTTTCTACTGCGGATTTTGAAATCTTTCGAGTCCTTTCTTTAGATTTTGTACTTGGTTTCCTTGGGTTTTTGGCATGTGAACTCTTTATTCTTGGTCTCCTAAGATCCCTCATTTGCCTTGGTAATTCCTTTTCTTGGTCTCCTAAGATCCCTCCTTTGCCTTGGTGATTATTTTTCTTAGTCTCCTAAGATCCCTCCTTTGCCTTGGTGATTCTTGAGTGTCAAATACATGCTTTTAACATTCTTTTCAATCCAAGCTCTTAGATTCACCTTGGAACACAAATATGCATAAAATATACCATTAAGCAGTATCATGTTCATAAAACAAAGATATAAATAGGGGAGAATATGCAATATTTGACACTCAATAGTGATAAACGTAGCTTGTTCCACATGTTGATTGGAAGATCTTAGGTCACTGATTTTACATTGTGGCTTTGGATTGGGGATAGGTTGGGTTGGAAAAGTCCATTTCTCCCCAGTTGTTGAGTGTGACTCAATCCTAATTTGAATTGACGATGCAAACATTCCATTGTTGTTTTGAGATCTTGGAATACTTGCTTTGTGTTCTGGTTGAAGAGCTCTTAGTTTTGCATGAATTTTTGAACCAGATCCCCTTGAGCTTTCCTTTGATTTAGAAGTTGAGTAAGGGCCCCTTGAGGATTAGCCGTTTGTTCGTTCCTCCAACTGAAGTTTGGATGGTTCCTCCAATTGAAATTGTATGTGTTTGAGGTGGGTCCGATGAATGGTCGTTGGTAAGTATTTACGGCATTTGATTGCTCATTTAATAAATTTTAAAAAGTAGGGATTGTAGGATAATCCTGCACCGCATATATGTTGTTAGCATAAATACCACAAACAACTTCCACGACTTCCCTCAGTTTGATAACTTCCACCTTCTTAAGTTCTATGGCCTCGACTTCTCTTGTGAGATTGGTCACCCTTGCACTCATGTCATATTCTTCTTTTAAGGCATACATTCTTCCCCTTTCCTTTAATTAAGTAGGCTTAGAAGTGATGGGTCTTGGGAGTGTCCCATAATTGCGTGTTTTCTACAAATTGATCAAGGTAATCCCACGCATCATCAGACTCCTTATTCATGAATTCACTGTTACACATCATCTCCACAAATTGACGCATTGGCGAAGTTCATCCATTATAGAAAAAGCTTATTGTCTGCTAAATTTCATAGCCATCATGTAGACAAGAATTCGTGAGATCTTTGAACATTTCCCAGCAAGAAAGACTCTTCCTCTTTCTAGGTGAAGTTCATGATTGCCTTCCTTAAAGTGTTAGTTTTATGAAACGAGAAATTTTTTTTGAGAAATTCTTAGGTCATCTCGGCTCATGTGCTGATAGATTGTGGCTTTAAGGAGTGTATCCACGTCTTAGCCATCTCCTTTAGTGAAAAGGGGAACAATTTGAGTCGCACTGTGTCCTTAGATATGTTTGGAAAGTGTAATGTCGCGACTATCTCATCAAACTCTTTGATGTGCAAGTATCGACTTTTAGAGTTTAGTCTATGAAATTTAGGAAGGAGTTGTATCACTCCAGGTTTAATATCCATGTTTCTTGCATTAAGTGGAAACACCATACAGGAAGGTGTACTCACTCATGCCAGTTGTAAATAATCTCTCAAAGTATATGGCGGGAAAGCATTATGCACCTTATTCTCATCTCGAACCTCCTCAACTAGAAGTTGAGGTTGATTTGCAGCCATTACTTCAATTAGCCGAGAGGATCTCAAGTGGTGTCTAATCCTTTGATGGATAGGCAACTCTTCGACTAATCCTCCTTCACAAGAGACGTTGAGTGTTGCCACGAACCCACTTGAGCATGAAACACGCATAGCCCTTGAGCACCAAACAACTAAAACTTAAAAGAAAAAAAACTAAAGCAAATAAGAAATCTAGAAAAGAAAGAGAGAATTGGAAAGAGGTTACCGGATTGGAGTTGCTATGTTAAGATCCTACAAAACAAAAAATAATGTTAGTTTCTAAAAACAATTTCAGAAAAAATCCTAACCTAAAAAAAGAAGAAGCAAAAAGTTAACTTTAATCTTAATCTAATTCTAATACTAATTAATCTTTAAAAAAATGTAGCCAAAGTCCTCGGCAATGGCGCCAACAACTTGTTCACAACCCAAAGTGCAGGGTCGTGATGTAGTAATAACTCGGTGAGACCAAGGTTGAATCCATAGGGACTAAACTTGTACATAATATGAAAATAACTAGAATTAGAACTAGAATGGGATCTAAATTGAATTCTAGAATAGTTGAGAGGAATTGTGAATAAAGTATCAATAATCAAAAGAAAACTAGAGCGCCAAGGATCCACTTGTAGCTATTAGGATGTTACCTTACTTGATTCAATAAACACAATTGGAATCAGAGTCTTATCTTATCCAATTGGAAGATGAAGCAATTAAATCAAATCTTTGAACTTTTCATTAATCTAGTCCTCAATGAAAGAGTATTGCGATGATTAGAAGGGAATTCATGCATCCATCATGCATAGGAGACGATGGTGAATCACGAGTTTTACCAATCTCACAATCTCAAAACAGGAAAAGAAGATATTCATATCTATCGTAACATTTATTGTAATTTGAGTCACAATAAATCATAGAAAACTGAAAATATTCCTTAAATTCAAACTAGAAATCAATGACGTTCGACATAAACAAGAATAAAAACAAATGAAATATTAAAATAAACTACAACTTCACCTCTTAGCCCTAACTAAGATATTAGTTAATCATATCAAACTAAAAAATAAAAGAAAAAGTAAAAGATATATTAGAATCCATGAAGAAATCAAGGTGGAAGAACGTTGTTAGCGCTACGCCTAGGCCTTCTCTCCCTTTCCAAACCCTAGAAGATGATTTGGAATAGCCTGGGAACTCCTTTAAATAGTTTTGCAACTCAAACTTTCATACAAATTTCAAAAAATTTTGCGAACCGCCTCAAATTTATGCACTCTGTGCATTTCCTAAAATAGACTTTCAGAACTTTCAGTTTTTAGACTAGAAGTTTCAGAATATGCTTTTTCAAGACAATTTTCAGGAATAAGTTTTTTTTAAGGATAATTTTCAGGATTCCTTTTTTTTACTTCAAATATTCGATTCTCTTCATTCCTCGCTTGGTTTCCTTGGATCTTTGTCATGTGAATTCTTCATTAATGACTTTCAAATATCCAAATATTCATTTAGTAATCTTTAGAGTATAAATCTTCCTTTTGGCATCAATTTCATCTTAAGCTCTTGAAATTACCTTACACATGAAAATATGCATAATTAGATCGATTAAACACTATCATGTTTATAAAAACCAAAAGTATAAATAGGGAAAAATATGCAATATTTCACACTCAACATCTATTCATCTTGAAGTGATGAGCATAGCTAACATTATGAAACAATAGCTCTTTTTATGACAAGTGAGTTGGGATTCATGGAGCACATAAAAAACTTGATATGTGAACTTATGCTCTTAGTTAGTTGATTTAAGAAAACTTGATTTAATTGATTGCTCATGAGATTCGGCTCTAGGTTTTCAAATTTTCACTCTCTCATATTTGATTCTTACTCATTCATACTTGACTGCACAAAATATTAATTTTCAAAAGAGATTTAAAACTTAGGAGTTAAGGATTGTTTCACGCATGTTTTGCTCGAGACTAGCGAAATGCTAGTTGGGGGGTGTGTTGAGTGCCAAATATTGCATATTTTCCACTATTTATACCTTGGTTTTATGAAGATGATAATGCTTAATCGATGTATTTTATGCATGTTTCTATTACAAGGTGATTTTGAGAGCATGGATTGAAAAAGATACTAAAAGCATACAATTAGGTGCTTAAAAGATTACCAAGGTAAAGATGGATCTTTGGAGACCAAGGTTGAAGATTTCAAAGGCCAAAGATCCAAGAAAACCAAGTGGAGAAAGAATAAAATCTGAATTGCTAAGTGTCGAAATCCCAAAGTGCTGAAACAAGCCTATCGATGACATCGAGCACACTTCGATGGATGATCGATTGCATCGGAACTTAAGTGAAAATCGGGTTTAGTTGCTGGACAATTGGGTGTAGTTTTCGATTCCATTGAAGATCCTTCGATTCTATCGAAGGAGTAGGTTCGATTACATCGATAGAAGTTCGATGGCATGGAGAAATTTTGAATTTCAAGCTCAACTCGTTGGACAGTTTTAGGTCATTTTCGATTGCATTGAAGACCTTTTCGATGGCAACGAAAGTCTGTCGATGCCATTGACAACTTACGCACTGCGAATGCGCAAAATTTTCAATTCGAATCCAACTAGGAAACCTCACTTCGATGGCATCGAAGACCTGCTCGATGCCATCGACGAGACCCGCATAAATTTTAGTCAGTTTCTGAAGTCGGTTGATCAAATGCTATAAATATGGATTCTCCAAAGCATTCTAAGCACGAATTAGGGTTCAAGGAGTAGAGCAAAGGGTGGAGTTGTTGCCAAGGAGTTCTTTTCCTCTTCCTTAGTTTTTCTATGTTTTTCTTTAAGAGTATTAGTATAATCATGTCTATGGTTAACAAATCTCTTAGCTAGAGCTAGGAGGTGAAGCTTGTAGTTTATTTTGATATTTATTTTACTTTGATTCAAGTTCATGTTAAGCTTTCATTGATTTCTAGTTCGAATGAAGGAGTATTTCCAGTTTACTATAATTTATTATGATTGAAATTACAGTAGCTGCTCGAAAAGATCTTAATATCTTCATCTCTCTTTTTATAATCGAGTGATCGATAAAATTCATAATTTGCCATTGTCTCCTGGGCATGATAGATGGTTGAATTCCCTACGATAGTGAGATTGGTGCTTCATGTGTGAATTAGTTCAATGAAGTTCAACAACACTATGATTTAACCATTTCATCTTCCAACTAGATATAATAGGACTTTGATTCCAGTTGTGTTTTATTTAATCAAGTAAAGTATCATCTCAATAGATACAAGTGGATCCTTAGTCCTCTAGTTTTCCTTTATTTTCATTACTTCAATCACATAATTATTCTCAATTTATTCTAGATTTAGATACTAGTTCTAGTTCTAGTTATTTTCATATTTTGTACAAGTCCCGGTGGATACGATCTCGGTCTCAACGAGTTATTACTATATCATGAGCCTACACTTGGAGTTGCCAACAGTTACATAGAAGTTGTTGAAAAAAATCCCTAAAAGACATCGCCCTTCACTTCTCTTCGCAACTTAAGTCTAAGGTGAAAAAGAGAGAATCAACAACATCGGCCGCAACACCAAGCAAGAAAATAAGCAAGTTGTAGACAAGGTCATCCACCACCTCTCCTTCTAAAGCTCCTTCGATCGAGGCTTTTGTTGTTCCAACAAGCCAAGAGGTTGTGAGCAAGACTTCATCCACTCTTGTGCCTCCACCAGCTCCTCAGCCTCCAACCCCAAAGAGAATTTTCAATCTGGGAGTTCCTCTCGGTCGACCTCTAAAGGCGCCAGTCCTAACCCTTTGGCGTGTCAATTTTCCTTAACCAACTTTAATAATCAAGGTCGACCATTGCTAGCATCTCCAGAGCCTTGACGGCCATCAAGTACTTCTTCGTTCGAGGCCAAACCTTCTTTTGAAAAGTACTTTAAAACCAAGTACTACTTGAGTCTCTCCATTGTTGATTACTTAAAAGAGATTGATAAAGGCTTGAAACGTCACCAGGAGGCTCATTATAATAAATGGTAGAATAAATGGTGGTGGGATAACGAGAGATTAAATAACCCTGATCTTCCCTTCGATGGGAAGTATCTTGCCTCTTATCATCCTAATCTGCCACCATTTCCTACTTCGATTTGACTGTTGGCGGTAATAAAAAATCCTTAGGCCATTGGTAATCGGCTTATCATTTATGCCATCTGATCTAACTTAGGTGGAGATTGCTCACTTATATACATTTATCTGATTGTTTTGAATTCTTTGTTTTCACATCAGCTGACTCTCTTTGTTCCTTTTGTAGTCACTCGGGAGCTAACAACCGTGGAAAAACATATTGTTGTGGCACAACCACTGCAACAACGCCCACCAGTGGTTGATGCTCCCATGATCACTGAAGTCTAGACCGTTGATTCAGAGACAACAGTCAGCACCGAGCCCCTCCATCCTCACAGACCATCGAAGGTTACAAAACTCCTTACTAATTTCGAGTACAAGATTATCATCCCCTCCAGTTCTCCTGCATCAGTCGATTAAGGCATGCATGAAGCACCTCTCCTTCACTACTTGGCCGAGAAGCCACTTCCTCAACTGATAGTCCTCCCTCATGAGGAAGAGGCCACTCCAGTGGTCGACGAGTCTTCAGTTCCTGCAAACACTACTGTTGTGCCCGAGCAAGATATAACAATTGAAGCAACAAAATCCATTTCACATCCATCGCGCTGTAGCAATGATGGGTGAGACGTTAACTTTCGCACCTTTTGGTGAAGGTAGCCTTTCGTATGATGACATCGTTTCTTCATCTAGTGGGCCTTTGCTGGTGAAAAGGAGAGCTTAAACAGTCCTAGAAGAGGGGGGGGGGGGGTTGAATAGGACTATGCCCAATAATCAACTAAAGTGCAGAAATAGTAAATAAATCAGAGGTCTTAATTGCACTAGTATTGAAACGTTGATTCAAACTGATTCGTAGAACAAACTTAACCCAAACAAGTTTAGGTAGGACAACTTCATTTCACAAAGCTTGTAAGAATCAAAATTCCAAACCAAGCAAGAGTAAATAAAAGTTAAATTATTACAAGCATTCGCCACTTTAACTTAAAGAGATTACAACCATTCACCACATAAACAATAAAGGCATTCACCACAACACCAAGAATTATAGTGGTTTAGTGTGTCAACAACTGTTCTCAAATAGCCACACCCACTCCACTCCCAATAATCGCTCTCCACGTGATATTGGCTTTCACTATAAATAAGGTTTTCACAGGGACACCTTAAAACCTGATATAGTTGTAATTTTAGAGAGCTATCACAAATAAAAAACCCCTCACTGAGATTTTCTGGATATCTCATAAAAACCAACACTGAGATTTTCTGGCTATCTCAATAAAACTAAAATACAAAAGAATTATATACTTACCTTCACCTTTGAAGATGTATCTATTGATGTATCCATAGAACCACTTCTCTTGAATGTAGAATGTTCAATGTTTAGTCATATAGACAAGGGTTCAAGGTTCTAGATTGATTTTAAATAGATTCAAACTAATGGCTACTTGTTTGAATTCCTTTAAGATCTCAAAAAGAAGAGTATTTACTTTCTTTATAAAATAAAATTGACAGAATAAGAGATCAAGGAATTAAACAAAAAGCTATTAAAAATATTTTATAAATACCGTCCAATTGCTTGAAAATAACGGGGGCTTCTCTCTCTATTGTAGAAGGATTTGATGACTCAAATTGTATTTTCGGATTGAGAGAAAGCCTCAATTTATAGGCAAAGAAGTTGTTGCTTCGACTCATTTAAGAACCGGATTCAATTCCAATCAATTTTCAAATTTGAGCAGGATAAGATGTAACAGATCTTCGACTGGTCAAGCAAGGTCTTCGACTGGTGGAGGGTGTCAAAAATCTGAACTGATTCAGTTGCTAGACTTCGAGTCGAGCAACCCTTGATTGGTCGAAGGCCCACCTTCGACTGGTTGAAGGTGTAACAGAAAATCTATTACACTTTTATTTGAACTAGGATTAGTCAAAAAATTCTTAGACTGGTCGAGCCACAACTTAGGTTGGTCGAATCTTAGCTAAATATAAGCATAAAAACCCATTTAAAATATATTTTAAAAGTACCTAAACCTAAGGTCTTGCTAGGGTTTATAATACCTGAAATGACTGAACTTTAAAGTAGATTGGATGCTTGAACTTTATGGAACTTGATCTTCTACTAGATTCTTCAATGGAGCTTGAATTTCCAGATGAAGCTTGATTTTCTACTATAAATTTAGTAGAACTTGAACTTAACTTGAACTTTCCATCTTGATCTTAATAGAACTTGAACTTTCCATCTTGATCTTAGTAGAACTTGAACTTTCCATCTTGATCTTAATAGAACTTGAACTTTCCATCTTGATCTTAGTAGAAGGCCACTTCATAAGCTGTTTTGTCTAAACGAAATTTGACAAACAAGGTGTACTTTACACATTATAGCACTTACAATCTCTCCCTTTGTCAATTTCGTGACAAAACGCTTATTATTACGACAATTAAAATGAAGTCTTGTATTCTTGATCCCATGTTGTAGAAGATTTGTTGCAATATTAATGAACTCAAGAAAAATTTCAATATGAGCTTTCCCTACATTATGACATACAATATTCCATTTCAAAGCATTCTCCAAGCATATAATCAGTATCATTCATATCAAGCATATATGCATATATTCATGTATCATTCATATCATGCATCATCTCATTCTACGAGTAATAACTAGCCCTCTCCCCCTTTTTAGCACAAGTTGACAAGGGAAAGAATAGTTTACTAACAGGCAAATAAGACATTCAAATAACCATATCAATGAAAGTAGAAGAAGATATAAATTTATGAATATATTAAGAGATAAGCATATGAAAATGTCAAGTTAAGGGAAATAAGCATTCAAGGAGTTTATGAGAGTATAAAGAAGTCATCAAGCAAACATGCAAAGTATAAATTTTATAGACCAATAACTAAAAACATAAATAAACTCAGTCGGATCTAGATGAAGAAAGAACAGGCATAGAAGGATCAATTTGGTGCAAACTCATGGCAATGTGATGAAAGTACTTTTGCGTGTATTTCATTGAAGATATTTTATTTTGCGTCAGATTGTCTTGAGAGACCTTCAACTCAGAAACCTTCTCCTCCAAGGATTCGAGCCGATTATCAACCTCTGAAGGTTGAAAGTCTAGATCTGCTGGATCATCCGACTCATCAAGATCAGCAAATATATCGTCCATCGACATATCCTCTGGTACAGGTGCTTCCTCCTCTTCTTCATCTCGCTGACCGGGAAGAAAATCTAGATTCATTGTATTCAAATTTACATTATTAAAAGGTAATTTTGACTCCAGTGCCTCAGTCGAAGGAATGATGACATTGCAATGAAGATTAATGCAAGTCATGACGTAGACGAAAGGAATCGAACCATGATCAGGGTGAATACGGAATTGAATAATCAAATAGCACAATAAAGAAGGAAGACAACTTAGAATACCAAACACTACTGAATGAAGGACACAAGTCCTGAAGGGGGTAAGCTTAAAACTTATTCCCCAATCTTGGATAAACGTTGGACGTAAAAATTCGATGCAGGACATGATATTTGGGAAGTATCTGGTTAGCCCAGAGAGTATTACCAGATTTCCATTCAGCGTCAAAGCGACATAGTCTACGAGTGATCGCCCATCGCTCAGTATGAGTCATTTTATCAATAAGACTGGTAATGAGAATGTCATCATCAGCAACGACTATTTCAGTCAAAGCTGAAATCAAGTGGCGATCAATAGTGACTGGCCCTTCTCTAAAATTAATTGAAAAAGTAAGATTTTCTAGGGACATGTCGCTTATGGACGCATACATAGCTTGCGCAATGGAATTGTAAGTTGTTCCGCACCAACCAAGAATATTTTCCTAATTGATATTGGTAAGGAGAGGCACAAGCTGAAATGGTGTAATGTGATCAACATTCACAGTCCTTTTTATTATAATCTCTCTAGTGCAAAAAATCCCTAACTTGCTCTGAATCTTCTTCGGATCCTCTTAAGGTTCTCACAGTAGATGAAGTCGGCCTAAATGATGTGCTATCATGAGATTTTCGTGTAGTCGTTCATTTAGTATGATGCTACATTTAATGATTGCACAATAGAAAATTAAAGAAAGTAGATGGGTTGAGTCTAAATTAGATTTTACCAAAAACCTACTACAAAAGGGTTGGAAATCACAAAAACACCACAAACACAAGAAAGGCTAGTAAAGATCTACCCAAATCTAGAAGGAAATTGAAAAATAACCACTTATAACTAAGATTGGGAGATGGGTTCATCGAAAGAAGCACTGGGTAGTCGAAGAAGAAGGTGGGAAATGAAATTTAAAAAAAAAAAGAAGTGATTTTCCCCCCTTTATTGTGCAAACCCGCGATCCTCGACTGGTTGAGCATGTCCTCCATCGAAGGTCGACTAGTTGAGGATGTACTTAACGCGTCGAGCAGGCCACAAATTTTTTTTATTAAAATTTTAATTTTATTTACATGTTATGTATTTAAACATCATAAACATATAATAAAAAAATGCATAAACAATATGATTAATTAATTAAAAATACACAAACCAATATCACGTTTTAATTTAGTAAATCCATTCCTATCGACAGGTTTAGTCATTATGTCTAAAAGCTGCTTCTTAGTCTGAATATATTCTAGCATAATACTCTTATCCACAACTAATTCTTGAATATAATGGTATTGAATATCGATATATTTCATACGAGAATGTTGAATAAGATTTTTTGAAATATTAATTACGCTCGAGTTATTACAGTATAATGTCATTGTATCTTGCACAATACCATAATCAGCTAACATTCTTTTCATCCAGATTAGTTGGGTGCAAGCATTACCACCTGTGATATATTCAGCTTCAGCTGTTGAGAGGAATACAGAGTTTTGTTTCTTCTTAAGCCAGGAAACTAAACAGTTCCCTACATAGAAATATCCACCACTGGTAGATTTTCTATCATCAATATTTCCTACCTAGTCTGCATCAGTATATCCGACAATTTGTACAATTGTATTATGTAGATACCATAAACCTAAGTTAGCAGTACTTGCAACATATCTGATTATCCATTTAACAGCGATTAGATGTGATTCCTTATGATCAGATTGATATCTAGCATATATTCCAACACTAAAAGCAATATCAGGTCAACTAGCATTAAGTATAGAAGACTACCAATCATACTCCGATATAGACGGGAGTTTATACTTTTACCTGATTCATCCTTAGAGAGTTTGAGAGTTGTACTAATAGGAGTATCAAATAAACTTTTTTTCATTCTCAAACCTAAATTTCATTACAAGATTCAAGGCATACTTAGTTTGTGAGATGAATATACCATCTTTATGTTGTTTTACTTGTAATCCAAGAAAGTAATTTAGTTCTCCAACCATACTCATTTCAAACTTGGATTTCATTAGATCTACAAACTTAATAGACAAGTTAGTGGTTATAGATCCAGAAATAATATCGTTAACATAGATCCGAACTATCAATATATGATCATTATATTTCTCGATGAATAAGGTTTTATCAACATTTCCTATGGTAAAGTTGTGACTAAGTAAGAATTTAGTCAATTTTTTGTACCATGCCTTAGGAGTTTGTTTCAAACCATAAAGTTCCTTTTTAAGACGGTACACATGATTTGGAAGTTTGGGGTCCTCAAAACCCTTCAACATATACTTCCTCATGTAGATCACCATTTAGAAATGAACTTTTGTCATCCATTTGATATATTTTGAATTTCTTACTACATGCAATTGAAATAAATAATCTTATGGATTCAAGGCGCGCAACTAGTGCAAATGTTTCATCATAATCAATACCTTTTATCTGAATGTATCCTTGTACAACTAGTCGTACCTTGTCTATAATGATATTCCCTATTTCATCAGATTTGTTCTTAAAGATCCATTTGGTTCTAATTACATGTTTATTCGAAGGTCTAGGAATTAAGTACTAAACATCATTTCTGATAAACTGATTGAACTCTTATTGCATAGAAAATATCCAACTTTCATCGGCAAGCACTTCATTTACATTTGTCGGTTCAATTTGGGAAGTGAAGCAAACGTAATTATAAATATTTTCTAACTGTCTTCTTGTTTGAACACCGGTATAAGGGTTACCCTGTCATGCCCAAAACCTAGAAATCGGGCTCACAAAATTCCTGATTACCGAATCCAGTGCCGACAGCTTCCGTAGTACCCCATTCTCGGCTCTCAGTGCCCATACGCAAGATTTCGATCCTGGGACCCTAAAAGGAGGATTTTTTAACGTACATTCATCTCAGCATAACCACAAGTTTACCCAAATCACAAAGACAACATCATCATCACATATCCACTAATATAATCATTTGAATACAGTGCATAAAGGAAAATACATATGCCAAAATCAAAACTCTAGGAGACTGCTGCATGCTCCATGCTCAACGTTGTTGCAACCTAATGCCATCTGCACGCATTTATCGTGCATAAGCTTATAGAAAGCTTAGAGGGTGGTGTAAGTGTGTGCTCAAGGTAAGTGCCAAGTATGCAATACAATGCCATAATCATACAATATAGGAAATACTGGAAATCCATAAAACGTACAATATCAGAGTGCGCAATATAGATCAGCTACGCAAATGAGGAGTCATAAAGAGTCAAATATCAGATGTTGAGGATGCAATGCGATATGCGGTGCGAATGAATGACTATACTAGAGTGTGAAGTCGGGATGATAGTACGTAGTATCGCAGGCTATGGGGTCCACCACAAGGGACTTCTATCTAAACCAGTCTCATACCTAATTTGGATAGTCAGACTTAATGCGGTAAAATCCAGATCTCACATTAGTCGTGCGCCCCAACCTAAATCCTGGCCATCAAGAAGGTACACATATCAACTAGTTGCGCACCACCAGCCCAAGTGGATAGTGAATAAATGAATTAATATGTAACTCCTGCTCAATAAGTCCACAAATTAGTATCGTACATCTCTGGGATCATCACCGAGGTTTATTACACTCTATGCCAACTTGTTGCCCCTATCCAAACGCACAACTGGGTAAGTAAAAGAGACCTCACTATCTGCCTGCTAATATCGGGTCTGGCTCGTCGATAGCGGACCCATTCCTCAAGTTGGTCAAACTCAACCTACATATTGCCCCCTCACTCAGGCGGGTAAGGTTACACACCCTCCCAACCGATCACGACACAATGAGAGACGCGACCTACTGGTATACGGCCCTCATGCGCTCATATATATCCACTCGATCTAGACGTTAGGGCATCCTCTGGTACCAAGAGGGTTTAGCGATTTTCACTCAGGGCCATCTATAGCGGCCCGATGCTAGTAACAGATTTTTGGTATCTCATCCGGCCATCCATGATATGTCTGTGGAGGCTACGGCCCTGATGTCGTTAGGGTGTACAGTAATCACAACAAACAATGCAAGATGCATGAGTCATACAATCTAGTCATGCATCAATCCTGCACATACCGTATGCTCATGTGAGACAATCTTCGCTTATTAGGGAGTCTCTAAACAACATGCCCAATGACATATGCAATGGTTAATCACATCTCATAACAAATATGTAGATGATGTGTATGGGCATGTATCATAATGCTATGCTATCACATACTCATAATCAGCGTTGATAATTGGCTTCGACAATCGGAATCGGCTTCGATAAACGGAATCAGCGTTGACAATCAGAATCGGTCTCAACAATCGGCCCATGGACAAGGCCCATCATATGGCCCTTAAATATAAGGCAGGTGGGGCTATCACATGGGCCTCAACTATACATCATGATGGGCCTCATGGATGGGCCGCACTAATGGGCCTCAAGTGGGCTTAGACCACACCAAAAATCATTTCATTAGTTTCATGTGCAACATGTGTATCACTGTACACTATCATTCCATGGGGCACATGGCCCGCTAACGATGATCAGCACTATCCAAACATTGTCCAGGTAAATCAGCACCATCCAAACATTTTCTATGTAAATCAGCACCATCCAAACATTGTCCAACACCGTCCAACACAATTTAAACGGTGTGGATGAAATAAATACATTATGGTGGAATCCCACATGCTGCCATGGTGTGAGGTATACCAGCCAATCCACACACCTATGAGGCATAATAGCCAATCTACACACGTGTGAGGTATACCAGCCAATCCACACACCTATGAGGCATAATAGCCAATCCACACGTGTGAGGCATACCAACCCATCCACACATGTGTGAGGCATACTAGCCAATCTACACATATGTGAGGTATACCAGCCAATCCACACATGTGAGGTATATAAATTACATGCATGGTTCCACCGTCCAGTCCCCTGGACAGATGGTGTGGATTTCATTACATGCATGCAAGGTGGGCCCCACGTGGCACCTAACCAAATAGATCCAGCACCATCCAACGTTGTTTGAATGGTGTGGATGGAATACATATATTAAGGTGGCCCACCGTCTAGGTGCTGGATGCATGAACACAACACATACATCTTATCAGGGCCTCACGTGTGGGATGGGTTCCCACAGATCTTGCTGACGTGCAGGGTAGCAGCAGCTCCTTGCATGGGACCCGACAGATGAACGGCTTGGATCTATGCACATCAAAGTTGGGTCCACGATGGACGGTGAGGATGGTGGGACCCACAGCACTTGCTGACGTCAAACAGGTGGACGATTGAGATGCAACACACACATCAGGGTGGAGCACCACTGCACCGTCCAAATAGATCCAACACCGTCTAGATCATCTGGACGGTGTGGATAAAACAAATACATCAAGCTGGGTCCCCACCGTCTAGAAACGCCGGACGGTGTGGATAAATCACGTGCGTCTGGTGGGTCCCACCGTCCCTAATAGTGGACAGTGGGGATGAGTCACACATATCACGGTGGTCCCACAGGGAGGTGGGCCACACGAGTCATTAAGGTGGGCCCCATGTGCATTAGCACGGACGGTGGTGCATCAAAAGGGGGACCCACAAATCTGCTGATGCCAATAATAGCAGGCAAGCTGCTGACCGTCCATCAGATGGACAGTCCAGATGTTGCACACGCCACATGATCAGACCCACCATTGTAACATCCCGGATTTTTGCCAACTTGGGATTAGACGTCCTTAGGCAATGGGTCGATCCTAACACCTTATTAACTTGTCAGAACTCAATCTCAAAGTGTAAAATCGCTCCTTAACCCATTTTATTCACAAATGCCACCCTTCACCATCTTGTTCTTTAAATTTTCTAAGTACTTTCACATTAGACATTATCTTAAAGTTTAGGTGATGAAGAACAATACTTAAACTAAACATTGCTATAAAGGACTAAGTACCACCTCAGACCGGAATCACCCAGGACTAAATCCTTTTGAAATTAGGCGAGAATTAGTTAGTGTTAAACTAGAGTGCCCGTGAAATTAGCACCAATCACTTTAAATACGATCTGTAAGACCCAAAACTTGTAGAATCATTGACGCTAGGTTACCCTAAAATCTAGGATCAATCTCATTACCCGGCTACTCTCGGGAGCATCTTGAAACTCTATATCAGATCTGGACCACACGTCGGAAGTTCGATGAACACGAAGTTAAGGAATTAGGACCGCCTTACTGGGCTTGACAACCATCTCGAAAATCAAATCCAGATAGTGTCCCAGTGTAATTCGCTTGAGTCCGTAGCGAGAGAGTGTGAAAACACTTGTTTTCTTTACAAAATAAATATCTTGAATAGTAATCTGGCACGTGTTTCTTGCGGATCAGTTTTAAGCAACCAGACCGTCAGAATCAGGTTAAATTACACTCTCGGATCAGGAGAAATTTCATACACATTTACATGTACTCAGAATCTCCGATCGAGATCCGCTGACCGTTGAACTGAAATTGGTCCACCACGCGTGATCTAGAATCCTGACTGAAATGAAAACTTAACTAAACGTAGATCCGGTGTTGGTGAGCTTAAGTCTGACCTTTGGCTCAAGGAGGCCCGCCAGAAGTCCTCCATTGAGTTAAAACTGACCCGCTTTGGTTATAACCTAAGTATACTTTGACCTGGAGTCTATTTCGGTGAGTTTTTAGGCTATATAAGGACCTTAAACCCTCTCTCATTGCAGCCATACGAATTTGAGAGAAACCCTAGAGAGAGAGAAGAGAGAAAAGAGAGAGATAGTGTGGGAGATGTGGGAGAAACTCCCTGCCATGTTTCCCTGCCGCTCCACGAGCTCCACCACTCCGTTCTAATAGCTTTCCCGGTGATTCCAGCTCCGTTTCTAGGTAAGAAAACCCTAACCCTAAACTGATTTGGGGTTTTGATAGTTGTAGGTTATGAAATAGCTAACCTATTTAATTCCATAGGTTGCCAAACTGCCATATACAAAAGCATAGCAAACCTATCGACTTCGTTACGATTCTATGACAAAAGGTGCGGACTTTAGGTGTATAGGTTATGGTTTTCAACGCTTTCAATGTCAGATAATGATAGATTCATGATCTGCATGCAATTGCACATATACAAAGTGCTGTCTGTTTTCCATTTCGTTTAAAGATGAAGAATATGGAATTTTACATATTCTAGGTATTCATAGAAATACCGTATACGTATAAATTTTGGAAATGTGTTTGCCATGATTATTTGTTCACTACCAAAAAAAGGGACAAAGGCTACGGATAAAATCCGTAGCCTTAGACCTATGGCTACGGTTCTAGTCCGTAGCACGTCTGTAGTCGTAGGTGCAGTAACAATAGGTCTGGAACCTATAGCTACGGATTTAATCCGTAGCTATAGGTCAGAACAGCTACGGATTGAATCCGTAGCAATTATGTCCGTAGCTATAGGTCACAACAGCTACGGATTTATTCACTACAGCTACGGATTAAATCCGTAGCTATATCTAGCAATAGCTACGGATATGATCCGTAGCAATTATATCCGTAGCTGTAGATTACAACAGCTACGGATTTAATCACAAGAGCTACGGATTGAAACTGTAGCTATATCTGGCAATCGCTACGGATATAATCCGTAGCAATTATATCGGTAGCTGTAGATTACAATAGCTACGGATTTAATCACAACAGCTACGGATTGAATTCATAGCTATATCTGGCAATTGTTACGGATATAATCCATAGCAATTATATCCGTAGCTGTAGATTACAACAGCTACGGATTTAATCACAACAGCTACGGATTGAATCCGTAGCTATAGGTTACAATGCTACGGATTATTTGTTTATTCAATTATCACCTGTATAATCATTCAATTACCACCTGTATAATCATCCTATATAATCATTCAATTACCACCTGTATAATCATCCTGTATAATCATTCAATTACCACCTGTATAATCATCCTATATAATCATTCAATTACCACCTGTATAATCATTCAATTACTACCTGTATAATCATCCTGTATAATCATTCAATTACCACCTGTATAATCATTCATTCATTCCATTACAATCAATTACAATCATTCATTCATTCAATTACAATCAATTACAATCCTTCATTCAGACAATTACAATCCTTCATTCAATCAATTACAATTACAATCCTTCATTCAATGAATTACAATTACAATTACAATAATGCTGAAAATACAAATCTTTGGCTTCATTAGGAAAATTTGCTCGACTTCACCCTGAAATTTCAAAGATAAAGAACTGAAAGAATAAATATCCTTCATTCAATGAATTACAATTACAATCCTTCATTCAATGAATTACAATTACAATTTACAATTACAATAATGCTGAAAATACAAATCTTTGGTTTAGGTTAGGTTATAGGTTAAGGTTTAGGTTTAGGAAACCAGTTTCAGGTTCGGGATTGGATTTAAGTTTGGGTTTTCAAGTTTAGGTTTAGGTTTAGGTTTGGGAGTTGAGATCTGATTAGGTGTAGGTTTAGGTTAAGGGATTTGAGAATAGGTTAAGGTGTAGGTTTAAGAAATCGGGTTCGGGTTCGGGATCGGGTTTAAGCTTGGGTTTTCAAGTTTAGGTTTAGGTTTAGGTTAGGTAGTTAGGTTTAGGTTAGGTTGTAGGTTAAGGTTTTGGGAATTGAGAATAGGTTAAGGTTTAGGTTTAGGAAACCGGGTTCGGGTTCGGGATCGAGTTTAATTTTGGGTTTTCAAGTTTAGGTTTAGGTTTAGGTTAGGGAGTTACGTTTAGGTTACGTTGTAGGTTAAGCTTTAGGGAATTGAGAATAGGTTAAGGTTTAGGTTTAGGAAACCAGGTTCGGGTTCGGGATCGGGTTTAAGTTTGGGTTTTCAAGTTTAGGTTTAGGTTTAGGTTAGGGAGTTAGGTTTAGGTTAGGTTGTAGGTTAAGGTTTAGGGAATTGAGAATAGGTTAAGGTTTAGGTTGAGGAAACTGGGTTCGGGTTCGAGACGGGGTTTAAGTTTGGATTTTCAAGTTTAGGTTTAGGTTTAGGTTAGGGAGTTAAGTTTAGGTTAAGTTTTAGGTTAAGCTTTGCGGAATTGAGAATAGGTTAAGGTTTAGGTTGAGGAAATTGGGTTCGGGTTCGGCATCGGGTTTAAGTTTTGGTTTTCAAGTTTAGGTTTATGTTTAGGTTAGGGAGTTAGGTTAAGGTTAGGTTATAGGTTAAGGTTTAGGGAATTGAAAATAGGTTAAGATTTAGGTTGAGGAAACCGGTTCAGGTTCGGGTTCGGGTTTAAGTTTGGGTTTTCAAGTTTAGGTTTAGGTTTAGGTTTAGGTTTAGGTTAGGTAGTTAGGTTTAGGTTAGTTTGTAGGTTAAGGTTTAGGTTTAGGAAACCGGTTTCGGGTTCGGGATCGGGTTTAAGTTTGGGTTTTCAAGTTTAGGTTTAGGTTTAGGTTAGGTTGTAGGTTAAGGTTTAGGGAATTGAGAATAGGTTAAGGTTTAGGTTGAGGAAATTTGGTTCAGGTTCGGCATCGAGTTTAAGTTTAGGTTTTCAAGTTTAGGTTTAGGAGTTGAGATTTACGATTAAGTGTAGGTTTAGGTTTAAGGATTTGAGAATAGGTTAAGGTTTAGGTTTAGGAAACCGGTTTCGGGTTCGGGATCGGGTTTAAGTTTAGGTTTAGATTTAGGTTAGGTAGTTAGGTTTAGGTTAGGTTGTAGGTTAAGGTTTAGGGAATTGAGAATAAGTTAAGGTTTAGGTTTAGGAAACCGTGTTCGGGTTCGGGATCAGGTTTAAGTTTGGGTTTTCAAGTTTAGGTTTAGGTTTAGGTTAGGGAGTTAGGTTTAGGTTCGGTTGTAGGTTAAGGTTTAGGGAATTGAGAATAGGTTAAGGTTTAGGTTGAGGAAACTGGGTTCGGGTTCGGGACCGGGTTTAAGTTTGGGTTTTCAAGTTTAGGTTTAGGTTTAGGTTAAGGAGTTAGGTTTAGTTTAGGTTGTAGGTTAAGGTTTACGGAATTGAGAATAGGTTAAGATTTAGGTTGAGAAAATTTGGTTCGGGTTCGGCATCGGGTTTAAGTTTGGTTTTTCAAGTTTAGATTTAGGTTTAGGTTAGGGAGTTGAGATTTAGGATTAGGTGTAGGTTTAGGTTAAGGGATTTGAGAATAGGTTAAGGTTTAGGTTTAAGAAATCGGGTTCGGGTTCGGGATCGTGTTTAAGTTTGGGTTTTCAAGTTTAGGTTAGGTAGTTAGGTTTAGGTTAGGTTGTAGGTTAAGGTTTTGGGAATTGAGAATAGGTAAAGGTTTAGGTTTAGGAAACCGGGTTCGGGTTCGGGATCGGGTTTAATTTTGGGTTTTCAAGTTTAGGTTTAGGTTTAGGTTAGGGAGTTAGGTTTATGTTAGGTTGTAGGTTAAGGTTTAGGGAATTGAGAATAGGTTAAGGTTTAGGTTTAGGAAACCGGGTTCGGGTTTAAGTTTGGGTTTTCAAGTTTAGGTTTAGGTTTAGGTTAGGGAGTTAGGTTTAGGTTAGGTTGTAGGTTAAGGTTTAGGGAATTGAGAATAGGTTAAGGTTTAGGTTGAGGAAACTGGGTTCGGGTTCGGGTTTGGGATCGGGTTTAAGTTTGGGTTTTCAAGTTTAGGTTTAGGTTTAGGTTTAGGTTAGGTAGTTTGGTTTAGGTTAGTTTGTAGGTTAAGGTTTAGGTTTAGAAAACCGGTTTCAGGTTCGGGATCGGGTTTAAGTTTGGGTTTTTAAGTTTAGGTTTAGGTTTAGGTTAGGTTGTAGGTTAAGGTTTAGGGAATTGAGAATAGGTTAAGGTTTAGGTTGAGGAAATTGGGTTCGGGTTCGGCATCGGGTTTAAGTTTGGGTTTTCAAGTTTAGGTTTAGGTTTAGGTTAGGGAGTTGAGATTTAGGATTAGGTGTAGGTTTTGGTTTAGGAATTTGAGAATAGGTTGAGGTTTAGGTTTAGGAAATCGGGTTTGGGTTCGGGATTGGATTTAAGTTTGGGTTTTCAAGTTTAGGTTTAGGTTTAGGTTAGGTAGTTAGGTTGAGGTTAGGTTGTAGGTTAAGGTTTAGGGAATAGAGAATAAGTTAAGGTTTGAGTTTAGGAAACCGGGTTCGGGTTCAGGATCGGGTTTGACTTTGACTTTTCAAGTTTAAGTTTAGGTTTAGGTTAGGGAATTAGGTTTAGGTTCGGTTGTAGGTAAAGGTTTAGGGAATTGAGAATTGGTTAAGGTTTAGGTTGAGGAAACTGGGTTTGGGTTCAGGACCGGGTTTAAGTTTGGGTTTTCAAGTTTAGGTTTAGGTTTCGGTTAGGGAGTTAGGTTTAGGTTATGTTGTAGGTTAAGGTTTAGGGAATTGAGAATAGGTTAAGGTTTAGGTTGAGAAAAGTGGGTTCGGGTTCGGCATCGGGTTTAAGTTTGGGTTTTCAAGTTTAGGTTTAGGTTTAGGTTTGGGAGTTGAGATTCGGATTTGGTGTAGGTTTAGGTTAAGGGATTTGAGAATAGGTTAAGGTTTAGGTTTAAGAAATCGGGTTCGGGTTCGGGATCGGGTTTAAGTTTGGGTTTTCAAGTATAGGTTTAGGTTTAGGCTAGGTAGTTTGGTTTAGGTTAGGTTGTAGGTCAAGGTTTTGGGAATTGAGAATAGGTTAAGGTTTAGGTTTAGGAAACCGGCTTCAGGTTTGGGATCGGGTTTAAGTTTCGGTTTTCAAGTTTAGGTTTAGGTTTAGGTTAGGTTGTAGGTTAAGCTTTAGGGAATTGAGAATACGTTAAGGTATAGGTTCAAGAAACCGGGTTCGGGTTCGGGATCGGGTTTAAGTTTGGGTTTTCAAGTTTAGGTTTAGGTTTAGGTTAGGGAGTTAGGTTTAGGTTAGGTTGTAGGTTAAGGTTTAGGGAATTGAGAATAGGTTAAGGTTTAGGTTGAGGAAACTAGGTTCGGGTTCGAGACGGGGTTTAAGTTTGGGTTTTCAAGTTTAGGTTTAGGTTTAGGTTTAGGTTAGGTAGTTAGGTTTAGGTTAGTTTGTAGGTTAAGGTTTAGGTTTAGGAAACCGGTTTCGGGTTCGGGATCGGGTTTAAGTTTGGGTTTTCAAGTTTAGGTTTAAGTTTAGGTTAGGTTGTAGGTTAAGGTTTAGGGAATTGAGAATAGGTTAAAGTTTAGGTTAAGGAAATTGGGTTCTGGTTTGACATCGGGTTTAAGTTTGGGTTTTCAAGTTTTGGTTTAGGTTTAGGTTAGTGAGTTGAGATTTAGGATTAGGTGTAGGTTTAGATTTAGGGATTTGAGAAGAGGTTAAGGTTTACGTTTAAGAAATCAGGTTCGGGATTGGATTTAAGTTCGGGTTTTCAAGTTTAGGTTTAGGTTTAGGTTAGGTAGTTAGGTTTAGGTTAGGTTGTAGGTTAAGGTTTAGGGAATTGAGAATAAGTTAAGGTTTAGGTTTAGGAAACCGGGTTCGGGTTCCGAATCGGGTTTAAGTTTGGGTTTTCAAGTTTAGGTTTAGGTTTATGTTAGGGAGTTAGGTTTAGGTTTGGTTATAGGTTAAGGTTTAGGGAATTGGGAATAGGTTAAGGTTTAGGTTGAGGAAACTGGGTTCGGGTTCGGGACCGGGTTTAAGTTTGGGTTTTCAAGTTTAGGTTTAGGTTTAAGCTAGGGAGTTTGGTTTAGGTTAGGTTGTAGGTTAAGCTTCAGGGAATTGAGAATAGGTTAAGGTTTAAGTTGAGGAAATTGGGTTCGGGTTCGGCATCGGGTTTACGTTTCGGTTTTCAAGTTTAGGTTTATGTTTAGGTTAGGTTGTAGGTTAAGCTTTAGGTAATTGAGAATAGGTTAAGGTGAAGGTTGAGGAAACCGGGTTCGGGTTCGGGTTCGGGTTCGGGTTTAAGTTTGGGTTTTAAAGTTTAGGTTTAGGTTTAGGTTAGGGAGTTGGGTTTAGGTTAGTTTGTAGGTTAAGGTTTAGGGAATTGAGAATAGGTTAAGGTTTAGGTTTAGGAAACCGTTTTCCGGTTCGGGATCGGGTTTAAGTTTGGGTTTTCAAGTTTAGGTTTAGGTTTAGGTTAGGTAGTTAACTTTAGGTTAGGTTGTAGGTTAAGGTTTAGGGAATTGACAATAGGTTAAAGTTTAGGTTGAGGAAACCGGGTTTGGGTTCGGGTTCGGGATCGGGTTTAGGTTTGGGTTTTCAAGTTTATGTTTAGGTTTAGGTTAGGTAGTTAGGTTTAGGTTAGGTTGTAGGTTAAGGTTTAGGGAATTAAGAATAGGTTAAGGTTTAGGTTTAGGAAACCAGTTTCAGGTTCGGGATCGGGTTTAAGTTTGGGTTTTCAAGTTTAGGTTTAGGTTGTAGGTTAGGTTGTAGGTTAGGGTTTAGGGAATTGAGAATAGGTTAAGGTTTAGGTTGTGGAAATTGGGTTCGGGTTCGGCATCGAGTTTAAGTTTTTGGTTTCAAGTTTAGGTTTTGGTTTAGGTTAGGGAGTTGAGATTAGGATTAGGTGTAGGTTTAGCTTTAGGGAATTGAGTTTAGGTTATAGGTTTAGGTTTTGGTTTAGGTTAGGGGTTTTGATTTAGGTTATAGGTTATAGGTTATAGGTTTTGGTTATAGGTTATAGGATTTGAGAATGGGTTCGGGTGTGGTCCCTGCAAATACAAATATAATACAAATATAAACACGGCCTGTCCGAATGGCCAGGCCCTTCCAATGCCGTCCATAGGAAATGGACAGCTTCATCATGGTCATAACAACGGTTCCCACCTTCCAGGGACCCCCACTCTTCCGGATAGCTCCGACGCACATCCGGGTCTACTCCATTAATCTCGAGTAAATACATAAACACGGCCTGTCCAAATGGTCAGGCCCCTCCAATGCCGTCTATAGGAAATGGACAGCTTCATCATGGTCATAACAACGGTTCCCACCTTCCAGGGACCCCCGCTCTTCCGGATAGCTCCGACGCACATCCGGGTCTGCTCCATTAATCTCGAGCAAATACATAAACACAGCCTGTCCAAATGGCGAGGCCCCTCCAATGCCGTCCATAGAAAATGGACAGCTTCATCGCGGTCATAACAGCGGTTCCCACCTTCCAGGGACCCCCGCTTAACATCCGGATAGCTCCGACGCACATCCGGATCTGCTTCATCAATTTTGAGATAATATATAAACATGGGCCTGTCCAAATGGCCAGGCCACTTCATCAATGTATCATATAGTATGAAGGAAAGAAGACTCACTAATTTAGCTAGCAAGGAGAGAAAGTGTGAGTGCTTGGAATGTCGCCCTTTCTTTGAATAATGGATGCATATTCCACAATACAATCTGAGAATGGGTAAGTTTTTTAGTTTCTTCAAAAATGCATATGGGCACAGATTTACAAATAAAGATTTTAAATATTGTAAAATAGAGTAAATGATTATATTAACTTCCAAGTATCGATTAAGAAGAAAAATGTAAATGATGATGGGAAAGAAATCTCGATATATTAAATTATTGAAGGACAATAAGACATACCAAGACTACGGGTGCCCAGAGCAAGATAACTGCACCAATGTTGTACATAGCTGCATTGACAGAACAAAAAAATTATATGAATGAAATGACAAAAAGCCAGGATATCATGGACCAAGAGGAAGATGAGTACCCTCAAGAAAAAACTCATGCCAAGCATATTTAATGCGACGAACTTTCATTATGTCTTTGGTTGGCTTCACCAAAGGTTTTATCTGCAGTAGCAAGACATATTCAAAGAAGGTACAGTACAGACGTAATCACGTGACTTCAAAGCTTTTGGGATGTTGCTAACATTCCCATGAAGGTTGGGATGCCCGCATTCTGATCCATCCATCTATACATGCATAAATACGTACATCCATACATAGATGTACGTATTTATCCTGCCTAGTCCATTTTCAGGCTGCAATCTCAGATTTTGATTGGACTGTCCAAACATCTCAAACAAATCAATCATCCTGCCTAGTCCATTTTAACCAGATTACACTTACAAAAGTTACACTCTTGCCCACTGCTGCTCTTGCTGTTGAACTCAGCAATGCTGACTTCAGTTCAAGAGAGTTGAACTAGAACATTTACAACAACTGTTACAAAAATCAGATCACAATCTGAGATTTTACACCACCTCAGCTGACACTGAAAGGATCGAATCCCTGTCAGCATCTAGATGGCCACCTTAGTGGGCCAAGACTTTGGCCAGCTCACCCAAAAATGTGATAGACCCTAGACTGAAGTGGGCCATGCCACAGGAAAAAGTGATGATTGAACGCTTATCATTGAAAC
The DNA here is from genome assembly GCA_021015155.1 of Magnolia officinalis. Taxonomy (NCBI): domain Eukaryota; kingdom Viridiplantae; phylum Streptophyta; class Magnoliopsida; order Magnoliales; family Magnoliaceae; genus Magnolia; species Magnolia officinalis. The sequence continues at coordinate 24,003,096 of JAJHSJ010000017.1, forward strand.
CTTCCCTAGGGTCACTGAAGTTTTGTATCAGTCTAATATTTGTGTTTTCTGTTCATCCTTAAGGGTATAATTGAAACTGTATGAACAGTTTGGATGTCATATAAATATCAATGGTGAGTTTTTCCATCCCCACTGTTTTGTGGCCCACTAGAGTTTTGGATGCATTCAGTCCCCACTGTTTCCTGTGGTGTGGCCCACTTCAGGTTTGGATCTCTGCTTCAAGGCACATGCCTTAAAATAAGCTGGCAAAATTGATGGACTACCTAGATAAAAACACAAATTATGGTAGAGTCCATGGAGAGTTGACACCAGCTAGCTGACTGGTGATTGGGTCACTAACCAAGCCTCATCTCCATGATACACACCATATGAACAAAACCTGGCTGCATGGTGATGTTTGCAGAACAAGATAGAGAACTCACAGTTTTGAACTTCTCCATGTTTGTCTCAAGACAACTCTCTAATTCTGACATTTTCCCAGTGCCATAGGTATTCGCCAAGTCAACGTAAGGCTGCCATGAAGAAACATTTTATGAGTGTATTAAACTTGAACTTAATTGAATACTATCACAAAAGACATAAGCATACCCAAAAAACTTTAAGTGCCACGATACCTGCATTCACTTGCATATGCATTCCATGTTAGCACTAATGCCATTAAGATCTTTCTCAATCAAGTGCAGATTTGAGAACTTGATATGCTCTCGTACCGATAGAAGACTTTATTTATGTCAGATCTCTCCAAATTAGTAGCACTCCACACTTGCTTTGAAACAACATTTATAATTATAGAGATGATATCCTGTCAGCTGAACGAAGCAAATGGAGCACAACAACATTAGCAGCAAAAAAAAAAAAGAGTCCACGTACCCTGAGAGTATCCAATTCAGGCCCTCTTAAGGCATCATAGTAGTGATCTATTGGTAAAACATCTATTTCAGCAGTCTGTGTACTATTAACCTCTGGTTCTCATTTTTTTGGAATTGTATAATCATAAAGCAATGGAAATAATGTGAAATTTACAGCATCAAAAAACATAAGCCTGCTGGAAATGATATGACTCCAAAAATTCAGAACATTAGTACAGCACAGACAATCAAATAAAATAGCTTTTCCACCATCTACCTTGGGTAACAAGCCAATCTGCATCTGTAAAATCAAAAGGCAGAGGAGAACTTTAATCAGGCATGAAAGTGGAAGGGTCAAAACCTGCAAGCCATAGAAAAGCATTTACAGGCAATTTTCAGCATCCAAACACAAACTATAAACCATTTACCTGTAAATCATTTACAGTTAACCCCATTTACAGCATCATCACAACTGAGGTTTTCTCCATTGCAAAACAAGAACTCTTCTTGACTCCTGCACTTCTTGAAGAGCTATTCTCTACATCTTGTTTTCAGTTCTTCCTTGTATCTCAGCATTGTACTGGATCATGTTGAGAAAGTATCAGATCATGAATGGAGAAACAAGAAATGGTGTCAATAGAGGATGCTTATGTATCATGGGCAGACAATTCCACAACCTGTTTGCACCATCTGGAGGGAAAATCTAACTTAAAAGACTGGCAAAATCCTGATATGCTCCAGCTCAAGTGGACCACACCACCGGAAACAGTGGGAATTGAACGTCTACCATTGAAAAGTTCTCAAGGGCCCTAGAAGTTTTGGATCAAGCTGATATTTGCGTTTTCCTTTCATCCATGTCTGTGTGACCTTTATTTTATTTTTTTATTTTTTACACACGCACCTGACATACACACCCACACACGCAGTAGTGGGATTTCACCACCTACGGGTATTGAACCCAAGACTTCTTGTTGAAACTCCTCAGAGTCTACCACTGAGGTAAGGACTCGAACCCATGTCTGTGTGACCTTGTGAATGAGTTAGATGACAAATAAACGCATTGTGGGCCCAAGGAATGAAACAGCTTTCAACAGTGGACAGTACATGGACCGCTGTTTCCTGTGGTTTGGTCCACTTGAATTTTGGATCTGCTTCATTTTTTTGGCTCATGTCCAAAAATGTTCTAGTAAAATGGATGGACAGCGTGGATAAGTCACATACATCACGATGGGGCCACTATTTTAATGAGGCCCTTTCTGGACCGGTTTTCAAGGTGGAAGAATTCCATCTCTTGAAAGCAAATACCCCCTAAGAATTGAATCTGGGAAACGCTGCGAAAAATGGATTTGGGAAATATCTCATTTTGCAGATTCTATGTTAGCTTTCATGAAATAAAATTGATAATGAAAAGCGAGAATGTAGATAGGTTTGAGTTGAAAAAAGTGTCACAGTAACAATGGGTAAAGCTCTTCATCATAGTCTACTACTACTCACAACCCTCTCTTTCCCCTTCTTCTCAAAACCATATAACTGGATATTATAGGTCAATTTCCTTGTGGTTTTATGAAAGAAACCTCCATTATATGATATCCAACCATTCCTCATTCTTTCGTCTAGCAGCTCTGTACTTTTGGAGGAGATTTTGAGATCTGGTGCTTTTTGTGGAAATCTTGGAAGCGTAGTAGTAGTCAGGGTCCATGCTTGCACAAGTTGCCAACTTGCACAGAATCTTCAAATGAGCTGAAAATGTAGATACAAGAAAAAGGGGGCATGCGCTTGGAGTGCAATTGGCCTAGATGTTGAGCAAGGTAGTCTGAATTCACTGGAATCCTTTGTGTGCTACTAGCCAAGCGAATTGAACCGACTCACGATTCATTCTGAAGAATATGAACTGGCTCACCTTACCATGATTTTGGTGAATTCAATTCACAAATCGTCAGCTACTAAACTCACCCAAACTTGGGAATAAATTCGCTAAATTGCACCGAAACACAGGCCTAAATTCACCAAGAAACCTGAGCCAAAAAAGATCTAAAGATTAAGCACATGGTTGGGCAACATTTCAACTTCGATATGTTCAATCTAGGTTTGTTTCAATGAATCAAGCCTCCAACCTCACAGAATACATGCTATAAATTGAATGGATCAGCCTGCAAACTTAGTACATCACATACTGAATAAACAGATGACAAACAGAACCAAGCAAATTGTATTACTAAGACTCCAACGAATCAATAATCCAAACCAACATAAACAAAACCAAATTGCAAACATGGTAAGTATGATCTAATCTAGATTATTTAGATTGTAACTCTAAATTGATACAAGCTAGATCTAAACTATTCAAATGATGATATGATGCTTGTGATCTAGCATTGAATCATATAAAACATATTTAAAAGTATAAAAATGGTTAGAAGTGTTTCGATCAGCATTGCTACAAGGAGCAAAGTACTGGGCAATTAGATGACAGCATGACTAAAGAATGAGTGTTGCAGAGATATGTTGAGATGAATGTGGGAAGATTGGGAAGGATAGAATTAACAATAAAGTAATCCGAAGAAACCTAGGAGTAGTCCCTCCCTATAAGAGACAAATGATAGATGGAAGCTACGATTATTCCATCATGTGCATCAAAGATCGGGGACAACTTGAGTAAGGGCAGAAACATTGATCAGGATTTAAGTACCTGAAAAGATGATGAGAGAACAACCTAAAGGGACTTGGGTCGAGGTGTTAAAGGGATATTGAGGCTTGTTCTTTTGCCAAGGATAAAGCCTTAGGATTAACAGGTGAACAAGATTTGTAAAGTTGATCCCAAATAGCTGGGACGACGACAATGATGATCATCATGATAAAAAAAATAAAAATAGCGCAATATAGCTGTTAGAGGAACAGGTTGAGACGGAAAGGCCATCCAGAAGCTTTGCAACTGCAGCTGTTAGGGCATAGTCACCAGTTGTAACATTTGCCTGGCCATTCTTCCATGTTGAAGAAAGCAAATACTGAGTAGAGGTTTTCCCATATAAATAAGAAAATTGAGAAGAAGTGATACTTAGAAATGACAAATAAAAGTTTCACGTTCCTACAGGTGATGCTTAGAAGCGCCAACAATGCTTAGAAGCGCCAACAATGTAACATTTGCCTGGCCATTCTAAATGCCTGAAATCGCATCAGTGGAAACAGAGCAGCAGGAAGAAGTTGAGGTTATGGAATTACAGAAGCAGAAAGAAACTGTGACGATGGAGTTACAAAATCAGGAGGAAATGGCCGCGATGGAATTACAAAAGCTGGAAGAAGTCCTGGTGGAAAATCGTCCACTAGGGGTATCAGTTCAAGCTACTGAAGATACTGATATGCCAACTGCTCAGTATGGTGAACCTGTTGCCTCTTCCAAAGAAGTCCCAGTCTCAGTTCCCATTGACCATCCACATGATGAAACATCAACCAAGGAAGCGGATGTCAGTCTAGATCACGCTGTTGAAAATGTGAATGTGTGTCGAAAGGATATCGATGTTGATCCAGAGCCTCAGTCAGTTACTAGCATGAATATGAGCCTGTCCGATAATGGTGCTGCCACTGTAAATGAGGAAAAGGCGACTCTGTTAGACGGTGAGAATCACAAAGAGCTTAATGCTAGTGGAGATCAGTTCCCTGTTGGGAGTGGTGACAACCTGATAGGCGCTTTGGTTGAAAATCCCTCTATTCCTTTTCAAGCTGACATGGGTCTTGATGGGACTGCCATTCTGAATTCAATGACTAGGGTAGAGAAGATGCCAGTTGATCATCTAGCAGGTGATTCTAGAAATGATGTTCAAGTTGTAGAGGAAGATAAAGCTTGTGATTCAGGAATCCATGTTGAAGCTGCAGGTAAAGAACATACTGCAGCAAATAGTAATAGTTATGTCGAATCCAAGTTACTGGTTGAGGATCATTCCTCTGTTTCGGAAGGCCAAAACCCAGATGCTCTTCCTATCAACCAAGTTGGTCATCCCCTGACAGCTGCTGTAGGAGAGGGTGGTAACTTGGCTGCGGTGGACATAGAAGAGAAAACGACGGATGAGGTTGATCAGACTCAAACAGCTGCAGGGAACATAGAAAAGGTGATGACAGATGAGGTTGATCAAATTCAAATGGCCACTCATTCTACATCAGATGTGGGTGGAGACATGAAATGCAAAAATATTGATCCAGCTACTGGGATCGATGCTGTTTCAAATGAGAAGGCCACGGAATCAGATGGAAAGCTGGTGGAAACCAATGCGAGTTCTGAACAGGCAAGCATAGAACTCGATAGTGAGAGATAATAACATCCGAGTGCTTCGATGCGTGAGTATGCAGATGCTGAAAAAAAACTTGCTGTCAACCGTTCGATGTTCTCGGAATTCGACAAAACCATTGATCCAACATTCTCTTCATAATCTTCAAGGTCCATCAATGTTTTCTTCACAATATCCACGACCCATGAAATGAAATCATTTGGTTATGGAGGCACACACAGCCCATTGTGGCAGCTGCCAAGATTGAAATAGACGACTGTTATCCACTTGAGATGTTCTCAGAGAATATTGGCTAGAGAGGAAGTATATCATCTGCAAGAGTGTGTAGCGTAAGGTTGCGAGATGAAAAGCTGTGAATGGTACTGTTGGGAGAGTGAGCTGGACTCTTACATGGTAAGCTTTTCAGACATTTTGAAATATTATATGAAAGGGAATGGTAACGTCTCCATTACTTTCTGGTCTGAAATATATGCTATGGGCAAATGGATTAAAAAAAAAAGTTTACCTGGTTAGTCAGTTCCTCAGTTTCCTCTTCGGCTTCGTCATCGTCTAAGACATTGTCAAGCAATTCTGACATCATCTCACTCTGCATATAGGAATGGAAAATAGGTAAGTATTGTAACTTCACAAACCAAACAAACATGACATTGTCCTCCATCATGACAAAGATGTGTCTAAAACTGTGAAAATAACATTTTATGAGCAAGTCGTTGAAGGTCAACTGAAGGTAGCAGGGCCTTAATTTTTTATGTTCCTCAACCGGGTTAGATATTTCACTTAACCATGTGGGTAGAGGTGTTGCTGGCTTTGCAATTATCTTGTTTATGAGAGTATCAAGAGCAGAAATTTGTTTTTGGGATCTGTGGCTCCTTGATGCAATAATGCTGTTCCTCTTTGACAGAATGTTTTTTTTTTTTTTTTTTTTTGAGAGAGAAAGAGAGAGTAAATGTTATTAGTAAAGATTTAAGATGAGCAATAGATGCTCTACAGATTTACAAAGAAGCAGCCAAAATGAATCAACATAAATGTAAGAAATTATGGCCAATAGCCTAAGGTTCGATGCCCTAGAGCAATTTGCAAATTGGCTTGCCTAAATTACTCATAAAAAATCATTTTTGTCTTCTTAATGAAATCTTTCTTTCCTGTTATCGAGGGACTCTCACAGGTAGAAAAGCATAAAGAACATTTTTGTGGAAATATAGCATCCTCCTGGGGTTTATTGCTTTCAGTTGGTTGGTTGGAAGGAGGGGAAAAAATAACCATTCATAACTTAAGGAAGAGAATATGGTTATCGCTAAAGTCGGCATTTTCTGCAAAAGGAAAAAAAAAAAAAAAAAAAAAAAAAAAAAAAAAAAAAAAACTGAACACTTATTTATACACTGCTTTTCCAAAGTAATATAGTGCAAATTTTGGAGGCTCTTTTGGCCTTTGGGTGGACGGGGTGATGCCACAGAGAATCCAATAAAATTTTCCAAGGGCGACATCATGTTAGGCCGGGAAGGAAGAGTGAAAATTTGGAGGCTCCCATCGTTAGCAGTCATATGTTCTTAACTTGGCCATGGGGATAAATTAATCCAATAGCAACTCTAGGGAGATCATACAAGGAGTATGTAGATTGGAATGATTGTACGACGTTAAGATTATCTCTGATCATCTTTACATGTAACTGGTAACTAGATTTTGGATTGTACTATTTGTTCCTTGGGGCCCTATATATCAAATTTCACACTACTCTTCTAAGAAAAAAAAAATATGTCAGTGCATTCAAATTGCATGTCTGAATTAATGGATGCTCGACAAGAGAAAAAAAAGGCAGCAACACACCTCATGGAATACAACAGAAAAAAAGAAGGCAATCACTACAGCAACTCCCTGCAATTGAAACCAATCAAAACATCATTAAAACCGGCATTAGCAAAAATGAAGGGCATCCAAAAATCAAACCAGTCAACATATAGGAATGGAGCCAAAAGGATGTTGAAAAGATTTGGTCCAGGAAAAAGGAAAAAAGAAAGGAAGAGGAAGAGGAGGAGGAGGAGAACAACAAACATTCTAGCTAGGCAACAATCTTGAAGGTGACTCATTTCTCTTTATCCCTTAAACAAGTCCTGATATTTAAAATTTAAAGAAATTTAAACTTTCAGGACTTATCTACAACCGCTTAATCAAAATGAGCCATACTTGATGAAATATAGGAGCAATAGTAACCATGACAAATCATTGTGACTCCTTATATCAATAGCATTCCTAATTGAAATGCATCATGATACATGTTAGTCTAATGAACTGTAGAAAAAGTGTGCCATCAAGCTGTTATGGTTCATTTGTCTTTCCTGAATCCTCTAACTTAACAAGTCACGGTATCTATTAACTAAAGAGAAAATAAGAACTATGGTGATTGATGTCAGTTTTCATTAATACTACTCCAATTTTCTTTAAGGAAATTACGTCAAAGATCAGCAAGATTACTATGACTCATTGGTGATGACTGATGAGTTACTAGAGAGATTTCTAAACATCTTTTAAGTGTTACATCACTTACACATGCAAAGTTAAAAAAATGAATTTAAGCAAACATATTCACAATTTTCTTGCGAAGTTAGATACAGAGAGGGCAAAGTCCTGTTTCGAGTGGAAGGCACACCTATTGCTGGGTGTGGGTCTACCGCCATTCACCACCAGACAGTTATATAAAAGAAATCTAATTGCATGAAAAGAGGACACGTTGGTGGAGACATGGGAAATATTGACACTAAGATTGCATGAAAAGAGGACACGTTGGTGGAATCAAGTGTGAGACTTCAAATCTGAATACCTCGGATGGTAAGTTAAAAAATGTAGCGCTTCAATTAATAAGAGAAAATTAAGAAAGAAATGGCTTACCTGATTGATGGCACAAACAACAGGAACATTCATATGGAACAGCACTGAGTAGATTGTCTCTTTCAGTTGTCTTCTAGATGCCTTAGCAGATTCAGTATCTGAAGAAAAGGAAAATTAATAAAAAAAAAAAAAGGTATCAGTTTAACTGAAAATGCACTAATGTTTTTACCAGGTCATCTAATGTAAACATTCAAGGACACACCAGCAATGTCATCATCATCTAGGTAGCATAGTACTTTATAGTACCATATTAGGTTGAGTGACACTACATATGCAATAGGTACCAAATTTTAGTTTCTATTTGGAATAGAAATCTGGAAAAAAAAAAAAAATAAAAATTGAAGGGCCCATTCAAACGTGGTATTATTCCATCCAAACATCATGTAGGTGGAATTTTATTTAGCTAAATTGCATCTGAATTGCAATTTAAGGTGTCCCACACCCTAAGAACTAACCTGGATGTCCGTATGCAGCTCCGTATCAAAATCCAATCATCTTTCTCGTTGCTGGTAAGGAAATAACATGGATGCTCCAAAGAACAGTCAGTAACCATATCACAGTTGTTGTCATCCAATCTCCTATTGTATTGGCATCAACGGGACATGAGATTGTTTTCTACTTTCTCAGCCTTTATCTCCTGAGCATAAGAATAAGATCTCTGGAATGATTGAGGCTTCTTCCCATGGTGGCGTCTAAATGAATAAGTCATACTTCCTTCACCTGAAATCTGCCATCGGTGCTTTTTCTTATTGAACATCCTGCCATCAGCATGGGTGATCTCTCCCATCATGAACATTCAATTATCAGAATTTGACACAGAATGACAATGGTATCCATGACTGAGAAGGACACCATTTGGTTTGGTTTTGTCCCACTGAAAACCCAAAGAACTAATATCAGAACAGCCACATTCCTCATCATAATACAATGCAGATTCCTTATCATTCATGCTCAAGGCCACTGGCATGGAAGAGTCATGCTGTTGGTTGGGAATGTCAGGGAAAAGGCTCTTGTTTGTTCCAAGGAAATTGTCCAATTCATGATTATTATACACACAATTGTTATACCGTTGACTTTGCTCGGATAAGGATCTGTTTTTCAGCCCCCATCCCGCGGACTTCCTCTTCTTGCCAGAATGCCCCGTAGTGCTGCTTTGATCATGCAATCCGCTTAACTTGGTATGCTTCTTTGATTGATCATTATCTACTACATCTGATAGAATTTCTCTATCAGCTCGTAAGGATTTCTGGCTGCAATTACCATAACTGTTTGCATCTTTTCCTTCTCCATACGACACGAAACTTTCCAGTTCAATTCTTGATTGAAATGGCTTTCTTGCAGACGCACCTTTACTCTCGTGTGTCACTCTCTCAACATTTTCCATCCTTGCATTCATTGCCTTCTTGCCTCTTGCAGTGAAAATCATCCAAATCATCAAGATAAACTATAATGCTCTCAAGCAACTGTATTGAACTAACTGGGTGTTATAGTGATACAGCCGCTTCGCCGGCTAGTTCCAATCCAGAACCAATCCGATCATACAGCCAGGAGTTGGGTCTGGGTTTTAGAACTGGTTCTAAGATCACCAAAAGAAGGTAAATGAAACAACAGATAACATAACATAGGCTATTTGGTTATATCTCAAACCAAACCAATCAAACTATCACCTACGAGAGTTTCATATAATCAGTCAATGAAAATCATTACTTTTAGTAGAGAGCAACTAAAACATGGACGTGGAAAATGATGCATCAAAGAAAATGATTCAAGACTGAAACATCATTGGATTCATTTGCTAGGACAGATGCTTTCTTCATTGCAAGTTGAGCGAGTTTAGGAAACTATATATCTAAGTAAGAGCATAGGCCTTAAGATTGGGCTTCTTTGCTTTTAAGGAGACTTCATGAACTAAAAAGTAGACTTTTGGCATGACTCAAATTGAGAAATCCACTGACTTGGATTTTATAGTTGGTGAGCATTCGTGATTTCATGAAGCTGCACATGAAAAGTGCAAGCCATTTTATAAACATATGAGATCTCTCACACATATCATGTTAGCATGTGTGGTGCGTTTGTATTCATGGACGCTTGATTGTTGAAGTAGGACCGTTGGATATTTTTCATTTTAACCATCCAATAAATGTCCACCGATCTAGTCAAATAATCAAATATCACCATACACCAATTAATTTGAATTACAAGCATGCCATTTATACAATTTCTAACTGCCTGCGTATCATCCATCATATTCTACAAGAGTATCAAAGGTAGACATTTCGCCTCGGTTCCTATACAACTGAGGCAAAAGATAGACTTTTCGCCTCGGTTCCCATGCAACTAAGGCTAAAAGGTAGACTTTTCGCCTCGGGTCCTATGCAACTGAGGCTAAAAGGTAGACTTTTCGCCTCAGTTCCTATACAACTGAGGCTAAAAAAATATATTTCTCACCTTTGGTTCCAATGCAATTGAAGCTAAAAGGTAGACTCTTTGTCTCGGTTCCTATGTAACTGAGGCTAAAAAATAGATTTTTTGCCTCGGTTCCTATGCAACTGAGGCTAAAAGATAGACTTTTCGCCTCAGTTCCTATGCAACCGAGGCTAAAAGGTAGACTTTTCGTCTCGATTCCTATGCAACCGAGGCTAAAAGGTAGACTTTTCGCCTCGGTTCCTATGCAACTGAGACTAAAAAATAGACTTTTTGCTTCGGTTCCTATGCAACTTAGGCTAAAAGGTAGACTTTTTGCTTCGGTTCCTACACAACTAAGACTAAAAGGTAGACTTTTCGCCTCGGTTCTTATGCAACTGAGGCTAAAAAATAGACTTTTCGCCTCGGTTCCTAAGCAACTGAGGCTAAAAGGTAGATTTTTCGCCTCGGTTTCTATGCAACTAAGGCTAAAAGGTAGACTTTTCGCCTCGGATCCTATACAACTGAGGCGAAAGATGAACTTTTAGCCTCAGTTCCTTAGCAACTGAGGCTAAAAGACACATTTAGCCTCCATTTTTTCAACTGAGGCTAAAAAATTGTGGCTAAAGACCTATTTTCTTGTAGTGAAAGGATAGATTCTGATAAATGTGGCGGCTATTACAAATCCAATCTGTTAGATGGGTACAAGAAACAACCGAAATTGCAAGATTCTTGTGATGCCTCAAGAAGACAAGGGAGTTAGAGTGTATAATGTAGTTGTTTATAGGTAGTTCATCCAGTACTGCCTCCGGAGTCATGGCATTTTCTTTTTGTGTCTCCATATCATCTACCATACACAACACATTTGTATGATGATCTGTAACACCATCCCTTGGGCCTCCATTGTTTGGCCACCAACAAAAAGTTGCTTTACTTGGCCTATCCTAACCACCAAATTTGAAGTCAATGACCAACACCAAAGACCATAACTACAACTTCATGTTTCCACAAATATCCAATCCTAGATGCATATTGAGAAAATTTTCACAAAAAATGGAATGCTTACATACTTTGAAATTTTTTTTAAAAGATTTTAAATACAAAATATGTTTTTATTGGGAGGGCTACAGAAGATGATATTCTTGTCGACGAATGCATCCTAATGCACAAAACTCTCTATGAAACTGTATTGCAATTACTATATGAAAAGTTATAAAATGGTCGACGGAAGTCCAATGAAGGGAACTCATCATGTTAGATGATTATAATAGATGCTACTAGTCAACAATGAAAATGGAAGCCAATAGCAATCAATGATCTTAACTGCAGGTTCACTCCTATAATGATCATGCAGCTTTGTACCCATGCTCCATACTTAATGGCTCTTTCTGTTTGAGTACGCATGGGACAGTGTCGAAGTCAGAACAAGTAATATATCGGCCAATAGCATTAAGGAAGCCGATTCCTTTGAAAAACCATACCAAGGCTTTTGAGTTGCTTCTCGCGCTTTGGCTCATAAATTGGGCTCTTATCCTACATAAAAGGCAAGTGGAGAATATTGACATGAACATCATGAAAAGAGAAACCGCAATGCCACAAAAAGGTGCATATATAAGGGAAACAAGACCACCCAACACTGGTTTAAATGAATCCAAGCATATGAAGTTAGATGGTTTCAAAAATGAATCACAACATGCTCAACTCATATAAAAAAGCAACCTTAGGAGCAGGCTTGGTAGTACTAACTGCAGCCTGCAGGTACATCCATATGACATTTACATGATTAAGCTTGATATATTTCTATCAGATAACTTATGGTTGGGACCAGGATTCATAAAGCCAGACCAAATAGTTGGGACCAGGCTATTATGATGATGATGAATACTCTTTGAAGATTGGCAGTTCAAGGAATGGAGGATCTTTTTAATTCAATAGTTTACTAGTTCTTCTGCCCTCTTAATTAACTGCTTGGATGCAGGTCGAATAAATATTTTTGATGGTCAATACACACACACACACACACACACTATACTATACAATATAGGCAACATCATAACTATCCTAATTTTTGGCCAAGACACATACAAGCTGGGGCAATGGGCCACCTGCTAAACGACTTTGACCTTGCATGAACTTCCTTGCTGACTTTAGCATGTACATGTAATCCCACATATATTAATGACAATAAATAACAATATGTACTGTGTTGGACATACAATCAATCTATTTAACTAGTGAAGTTGGATATGGATATCCATGTACTGTTTTATATATCCACATTAGAAAAAGGAAAAAAATTACAGGAGAAGATTTCTCAACTTCACAAACTCAGTGAGGAAAAAAAAATGAGATATCTCATCACATGATGGTTACGTGAATGAAATTCAAGTTTCCACACCAAATACAAGAAAAAGAGTACTACGAGACATGAAAACTATAGTCAATTTTTTGAAAATGAACTACAATTTAATTATTTGAGAACCATTGGAAGATTTTATATCACACCTGTGACCAAATCATAACACCTCCTAAGAATGCAAGGGTGTGAAGTATTTCATTCTCTGAATTAAGGCCCATGTGCACCAGAAAGTCTCCAGATCTCTGCAGCCCAAAAAGCACAGCAAATGAATTTCTGCCAAAAGAATAATAGTGACACAATTCTCTTGACTCACCTTCCAAAACCATGGCAGCACACCAAAGAACAAAATTGTGGTATCCATTAGGATGGTTATAGCCCCATGAATAAAGTGGAAGTTGCTAAAATATATAAACCTCAAAGAAGTTAGTCTCAGCCAGCCAGAGATTCCAATCTATATAACCAATTTAATTTCATGTAATAAGAAGACCGATGAAGCTGTAAACTAATTCAACCACTGAAATGGATCGACAACATGTTTAAAGCAGATTGTTGAATCACAAGCACATACACATAGGATGCAGAATGATCCTCGATGGATAAAAACAAACCTTTTATCAAGACTAAATGCTTGAGACTTCTCAACTTTTTCTTGACTGACCACTCCAACCAAAGGTTTAGGAAGAATTGGCAGCTTTAGAGATGCATGTTGCCGTATATCCAGATATGTCTCAAAGATGTACATCAAGACCACAAAGCCCCTGCAAGATGGGATTCTCAAAACCAATAAATTCAAGCAGAAATTAAACTTGACAATGCAGAAAATGATCAAACATTTATTAAGCATTTTCTAACAATAGTCAAAACAGAAATACAAATACATGACACCAACCACATTTATTAGAGTTAAAAAGGAGTAGGAATACAAAGAGGTTTATATACATGGACCTGAAAGTCAAGCAGCTCTTGCTAGAAATTAAACGGTTAAATAAAAAAAAACTTCCATGCAGACAACAAACCAAGTAACTAAAGTACGGATGACAGTGTGAAAGTTCCTTGTTTATGGATACCCCACAATTTATTAAAAAGGAAAAGAAGCACAAAAATGAAAGATGACAATGCAACATGAACATAGTAAATACATCAATCAGCCAGGAACTGCAGTGCGCAGCAGATATCGAGAATAAACTAACTATCTGAGGCAGAACAGATGCTCATCTGTCATACAAGCATTTGCCAAATTCTGAATCTAAATAAGCAGCATTTCCAATAGTTCTTTGCTCCAAACTGATAGAAGCGGGGAAACAAATCTTCCGCCATTGCTTTTTTAGATATCCTTCAATCCCACAATGGTTACATGGGACATCCAACAGGCCCTAAACCTGTCAAATGAGCAGAAAGTATAGTTGCAGCCAAAGTTTTTGTTTTGTGCCCACAGTTAATTTGATTCAAAAACTTGGCAAATTTCATGGAACTCCCAGGACCCATTTCTCATTTCCATCTCACATAAAAACACCATATACAGGGACTGTAAACTTGAGAGCCAAAATTCTGTATTTATTTACAGTTTGTGAGGCCTAAATCCAATGGTTGCCAAAAAAAAAAAAAATGCCTCACATTACTTGGGACGTGTTTGGTTTAAGGGATTTGAAGGTTTAATCCTGGTATTGGCCGGGCGTCCCAAACAGACCGGAAATAGCAATCCCGGGATATAGCAATCCCATAGATCTTGCACCAATCCACTGACGCAACTATCATTACCTAGAAATTGTGCAATCCACTCTAATACCATCCAATTCCATCCAATCTGCCTGGCCAAACAGGCCCTAATGGTGGGCGTTCAATCACCACAGGCCCTAATGGTGGGCGTTCCATGCAAGGTTGGCCTGTATCTGAAATGCCCAAAATGGCCAATATGGGTGGTTGACTCTGTTCGGCACGCCCGGCCAATCCCAGGATTTAACTTCCAATCCCTTCCAACAACATCCAATCCCTTCCAATCCGACCGGCCAAACGGGCCCTTAGATTTCAGAAACAGGGAGAGGGGAATACGGATTGAAGGATTGAAAGATTTGAGAAAGAGATAAAGAGGGAGAAAGAAAGAAACGAACCGTGCTCCGTCTTCTTCTCCTTCTCCTTCTTCTTCTCCTTCTTGCAGCGAAATGGGTTTTTGAAAACAGAGAGGGGGATGCGGCCTTGAGACAGGGAGAGAGGGTGAGGGAGATCGGGAGATCGAGAGAGGGCAAGCGGGAGAGATGGAGAGAGATGGAGAGAGAGATGGAGAGATGGGTTCGTCGGGCGAGCGGGACAAAATGGCGGATGGGCGTTTTGGGTTTTGAAGGGATTTTGAGGTTTTGGAGGGGCGCGTGACGGACGGGTCCCTGGGCATTTTATGTTTTTAGTACTGTGGGGCCCACTGTGATGTATTTCATATATCCACTCCGTCCATTAATTTCAAATTATTATTATAAGTGTTGATAAAAAAAATGAGTTAGATCGAATCTATAAGAAGACAACATAATATATTAACAGTATAAATTTAATTTATATTATTTCTTGTGGTGTGGTCCACTTAGAGATTTAAACTATATAATTTTTGGGCTCATACACTAAATTTATATATTAGAATTTTTGGACGGCTTAGATCAAATGCATATATTCCAGTGGACCTCATGGATCCCCTTAAGCACCATTTATATTTAATATATATTTAATATATTTTAGGTGGGGAGGTAGCTTTAGCGACAGAGCACTTAGGCTATAGCTATGGATTAAATCCGTAGCTATATTACTACGGATTAAATCCGTAGCTAAAAGCTTCCACCCTCCATAGCCTTTGCTCGATTTTTTGGTAGTGGTTGTATGAATATATGGTATATGGACAAAATACTTATTTGGTGAAAAGATTCGCCATAATACATGTTTGCTAATATACACTGTGTATGTAGAAATAGTGTATTGTAGAAAGTATCGTATATGTATATATTTTGGAGATGTGTTTGCCATGACTATTTGCTGTATGAACATGTTATATATGCATAAAATACTTGCTTGGCGAAAGTATTCGCCCTAATATATGTTTTACTAACATACACAATGTATGTTGAAATAGTGTATTCTAAGTGTTTGTGAAAATGCTTGTGAGAGTAAGTGCTTGGATAATGGTGCCTTAGATAGGTGTTGAGATGAGATTCTCAACTACCTTAGAGACCTGCATGATTTCCTCCATGTAGTTGTTTACTTTAACTGCTTACTTGTGAAACATATGTGTTTGTATTCTTATTTATATAGTGTTTTACAACATACTTTATAACATGCTTTATAACATGCTTTATGATATGCTTGTTAACATGCTTGATTTACTTTGTCTATTATGCTTTACTCTACATGTTTTAAATAAGGATTGATTAAATTTGGGACTATGTCTATAGTCCAGACAATCGGTACCAGACTTGAGATCGTGGTTGAGGATTCATGTCGCCACGCAGGATGTGTTTGACGAACCCGAGTTGTACTTCAGTTGGTGACCGTGGTTAGGCCACACGAAGTGCTTATGCAATTCATGTCGTTCAGTTGATGGTGCGCTCGAGCTAGTCAGGCCTGTCAAATAACCCGATATGTCTAATGTATGTTCACCATGTTTGGTCACCACGGCTTGAACTTAGGGTACCAAACTTACCAGTGGAATCCTGTCAACCATGGTACCTCGATCCGCTAAGACTCATGAGTCGGGCATGGTGGTATGGGATACCGTGGTCGAGCTATCGGCCTACACTGGGGCTACGTGCCTCCCCGTAGTGACCAGTGAGCAACCAGACTCGTGAGCCGATTATGGTGGTATAGGACACTATATTCGAGCTGTCGGCCTACACTGGTGTAGCCTGGCTGTGGTCCTCAGTCGGGTTGCATCTGGGTCCCATTCTCAATAAGTGGACTGGTCGGGCTTCGAAATAGACTGCCAGTTGGTAGGACGTTAGTAGAGTGACCTCGAGCATACTCTGAATCTACGTTGAGGCGATGAGCCTTCCCGTAGTCACAGAGTATAAACTAGGCCTGTATTGATAAGGTGATGGGGGAGTGGTGCAACGATTCCGTGTAACAGCCCTGACAGCCCTTGCAGCGACCTAGAAACACACCATCGTATGAGATTGTCTAGGACTGACGACCCTAGAATGGATCATGTTTGGGAATGATACAAGGGAGGTACCTTAGTTTTCCAATCCTGCTGTTTGAAATAGACTAATAACAACTCAGTAATCATGCTCATCATGCATTGCATGTGCCTGGAAGATGTGGAGCACTGAGGAAAGCAAGCATGCCGTGAACGTAAGATGGTGTCGCATGAGGGAGTATGTCGGTGAGGGCATCCATCATGACTACATTCATACTTGTATTAATAAGAGTAGTTAGGAGTGTTTGATTGTACTGCTTTATCATTGCTGCTTGACTGAGTTGATAACATGTTAACCTATGCTTTATTGTTCCACTGAGTTATCTACTCACTCCCACGTTACGGGACGGTGTTCCGGACACCCACCAGAATTTGTCTGATTGCAGATGGCGACGCTACACTTGAGGCGGAGCCGGACCTGTATGATGACAATGATGCTTGTTCGTATATTCTATGCTGACGGCTTCACGTGAGCCGTGTCTTGATCGACGGGATTATAGGGATGTTGACTAGATGACACTACACATTTGATATAATTTGAATTGTACTTGTAATTCATTAGCCTGGTAACATTATCACACTCTGGAGATTCACCACTGTTTTTATATTTTATATATCTATCACAGTCTTTCGCTTGCAATTTAACTGTCTCTGGAGTATGATATGCTGTTTTGGCTTAATCTCACTCATGTTCAAAGCTCAAATGCAAACAACATTCAATCATCATTCATTTTGTTGCATAAGTGATGCGTTGGAACTCAAGAGTTGAGTTTATGCTCGATCCCCGATTTTCAGGGTGTTACAACCATCCAGATGATGGACGGTGCGAATTTGAAGTATATACATCATGGTGAGCGTCCACCATCAGATGAACGATGTGGGTATAACCCATATATCACAGTGCACCCCACACTTGCATTGTCCAGATGGACGATGAGGGGTAAAATAAATACATCAATGTGGAGCCGCATATGGCACCGTCCAGATGGACGGTGTAGATGCAAAACACACATTTAAGGTGGGCCATGTAATTAAGGAAAAGAGAGAGAGAGAGAGAGAGAGAGAGAGAGAGAGAGAGAGAGAGAAAGAGAGAGAGAGAGAGAGAGAGAGAGAGAGAGAAAGGATTGGAGTAGCGGAGGGGCCCCGCCACTATGGGCCCCTCCTAATACAAATCATACATCAAGAGGGGTCCCTCTACAAGTGGGCCCTTAAATCATCAAAATCAATAAATAAAAGCACCCATCGTTAGATCTTGGACTCCTTCCACCGATGCGATCTAAAGCTCCAAGGGGTGAATTTTAATGGTCGAGATTGGTTTCGGAGGGTGGGATTGGGTGGTAGGGAGTGGGCCCCACCAAGCTTCTCTCCCATGGACATCCACCTCTCTCATGGTTACTTAGGAGATGGAGTTTAAAATGAGAGAGAGATGAGAGAGAAAGGTGATGTAAGAGGGTGATGGGTGAAAAGGTGAGTGATGGGTGTACTTGATAGGGGATGCGCTGTAAGAGAAGAGTTGACTTTGGGGTTGCTTGGGGATGGGGTAATTGTATTTGACATGTGAGGTGATTGATGGGATATTCTTTTGGAATAACAATGCACGACATTTTCCTCGAACTGAACGCAGGTTCACATCTCCTGGCCCACGTATCGCTTCGGCACGCGAGACGGGCATTGAAACCGCAGCGACGCTGAGGTCAGAAGGGTACAAGTTTTGAGTCGAGATGACTTTAATATATGAGACATGACTCAGGATCGCGGACAAATGCCAGTAACAGATCGCTTGTTGCCAAAATTCGACCGGGAGGACTGCGAAGGCCTAAAGAACGGTACGGTCTAGGATACGTGTCTTACATACCCAATATCTGATCAGTCGAATGGTCTTTGACTAATTATAATTTGGTATTAACTGATTTAGACGAAGAGTCAGGTTTATCTATAATGTTGACTTCATCATCATCTTGAATTAGAGTGGTTGTGATCAGGTGATCGTTAATCAGTACATTAATAGATTCCTGAATCACCCCTGTTCTTTTGTTAAGGACATGGTATGCTCGACTATTTAGAGCATAACCCAAGAATATTCCCTCATCACTCTTGGCTTCGAACTTTCCTAAATTTTCTCGGTCACGTAAAATGAAACATTTACTTCCGAAAGTCTGAAAATATTTAATGGTCAGCTTCTTATTAAACCACAATTCATAAGTTGTTTTATCTTTAGATTTTCTAACATACACACGATTTATAATAAAGCAAGCAATATTAATAGCTTCAGCCCATAAGTTTTTCAGTAAGTTCATGTTATTTAACATTATATTGGTCATTTCTTGTTAAACTCTGGTCTTTCTTTCAACAATTCTATTTTCTTGAGGTGTTTTAGGAGTAGAGAACTCATGTGATATACCATGATCATTACAGTACTTCTCAAAATTGCTATTTTCAAGCTCAGTACCATGATCACTTCTACTTTTGATCACAGGTACCTCTTTTTCAGTCTGAATTCTTTTTAGAATTTTTCTGACTTCGTCGAGAGTATTTGATTTCTCTCTTTAGAAGGCTACCCAAGTATATATGGTGAAGTCTTCAACAATGACCAGAAAATACTTCTTTCCACCTCTACTCTCCGCTCTTATTGGTCCCACCAAGTTCATATGGAGTAGTTCTAGAGGTTTCGCTGTGGTTAAGGAGTTCACTTTCTTGTGGCTACTCCTAATTTGCTTGCCAATCTGACATGCGTCATAATTTTTTTCTACCTTTTTTAATTTGGGTAAGCCACGAATGTGATCTCTCTTACTCAATCTATAAAGATCTTTAAAGTTAACATGTCCAAAACGTGTATGCCATAATTCAGTTTCGTCTGTTTGGACCATGTAACATGAATAGTTAGATGAGCACGAGTCATCAATAATGTAACAACTTTCAGAGGTCCTATGACCATTTAATATCACACTACCTTTCTCATTTGTAATCTCACATCCGTGATTTAAAAATTTTATACTATGTTTGTTATCACAGATTTGAGATATGCTTAAGAGGTTATGTTTTAAACATTCAACATAAAGTACATTCTCAAAGAGAGGGAGGTTAGGAAGTTATATAGTACCTTGGCCTATGATTTTGTAGTTACTTCCATCTCCGAAAGTAATCGAACCGTCGTTTACTTCTTTGAAGTTGGTGAATATCGCTTTGTCACCTGTCATATGTTTTAAACATCCACTATCCAGTACCATTTTGAGTGACTAATGGCTTTGAAAGCTATGTGGGCAATAAGACATGTAACCTTTGGAACCTATTTCATTATGGTTCTAGGTTTAGAAGTACCATTGGATTTTTTATGTTTTAGGGAGTTGAAATTTCTCCACTTTCTATGAACTCCAATTCCATCTACGTTGGATTTTAAAAGCTCTTTGAGTAAGTCCATGATTTTTTCAGCTAAAGGTGATTTTTTATATCTTTAATTTCTATAGTTGATGGAATTAGTGTTACTTTTAGGAACTTAAAGGGGTTTTGAGTTTTTGAAATGATTATGATTAAAATCTCTTAAAGTTTTACCTTTAGAGTTCAAAGATTCTCCTTTTACAAATGTAGGAGGTGTATTCTTGATTTTCAGGGAATCATTTTTTATATAACCTAGACCTGACTTGTCAATATATTTTCTGGATGAGGTTAACAATTTTTCTAGTTTTTTTGTCACCGTGGGCATATCTCTAAGTATCCTTAGAACTCAAAAGGGAAGAAACTTTGAGTTTTAGTTTCTCATTTTCAGTTATGAGTTTTTGTAACTCTGGAGATTTGAAATTTAAGTCTAATTTTATTTTTTAAAGACAATATGAAAGATGAGATTTTTTTTTTTTAAACAATATTTTTAAGTTCTTCTTTTAATTTAGCATATTTCTCCTTTTGAATTTTCAGTTTGACAACAATTTTACAACTTTCCCTGTATAGGGCATTGTATGCATCTCAAAGATCATCTTTATTTTCATTTTCAAGGTCACTCCTGAGATTTTCATAGTCAAATATATTATAGCTATTTGAGGAGGTGATTTTGGCTATAGTCATGAGGGCTTTCACAATTTGCATTTATATTTTCTTGCTCTGATTCATCAGACGCAAAAGAACTTTTAGAGCCAGATGATTCATCCTGAGTAGCTATCATGCGCTTTCTTTTTGACTTATCCCTTTTAGGACATTTATTTGCCAAGTGCCCATATTCATGACCGTTAAAACATTGATTGTCATTTGTTTTAGATTTCTAAAACTTATATTTTCCTATTCTTTTGTCAAATAATTTTCAAAATCTGATATTTTTTGGAAAATTCTATAAAATTTCTTAGCTAGTATTGTCATATCATCTTCAATTTCTTCAAAATCAGAATTAGTACAATTTTCTTTTGAAACATATTTAGAAGATTTAAGAGCAATAGACTTACCTTTAGGAGCCTTAAAATTCAACTCATATGTTTGGAGAGAGCCAACTAACTCCTCAACCTTCATATGATCAGTATCTCTTAATTCTTGAATGACAGTAACGTTAAAACTGAATCTGTCAGGAAGAGATCACAGTATTTTTACACATACCTTGCTTTCTGGGATTCCATCTCCTAGACCCCACGTGGAATTTACTATATCATTTAGTTTTATATAGAAGTCCATGAAAGTTTCATTTTCTTCCATACGAATTTTCTTAAATCTAGTAGTGAGGATTTGAAGTTTTGATTTCTTGACTATAGTCGTTCCTTCATGTATTATTTTAAGAATATCCCAAGCTTGCTTAGCTGTATCACGTGAAATAATTCTTTTGAATTCATCAGGCGATAGAGCACAAGTTATGACATTTAAGGCCTTAACATTAACACTGCCTTCACTTTTTTGAGTTCCAATCTGTAAGTAGAATGCAATTTCACTCATAGACTTGGTTGCATCTTCGACTACTACCTTAGTCATATGAGGTTTCCATTTTGTTACTGTGGCTTGCTACACACTTTCATCTAAGGATTTTAGAAAAATCATCATTCTGGCTTTCCAATATGTATAGTTAGGGCCATCAAAAGGTGGTGGCTTGGTAATAGATAGACTATCGAAATTTGACATAATAAAGCTTTAGATCTTTTAACCCAAGGAAATTAATTCAAAAAAAATGACCAACTTAGCTCTAATATCACTTGAAAAGGAGAGCTTAAATAGTCCTATAGGAGGGGTGCATCGGATTATGTTAAATAATCAAATAAAGTTATAAGTGCTATGTCATGCCCCAAACTCAGAAACCGGGCTCACAAAATTTTCGATCGTCGAATCCGGTGCCCACAGTCTTCGCAGTACCCCATTCTCGGCTCCCAGTGCCTATATGCCAGATTCTGATCCTGGGACCCTACAAGGAGAATTTTTCCAACGTACATTTATCTCGTAAGAAGCATAATCACAAGTTTACCCAAATCACAAAGGTAACATCATCATCACATATCCACTAATATAAACATTTAGATATAGTGCTGAAAGGGAAATACATATATCGAAAATCAAAGCTCTAGAAGATGGCTGCACGCTCCAAGCTCAACGCTGCTGTGACCTAACGCCACTTGCACGCATTATCGTGCATAAGCTTTATAGAAAGCTTAGAGGGTGGTGTAAGTATGTGCACAAGGTAAGTGTCAAGCATATAGATATCAGAGTAAGCAAAAATACTGGCAATCCATAAATCGTAAAATATCAGAGTAATGTGGAAACATCCTGGTAAGTCTATAAATACCATCAGCCTTATATAGGCTATGCGATGGAAAAACATAATAAGCCAATATCATATACTAAGGAAGCAATATAGATCAACTATGCAATGCGGATATGTAGTAAACCAAATATCAAATACTAAGTCCACGAATACCGTCAACCTTAATCAGGTTATGCAATACAGTAGCACAGTAAACCAAATGTTATGTGCTGAGAATGTAATGCAATATATGATGCAAATGAAATGACTTAGCTGGAGTGTGAAGTCGGGATGATAGTACATGTTATCACAGGCTATGGGGTCCATCACAAGAGACTTCTATCTAAATGTAATGACTCAAAATTTTCCGTACAATGGCTCGAGTACCACCTCGACCAGAAATCATTTACGATTAAATCCTTTAGAAATTTGACAAAGTTAACTAAGTGCTAAACTAGATTAGCCATAAAATTCGTTGGAATCTCTTTAAATATGATCTGCAAGACCCAAAACTTGTAGAATCATTGACGCTAGGTTACCCTAAAGTCTAGGATCAAACTCATTACCCGACTGCTCTCAGGAGCAGTTTGAAACTCCGTATCAGGTCTGGACCGCACATCGGGAGTCCGAATAATATGAGGTTAAGGACTTAGAACCGCCTCGTTGGGCTTGACAACCATCTCGGAAATCAAATCCAAACAGTGTCTCACGACTGTTCGCTTGAGTCCGGAGCGAGAGAGTGTGAGAACACTTATTTTCTTTACAAAATAAATATCTTGAATAGTGATCTGGCATGTATTACTTGCGGTCAATTTGTAAGCTACCAGACCGTCAAAATCTGACCCAAATACACCCTCGGATCAGGAAAAATTTCATAAACATTTACATGTACTTGGAATTTCGGATCAAGACCCGCTGACCATTGGATTGAAACTAGTCCGCCAACGTGATCTGGGAATCTGACTGAAACGAAAACTTAACTTTACCTAGATCCAAGGTCTGTGAGCTTAAGTCTGACTTTTAGCTCAAGGAGGCCCGCCAGAAATCCGCCGTTGAGCTGAAACAATGCTGCTTTGGTTATAACCTAAGTATACCTTGACCTTAAGTCTATTTCAGAGAGTTTTTAGGCTATATAAGGACCTTAGAACACCCTCTCTCACAGCCATACGAATTTGAGAAAAACCCTAAGTAAGAAGAGAGAAAAAGAGAGAGAAAGCTAGAGAGTTGTGGGAGAATCTCCCTGCTATTGTTTCCTGCTATTACACAAGCTGCACCACCCATTTCTTGTCGCTTTCCTGGCGATACCGACTTCGTTTCTAGGTAAGAAACCCTAACCCTAATCTGTTTTGGAGTTATAAGGGTTGTAAGTTATGAAATAGCTAACCTATTTCATTCTATAGGTTACCGAATTGCCGAATACGGAAGCCTAACAAACCTAACTGATTCGTTGCGATTCTACGGTATAAGGTGAGGACTTTAGGTGTATAGGTAACTGTTTTCAACGCTTTCAATGTCAGATAATGATATATTCATGATCTACATGTAATTGTACATGTACAAAGTGTTGTCTGTTTTCCGTTTCGATTAAAGATGAAAAATATGGAATTCTACATACTCTAGGTATTTATAGAAAGTACCTTATACGTACAAATTTTGAAAATGTGTATGACATGATTATTTGTTATATAAATGTATTATATGTGGATAAATTACTTGTTTGGCGAAAGGACTCGCCCAAATACATGTTTTGCTTATATACACTATGTATGTTGAAATTGTGTATTCTAGAAAATACCGTATACGTATAAATTTTGGAGATGTATTTGTCATGATTATTTGTTGTATGAATATATTATACATGGATAAAATACTCGTTTGGCGAAAGGATAGCCCTAATACATGTTTTACTAACATACACCATGTATGTTGAAATAGTGTATTCTAAGTGTTTGTGAAAATGTTTGTGAGAGTAAGTGCTTGGATGTTAGTGCCTTAGGTAGGTGTTGAGATGGGATTCTCAACTACCTTAGAGACATATATGATTTCCTCCATGTGGTTGTTTACTTTAACCACTTATGAAATATATGTGTTTGTATTCCTATTTATATAGTGCTTTATAATATGCTTTATAACATGCTTTGTAGCATGTTTTATAACATGCTTTATGACATGCTTGTTAACATGCTTGATTTACTTTGTCTATTATGCTTTACTCTACATATTCTAAGTAAGGATTGATTGAGACAATCAGTACCAGACTTGAGATCGTGGTTCAGGATTCATGTCGCCAGGTAGGACGTGTTTGACAAACCCGAGTCGTACTTCAGTTGGCGACAGTGGTTAGCCCACACGAAGTGTTTATGCACTTCATGTCGTTCAGTTGATTGTACGCTCGAGCTAGTCAGGCTCGTCAAGTAACCCGATGTGTCTAATATATGTTCACCTTGTTTGGTTGCTACTGCTTGAACCTAGGGTACCAAACTTACCAGTGAAATCCCGTTAACCATGGTACCTCGATCCACTAAGACTCATGAGCCGGGCATGGTGGTATGGGACACCGTGGTCGAGCTGTCGGCCTACGCTGGGGCCACGTGTCTCCCTGTAGTGACCAGTGAGCAACCAGACTCGTGAGCCGATTATGGTGGTATGGGACACTATATTCGTGTTGTCGACTTACATTGATAAAGTGATGGAGGAGCGGTATAACCTTTGTGCGTAATAGCCCTGACAGCCCTTTGTAGTGACCTCGAGCATACTCTGAATTTGCAGTGAGGCGACGAGTGTTGCCGCAGTATATAGAGTATGAACTAGGCCTGTATCTGTATAGTGATGAACCGTTAAAAAGGTGATGGAGGAGTGGTGTAACCTTTGTGTGTAACAGCCCTGCCAGCCTTTACAGCAACCTAGAAACACACCTTCGTATGAGATTAACTAGGATTGACGACCCTAGAATGGATCATGTTTGGGAATGATACAAGGGAGGTACCTTAGTTTCCCAATACTGCTTTTTGAAATGGACTAATAACTACTCGGTAATCATGCTCATCATCGCACTGCATGTGCCTGGTAGATGTAGAGCACTGAGGGATGAAGGCATTCGCGAACGTAAGATGGTGTCGCATGAGGGTGGTTTGGCAAGGGCATTCATCACGTCATTTCATACTTGCATTTAACAAGAGTAGTTAGGATTGTTTGATTGTACTGCTTTATCATTACTTCTTGATTGAACTGATAACATGTTAACCTATGCTTTATTGTTCTATTGAGTTAGCTACTCATTCCCACGTTACGAGACGGTGTTGTACACACCAACCAGACTCTATCTCAGGTGTATATGGTACGTCGATTCAGGAGACTGAGCCAGACTACGATGAGGACCGGGACGAGTTCTCATTCATGCAGTACTCAAACGGCTTTGCTTAGGCTGACTGGATCGCGGAGATTTCAGGATTTATCTCTTTAGTTGTATTTTGACTTTTTGATTCGGAAACAATACATGTATATGGTTACTCAGTTGGTGTTTATACTCTGGAGATTGAGATGGTTTTGTTTCTTTACATACCTTATATATACAGTTTCAGTCTTCCGCTTGCCTTTATACAATTGATCTGGAGTATGAATTACTGTTTTGGTATAATCTCACTCATGTTCATTGTTCTAACACAGACAACATTAATCATCTTATATATGTTGCATAAGTGATGCGTTGGAACTCGGGAGTTGAGTTCATACTCGACCCCCAATTTTCAGAGCGTTACACTAAACTAGTCTCATACCTAAATTTAAATAGCCAGACTCAATGTGTAAACTCCTAACCTCATGTTAGTTGTGCACCCCAACCGAAATCCTGACTATTGCGAAGGTATACAACAATTAGTTGCGCACTACCAGCCCAAGTGCATAGTGAATGAATGAATTAATGAGAAAAATGTTGAGTATGCAACTCCTGCTCAATAAGTCCACATATCAGTACTGTACATCTCTGGGATCATCACCGGGGTCTAGTACACTTTACACGCGATCGCCGCCCACTGGACGCGCAACTATGCAAGTGGAAGAGACCTCATTATCTGCCTGACCAGTAATCAGCCAATATTTACCCGGCACGTCGATAACAGACCCATTTACGAGCTGGTCAAACTCAGCCTAGCTATACACCCTACTCTCGGGTGATTAAGGCCACACCCCCTTCCAACCGACCACAGCAAAGTGGACGACGCGGCCTACTGGTAATCGGCACTCGGGCGCTCATGTATCCACTCGGTCTAGATGTTGGAGCATCTCCTGGCCACGGAGGTTTTAAGGACTTTCACCCAAGGACATCTATGGCACCCCATGTAGAAAAAGATTTTTGGTGTCCCATCTGGCCATCCACGATATGCCTGTGGAGGCCATGACCCTGATGTTGCTAGGGCATATAGTAGTCATATCCCAAAATGCGAGATGCATGAGTCACATAGTCTAATCATGCATCAATCCCGCGCATACCGTGCGCTCATGTGGGATGACTCCGCCTATCGAGGAGTCCCATAAACAACTTACCTTGCGGCATATGCAATAGTCATCCACGTCTCATAACAAACATGTAGATGATGCGTATGGGCATGTATCATGATGTTATGTTGTCACATATTCAAAATCGGTATCGATAACCGGTATCGATAACCGGCATCGATAATCGGTATCAACAATCGGCCTCAAAGGGCCTAAGGAATGTAGACATTTAATCATCATTGCCCATCAATGTGGACATTTAACCAACATTGCTCCCAAGGAGTGGCCTTCATAGGGCCAAACATATAGTGGCCTCATGGCCTCACATAAGGCCTCATACACATCCCATTGGGCTGCACATATGGGCCACACATACATCATATCGGGCCTCATACACATCGTAATGGGTCTCATCAAATGGGTCGCATATACATAACATTGGGGCATGATATTTGGGCCTCAAATACATCACAATGAGCCTCTCACCTGGGCCTTAAATACATTTCATTGGGCCTCATGCCTAGGCCCCAATTATATCACATCGGGCCTCATCAAATGGGCCACTAATCATCACAATGGGCCTCATCTCATGGGCCTCAAACACATTAGATCGGGCCTCACATATGGGCCTCATACACATCAGATCGGGCCTCACATATGGGCCTCATACACATCAAATTGGGCCTCAAATATGGGCCACAAATACATCAAAATGGGCCTCACTTATGGGCCTCACACACATCAAATTGGGCCTCACATATGGGCCACAAATACATTGGATCGAGCCTCACATATGGCCCACAAATACATCAGATCGAGCCTCATTCAAAGGCCTCATACACATCAAATTGGGCCTCACATATGGGCCACAAATACATCACATTAGGCCTCATTCAAAGGCCACATAAACATCACCATGCGGGGTCCATGGACTGGACAGTACTGATGAAACACGCACATCATGGCAGGGCCACGAGGAAGGATGGTGTGAATATAGAACACATTACAAGGCGGGCCCCACCCATCCATCCTATGGACGGTGCAGATAGTGCTCATACATCATGGTGCGTACCACTCACTGGCAGATGGATGACGTGTATAAGATGCAAACATCACAGCTGCCCCCCCCCCCCCCCCCACCCCCACACACACACATGCATGGACAGAGTGGGGACAAAATACATACAATAAGGTGGGTTCCCACCATCCAGACGTTACTGCTGCCAGCATCCAAAGGACGCTACAACAGGTATAGGTGGGGCGCACATCAGGAGGATCCACTCCATTTGTTGGGTTCTATGGACCGAGACACATCTAACAAGCCCAATATTCAGCATATTTTGACTCACAGAAACATCACAGCAGGCCCAAACAGATGAAATCACCTAAAACCACTATTTTCTACAATATGGCCTGCCAACGATTCAATTCGGCTACATTTTTTGGCTCAATGCTAAAAATGAGCTGGAAAGTAAGGTGGACGGTGTGGATCGGATACATACATCAAGGTAAGGTCCATGTGAGTGGGCCACCAAAATTTTGGATCAAGCTAATATTTCAGTTATTCCCTCCAGTAGCGCCTACTGCCTGCGGTGAATATACAACACATATATCAAGTGGGCTCCACCGTCCCTTACTGGATGGTGGACAACATGGATGAAACACATATATCAGGTGGGGTCCACATTAGTGTGGCCCACCCGTTTTGGATCAAGGCTGATATTAATGTTTTCCCTCTATCCATGCCTTTCCCAAAATGGACAGCAAGGTGGGCTCCACCAGCTAGACAGACAGCTTGGATAAAATGCATCATAGTGGGCCTGCTGGCCCTGGACGGTCTAGATGTGCTGTGCACATCAGGTGGGCCACACATCATAAAAAAATAGAGAGAGAGAGAGAGAAAATGGTTGTAGGAGGGGCCCCGCCACTATGGGCCCCTCTTGCATTATAATACATGCATGTGATCAAGGCGGAACCAAGATGGGATCCTCACCATTGATTGGTGGGTCCCACTTGCCCATCATAAAAAAAAACACAATCTAACCTTCAAATCACCCACCGATGACACTCCTTTAGCTCCTTGGACTCCTAGGCTCCTTGGCTTTCCCTTTTGATGGAATATGATAAAGTTTGGATGGTGGAGATAAGAGATTTGGGAGGTAGGAAGTGGGCAACACCAAAGCTTCTCCATGGGAAGCATGAATGTTTGGCTCTCTCTATTGGGTTGCTTGAGAAATGGTTTGAGAAGGAGAGAGAGAGAGAGAGAGAGAGAGAGAGAGAGAGAGAGAGAGAGAGAGAGATGATGATGATGATGATGATGTAAGAGTGAGAGGGATGGGTGTACTTGACTAGGTATGGGTTGCTTTGACTTTGGGTGAGAGAGGAATGGGTGTTGTACTTGATTGATTAATGGGATTGATTTGACATTTGGTAGATATTCTCTTGCGGGGCATTTTTTTCAAAATAAACGCGGGCTCACATCTCCTAGCTCGGGTATCGCATCGGTGCGCGAGTTGCGACATTGGAACCGCGACAACCGTGCGGTCGCTAGGGTATAAGTCTCAGGTCGAGCCAACTCGGGTTGATAAGGTATGACTCAGAGTCACGCGCAAATGCCGATTACAGGTCGTAGGTCGCTAGAATTTGACCGGGAGGACCACAGGATTCTAAGGAATGGTATGGACTAGGATACGGGCTTGACATGCTATGTTGTATATCAAGCACCTTGTGTTATCAAATTCCGTAGTGACTAACCACTTTAGAATGATGGACTTGTTTAAAGATGGAAAATTCACCTTCATAAGAAGATGTGCTACAAACCTCAAGTCATGAAGATTGTTCTACCTTGTTCAAGATTAACTTCAAGTGCTACTTCTAGTTCAAGTGCAAGATCTATTTCAAAGTACAAGTTAAAGTGCAAGTTTAAGTTTAAGAGCAAGACCAAGTTCAAGTGCAACCTCAAGTTTATATACCAGTTCAAGTCCACGTGCACTACATGGTTAAGATCAAGTTAAAGCTTCAAGTGTACAAGATCAAGCTTCAAGTAAAACAAGTTGAAGATCAACCGCTGAAGCTACAAGTTCAATATTCAATATTTCAGGTATAAATGACCCTAGAAGGACCTTAGGTTTAGGTCATTCATATTGCACATTTAATATGGGTTATTGTGCTTATTATAGGCTCTATTTCAACTAGTCCTAGCCTATGTTCGACCAGTCTAAAGTTTTTCTCGACCAATCCATGATTTGTTGCAAAAATTTAAAATTTTCTGGTAGGGTCATGACCAGTCAAGCACCTTGCTCAACCAGTCGTGGACATTGGCTCGACTAGTCGAGAAGGGCTCGACTCGAACTCCAGCAAGCTATTTTGGACCCAGTCGACCAATCGAGGGACGGTTTTATCCGATTGCGCCAGAATTTTTTGAAATTTGGTTGAATCTTAGACCAGTCAAAGCTGACCTTAGACCAGTCGAAGGAACTGTTTTTTTTATAGTTTTTTTATTTTTAATTTTTTGATCTCTCTTTGCTTCAATCTGATTTTATAAAAGGGTGTTCTTCTCTACCCCTTTTAAGATCCAAGAAATTAAATTAAAGTAGCTTAAGGTTGGATTAATTTAAAATTCATTTAGACCTAGAACCTTTCTATATGTGTGATTGAACATTGGATATCTTTATCTTCAAAAGAAGCGGTTCTACCTGGCAACATCAAGCGAAATCTTTAAATAAGTATTCTGTTTAAATAACTTTTGGTTTTTGAGATTGCCAGAAAATCTCTACTGTGGTTTTGACTGAGATAGCTAGAAAATCTCAGCGCGGGGTTTTTAATCGTGGTATCCCATTGAAAACGCAATTGTAAAGGTTTTAAGGTGAACCTTGGAAAACCTTCTTTCATAGTGAAAGCCAATATCACGTGGGTTGTGATTATTAGGAGTGAAGTAGGTGTGACTGTTTGAGAACAGTTGGTGTACACACCGAACCACTATAATTTCTGGTGTTTTATGGTTGATGTATGTGATGTATGAGTAGTGAATGATTGTATCTATTTCATGTAAATGTGGTGAATGTTGTAATAACTAGATTTCATTGTTTTGCTTCTTGTTTTAGTTTGAGTTTTTAATCCTTACCTAGTGTAAGAAATCAGGTTGTCCTACCATAAACTTTGGTTTTTGTTGTAAGGTTGTCCTTTGAACAATGTTTGAATTAACTTCTCAATACTATTGCAATTGAGATTGTTATTTGATTAAGCTATCTTCATTTATATTCCGTAATTATTTTTATTTGGCATAGTCTTATTCACTCCACCACCACCCCCTCTAGGATTGAGAGCTCACCCTTTTCAAAAGTGCAGAAATAGTAAATAAATCAGAGGTCTCAATTGCACTTGTATTGAAACGTTGATTCAAACTGATTCATAGGACAACCTTCATTCAAACAAGTTTAAAAATGACAAACTTATTTCACGAACCTTGTAAGAATCAAAATTCCAAACCAAGTAAGAGTAAATAAAAGCTAAACTATTACAAGCATTCACCACTTTAACTTAAAGAGATTACAACCATTCACCACATAAATAATAAAGGCATTGACCACAACACCAAGAATTATAGTGGTTCGGTGTGTCAACAACTGTTCTCAAATAGCCACACCTACTCCACTTTCAATAATCACTCTCCACGTGATATTGGCTTTCATTATAAATAAGATTTTCACATGGACACCTTAAAACCTGATACAGTTGTGATTTTAGCGGGCTATCACCAAAAAACCTCTCACTGAGATTTTCTGGTTATCTTAGAAAAACCAACATTGAGATTTTCTGGCTATCTCAATAAAACCAAAATACAAAAGAATTATATACTCATCTTCACCTTTGAAGACGTATCTGTCGATGTAGTTGTAGAACCGCTTCTCTTGAATGTAGAATGTTCAATGTTTAGTCATATAGACAAGGGTTTAAGGTTCTAGATTGATTTTAAATAGATTCAAACAAATGACTACTTGTTTGAATTCCTCTAAGATCTCGAAAAGAACAGTATTTACTCTCTTTATAAAATAAAATTGATAGAATAAGATATCGAGGAATTAAATAAAAAGCTATTAAAAATATTTTATAAATACCGTGTAATAGCTTGAAAATAACAGGGGCTTCTCTCTATCTTGTAGAAGGATTTGATAGACTTGAATTGTATTTTCGGATTGAGAGAAAGCCTCAAATTATAGGCAAAGAAGTTGTTGTTTCGACTCGTCTAAGACAGGGTTCGACTCATCTAAGAACCGGATTTAATTCCAACAAATTTTCAAATTTGAGCGGGATAAGATGTAACAGATCTTCGACTGGTCAAAGGCCCTACTCGACTGGTCGAGGGCCTTGTTCGATTGGTCGAGCGTGGCCTTCGACTAGTCGAGGGTGTCAAAAATTTGAACTGATTTAGTTGCTAGACTTTGAGTCGAGCAACCCTCGACTGGTCGAAAGCCCACCTTCGACTAGTCAAAAATTTGTTTCACTTCGATTTGAACTTGGACTAGTCGAAAAATTCTTAGTCTAATCGAGCCACAACTTAGGCTAGTCGAACCTTAGCTAAATATAAGCATAAAAATCCATTTAAAATATATTTTAAAAGTACCTAAACCTAAGGTCTTTCTAGGGTTTATAGTACCTGAAATGACTAAACTTTAAAGTAGATTGGATTCTTGAACTTTATAGAGCTTGATCTTTTACTTGATTTTTCATAGAGCTTGAATTTCCAGATGAAGCTTGATCTTCTACTAGAACTTTAGTAGAACTTGAACTTTCCATCTTGATCTTAGTAGAACTTGAACTTTCGATATTGATCTTAGTAGACCTTGAACTTTCCATCTTGATCTTAGTAGAACTTGAACTTCCATCTTGATCTTAGTAGAACTTGAACTTTCCATCTTGATCTTAGTAGAAGGCCACTTCTGTAACACCCCGTACTTTTCAGTACTCAGGTGTTACCCTGGGAATCGAGTTTAATACAAACATAAATCTGATTCGTTTAGATATTCGCTTTCGATCTAACCTAAATTCAACCATTAGGAGGATCCCCATCCTTAGGCCAGGTCATCCATCCATCATCTTTAAAGATGGACCATCACACCACGAAGTGGACCTATTTTTAGGGATTTAATCTCCTCGATGGACAAATTTAAACCATCAACATATCATAAGATCCATCGTTCATCGTATTCTTAACAACCTACGATTACACCACACTTGAACCACATGATCCAGTTTAAGTCTGACCACTTGAAGAATGTAAACTAACATATCAAAGCATACATCACTAGCTTCGAGACCCAAACCAATAGATCCACTGATCGTCAAGTCTAGGTAATTTGATTAGGCGAGTCAGCCAATAGATTACACCATTGGAACAGCTGCATATAAATCTAACTAGCAGATTTCAGTTCAACAATCCGTACACTACCAAAAAAATGAGCAAAGGCTATAGACTATAAAGGTCTATGGCTACGGCTTTAATCTGTAGCTAATTAGCTACGGATTTAATCCGTAGTTAAAACATACTTAATCTGTAGCTAAAACATACCTCCCCATAGGACCTTATTAGAGACTGATGATGCTTAAGGGGCTGCATGGGGCCCATTGTAATATATTTATTTTATCTAATCGGTCCATCAATTTTGAAATATTATTTCAGTGCATGAGCCCAATAATTAGAAAGATTAAAAGTCTAAGTGGACCACACCATGAGAACGAATGAAAAAATAAATTTATACCGTTAATATGTGGTGTGGTCCACCTAAATCTTAGATCTGACTCATTTTTTGCATAAACCCTAAAAATGAACCGTTAAAATAAATGGACGGACTAGATAATTAACATACACAATGGTGGGCCACATAAGTCCTAAAATAAATCACCCCTAAAATCCCGTCCGCGCACCTCTCTCGTGCACCCCATTTCACAAAAGCAGTTCCCTCGCGCACCTTATTTCACAAAAGCAATTCCCTCTCTCTCTCTCTCTCTCTCTCTCTCTCTCTCTCTCTCTCTCTCTCGCTCGCCCGCGACTCACCCTCCCTCGCCCTATCCTCTCTCTCTCTCTTGCGCTCCCTCACCCTCTCTCTATCTCTCAGCCCCATTTCCCTCTGTTTCTCAACCTCTCTGTCTCTCTCGCTAGGGTTTTCAAAACCCCCCTTTCGCTGCAAGAAGGAGAAGAAGAAGGAGAAGGAGAAGGAGAAGAAGAACGGTTAGTCTCTCTCTCTCTCTCTCTCGCTAGGGTTTTCAAAACCCCCCTTTAGAACTTGTTTGGAAACTTTGCCTCGTGGTAAATCTTTGGGCAATCTGGAAGGAGTAATAAAATATACAAATATACTTCTTTGGGTGATGGGTTTCAACGACTAGGTCACCGGATTTAAAGGTGTAGCTTGTCGGAATTAATGGTGTTCGGGTCTTACGAGAGAATGGAGCAGAGGCTTCTCATGGCTGGAGACTCTTCATGTAATAGGTATACTTTTCTTTCCTTAATTTATCTTCACCTTGTATTATTCATGGGTTATAGTTATTTTGTATTGATTATTCAGAAATTTCAAGAGGCTTTCAAATGAGTTAACAGAGTGACTTGCAAGGGACTTTTGTGAAGAGATCTCGAATGTTATATGAGACAAAGATAACGCATTGGGGTTTGATGATGTCACCATGGATTTCTTCTAAACTTGTTTGGATGTGATTGTAGCAACAGACGTGCATCATGTTCCTTGTTTTTCTGTATAGATTTCAGAAGTTATATGGTGTATGGGGACCATTTCTGGTGTTCCAGACTGTTGATATGATGGGCATTCTTGTGGATGGACCATATGTGGAAAGCCTTGAAGATTGGTAGAAGTGATTTCCTTATTTCATTTAGTTCTTTTTAATGAGTTCATAAGAATGCCTAGTAGATGTTTGTGGAAATGCCGAGGAGAAGGCCGGTAGCCCTGGGGTGTACCGCCTGGATCAAAATTTCTTCTCTTTGAATTTGGTTAGTTTGGATTCGATTAATTATGTGAATTTGTTGATTTTTTTTATTTAGTATGTTGGTTAGTTGATTTTTGTTTCTTGTTGGCTATAGTGGATGTTACTATCATTCTCTGTAAGTTGCTATGATTTGGTCAGCAAATGGGATTATTGGGTTGGTTTTGAAGAGTCCTGTGAATCAGATGTGGCATGATCTTCAAGCTTTAATGGGAGACATTATCCCACGAACAGGGTTTGGCCGCAACTATAAAGAAGGAAGGTGGAATTTTCAACTCCAAACCGAACAATCTGAGGTTGTTATATATCTAGGCTCTTCAGAGGGCATACGTACCTAGTTAGGTTTGTGTTCTGAATTTCCTCTTGTTTTCTTTCTTTCATTTCATTTTTTCCTTTATTGCATTCTTTCTATTTCCTGTTTGGATAAACAGAATCCAAAATATGGAAATGGAAAACCCCTAAAGAATCCTTAAGGAATGGAAAACTGCAAAATCCAACCAAATCTAACCAACCTTAATTCCATTGTTTGGTTATTAGTGTTGTCTTTTGTGTAAATGTGAAAAGGTCAACAGTTGAACAGTGAGACCTGTCTCTCACATGGGGGAGTGTGGAATGGTTTTCCTCATTATGTGAGGAAAAGTTAGGAAAAGGAAACTGATTTCCCCCTCATTGCATTCCTTTCAAATCCAACTTCAATCTTACATGATTGCGATTTTGAGCAAAGAACCTGAAGATGCAAAATGAGGAAGGGTGGCTAAATTTAGCTGAGGAGCATTAATTTTCAATACCCATTATGCTTATGGACCTACTTCTGACTATGTAGGATTCCAATTGTTAATTCCACCATCAGTTGAAATCTGTGTTTAGATACACTAGAAATTACATTACAATTGTCAGTCCCATAAAGTGGAAATGCAGTTATCTTGCTTGGCATACATATCAAGGAACTAGGCTCCACGTAACTATAGTCTGACCATTGCTTCTCATTATTACAATTTGGTCACTCCTTTCGAAACTAGAGATCCAAATGATAATTTATTTAAATTTCATGTCGTGTGCACTATCACATTGCAGGTTTTTGCCCACGAAAGAAAACCTAAAGAGAAAGGAAATCATCAGAGAAGTGCAGGATACTATGATGAGTAGGATCGAGAAGAGGAAGAAATGAATCAAAATAGGAGAAGCCAAAAATGTTGAGTCCTTGCAATGAATCTTGAGTGGTATGAGATTGTTCTTCTTTTTCTGGTCTGTTTCTTTCTCTTTTCTTCCTTTCTT
This sequence comes from Magnolia officinalis, assembly GCA_021015155.1. NCBI lineage: Eukaryota > Viridiplantae > Streptophyta > Magnoliopsida > Magnoliales > Magnoliaceae > Magnolia > Magnolia officinalis. The sequence continues at coordinate 24,039,499 of JAJHSJ010000017.1, forward strand.
CAATTTGGGTTTTTTCATATTATTCTTAAACATGTATTTATGTATGTATTTATATGTATTTATGTATGTTTTATGCATGCATGCATGTGTGTGTATGATGCATTCAGAAGGTTGTCGAATTCTTAATTGGAAATGTGTCCAAAATTCCCCTATGCTTTCATGAAATTATCCAAAAAATTTTGCTTGTTTATAACTTAAGCTGATCTAGACACCCTTCATTAGCTCTTCCCATAACCAACAAGAATCAGTTATTAATGGTGTCTAGTTGCGCAAAAATATCATGATATTTGGTTCAACCAAACACACCTTAAATTACAATTTAAGGTTCACTTGGACGTAAGTGCCTCACTCAAAACAGGGTGAATGTTGGATTTTAATTAATATTTTGAATTATTTCTCCTGCTTGAGACATTTTTCAAATTGCTAAAAGAAATCATTTTGTGTTACTTCTCATATAATTATGAGGACTTATGAAAACATTGATTTATGGTACTACTATTTCAACAAGGCCAATGCTCAAACAGAGAGGCTATACAATAGAGACATTTATTCATATATGTAAGTGGCAAACTAATAATAGTTAAAAAGAAAAAGCAAGCAAAGTTATCAAATAATGCTTATGCATGGATTTCTTTTATAGGGTAATCGTAAAATGCATTGTACTTTTCTTGGAAATCATGTTTCAGATATTGGATACTCTTTAGTGCACATTCACTATTTTGTTCTATTCAGAACAAAATGTTGCGAGATTAGATCTTTGATTTACTATTTATCTATTACAGTAGGCTTAATTTTTTGTCCATGACCCTCATCTAATGATTTGGCAAGTAATGCCAGTATGCAGAAAATTAAAGAAACTATTCTCTGTTTTTGAAGAAGTAAAAGAAATTCTTTTGCACAATTGCATTGGTAGGTATTATGAAGGGGGGATTTCATTAGTATACATGTGGAAAGACAATGAAGACTTTGTGGCTTACTTCCTAATAAAGAAAGGTCAGTTTTTCAACAAAGAATGCATGTCCTTTCGTTAAAAAAAATTATATGATTGCACTGATTTATGATGGTTGTCGGGGATGAAGATAGCTCAAAGTCAGGGCATGGCCGAAGAAGTTATTTGCAAGAAGGTGCATGGGATGCTATTCATGTTATTGAAGTAAGCTCTATTTGCTTGTTGCCTTGTCTATTCTAATTTCGAAGTTCTTATGCATGCATAGTACTTCCCTTTCCATGATTATCATGACAGATGATCTTCTTTAATTTTCCTTTAGTTTGTTGGGTTGTTGATTTTCTTGTGGTTGATGGAGCAAACTCAGATGTGCGTCGGAGCTATCCGGATGTTGAGTGGGGGTCTCTGGAAGGTGGGAACCGCTGTTATAACCATGATGAAGCTGTTCATTTCCTATGAACAACATTGGAGTGGCCTGGTCATTTGGACAGGCCTAAAACCTAAACCTAAACCTAAAACTTAAATGTATTCTCAAATCCTTAAACCTAAACCTACACCTAATCCTAAAACCTAAACCTAAAACCTAAAACCTAAATGTATTCTCAAATCCTTAAACCTAAACCTACACCTAATCCTAATCTCAACTCCTTAACCTAAACCTAAACTTGAAAACCCAAACCTAAAACCTATTCCTAAATCCCAAAACCTATAACCTAAACCTAAACCTATAACCTAAACCTAAAACCTAAATGTATTCTTAAATCCTTAAACCTAAACCTACCTACCTAATAATCCTAATTTCAACTCCTTAACCTAAACCTAAACTTGAAAACCCAAACCTAAACCCGATTCCGAACCCGAACCCGATTTACTAAACCCAAACCTTAACCTATTCTCAATTCCCTAACGCTATAACCTAAACCTAAACCTAAACCTATAACCTAAATCTATAACCTTAACCTAAACCTAAAACTTGAATGTATTCTCAAATCCCTAAACCTAAACCTAAACCTATAACCTAAACCTATAACCTAAACCTAAACATTAACCTAAACCAAAACCTATAACCTAAACCTTAACCTATAACCTATAACCTAAACTTACAACCTACAACCTAACCTTAACCTAAACCTAAACCTATAACCTAAACATATAACCTATAACCTAAAGCTAACGTAAAACCTAAATGTATTCTCAAATCCCTAAACCTAAACCTACACCTAATCCTAATCTCAACTCCCTAACCTAAACCTAAACCTAAACTTGAAAACCCAAACTTAAACCCAATCCCGAACCTGAACCCGATTTCCTAAGCCTAAACTTTAACATGTTCTCAATTCCCTAAAGCTATAACCTATAACCTATAACCTATAACCTAAACCTAAACCTAAATTAAACCTATAACCTAAACCTATAACCTTAACCTAAACCTAAACCTAAAACCTAAATGTATTCTCAAATCCTTAAACCTAAACCTACACCTAATCCTGATCTCACTCTTTAACCTAAACCTAAACTTGAAAACCCAAACCTAAACCCGATCTCGAACCCGAACATGATTTCCTAAACCTAAACCTTAACCTATTCTCAATTCCCTAAAGCTATAACCTATAACTTATAACCTAAAACCTAAACCTAAACCTAAACCTAAACCTAAACCTATAACCTAAACCTATAACCTTAACCTAAACCTAAACCTAAACCTATAACTTAAACCTAAACATTAACCTAAACCTAAACCTAAACCTATAACCTTAACCTAAACCAAAACCTATAACCTAAACCTTAACCTGTAACCTATAACCTATAACCTAAACTTTTAACTTATAACCTAACCTTAACCTAAACCTAAACCTATAACCTAAAACCTAAACCTAACCTAAAACCTAAATGTATTTTCAAATCCCTAAACCTAAACCTACACCTAATCCTAATCTCAACTCCCTAACCTAAACCTAAACTAAACTTGAAAACCCAAATTTAAACCCAATCCCGAACTTGAACCCGATTTCCTAAACCTAAAATTTAACCTATTCTCAATTCCCTAAAGCTATAACCTATAACATATAACCTATAACCTAAACCTAAACCTATTCTCAAATCCCAAAACCTATAACCTATAACCTAAACCTAAACCTTAACCTAAACTTAAACCTTCAGTTGAAAACTTCAGACAGGTCTTTCATATATGATATTAGAAATACGTGGATGTGTTAGAAAACTTCAGACAGGTCTTTCATAGCTATATATTCGTTCAGTTGATTGTGGCTCGACTAGAGGACTGACCTAATTCTTGGGATACGGAATCTACAGTTTACCCTTCTGATGGATGGCTTGGATATTACACCTGTCTCCCATGCCGGCATGTGGTAGTGTGTGCATTATCTCACCTACACATGCAGGTGAGCTTAGCAAACCTCCTTCCCTTCCTTAGGTGGGCTCTACCAAGAAGGTGCACATTTCTAGCAGGCAGTGAACCTGCTTCTGAACATCATTAGATTATTTTCTGATGGTAATCTTTTCTCTATAAAACGTGATGTACTATATACCCTAGAAACTATCTAGAACTCGAGGCATTACCACTAATCACTGGCATGTCCTACTTGTAATTGACAAGCAAATGGAGATTTTCTTTTTCATGATGGTCAGCTCTGCTTGCACATTTTTCAGGTCATAGATACTCGTGGTCATTATCTGTTCCACTTGGGAAGTGAGTACTTGTGGCTATCGATGGTCCTCCTTGCGGAAATAATCTAGACGTTTATTTTGGCCCTACAAACCATATGGTGAGAACATTCCTTTTGTGTCAATTTCATTCCTCTTTGAGTTTTTATTAATTTATTAATAGTAAAAAAGAAAATGGTTATATATGATGCACTTCTTTCACTTTGTCTTTCTTTCCCCCAATGGTCACTCTGATTTATGAATGCCATGACTATTTGTAGGATGATGGAATATACGAAGCTGTTGCAGGAAGTGACTTTGTCATTACTAAAGTTGCATTTCGAGACAACTCTTCAAAGTACTACATAAATGACCGTGGAAGTAATTTTACAGAGGTCACTACGAAATTAAAAGGAAAATGAGTGGACTTGGACAACAATCGGTTTTTGATTCTTCAGGTGGGTGATAGGTTGATGGCCGAAAAAGGCCTATTTACTTGTGAAAAAAATATCATACCGTCAAAATATATCTTCTCTTTCAATTCTTTATCATTGAAATTTCAGGGTGAAGTCGATCAAATTTCTTTAATGAAGCCAAATATTTGTATTTTCAGCATTATTGTAATTGTAATTGTAATTGATTGAATGAAGGATTACAATTGATTGTAATTGAATGAATGAATGCAGGATTGTAATTGATTGTAATTGAATGAATGAATGAATCTAATTGATTGCAATGGAATGAATGAATGATTATGCAGGTGGTAATTGAATGAACAAACGATTATATATAATTTTTAATGTACAAAATAGCTACGGATATTGACCGTAGCCGGTAATATGACAGCTGTGGCCATTATTAAATTTGACATATTGCTATGGACTGTTAGCTACAAATAATATTCGTAGCTATTTTTGCTTATCACTACAGATATAATTGCTACGGATTATATCCGTAGCTGCTGTGATTTATAGCTATGGATTAAATCCGTAGCTATAGGTTCTAGACTTATTGTTACGACACCTACGACTAGGGTCGTGCTACGGACTAGCTACGGATTTTATCCATAGCCTTTGCCCATTTTTCTGGTAGTGATGGGATCCTTTAGGGTTGGGTTTAGTCACATTTGATAATGATCTGACCATTGAATCGTTTAAGATAACCACTTGGACGTGTGAATGCGTAGATATGGCCCACATAAACTATGAATCTGCCTAACCTTTGGTCCGATGTTTTACCTGGACCTATGAAGTCGAATAATTGGGCAAGATTTTGAGTAGACAACTTGGTGGATTACTAACGATCGGTGTTGAAGCGAACCAGCCATTTAAGCTCATTATCGTGTGCCCAATTGAGATATATGATTGACGAACCATAAATGTATTTGACAAATTCCCTTTAAATTGAACCATCCTTCATAACCGTTGATGACCACATTTAGATATAATCTAACCGTCGGATTAATAAAACCTATAACTAAGGACCCCGAATCACAAAGTATGGTCCACCTTAGTTTCAAATCAACCCAAATTTTGGACTAATGGCCTATTAGGACTAATAGAGGTCGGTCAATGGAATGGATCCATTAAAAGGATCATGGTGGGCCCCACAAGAGGTGTGTGTACGCCATTTGTGTGCACCCACCGAGCACCAGACCAAGAGGTCGGTCAAATCGGGCACTGACCGAGCCCTTTTGAAAAAGAGAAAACTCTCTTTCTCTTTCAAAATTTCCCGACCGCAAACGGCTTTCAGAAAACACCCATTTTTGACACGAGATGGTCCACCATCGGCCATTGATCAGATGATATGGTCTATCCATCTTATAGAACGGGAGATTCAGACTGAACCCCCAAAGTTTCGCACGAGGTATAGCATGTACAGATGCACAAACACAGGCGCAAGAGGGTTGTGTTCAACCACTTTCCGAAAATGGAAAGTCTCTCTTTCCATGCTGGCAATTCACGTGAAATCACCTCTTAGGATCTCAAACTTTCATCGAAAGTCCACCTAGCCCTTCGTACCAGGGATTCCTTCATAGACAAGCTAAGGTTTGCAATCACCGCCGCATCTTGAACCCATTAAGTAGAACTGTTAATCGTCGTCCATCTGAAGGGTCCCATGGTCATCAGAGGAGCAATCCACACCGTCCGATTGCCTCTGATCATAAGCTCAACCATCCAATGGCAATCTGTTGTTGACATGGAAGTCATCTTCCCCGTCCATTTGAAGAACCCACCACTTGTACGTGGGACCCACTTGTTGACCTAAGGCATCCACTTAATGGATTATATGGATGGGTTTACATCCATATTGAAGGATTACATCAATGTAACCAGATTCAGACCGAATCAGCATCGGACCGATCCCCTATTTTGGTTAGAATCGTAGAACCATGGCTAATCCGATGATTAGCAGTCGGAACCTCTAAATGAGGATTTGCGCGACTTATATAAGCCCTCCTATTAGGGAAACACTCGAAGTTAAACACGAGAAGGGAAAGCGATAGAGAGAGAGAGAGACAGCCAGCCACTGGAACGAGTATCAGCTGGTGTTGTGGCCCAATTCAGTCCCAACAGGGGACGAGTCAGAATCGGATCTGGCCTACTCCATTCAGAAGATCTAGAGGAGTAAAAGCTGCTAGTAAGCCAGTTGGGTCGACTTCGCACCAACTCATTATCTCAGGTCATGCTAACTCGTCGATTCCAACGACATCATATCCCGTGAAGCTAGTTGTACCAGATTCTTGTTTCACCACTTCGATTGAGACGGAAAACCTTCCGACAGGACCCACCTCCGCCCATGCATCTCAGCAGCTGTCATTTCTACCAATGTGGTGCTAGGATTGCGTCAGATTGACTCAAGGTCGCTCTAGTCCGATCAACCCAACCCGAATCTCTAAAAATCTAGACGAGTTCACGAACCGGGTTGTGTTCCTAAGATCAGTGTTCTGATCTAGTCAAGCATGTTGTGAGATTCGCTCTGACCTCCCTACACCATCATATAGGACCGTTCCCTAAACAGGAATAACATTTAAACTGTCCCTGTAACTCCACATCAAACGGCTTGTTAACAGGCTGACTCGGTGACTGTTTACAAACCTAGATTTGCGGACTCAGTCAACCATTAAAAGATGAAGGAGTCGGGTCTCTATCTTACTATTAATATAGACAACTTCCACTCAGGTGTGGAGCGAAAAAAAAAAGAAAAGAAACCCACTTTCTTCAGTTAGGATTTCTCCCAACTCAATCATGAGTTGACTCATCCAGATTCCCAACTGAGTTGGATCTAAAACAATCCTTAAAATAATGGCAGATATCACCTCTAGAGAGCTTGAGAAGCCTCACCAATCTAGGGACCGACAACTATTGCTATAATAGGTGGTTTCCCTAAACCCCATATTCAATTAGTCGGGTAGTTGAGAATCCCAACTGAGTCAGCTCAGTAGTGACTCGCTGAGATCTTGTAATGTCCCGCTCAGGTGCTATTTCCAACTGTTCACCTTGAAGGACACTTCCCTTCAATCACTTACAAGAATAAGTAAATGATTCATTAAAGTTATTGGTTATTGGCACTTGTACAACTTCTAACTAGGAACCTAACCTTATACTTATCTAAATTCTAGGACTCTTGAACTCATCTTATAGGGACTCCAAGTCAAGGGAAACGTCCACCCAAGGTGAGGACACACCCTTTGAGCTTCCCATTCAAATTCACCAACCTAACCATGAACAATGCTTTAATTTTATGTAGTTAGTAACCCTGAATTATTTAGTTTACTTATTTTGTTACATGAATATGCTAATATGGTGCATGATTGGCTCATGTAACGTATGTATGTTGTGTCTCTTTAATGCTAGTAACACGAATGATTCGGTTGCCACACGTTGTAGGGTTTGCTAATTAACCAAATGTTGTTGTTTGTGATTATCTTATGGATTTAATATAACATGTTAAGGACTTACCATCCTACGGGCCCTATTTGACTTATACAGGCTTGATCACATAACTGCCTTAAATAGCTTGGACCACATTTTACCTTACATGGATTAGACCGTATAATTACTCATTGTGGCTTGGACCGTTAATTTACCCTTGGTGGCCTTGATGGAACATTGGTGCCTTTTATGGCTAGTTGATTCTCTCTTCATTTTGCGGCGTTCAATCGTATGGTGATTTTCGGGTGGAGCGGGTGTTCACTTAGCGATTTCCTAGCCATTTTGTGGTATTCACGTATGATATGATATCTAGGTGAAGTAGAGTTTTGCATGATTGCTAGCCATCTTACGGTGTTCGGTCGTACTATGATTTCTGGGTGGAGCAGGTGTTCGCTTATCGATTTTCTAGCCATCTCACGGTGATCACGTATGATACGATTTCTAGGTGGTCTAGAGTTTGTATGTTGCTTGTCTCTTCATCTTTCGGTGTTCAGCCGTACCATGATTTTCGGGTGGAGCAGGTGTTTTGCTTAGCGATTTTCTAACCATCTTGCGGTGTTCATGTACGATATGATTTCTAGATAAAGCAGACGTTTAAAGCTTGGTTTCTAGTCATATATATGGAGGTGGTAAGATTGACTATTTTGACTATATGGACATGTCCCTTCACATTGCAGTTTTCATCACATTCCCTTAATGTTGAAATTGTGTTAACTAGCTTAATTCTGAATGTATGATCATGATTCTTGAATTGCGTTATTTCAAATGCCCCTTCTCATATATTGCGGTTTATGTTGGATAATGAATGATGAGTGCGTAATCTTAGAGGGTGTTACTCACTGCGATAGCCATTGACGCTACCAAACCGTAATAGTTGATGCAGGTATAGAGCAAGCCGATGTTGTTCACTGGGTCGCTAGAGCAGATCAAGTAGCTAAGGAACTCGAAGGGGTCCTTGCGGCCCATATTGAGCTCTGCCACCAGTTGATAGATTTTTGTTTTTACTTATATGGACTTGGTTATTTTGGATTATATAAGTCCTGTATGGGTGCTACATTTGAAATTTTGTAATGATCAGAATGTTTTTATTCAATGCATGGTTTACTCTAGCTTCATGGTTGTTGACTCTGATTAATGATAAGCGGTTCAAATTTACGCTGAAATTTTGAGGTTAACACTCGAGTTTTTGGTAAACGGGTCATATACTCGAGTCCTGAAAACACGGGGCATTACAGTTGGTATCAGAGCGAATCTAGATAAACTAGGCCTTGGGAAAAATAGGACTTATGTGATTTCTAATAACCTAAAATTTCATTGATAAAATTTGAGACTTGAAGCTAGGTTTTAATCCCTTAACATTAGGGTGTTTTGTGAATCTAGAGAGACAAATTTTATGATTCCTTGTGATTTTTAGGCTTAACTATTTGAACTTAGAAACAAGAACTTAAGATCCCTTGTAAATTATAGTTGCTTGATATTAGGAACTAAACTCAGGAACCATAAGGAAACAAGTACCCACCATGATGTGCATTAAATCCAACATAAGTACTCTATAAACTCAAGGAATCAGACTAGGATTTTGAAATTTAAATCCCCTAATACATCTCATTGATCAGAGACAACACCTCTCGTATGTTCCAACAAATAGAAATAATTAATAGGGAGAACTTAGAATCTTAGGCAAAATTTCAACCATAGGCTAGGCTAGTTGAGACTAGCTTTGAAAATTTAGGTAAGTTTAACATATTTTAAACCCAAATCCTCATGTAGAAATTTTAGGCTCCCATGAGAATTCTAGGATAGTCATTGAACTTAGAAACAAATTTTAGGTGTTGTTGAAAGTTGGGTTATATTCAAGAACTCATGAGTTTAGACCCCTTGTAATCCATCTCAGGGCACAAATATAAGTACAAGATTATCGTAGGACCTTACATTTAGGACGACAACTATAAGACATATGTATATGGACGCTTAGATGGTCATCTTAGAATTTTTAAAGTCTTGTTGCACCTAACTATAAAAGTTAGGGAGTTGTCGAACACATCGATTTGAACAGTAGTCCAGTCATGCGATTCATATGATTTGTCTTACGATTGTAGGTTAAGACTTGTTTAAAACTTATGAGGGCATAACCATAATGAATCCTTTCTTTTAACAAGATTATGGCCTCAAATTCCTGTTGTTCAAGATCGCGAACTTTCCATTTACTAACTTCACCGATAGACGAGGTGGTTAGAGAAGGGAGTCCTGAGCGCTCTCCTGCACCTCCAGTTAGGCCAAGTGACCCTGAAAGAGAGCCTACGTCAGAAACTATCCCATCTCAATCGCCTATGAGTCATGTGGGCACACGTCCACCAAATGCACAACATGAAACCCCACCTGGCAATGTTATTAGTCAGCTGACTATCGTCATAATACAACGACGGGCTTCGCTCGCCACACCATTAGAAGCTCTCTAACATAATATGGGTGCATCAGCCTCAAAGACAAAGAAGTTGGTGGGGTAGATATGTTTGAAAGGTTTCAGAGGCTGAGGCCACCGTCCTTCTCAGGAGCACCAGATCCAGTTCTAGTAGAACACTGGCTGAATAGAATGGCCAAGATGATGAGATCGTTGGGTTGTTCAGATGCCCAAAGGTTATTCTCGCCACTTATGCCTTGGAAGGCGAGGCCGATATATGGTGGGAAGGCGTGCTAAGAAGAGTCCCACCTGATTATGAGTTGACCTGGAATGAGTTTAAGAAAAGGTTCAATGAAAAATACTTTCCTCCATGCTATCATCACGAGAAAATATTGAGTTTCTCAAATTGGAACAAGGGAATACGATAGTGTCGCAATATGAAGCACACTTCGACGAATTGTCACAATATGTACCAAAGGCTGTTGCGGACGAGGAATATAAATTGGAAAAGTTTAAGGAAGGTCTCCGACATAAAATCCAGTTGAGATTGTGCACCTTCGACTTTACTGACTTCGTTGATATCATGGACAAAGCCATGTGAGTAGAGGATCACTTTGAGCGTAGGGCCAAAACATGTGTTCTTATTCGAGGTTCAGCAAACAAATCCAAGATGACACCATTTATATCTCTTATGCTTGAGAAAAGGGTGAAATTCACATCTCACCCAATTCTTTCTTCGAGTCAGGGTAGGCTCTGCAGCTATTGTGGCGAACCTGAACCTGTCTTAAGGAGGTGTTTCAAGAAACAACGAGATGAAAGGACTTCTTTGAATCCTGCTCAAGCCTCGCAACCTCAAGCACGAGATCGAGGAGCTCATTGTATGTATGCCTTAGATACACCCAACCCTGAGCAAGCAGACCAAGGTACGATCTTTATAAATCTTCCTTAGTAGTTATAAGGTAGTTCGTAAGGATTTTAAAATTTTAAGAATGTGCAGCAATGTGATTAAAACAATTAGAAATAATTAGATTTTAGATTTTAGGATAACACCCTAAATTGTTAAAATGCAGTGTTAAAGCATAATGAACCATTTAGGCCCATTCTTTAGGAAAATATGAAATTAAATAACATATCTCAAATGAATAGAATGATCAGAAAAGCGAATTGACGGAACCATATTTAAGCGAAGTATATACGGTTTGACGTAAATTCTAAATCCTAATGATTACAATGGTCTCAATGCCCTGATCAAGCAGAAGATCGATATTCACTAGGATTGAGAAGGATACTAGTAGACTCACTGCCCGGCCAGGCAAAAGTTTGACGTATTGGATTCAAACCTACTATAACCGTCCTTCTGTGTTGCCTAAATAATTAGAACATGAGATTTTTGTAATAAGATATCCGCTTACCTTAGATGGTAAGAAACTATTCTCGATTTCATTCATTGTGGAAGAATTGAATTTTGGGACGAAATTCTTCTTTAAGGGGGGTAGATTGTAATAACCCCAGTCCTGAACACTTGTGCATAAAAACATTCTTCATGGGAAAGTGGTGAATTCTTAAAGGCAATGAGAAAAATGGATTATAAGATAAAAGTGCTGAATTTTGAGGACAAATTCTCTTTAAGGGGGGTAGATTGTAACACCCCATACTTTTCAGTACTCGGGTGTTACCACGAGAATCAAGTTTAATACAAACACAAATCTGATTCGTCTAGATATTCGCTTTCGATCTAACCTAAATTCGACCATTAGGAGGATCCCCATCCTTAGGTCAGGTCATCCATCCATCATCTTTAAAGATGGACCATCACACACCACCAAGTGGACCTACTTTAGGGGATTTAATCTCCTCGATGGACAGATTTAAACCATCTATTGTCAACATATCATAAGATCCACTGTTCATCGTATTCTTAACAACCTACGATCAAACCACACCTAAACCAAACGATCCAGTTTAAGTCTGACCACTTAAAGAATGTAAACCAACATATCAAAGCATACATCACTAGTTTTGGGACCCAAACCAATAGATCCACTAATCGTCGAGTCCAGGTAATTTGATTAGGCAAGTCAACCAATAGATTACACCATTGGAACAGCTGCATATAAATCTAACTAGCATATTTCAGTTCAAATCCATAGGACCCTTTAGGGTCGGGTTTAGTCACATTTGATAACAATCCGACCGTGAATCATTCAAGATAACCACTTGGACATGTGAATGGGTAGATATGGCCCACCTAAACTATGGATCTGCCTAACCTTTGGTCCGATGTTGTACCTGGACCTATGAAGTTGAATGATTGGGCTAGATTTTGAGTAGACATCTTGGTGGACTACTAACGATCGGTGTTGAAGTGATCCAGCCATTCAAGCTCATTATCGTGTGCCCAATTGAGATATAGGATTGACGAACCATAGATGTATTTGACAAATTCCCTCTAAATTGAACTATAAACCTTTGTAACCATTGATGACCACATTCAGATATAATCTAACAATCTAACAACCTCTATTAATAAAACTAAGGACCCACCGAGTCACAAAGTATGGCCCACCTGAGTTTCGGATCTGCCCAAATTTTGGACTAATGGCCTATTAGGACTAATAGAGGCCAGTCAATGGAATGGATCCATTAAAAGGATCATGGTGGGCCCCACACAAGAGGTGTGTGTACACCATGTGCGTGCACCCGCCGAGCACCGGACTAAGAGCTCGGTCAAATAGGGCGCTGACCGAGCCCGTTTGAAAAAGAGAAAACTCTCTTTCTCTTTCAAAATTTCCCGCCCGCGAATGGCTTGTGGACAACACCCATTTTTAACACGAGATGGCCCACCATCGGCCATTGACCAGATGATCTGGTCCGTCCATCTTATACAACGGGAGATTTGGACCGAACCCCCAAAGTTTCGCACGTGGTATAGCACGTACAGATGGACAAACACGTGCGCAAGAGGGTTGTGTTCAACCACTTTCTGAAAATGGAAAGTCTCTCTTTTCATGCTGGCAATCCGCGTGAAATCCCCTCCTGGGATCTCAACCTTTCATCGAAAGTTCATCCTAGCCCTTCGTACCAGGGCTTCCTTCATAGATAAGCTAAGGTTTGCAACCACCGCATCTCGAACCCATTAGGTAGAACCGTTAATCGCTGTCCATCTGAAGGGCCCACAATCATCAAAGGAGCAATCCACACCATCCGAATGCCTATGATCACAAGCTCAACCGTCCAATGGCAATCTGCCATTGACATGGAAGTCATCTTCCCCGTCCGTTTGAAGAACCCACCACCTGTATGTGGGCCCCACTTGTTGATCTAAGGCGTCCATTTAGTGGATTATATGGATAGGTTTACATCCCTATCGAAGGATTGCATCAATGCAACCAGATTCAGACCAAATCAGCATTAGACCGAGCCCCTGTTTTGGTTAGAATCGCAGAACCGCGACTAATCTGATGATTAGCAGTCGGAACCTCTAAATGAGGATTTGCGCGGCGTATAAAAGCCCTCTAATTAGGGCAACACTCGAAGTTAAACACGAGAAGGGAAAGCAAGAGAGAGAGAGAGAGAGAGAGAGAGAGAGAGAGTGTTACAAATATATTGATTTTATATATATTTTAATAATATATTATAATAAAGTATTTGAAAAAAATTGTTTAAAAAACATGTTTTTCAAGGTTTTGGGAATAGTCCCACATGGGAAAGGGAAGAGAAGAAAATGTGGTTTATATCAAAGATGTGGAGTATTATAATATTTACCTTCGTAGTCCGTGGACTATGGACCTTGCGTGTTCTAGTGCAAAGAACTGGAACACCGGCGCGCGCGCTCACGCTCAGGCTCGGGCTCGGGCACGGGCACGGGCTTAGTCTTGGTCTCAGTCTCGGTCTCGGTCTCGGACTCGGACTCGGACTCTGTCTCGGTCTTGGTCTTGCGCTCGGTGCGAGGGCGTGGGCATGTGAGGCAATGTGGCTGTAGAGGCGCTAGTGGTGCACTTTTCACTTCGCACGTCCGCATCGTGTCGCACAGGGTCGCTCCTTCGCGACCTTGAGCGAACCAGAGCGAGACGTGTGCGAGTCGCGGTGCGACTATGTGGCTTAGGCGGGTGGCTGGTTGGCAGAGAGACTAGAAAACTGAGAGAGAGATCTCTCAGTATATATAGACTGACTGAAAAGGGCTGTTGCAACAGAAACTGTAAAAACTGAGCCATTAGTGCAGGGCCTAGCTGTAACTGCTGCATGGCTAGCCCAACAGTCAGAAAATGGCTAGCTCCTGTCTCACAACAGTCAGCATGCAGTAGATTAATAGTCCATGCACAATAGTCAGAAAATGGCCATAAAACGGCTAGTTTTCCAATAGCCAGAAATGGCTTAATGGAATTTAAGTCTCTGGACCATAACCCCCTAGCCACCATAGCCTATAAAAGGAGGTCCTGGATGGGTTTCCAAACCATCTCACAAACCAATCCAACACTACCATACAAATTGAGAAAGCCCACTAATCCTCTCTAATACTCCTGTAATTCCAGCAACAAAACAGCAAGGGTTTAACCATTGCAAGAAGAACAGACCAACGGTGTGGTCTAGGACTGTTCAACTGAACCAGTGGCTGAAGACTTGACCAAAGCGGTGGTCTAAAACCCAATTTTCTTCTTCATTTCTTTTCTTCTGGGATTTTTTTTGGTTGTATTTCTGTCAGAAATTGTGTAATTGAGTTCCAATAGGTGGGCCTTCGTGTTTGTTGAATGCAGACCCACACCAGGCTCGTCGTACCCTAGAAGCTATTTGCATGTAACCTATCAGCTTACTCAATTCACTTGAGTAGGGCAAATAAACGCTTTAAGAACAGCGTTTTTTAGACGTGCTTCAGCCTATCCTTACTTCTGATTAAAGTGTTTTTCGGTTTCCATATTATACAGAAATTACACCAATCTATATAAATTTTTAACATTCTTAAGCGTTATTAGATGGAAGCCAACAGTGTTTCATCCATCAATTTGATGAATCAGGACTTGATACGTCTTGATCGGTTCGATGGACCTAATTTTACGAGATGGCAAGACAAGTTAAAATTTCTTCTAACGGCGCTGAAGATCTACTATATATAGATCCAAATTTTCAAGCGCTACCTGAAGCAATCGACGACGACACACCTGAACAGGTGGCCGCCCGCACCAAACGATCCGAAGACGAACTCTTGTGTCGAGGATACATTCTGAACGCACTCTCCGACCGTCTCTACGATCTGTACCAACAGACGTCATCAGCAAAGGAGATCTGGGCCGCTCTGGAGTTCAAATACAAGGCTGAAGAAGAAGGTACCAACAAGTTTCTCATCGCTAGGTATTTTGACTTCAACATGGTAGATAACAAACCGCTGTTACCCACCCCAAATCCAAGAATTGTATCTAATAGTAAACAAAATCAAAGCGATAAAGATAGATCTTCCTGAATCATTCCAAGTCGGGGCTATAATCGCCAAATTGCCACCGATGTGGAAAGACTATAAAAAGAAGTTGCTGCATAAAACTGAGGACTACACACTGGAACAAATCCAGAACACCTCAGAATTGAGGAATCTCAAACCTAACCGCGACAGAAAGAATGATAACGGGAAACCTCGTCCAAGGTACATGAGTAGAGAACTCTAATAACAAACATCCCGAGAAGGACAATTCCCTGAAACCCAATAAAGGAAAATTCAAGAAAAACACCCAAAAGAAGAACGGAAAGTTCAAAGGCCCATGCCATGTCTGTGGGAAAATCGGGCACTATCCTCGAGTATGCCGATATCACAAGTTTAAACAAGAGGCAAGTGCAGTAGAAGAAGGCGATATAGTGGGCATGATTACTGAGGTGAATACCATCCAAGGCAAAGTTCCAGGATGGTGGTATGATACTGCCGCTACAGTACATGTGTGCTACGACAAATCAGCCTTCAAAACCTATGAGGAATTGACCGATGGTCAAGAAGTCCAAATGGGTAATGAAGTCCGATCGAAGGTCGTCGGCAAAGGAACTGTCGAACTGATATTCACCTCTAGGAAGAAAGTGATTCTGACTAATGTACTGCAACTCCCAGACATGAGGCGGAACTTAGTTTCTGGGGATCTTCTGGGAAAACCAGGGATAAGGGTGGTGTACAAGTCAGGTAACTGATTCTGTCTAAGATTGAGAATTTTGTTGGAAAGGGATACGCTTGTAATGGGATGGTCAAATTCTCTCTCTAAATGAAAGTAGCACTTCTGCGTATATGGTCGAATCCGCTGGACTATGGCATGATAGACTAGCCCATATAGGGTATAGTACCTTGAAGTTCATGGCTAAGAATGGTTTAATCTCATATATAGATAATGAAACCGAAAAATGTGAAGTTTTCATACGATCCAAAATGACGAAGAAACCTTTTCCAAGTGTTGAAAGATCGTCCCAAGTGTTGGATCTTGTGCACAGTGATATCTTGTAACATCCCGGATTTTTGCCACCCTGGGATTAGACGTCCTTAGGCATTGGGTCGATCCTAAGACCTTACCAACTTGTCAAAACTAAACCCCACAGTCTAAAATCGCTTCTGGACCCATTTCCTTCACAAATCCCACCCCTTTCCTACCTTGTGCTTTCAATTTTTCAAAGCACTTTCGCCCTAGACACTAACTTAAACTAGCTAAGTAGTAAAACTTGGATCACTTTATATACAAACTCTGCAAAGGCCTAAGTACCATCTCAACCAGAAAACAATTAGGATTAAATCCTTTAGAAATTTAACAAAGTTAACTAAGTGCAAACTCGATTAGCCATGGAATCCGTTGGGATCGCTTTAAATACGATCTGCAAGACCCAAACTTGTAAAACATGTGACTCTAGGTTACTTAAAGTTAGAACCGAACTCATTTCCCGTCTGCTCTCGGGAATGAAACGAAACTTCGTATTAGGTTTAGATCGCACATCGGGAGTCCGATTAACTCGAAGCTAAGGAACTAGGACCGCCCCACTGGGCTTGACAATCATCTCAAAAATCAGCTCCGACCGATGTCCCACGGTCATTTATTTCGATCCGGAGCGAGGGGTGTGAAAAACACTATTCCCTTTCCAAAATAAATATCTGGAATAGTGATCTGGCACCATTCGCTTGTGCATTAGTATTAAGCAACCAGACCGTCAGAATCAGACCAAATTACACCCTCGGATTAAGAAAAATTTCAGGAACATTTACATGTACTTGGAATTTCGGATCGTGGCCCACTGACCGTTGAACTGAAAGTGGTCCGCCACGTGCGATCTGGAAATCCGATCGAGTCGAAAACGTAATCCCTCATAGATCCATGTGTGGTGAGCTTAAGTCTGACGTTTGGCTCAAGGAGGGCCACCAGAACCTCTCTTTTGAGCTGGAAAAGTGACGAAATACCTATATTAGCAGTAACCTTTGAACAGGAGTCTATTTCGGTGAGTTTTGAGGCTATATAAGGACCTTAAAACCCTCTCTCATGGCAGCCATACGATTTGGATTTGAGAGAGGGAAAGAGAGAGAAAGTGAGGGAGAAGTGGGAGAATCTCCCTGCCGTCGTCCCTGCCACCACACAACGGGCTGCACCATCCCTTTCTCATCGCTTTCCCGGCGATTCCGGCCCCGTTTCTAGGTAAGAAACCCTAACCCTAATCTGTTTTGGGGTTTAGACTGTTGTAGGTTGTGAATAGCTAACCTATTTCGTTCTATAGGTCGCCTAGTTGCCGCATACGGAAGCTTAGCAAACCTATCAACTCCATTACGATTCTACGACAAAGGTGCGGACTTTAGGTTATAGGTTACGTTTTTCAACGCTTTCAATGTCAGATAATGATAGATTCATGATCTGCATGCAATTGCACATGTACAAAGTGCTTTCCGTTTCCTGTTTCGATTAACATTGTAGAACATGGAATTTCACATACTCTAGATATACGTAGAAATACCGTATACGTATTTTTTTTGGAGAAGTGTTTAACATGTTTATTTAATGTATGATTATACTATATATGGATAAAATACTAGTTTGGCGAAAGGAATCGCCGTAATACATGTTCACTTGTAAATGCTACGTATGTTGAAATTGGTGTTTCTAGAAATACTGTATACGTATAAATTTTGGGAGATGTATGTTCATGATTATTTGCTGTAGTAAATATTATACATGGATAAAATACTAGCTTGGCTAAAGGATAACCCTAATACATGTTTTACTAACATACACCATGTATGTTGTATAGTGTATTCTAAGTGTTTGTGGAAATGGCTGAATGAGTATGGAATTCTCATTCATGCTCGCCATGACTAATTGTCATGGATTCATGATTGTTATATTGGCGATACCCCCTTTGACGAAAGGATTTGCCCTAAATCACGCCACGGCATTATACCCTATATATGCTAAAATGTGTGGCCAAGTGTTTGTGGAAATGACTGAATGGATATGGAACTTGGATTCCTACTTGCCATGACTATCCGTCGTGGGTGTACGCGTATTATGATTGGGGCAACTCCCTAGTGAAAGGATTTGGCCTAATGCCTATGTGATCGACATATGTCATGTATGTGATGTATGTAAGTTCAAGTATAACTTGAAATGTCTGAGTGAGTAGTAGTTAGCAAATTGTAATGTATAAGGGTGTTGAGACATGATTCTCAACCTCTATAAACTATGTGTATGATCTCCTTTGATAGTTGTGTGATTAGGAATTGAACATGTACAAACTCATGCTTGTGTTGTGATTCATAACATGCTCAACTGCTTTATGATTTTAACTATGTGATGCATATGTTTAATCTATATTTACGTTGTATGATCCGTCATGGGTGATGGGGGAGCGGAGCAACGAGTGCGTGCAACAGCCCTGGCAGCCCTAACGGATAATACCAGACTGATTGTATGATTTGAATCCTGATCCATTACTGCTTTATATCTCTGTAATTGATTGTGTTTGGGGCTATGATTGTAGTCCAGGCAATCGGTAACGAGATTGAACTCGTGGCTGAGATTCATTTGCCACGTGGGATGTGTTCGACGAACTCGAGTCGTGCGTTGCCTGTCGGCAGTGGCTAGGCCACACGAAGTTGTTTATGCACTTCATGTCGTGCAGCTCAACGGGCGATCATGCTAGTCGAGCTCATCAAGTAATCCGATCTGCCTTATGCATGTTCACCCTGTTTGGTCGCTACTGCTTGAACCTAGGGTACCAAACTTACCAGTGGCGATCCCCGTTTAACCATGGTACCTAGTATCCGCTAAGTCGCATGAGCCGGGCATGGTGGTATGGGACACCGTGGTCGAGCTGTCGGCCTACGCTGGGGCCATGTGCCTCCCCGTAGTGACCATTGCGCAATCAACTCGTGAGCCAAATATGGTGGTATGGGACACTGTATTCGAGCTGTCGATACTTCGGCGAGAGCCGAGTACGGTGAGATCTGTGCTCGTGCTGACGGGCGACGAGTCCTCCGTGGTATCATCGAGTACACTCCAAGGGTCTGTGATTGGCCACGGTCTTTCACAGCAACTTGTGAGTTGCCACGAGTGTGCGAGAGCCGAGTAGAGTGTGACCGTGTACGGTACTGATGAGTGACGCGCAGTGATTGAGCCGAGTACGGAGCCCTGTACATCGACTGAGTCGACTAGCACGATTGAGCCGCATACGGTGATCTGTATCCGCGCTGACGGGTGATGAGCCTTTGCGATGCCTTCACTACGCTTCTCAAACTATAACCATCGTATGAGAATAACTAGGATTGACGACCCTAGAATGGATCATGTTTGGGAATGATACAAGGGAGGTACCTTAGTTTCCCAATACTGCTGTTTGAAATGGACTAATAAAAACTTGGTAATCATGAGCATCATCGCACCGCATGTGCTTTGTAGATGTGGCGCACTGAGGAGTAAGCATTCGCGAACGTAAGATGATGTCGCTTGAGGGTGGTTTGGCAAGGGCATACAGCATCATGTCATTTCACTCTTGCATTTAATAAGAGTAGTTAGAATTGTTTGATTTGTACTGCTTTATCATTACTGCTTGATTGAATTGATAGCATGTTAACCTATGCTTTACTGTTCCACTGAGTTGGTCACTCACTCCCACGTTACGGGACGGTGTTGTACACACCAACCAGATTTGTTGAGTTGCAGGTGGTGGCGATGCTTGTGAAGCAGAGCCGGACTACTTCTATGATGATAGGAGGAATTCTCCTATCTGTATCTCTCTGGCAGGTCAATGAAGACCTGATATTGTATTGACGGGGCTATGGTACATGGGATAGGAGGCATTACACTTCCTCACATTTGGTATATTTTAAAACTGCACTTGTATTTATTTAACCTGGTAATCTTATCACACTCTGGAGACTCATCGTAGTTTATATATTTTATCTATCTATCACAGTCTTCCGCTTGCAAATTAACTGTCTCTGGAGTATGATATGCTGCTTTTGGCTTAATCTCACTCATGTTCAATGCACGAATACAGTCACATTCAATCATCATTCATTTTGTTGCATAAGTGATGTTCTGGAATTCGGGAGTTGAGTTTATGCTCGACCCCCGATTTTCAGGGCATTACAAGATGGTATCAGAGCATGATTTTGATTAAACTGGACCTGGGTTATGGTCACACTACGCACTCTGACGCACTCTGACTTAGGAGGGAGCGACGAAACATAGAAACTAACTTAGGATTTTCCAAATTCACCGAACGGCGAAACCAACCGAAATCGACCGTTGAGATTGGGCCGTACACAACCATGATCAAGCGAAACAATCCCGAATCACTTCTAGGCCATCAGTCGACGGGTTTGAGTCATTCCTTAGAGACGAATGTCCTTAGATTGTGGGTCAACCACAACACCCAAAGCCTAAAACCCTTTTTACCCAATTTCTTCAAATCTTTCCTTGCACCACTTCATTCTAAATTTTTCTAAATCCTATCATACCAGATATAAATTCTAACGTATAAATGACGAAGAATAACACCTAAACAAAAATTTACTATAAATAGTAAATATATGTATAAATTGGACTTTTGACCATTCAAACTTTGGAATCTAACCAAGTAAATGGTTTAGTTGGATAGATTAGCTCCTCCTACCCCAAATCATATGTCACACGATATATAAAATCATTCTAGTTTGTAAATTAGGCCCGAAAATGCCTCAACTGGAGTCGGGGGCCTCCCCACTTAAATTTACTAAGATCCAGGGTCGAACCCGGGTGCATTTGGCACCTTGGGACCAAGGAGAACACATCCACCGCGGCGGCAGCCTACCGGCCACTTTGGCGGGGGTGGAACCTCCACTCTGGAGGTGGACCTCCGCCAAACTTGGCCGTACGGGTCGGGCCGGGTCTGGTCTTGGTCGGCCCAACCTCCCCTACCCCTACCCCCTGGCACGTGCGGTTTTGGCTGGAGTTTGGGATTTTTAGGTCTGGAAGCCCCCTCTCTCTCAAACGCCCCTCTCATCTCTCTTTTCCTCATATTCTTGCTATTTTCTCTCTCAACCCTCCACTCCATCGCCCATTTCGTTGTTTCCTGTCCAACCATACATCACTCCATCGTTTACAGCCCTACCTATCCTCCTACCCTCATCATTCTCTCTCTCTCATTTGAGCTCCTACACCCCTCATTTGGAGGCAAAAACGTGTAACCTCTCTACCCCACCCATCTCTCCACTTCCCTTTACAAATCCCTGTTCTTGGGCCTCTACAACCACTGTTGGGACCCAAGTTCGTGGAGAACCAAAAACTTCAGCCCCTTTTCTCCTCTCTAGGGCCCTTCGGCCAACTGCGTTAGGTGAGTAAGGTGGATTGAATTGTAAAAGTAATAATAATGTATGTATATGGTATGGCCCTAGATTGGTTGTATCCCATGTTTTCTAATACCGTGTTTGGGATGTATGCATTTAAATGTAAACTCTGAGTTGTCCTTCCAAATTTCGATTAGAAAATCATTATCCTGGGATTTGGAAATCCCATCTCACACTTTCCGACACACAGGCTCATTTTCCAAAGCCTATACCAATAATTTTGATCCCCACCCACCTCCTACCAACATGTCACTCCCCAATCCCGAGGTAGGATTAGTAATGCGGTCACATTTAATACAACTTAAGACCACTTGCCAAATAGTGTTGAAGTGATAAAGTCCCTTGATATACATTAACCTACCGCACTCTGATAGCTTAAGCTTTCTGAGTAAATGGTTGTTTGACAAATAGACCCTCGGAGTTTGGACCTAGAGCAGTGCTTTGACAGACCTGACGGTATAGGAATCCAACCAATTAAGAACGTGAACTCTAGAACCCCCTTAGTTGGTTTGAGCATATGTAAAGTGCTCGAGCGTAGCTAAATTCAAGTTCAGGCAACTCAATTCCAAACAAACAAACAAACAATTTCCTTTATTAGAAATGGTATGAAATCATCTAGTGTAGAAGCATAGGCTTTGGATTACAACTAGGGGATTATGCTACTCATACGTTGCGACTAGGCACTAAAGAATGTTAAAAGATTCATTATGCTAAGGAATTGAAAATAATAATTAATAATAATAATAATAAAAAATAAATTAGTTTGTGGGCTTGATTAGGTTGGAGCGGACCCCGTTCCGTTGTTGAATCCCCTTAGTACACAAGGCTTCCTTAGTAACTCTTAGGGAGCTTGTTTGACGTAGAAACTATTCACGATTAGAGAATTATGTTAGGTCAAATCAATACGACCCTTAGAATTGCCTTCTCAAGGACTTAGTACAATCGGGAACACGGAGTGGAGAAACTATCCATAAGCGAGGTATTCGCGGTCTGAATCGAATTCTCAATTCTGGTAGTGACCAATGAACCCTATGCTCCGATCAAGCAGAAGGTCGGGATCGACTAGGATTAAGAAATGATATGGCAACTTTCCTGTCTTCGCGAGGCAGAAGATTCATGTATCCGACTCAGACCCACTACACAACATTCCTTCCGTGTTGGCCCGACCACTTACAACTAAAAGTTTATAACTTCGTCTTCGAGAAGCGTTAAGAACATATAGCCAATAGAGATTGTCTTTTAGGCCTAAGGAATTGCCCAAATGGGCAACAAATAGTTAGGAATTAGATCCCAAGTTACATGCCATGTCGGCATACTTTTGTGGCATATGAACGCAGAAAGATAGCCTGCCGCTTAGGCTTGACATGAGTACATAAGGTAGGTCGGGACCGTGATACTCCCTTTCTATAATCCTAGGTACCAAGACAGATATTGTGGGAAGACCGCATTTCATTTCATGTCAAGATAAGACTTAAATTACACCTTGTTCCGACATACGGATCAGGGCATAGCTCTTGAGCCTTGAGGGTGAAAATAAAATTTTAGGAGGGGTAGAACATTATGAATCCAATCTAGTTAGGTCACCTAATACGCCTCTTTGATCTGGGTGGCGCAGCGGAAACCGCGGTGGACCCTACCCCACTGGCCCAGGATCGAAACGGTGCTCGTTGAATACGAACATATAGAAGCCCTAGCCTGCCCTACTATGAGAAACCGTTTTAGGATGATCTAGTAAGATTTGATTTACCATTTCCTTGGACATAGATGATAAGAGGAACTCTCTTAGACTAGACCTAAGGGCAACCTTAGAATAAACAATTTGAGCCTTTCAATGATGGGCTTCCCTACTCTTAGAGATTGATCGGACTACGGAGTTACTGAAATATACAACTGCGAAGTTTTCGCGGCTTGACCCAATTCTCAATCCTGGGCGACTACCAATGGACTCACTGCTTGGCCGAGCAGAAGACCAGGATCCACCAGGATTCGGAAGCGGTACGCTGAGCTCTCTACCCTGGCCCGGTAGATGATCGATGTATCAGGATTAAGCCCACCATAAACGTCTCTCCGTGTTGGTCAAACAATGAGAACAGCTATCGTACTCTAGATAATTGGGATTTGTCGTCGAGACTCCAAATAAGTAAATAAATAAATGGTAGCAAACCATCAGGGTAGAGAAATGGATAAAGAATTAGTTTTTAAAGGGGGGTAGACTAAATGAACCAGCTGGTATATACCCTACCACGTGTGGAAACTTGGAATCAATAAGTCTAGGCGAATGGAATAATAGAAATCTTCCCTTATTACCCTTAGCCAATTTCGGGGACGAAATTTTGTTTTTAAGGGGGGTAGATTGTAACATCCCGGATTTTTGCCAACCTGGGATTAGACGTCCTTAGGCATTGGGTCGATCCTAAGACCTTACCAACTTGTCAAAACTAAACCCCACAGTCTAAAATCTCGCTTCTGGACCCATTTCCTTCACAAATCCCACCCCTTTCCTACCTTGTGCTTTCAATTTTTCAAAGCACTTTTCGCCCTAGACACTAACTTAAACTAGCTAAGTAGTAAACTTGGATCACTTTATATACAAACTGCAAAGGCCTAAGTACCTATCTCAACCAGAAAACAATTAGGATAAATCCTTTAGAAATTTAACAAAGTTAACTAAGTGCAACTCGATTAGCCATGGAATCCGTTGGGATCGCTTTAAATACGATCTGCAAGACCCAAAACTTGTAAAACATGTGACTCTAGGTTACCTAAAGTTTAGAACCGAACTCATTTCCCGTCTGCTCTCGGGAATGAAACGAAACTTCGTATTAGGTTTAGATCGCACATCGGGAGTCCGATTAACTCGAAGCTAAGGAACTAGGACCGCCCCACTGGGCTTGACAATCATCTCAAAAATCAGCTCCGACCGATGTCCCCACGGTCATTTATTTCGATCCGGAGCGAGGGAGTGTGAAAAACACTATTCCCTTTCCAAAATAATATTGGAATAGTGATCTGGCACCATTCGCTTGTGCATTAGTATTAAGCAACCAGACCGTCAGAATCAGACCAAATTACACCCTCGGATTAAGAAAATTTCAGGAACATTTACATGTACTTGGAATTCGGATCGTGGCCCACTGACCGTTGAACTGAAAGTGTCCGCCACGTGCGATCTGGAAATCCGATCGAGTCGAAAACGTATCATCCCTCATAGATCCATGTGTTGGTGAGCTTAAGTCTGACGTTTGGCTCAAGGAGGGCCACCAGAACCTCTCTTTTGAGCTGGAAAAGTGACGAATACCTATATTAGCAGT
>JAJHSJ010000017.1:24064679-24349053 GCA_021015155.1 Magnolia officinalis
AATTTCCAATACTCACTTTATATTTTTCTAAATTCTAATAGATTTTAGATTTTAACTAGTTGGGCGTAGCTATATTTGATTTTTGATTCCAAGAAGAAGGAATAAGGTAATTCCTCTTTTCAAATAAGATTGGAATACAGAAACAAAATCAAATTAAATGCTAGCAAAAAGAAATATTAAATAAGCACAACGTAGCTTAAAAATAAAAACACACAGACTTATCTCAGAGTGATCACTTGAAGTTTCTTGAATTGAATCGAGTTGAATTTTTTCTTCTAAAACTCTGAATTTCATGTTCAATTTATAGAAACAAAAATCGCGTCTACGACTGGTCTTAGAAACCTTCGACTGGTCGTAGCTCTAACGGATAGTTGAAATATTGAGCGCGATCTTTGAAAGTCGTTCCACGACTGGTCGTGGGAAGCCTACGACTGGTCGTGGGTCACCTACGACTAGTCGTAGCTCACCACGACTGGTCGTAGGACCATAGATTAGCTTGCTGGACTTTGAGTCGTAGCCCTACAACTGGTCGAGAACGAGTCGAAGACACTCCTACGACCGGTCGAAGGACCTCCAGGACTGGTCGTAGGTGTACCAAAAAATTCCTGAAAATCTTCAACAACTTAGGACTGGTCGTGGAATTTCTTGGACTAGTCGAACCAATGCTAGGACTGGTTTTACAGGAGCTAGGACTGGTCGTGGAATAGACCAAACTTATGTAAAATAAACATTTGATTTATGTATCCAAAGTGACCTACTTATAAGGTCAACCGAAGGTCAGTCAAACCTGAAACATGTCGTATGGACATTGAACTTCAACCATTCAACGAATGTAGATATTTGAACCATATCAAGCTTGAGATCTTGAACTTGTTGTAGCTTTAATCTTGAGATTTTCATCAGCGTGAAAAATACTTCATGCGTTGCTTTTGAGTCTTGAAGTCATTTCTTGAGTCTTGAAGTTGTTTCTTGAGACTTGAACTTCAACATTGTAGCTTTAAACATTGATAGGATGATGAAGTACACTTTGTATTTCTTAAAGACATCCAATGTCATGAAGTGTTTATGCAGTGTCTTGAATACATATAAATCACCATACAAACACAAGACACAGATAGATGTTTTGACACAACAAAATTTGACAACCAAAGGAGCATGAGACCATAGCACTTACAGGTACACCTACCCATCAGGTGCATGGTACACCTACCCTGCTACACTGTCAGTGTGACTGGAAGTTAACTGCGTACCGAGTAACTCAGTACCCTAAGCGTACAGTAAACTCTGTGGGACCCACCTTCATTCATGCATTTTATCCAACCCGTTCATCCATTTTTTCAGATAATTTTAGGGCTTTAGCCCAAAAATAAAGCCTATAAAAGGATCAAGTGGACCACACCAACGTAAATAGTGTGAATTGAACTTCTACGGTTGAAAAGGTCTTGGCGACCACGGAAGTTTTAAATCAAGCTGATATTTTTTTTTTCCCTTTATCCATTTCTGTTTGATCTTATGAAGAGATTGGATGAAAATTAAACGTCACTGCATGCCTTAGAAATGTTTCAATGGTGGAAATCAATACTTCCACTGTTTCATGTGGTATGGTTCAGTTGAGGTGTGGATATACTTCAATTTTGGTCTCAATGCTTAAAATGATCTTTAAAAGTGGATGGACGGTGTGGATAAACCACATGTATTCAAGGTGGGCCCAACAGAGTTTACTCAGTACGAATCGTACTGAGTAACTTAGTAGGCAATCCCCATTTTCATTTTTTAGTGTGACAGTGAAACTATCAGGGACTCGGTGCTTGAGGCGCTAGGCCGGGCGAGAGGAGACGTTGGCTACTCCCCTGCCACCATAGTGGCCGGTGATCTGTGGACTCCACTATGATGTATTTATTTCATCCATGCCACTCATCTATCTTTTTAGGTCATTTTACAGTATTAAATAAAAAATGAGGTATATTCCAATCTTAAGTGAACAACATTAAAGGAAACAGTGTTGAATGAACATTGTGCGGATCGGATCGGATCGGATCCAATCAGATCGGATTACGAATCAGATCGGTCAAAGTTGACCATTGATCCGAACTCGATCCGATTTACGGTCGGATCTTACTGGGCCAACTCGATCCGACCCGATTCTAGCCTTCGGTTCGGATTGATTCGGGTAGGATCGAGTCGGATCCGTCGGATCGGTCCCTTTTTGCCCAGCTCTACATGGGACTAACATGTGTTGTAGCCTAGGGTGCGAGGCACCTATCGGTGCACGATACTACGCACTACAACTCGATCATTTATCATGTGCTTTTTTCTATCATGTCACAACATGCTTCCACCATAACTTGTTTAATTGGTTGATTATATATATTATCTTATATTATCTCATAGAACATATGCATAGCCTTGGTATAGCTTGGTAAAACACATGAACATTGGCATTGATGGCCTTCCATCTTTGCTGCTTACTCTAATATTAATATTGATATTGATGCGATATATTTGTCATATGCATTGCGCGAGCGCGCGCACACACACACACACTCTACTAAGCTTCGTAGGAAGCTTATATGCTTTTGTTTACACTGCAGGTTAAGCTGGAGCATATCAATAGTATTGAGGTTGGAGTGTACGCCTACTCGTTGAATTTTATCATATCATGTATTTGCTTTATCAACATTGTATCTTAAACCTTTATTTAGTTGAGATGTGTGTTGCTTGTGGAGTTCTTTGGGTTATGCTTCGTTTCATAGTGTATCCCTAAATCCTTCTTGTAGATCTTGAATTTAGAACTTGTTGTATAAGAGCTAGGAGTTGAAATTAGGGTGTTATGGAGGCTGTCACCTTCGGATTCGGGTTATGAAGAATGGGCATCGAAAATTGGATTTGGGGCATGATAATGTTTGTGGAATGTTGGTATGTCATGCCACCAAATGTGGGATCAAGGTTGAGCCAATCCAAGTGTCGGATTTCAAGGCATGACATCTCGTCTCTCTTACATTCGTTGCTTTTTTAGGCAATCCTTAGACATGCTTTGTGGCTTGTTGGGTTCCTTGGATGTTATCATATTAGAAACATAAGACCACCTACTCATTTTTTTAATTTCATATTAAATAAAGTACGCCTTAATACAAGCTTATGTGAGTAGTGCGTCTCTATTGCTACAGCCAAGTAGAGCTCCCTAGTTGGCTTTAAATCTTGTTCATAAGTAACTAGATAGTAATACCATTCTTGAATCCCCTAAAATCCCACATATCCTATAAAATAGAGATCACACACTTGTGCGGGTGGAGGAAGTTGCTTAACCCTTTCCTTCTCCATCATCGAGGTCTCTTACTCTTGGAATCTCTAATCATTGACCACTTGCAGGAGTTAGTTCATTGTAGAGAGTCTTCAAACACCTTTTGTTTCTATAATTTTGTAGGGTCTAGTTGATTGTGAAATTACAAGTAAATTGGCTAGTGGGAACTCCAAACCAAATGCACCATATTTCCAAGTCAATACAACGACCTACTTACAAACATACATAAAAGAGAACTTAAAGGGGCGTCATGGGTGTGCTGCATTCGCAATCTCCTTTCTTTTATTTATCTCGCCTATCTCTTTATCCTTTCATGGTTGCATAGCGGCAACAACAACCATGGCCACAACTATCGAGAACTGCATTCGCATTAGCTGTCATCGTCGTTATTAACTTTACTCCTATCACGCCCCAAACTTGGGAACCAGGCTCACAAAATTTTCGGCTGCCAAATCTGGTGTAGATAGCCTCCGTAGTACCCCATTTTTGGCTCTCAACTTGTATATGCCAAGTTCCGATCCTACGATCTTACATGGAGGATTTTTAGTGTGAATTTTTTATTTTTTATTTGTAAATGAGCGTAACCACAAATGTACCCAAGTCACTAAACATCATAACCACATATCCACTAATAAAATCTTTGAGTACAATGCTGGAAAGGAAATACAAGATATAACCAAAATTCAAAAGATCAAGCTTATGCTTTGGGCTCAATGCTGCTGATACACCCTAAAATCACCTATAGCATAAACAAACGCGCATAAGCTTCCTACGAAGCTCAGTAGAGTATGTGTGTGAGTGCATAATGCATATGACAATAATACAGATATTAGAGTATGTGGAAGATGATAGAGGACTAAGCTGCTAAGTCTATGAGTGCTATTACCTATACCAAGGCTATGTAATGCAAGGCCTATGTTTCCAAATGCCATATGCTGTTTGGATGTGGGGCCCTAAAATCTGAGGTGGACCCCCACCACAAGAAACTATGTTGGGTCGACTTTGTTATGTAATGACATCTAACTGGTTGGTAAGTTCATGCAACCCGAGATGAATGGACAACACAAATCTCAGCTTGATCAAACAGGTGGGGCCCACCAGACTGTGGGACACACTGCAATGTATATTGGCCATCCGACCTGTTGATTTGCTCACACGGACCCCAGCTTGTTTTAGCCCAAAGGGGGCAGATCTGGGGGGATCAAGTGGACCCTAACCACACGTGGCTGGGGACCTCGGGAGCCTTCAGTTGAAACCTTCATGGGTCCCACCGTGATGTGTGAGTTTTATCCAGCCATCCATCCATCCATTTTTTCCACCCCATTGTATGGGGCGGATTCTGGATTAGATGGGCCATGCTACAGGATGCAGTGGTGATTGAACGCCTACCATTGAAACCCTTCTCGGGCCCACTGGCTGCTGGGCCACATTGGCTAGCGTGTGGGGCCCGCTGTGGACCCCACCATGATGTATATGTTTTTTCCAGGCCGTTCACCTGGGAGGACCACCATCATTTATGTGTTTTATCGCCACCCGCAGGGGTCCAGCAGGTGTGCACCTGCTGGGCCGCCAGCGGGTGGGCCCACCCACTGTCGCGTTCCACCTTGATAATGTGTTGAATATCCCTACCGTCCATCTGTTTTGTCGGCCCATTTCAGAGCTTGGGCCAAAAATGAGGCGGATCCGAGGGTCAGGTGAACGGCACCGCCCAATGCAAGGGCTGTTTGGATGCCCAACATTTTAACCCATCCTTAGGGCCCACTTTTGCGGGCCTCACCGTGTAAACTGCGTGTGCTGCATGCCGTGGGCCACATTGCCATCCATTTTATCATATCAGTTTTGGACCGTGGGCCCATATTTGGGAAGATTTAAGCTCAAGTGGACCACTATTCATGAAGCATTGGGGCTGATGATGGCCCACTATTGGAACCTTTTTAGGGCCCACCAAGATGGAAAATTGCCCTCCAAACTGTTTTGGGCCCACCTAGTGTGGGGCCTATAGAGGTGTTTACTTGCAGTCCAACTTGTTGGCCCTTATGGGACCTACCATGTGGTATGTATTGTGTCCACACCTTACATAGTCCTCTTAATGTATGTATTATGGCCGCGCCATGGACCTACCTCGATATATAAGTAGTGGCCACACCATGGGCCCAACCATGTTATGTGTGATGTATTTGTGCCACGGCTCACCTTGATGTATGTATTGTAGTAGCGTCATGGGCCATTTGATATATGTGTTGTAGCCATGCTGTCCCACCGGAACCCACCCTTGATGTTAGTTGGGCCTGTCCTTGATGTATGTATTGTAGTAGTGTCGTGGGCCCGTTTGATATATGTGTTGTAGCCATGTTGTCCCAGCTTGGGACTAACCCTTGATGTTAGTTGGACCTGTCGTTTGCGTTCCACACCGTTTTTTTTTTTTTTTACTTTGAGGCTACTTGGCCTGTCTTGTACATTATGGGCCACTCTTTTGGACCTTGCTTGTTGTAGGGCCTACTTTGATATCTGTCTCGTGCCTATTGTGATCGCTTGTAGATCCTACGATTGTCACCCCACCGTGTTTGTGTGTATGCTTGCATGGAATGGACCCATTGGCTTGAAATGACCAGTCAAGTGTAGCCTTGTTGGCCCGTCAAACTTGTATTCCAAGTGGGCCTCCCCAACTCTTGTGAATTGTGTGTTTTCTTTTTCGTTGATGTCGCACTTATCTAGATGTAGCATTACTTGTACGTTGTTATAACATTGCTCTTACATTCATATAATACTACTCTTATGATTAATGCACCTTTATCCTTTATACTTGACTTGGTATTACACACCTCATGCATAGTGGGTAATATTGTTTTACATCATGTGTGCATGACTTGAATTATGACTCTTTCATAGTTTTGGCTAGCTCATGTACGACAATGCTGTTTGATATCCCTATGACTTATGTCGTTTTAGGAGACCTGCATGACATAGGGTCACCCTGCATGTATACATGGCTTGCATGGCATGGTTGCGTGGTTCAGATAATGGATTCATGCATTTACGCATTTGTATGTGGCAGTTGCATCCACACTTTATCGATATTAGGGTTGTGGCACCCATCACAAGTTCGTCTTGGTTGGTAGTTTTGAGTATGGAAACCAAAAATATGTTCCAGCACTTGGGCACCATGGATGTCATTGGGAGAAAGTCATTAAACCCTATGGCCGCAGGATGCTCCAATATTTAGACCGAGTGAATTCATAAACACACGAGTTCCAAATATCAGTAAGGTGCCTCTACCATTGTGTTGGGGTTGATTGGAAGGGAGTGTCACCTTCCGCAAGGATGAAGAAGGCTATATGCTAGGTTGAGTCTAATTAGCTCATGAAATGTGTTCGCTATCAGTGAGGTGGGTGAGCATTGGTATACCAGCGACGGGGCAAATAGTGAGGTATTTTCCACTTGTTGGGTTATGCGTTTCGATGGAGTGGTGGGCCAGTGTTAGAGTGTACTGGACTCCAGTGATTCCAGATGGGAACTGTATGGAGATGTGGATTTGACATCAGGATTAGCATGTTGTATCGCATATGACATTCATACATTTGGTTTTGTGGATGCATAAATACGATCTAAGTGTTGTACAATCGTGGGCTACAGGCCCCAATAGGTATGAGACTATTTGGGAACAAGAATCTATCATCTTGAAATTACTTCACATGTTAGGCATGGGACTAGAGGTGGGCATCGAGTCGAGTCGAGTCGGACCGAGTTAGGTCCAACTCGACTCGATTCGGTACATTACAACCTTGATCCGAATTCGATCCGATTAGGGACCGAGTCCAGCGGGCTTAACCCGATCCGAACCGAATCTTGATTGTATTGAATCGAATCGAGTCCGACTTGGTCAGATATACCAAGTCGGATCGAGTGTGCCTTCGTTCAGATTGAGTCAAAACTTGTACAAATACATGCCGTGCAAAGACACCGCCAACGCTCTCAGTTGTACGAACGGGTTAAAGGAGATCAAAGTTACATAGCCCCACAGTGATGTATTTATAATATCCATACCATTCATCCATTTTTCGAGATCATTTTAGAGCATCACGGAAAAAATGAATCATATCCAAAGCTCAAATGGACCACACCAAGGATAATGATTTTCACCGTTAAAAAATTCGTAAGGCCACCATAACGTTTATTTTCCATCCAAATTTTTAATACGGTCACAACTACACTGATGAAGAGGAAAAACAAATTTCATATTGATCCGAAACTTCTGTGACCCCTAAAAGAGTTTCAATGGTAGACATTCAACCCCCACTGCTTTTTCTTTTTCTTTTTCTTTTTCATTTTTTTTTCAGTGTGGTCCACTTGATCTTTAGATCTATCTTATTTTTCGGCTCAAGCCTTAAGACGAGCCCACCAAATAGATGGACGGTTTGGATATAACACATACCTCATTATGGGACCCACAGAACTTGCCGAAGTTAATAGTACATGGTACACCTACCCATCAGGTGCATGGTACACTACCCTGCTACACTGTTAGTGTGACAGGAAGTTAACTGCGTACCGAGTAACTCAGTACCCTAAGCGTGCATTAAACTCTGTGGGACCCCACCTTCATTCATGCATTTTATCCAACCAGTTCATCCATTTTTTCAAATAATTTTAGGGCTTTAGCCCAAAAATATAGCATATAAAAGGATCAAGTCGACCACACCAATGTAAATAGTGTGAATTGAACTTCTACGGTTGAAAAGGTCTTGGGGGCTATAGAAGTTTTAAATCAAGCTGATATTTGTTTTTTTTCCCTTTATCCATTTCTGTTTGATCTTATGAAGAGATTGGATGAAAATTAAACATCACTGCATGCCTTAGAAAGGTTTCAACGGTGGAAATCAATGCTTCCACTGTTTCATGTGGTATGGTTCAGTTGAGGTGTGGATATACTTCAATTTTGGCCTCAATGCTTAAAATGATCTTTAAAAGCAGATGGATGACGTGGATAAAGCACATGTATTCAAGGTGGGCCCAACAGAGTTTACTCAGTACGAATCGTACTGAGTAACTCAGTAGGCAATCCCCATTTTATTTTTGAGTGTGACAGTGAAACTGTCAGGGACTCAGTGCTCGAGGGGTCAGGTCGGGCGAGAGGAGACGTTGGCTACTCCCCTGCCACCATAGTGGTCGGTGATCTGTGGACTCCACTATGATGTATTTATTTCATCCATGTCGTTCATCTATCTTTTTAGGTCATTTTACGGTATTAAATAAAAAATGAGGTATATTCCAATCTTAAGTGGACAACATTAAAGGAAACATTGTTGAATGAACGCTGTGCGGATCGGATTGGATCGAATCGGATCCAACCGGATCGAATTATGAATCGGATCGGTCCGAGTTGACCATTGATCCCAACTCGATCCGATTTATGGTCGGATCTTACTAGGCCAACTCAATCCGACCCGATTATAGCCTTTGGGTAGGATCGGGTCGGATTGAGTCGGATCGGTCCCTTTCTGCCCAGCTCTACATGGGACTGACATGTGTTGTAGCCCAGGGTGCGAGGCCCCTATTGGTGCATGATACCACGCACTACAACTCAATCATTTATCATGTGTTTTTTTTCTATGATGTCACAACATGCTTTCGCCATAACTTGTTTAATTGGTTGATTAGATATATTATCTTATATTATCTCATAAAACATATGCATAGCCTTGGTATAGCTTGGTAAAACACATGAACATTGGCATTGATGGCCTTCCATCTTTGCTGCTTACTCTAATATTAATATTGATATTGATGCGATATATTTGTCATATGCATTGCGTGAGCGCGCGAACACACACACACACTCTACTAAGCTTCGTAGGAAGCTTATATGCTTTTGTTTACACTGCAGGTTAAGCTGGAGCATATCAATAGTATTGAGGTTGGAGTGTACGCCTACTCATTGAATTTTATCATATCATGTATTTGCTTTATCAACATTGTATCTTAAACCTTTATTTAGTTGAGATGTGTGTTGCTTGTGGAGTTCTTTGGGTTATGCTTCGTTTCATAGTGTGTCCCTAAATCCTTCTTATGGATCCTGAATTTAGAACTTGGCGTATAAGAGATAAGAGCTAGGAGTTGAAATTAGGGTGCTATGGAGGCTGTCACCTCCGGATTTGGGTTATGAAGAATGGGCATCGAAAACTTGATTTGTGGGCATGACAATGTTTGTGGAATGTTGGTACGTCAATCCAAGTGTCGGATTTCAAGGCATGACATCTCTTCTCTCTTACATTCGTTGTTTTTTAGGCAATCCTTAGACATATGCTTTGTAGCTTGTTGGGTTCCTTGGCTGTTATCATATTAGAAACATAAGACCACCTACTCATTTTTTTTATTTCATATTAAATAAAGTACGCCTTAATACAAGCTTATGTGAGCAGTGCGTCTCTATTGCTACAGCCAAGTAGAGCTCCCTAGTTGGCTTTAAATCTTGTTCATAACTAACTAGATAGTAATACCATTCTTGAATCCCCTAAAATCCCACATATCCTATAAAATAGAGATCACACACTTGTGCGGGTGGAGGAAGTTGCTTAACCCTTTCCTTCTCCATCATCGAGGTCTCTTACTCTTGGAATCTCTAATCATAGACCACTTGCAGGAGTTAGTTCATTATAGAGAGTCTTCAAACACCTTTTGTTTCTATAATTTTGTAGGGTCTAGTCGATTGTGAATTTACAAGTAAATTGGCTAGTGGGAACTCCAAACCAAATGCACCATATTCCCAAGTCAATACAACGACCCACTTACAAACATACATAAATAAGAGAGCTTAAAGGGGAGCCATGGGTGCGCTGCATTCGCAATCTCCTTTCTTTTATTTATCTCTCCTATCTCTTTATCCTTTCGTGGTTGCATAACGGCAATAACAACCATGGCCACAACTATCGAGAACTGCATTCACATCAGTTGCCATCGTCATTATTAACTTTACTCCTATCATGCCCCAAACTTGGGAACCAGGCTTACAAAATTTTTGGCCACCGAATCCGGTGCAGTAGCCTCCGTAGTACCCATTTTTGGCTCTCAACTCGTATATGCCAAGTTCCGATCATAGGATCATATAAGGAGGATTTTTAGAGTGAATTTTTTATTTTTTATTTGTAAGCGTAACCACAAATGTACCCAAGTCACTAAACATCATAACCACATATCCACTAATAAAATTTGAGTACAATGCTGGAAAGGAAATACAAGATATAACCAAAACTCAAAAGATCAAGCTTATGCTCTGGGCTCAATGCTGCTGATATACCCTAAAATCACCTATAGCATAAACAAACGCGCATAAGCTTCCTATGAAGCTTAGTAGAGTATGTGTGTGTGCGTGCATAATGCATATGACAATAATATAGATATTAGAGTATGTGGAAGATGATAGAGGACTAAGCTGCTAAGTCTATGAGTGTTATTACCCATACAAAGGCTATGTAATGCAAGGCCTATGTGGCCAAATGCCATATACTAGAGATGTAACACAATCATGCTGATCCTCAACTAGTCCACATATCAGAACAATTCGTCACTAGAAACATCACCGGGGTCTAGTACACACCAACACTGACTGCCGGCCCCATCGGGCGTACGACCAAGTGAGTGGAAGAGACCTCACTATCCGCCTCATTAGTGGTATGCCAATGCCCACCTGGCTCATTGATAGCGGACCCATTTGACGAGCTGGTCAAACTCAACTTAGCTTATAGCCCCTTATCCTCAGGCGGATAAAGTCACACTATTTTTTAACCGACTACGACACGATGGGAGACGCGACCTACTGGTATTTGGCACTCAGACGCTTATATTATCCACTCTGTCTCGACGTTGAAGCATCCTACTGGTACCATAAGCGTTTAAGGACTTTCACCCATGGACATCCATAGTGCCTAAGTACTAGAATAAATATTTCCAATATCTGATCCGACCATCCGCAATATGCCTATGGAGACCATAACCCCGATGTCGCTAGGGTGTAAAAGTGCTCATGACATACAGGATGCAAAATGCATGAATCATACTATCCAAGTCATGCACCAAACCTGCACGTGTCGTGTGATCATGTGGGGTGACCATATCTCATATAGAGTCCCCTAAGTGTCTCAAGTCGAGGGTCATATGTTATGAACAATCGTAATCCACAATAGATATACAAATGATGTGTATGGGCATATAAATGGGCATGATGTCATTACACTAAGCATGTTATCAGTGTGTCCTATCAGGCCAAGTACATTAGCATGTTATCAGATATATCAGGTGATATTCAACCTTAATTGTCACATCATATACAGAGTGAGATATCCGAACGACAAGCTCCACTAGAAATATAGAGGTCTATGTGGTGTGGCCCAAGTTAGACTAACATCGGTTCCTCATGTAGCTTGCACATACAAATCTAGTAAGGGCCTGTTTGGATTGATAGTCCGGATTGAATTGTATTGTATTAAATGTGGAAATATACAATATATAATGTTTGAATTGGAGTTGAAGTCCGTGGAGTACGATGTGTGCGAATACCTCACAGAATCAAAATTTTCAAATGACAGTAACGTAATGTCAGACGACAATGCATCGTGCATTGCAGTCTATTTATGAGGTAGTATTCGGGTGCAAAAGCTTCTTTCTTTTGCAGGGTTTTGTATCTATGGACGACGAAAATTTTCTACTCTAGTATCGCTCCCAATCATCTCCCTTCTATTGCATGTGGTCATTCATGTCCTCCAATTCTCTTTTGAAGGTTTGAGATTCATAATACAGTCGATACTCTTCTCGAAGAGTTGGATCAGGGCGAATTGGGATTTCGTTTACCAGATCAGAGGCTTGAAAGCAGATCATTCAGGTACTGATATCTACCTTCCCGATTTTACTAGGATGCATCTCCCCTGAAACCGATTCAGGTTAGAAGTTGCACCTGACTCTTGGAGTGTAAGTAGTCCCTTATTGGTGGGGTGTATAGGGTCTGCATATACACCCCCATTTGTGAAAGACCTATTCACTTTCCAGGTCTGGCTATACCGCCAACTGAGGAGATTTTTAGGTAAATCTCATGACATCGTATCATAGGATTTTACAATCTCCGCTCTGTCAGTGTGGAAGATTGGATATAATGAGTGCATGCAACCATTTAAAGGTAGGTGAAGGGTGTGGGTCATAGACATTGATTTGTAGAAGGCTAGTGTTTATAAAAAAACCCTCTCTCGTTTTTCTTCTTCTAACCATCTGTTTTTGGAAAGTTTTCTGTTTTCGTAAGGTTGTGCTACATCCGAGTTGATCATTGGTGGAGGTATTACTCATCTCTTCAGTTTTTCTTAATTTGGCACACTATGTTTTTGTCCAAATCGAAATGGTAGGGCCTTTCTTAAGAGGACCTTTCCTTAAGAATATGTTTTCCCTTTTTCATCTGTGTGTATATTTTTACTAGATGACATGCGTACTATGATGACATACTACCAGAGCTCAGATTTTTAATTACCACCACTCTAATCTTCTGTTATATTCACTAAATCATTTCTTAACCACAACACTCCTGATGCGCCGATGCAGACAGTAAACCCCTTTGTGGACTCTATGGAAAATAGTCTCCTCTCTATATTCTTCATTTCGGTCAGCAGGTGTATGAACTTGTCATTGTGATATTCCCATGATTATGCAGTGTATGATGTTCCTTGTAGGATTTACAAAATATCCAATGAATACGTATATCAGCAAGTTTAAAAAATACCTGTTAACAGAGTTTCATGCTTTTAATATCTTAATGAGGATGGATGTGTGTTCTTCTTTATAAGTGGCATCACTGATATTAATTCAATTTTTGGAATGAATGCTATGGTAACATTTCCCATTTGTGTAGATATAAAATTTATCTAAAATTATAATTCCCATTCAAATAATTTTCTACTCCAATATTCCCATGGCTTCCGATAGTGTGGAAAATACCGATGAAAGGTCCTCTGTTAGTGAATGGACTGAGAATGAAATAGTTGTTGCATTAACAGCTATTGCATCTTCTGCATGTGTAATGGGAGCGACTGAATATTATCACTATTACTGTATTAAGGCAAAGCCTAAGGATGGTCACATTGAGAGGGATAGATTTATCAATGGAATAATAAGAAAGAGCGATGTTGATTGTCTTGCGCAACTGAGAATGGGTAGGGACAATTTTTTTGAATTATGTTTGTTGTTGAGAGATCGAAAACTCCTAGCCGATACCAGGATGTACAGTATGGAAGAGCAGGTTGTAATGTTTCTACATACTATCGGATACAATGTATGTAATCATGTGATTGGTCATCACTTTACACGATCTGGTTAGACGGTAAGCAGACACTTCACTTGAGTGTTGGATGCTATAATTGGTCGATATCCAGAATATGTAAAGTTTCTTGGATTACACACACCAAAAGAAATATCTGATAACCCTTTGTAGAGTCCATACTTTCAGGTAATATTGTAGAAATGTTGGATGTCATTGGTAAAATTTTGCACAGTTAAGGAATGAACTGATCATGTGGCACACTTTTGCTTATAGGACTGCATCGGGGCCCTAGATGGTACCTATATCCCGATTTATTTGCCAAAAGAATCAAGCTCAACTTTCAGAAATAGAAAAAGTATTTCTGTCATAGAATGTTTTGGTTGCATGTACTTTTGATATGAAATTTGTATACGTGCTTGCTGGTTGGAATGACTTTGCATCTGATACTCGTGTCTTACAAAATGCACTAAAGGCCTGTTTGGATTCGTGTATAAGGGTGCGTTGTATGGTATTATAATAGAATATTCTCGAATATACCCATTATACAGCGTTTAGATTGGAGCTAGCTTCTGGCGTTTACCATGCGTGCGAATACACCAATAATCCAAAACTTTCAAAAGGCGGTAAACTGATTCAAGACGCCACTGCATGCGTCTATCTCTTTGGATATTATACGTTTCAACTGTGGAGAACAGAGATATCCTGCTCCATCATCACAAAAGATCGTCTTCCTCCCAGTGCATGTGGCCATTCACCTGCGGAATAGTTTCCTCTGTTAGTATTGATAATCTATATACCACTGGGCTATGGCGTAATCTCTCTCCTCTCCACTGTTTCTCTCTCTCTCTCTCTCTCTCTCTCTCTCTCTCTCTCTCTCTCCATGCAAAACCCTGCACGTAGTAGCATTTCGTGAGAGATGAGTCTAAAACCACACTATTAGGATCATCACGGTTATTATCTTCTTTATATTTATAGGACGCCCGTCGTTGCCTTTCTTTCTCCATCTCCATCTGAACCTCTTTCTCCTCCTCCGTCTATCAAAACCTTATCCAGGGCCAAGATGACATTTTCTCTCTCAGGGATCTAGATCCCCACTTCCATCTAGACCGTCGGATCTTCATCCTGATCGAGTATCAACGGTGATCGGAAGAACACGAATCTCTCTACTAAAGAAGGATCCTCTCTCTTATAATCCCCTCTGTTCCGATCTCTATTTTTTTTTTTCATTTTAAAAAAGTCTATTTGACTGATAAATACACTCACGCTTTCTGCTTTTGGTAATAGAATAATACAAGGTGATACTATTCTCTTTTATTTTTATTCTTTTTTAGAATCCTAGATTTGTGATTTTTTTAAAAGTTCATTTTTGCTCTTTGAGGGAAAAAGAAAAAACCTGAATCCGTCGAAAAGCCAGCAAATCAGACAGCCTGGATTGAGGTCACTGCTCCTTCTCCATGGGGTAATAACCCTCCAGGTAATATCAATGAAAGAGGGTGAGGCGAAAGAAGACAATGAATGAATGGCTAGGATTATTTAATCAGAACATGATGGACGGGTAGGATTAATAAAAAAACATGACAGTGGGCCTCACCTGGAATCGAAACAGTTGAGAACTTAAAAAGGGCCACAGTCGTACACGTATTATCAATATTTATATGTATATACAATACGCAGCCCTTATACGTCATTTCCAAACATTGATTTGTACAAGAAATTGTATACTTGCCCAAACAATACCTCCTATCCAAACATTGGTTAATGGCATGTTGATTTGGATGTATTCTGAAAATGCTCGAACGTATACATGAACAGTAGTAGGATACAATACAATACACCCTTATACGCAAATCTAAACAGGCCCTAACCCGTCGCCCTGACTATTTTCTTATTCCTCATGGTAATCATATATAGGGGATGATTGTTTACATTATAGAAATTTATGTCTGAAATATAACTGAAACATATCTTGCAATGTGTAGGAAAATATTATGTTGTTAATGTTGGGTATGCACATTCACTCGGGTTTATGGTACCCTATCAAGGTGTGCGATATCACTTGAATGAGTTTCGTACAAGAAAGAAGCCTACTAATAAAAAAGAACTTTTCAATTATCGCCATGCCCAATCGCGAAATGTCATAAAGCGTTCTTTTGGTCTTTTGAAAGGCCTCTTTCCTATTCGTCGTATTCATCCTCAGTTCAAGTTTAAAACTCAAGTGAAAATTGTTATAGCTTGTTGTGTCATTCATAATTTCATCCGTGTTAGTGGTGAAGATGGACTGACTGCAATAGTAGAGGATAATGGAGACAGTACAAAGGACGTTTCGCCATCCCCTGTAGAGGTCACTACCGCAAAGGAAGGTCGAGCGTTATCTCGGGTGATGGACCGCGCAAGGGATGAGTGGGCAAGGAAGAGAGACGAGATTGCTGAGAGAATGTGGAATGACAGTCTTTCAATCACCAGACGACGTATTTAGTTTTGTTGGTTTATGTACTGACCTACTTAGTTTAAAGCAGGAATATTTTAACAAATTTTAACTATGTTGAGGAGACTATTATTATTAATATCGTATAAATGTAAACTGTTGTTATGAATGATTAAATTGGTGCATCATTTGGCTATTGCTGTCATGTTTCTATTAATAGTTAATGTGGCGTAGGTGATATGAATTTCTTAAGGAGCACATTGAAGATTTAAGAAAAAAAGAGGAATCGTCTCATACAAAGAGGGGTGGTTTGTCATACTGGAGTCTAGGTTCACCCATAAAATTGCTTGCAACACCCAAAAAATGTGACGCCCTCGTGCAAAAGACCTTCACCGAAGACTCTATCTAACCCAAAAGGAAGGTTAACCGGCAGTAGCAAAAATACTAGGATACAATGGTCTAATATAATGGATAATTCCTTGGTTGATGCCTTAGTTGAGCAAGTAAATCTTGGTCTTAAGAGTGATGTCGGATTTAAACCCCAAGCATACAAAGCAACAATTAAGGAAATCCATGATAGATGTGAAATATTGTTGGAAAATCGTCATATATCAAATCGTCTATGGATGTTAAAGAGACTCTACTGGACAATCAAGGACATGCTTAATGCCTCTAGTTTTGGTTGAGACGCAAACGAGAAGATGGTTGTGGCTACTGACGATGTCTGGGAAGGCTATATCGTGGTATGTTTGGGTAAGATTTGTTACTCAGTTTTGCATATCTATTTATATTTCTTGTTTATAAGATTTTCTGGTAAATATATCGTCTACCTGTCTACAGTCACACCCTTACGCTGAAAGAGTGCGCGAAAAGCATATTGAAAGATATGATCATTTGGCGTTTATCTTCGGCAATGAGTGTGCACACGGTTCATTTGCAAGTATCGCTTACTCGTCACCCATTTCTGGGAAGCGCCGCAGACATAGTGAACTTAATTCTGATGATGGTTTTGAGATTGTATGTCTCTCATTCGATGATGAGGATGATCATGAGCCTGCTCCTCACATTCGCTGTGGGGTGGGATCTACACATCAGGCTAAGCGTTATAACAAAAGCCTGATGGAGACGACATCAGGATCCCGACACAGTCGCTTAACGGTGAGTGAGATGAGCTGTCAAAAAAGGGGTAAGTCGAGTGATCAGATATGTGACAGGATGGGGTAAATGGCAAAAGTTGTGAAGTCCCTGACAATAACTATGACGTAGGGCAAGAGTATGACATGTGTGCAGCGGTTGCTTGGG
This sequence comes from Magnolia officinalis, assembly GCA_021015155.1. Classification (NCBI taxonomy): domain Eukaryota; kingdom Viridiplantae; phylum Streptophyta; class Magnoliopsida; order Magnoliales; family Magnoliaceae; genus Magnolia; species Magnolia officinalis. Next base: position 24,082,002 of record JAJHSJ010000017.1, read on the forward strand.
ATTCTTGAGGAGGTGGAAGGTCTTAGCCATGAGGACCAAATCCGGGCTGCAAGGGTTTCGCAGTCTGACTTAGTCAGTGCAGGATTTTTTATAAAGATAGGACATGAAAAGAGAAAGGAGTGGATACAGAAACTTATCCTCGATCGCACTAGCCCGGAATGAAAGTAGGCCAGCTGTGATATATGTTGACAATCATTTTTTGGACAAACTTTTTTTTTTTGCTGGGATTTGTGTGGACACTGTTTTATGGGAGCCTGTTTTAGCTCGGTTGGGGAATTTAAAACTGAATAGTCTGGGTGCTGTAATTGTTGTTGGATCAGCAATTGTATCTTTATAATCTTGACCTATTTATCTTGATTATGCTATTTCTGAGAATGTTGCAGGTTTATAGCAGGTGTCAATGGTTCAAGTTACTTGAATTGATGGACAGTGTCCCACAGGTTGAACGGGCATACAGGAAATTGATTGTGGAGTTTATGCTTGGTTCACGGCTCATGCATTGGACCTGTTTATCTTTATTATGTTATTTCTAAGAATGCTGCAGGTTTATAGCAGGTGTCAATGTTTCAAGTTACTTGAACTGATGGATAGTGTCCCACAGGTTGAACGGGCATATAGGAAATTGATTGTGGAGTTGTGCTTGGTTCACGGCTCATACATTTGTGGCAGTGATGTGTGCCCATTGAACTATTTCAGTTTGGATTATTATGCATATCAGATATCTTTACTTGATAGGATATAGTTGAAATATCGCAGTAGGGAGTTTTATACTATAGACCCCCCAAAGTTGAAATATTTACTGAAGTCTAATTTCCTTAATTTTAGATACAATTTATGGGTAGAATTTCATTTTAGTTATACTGATACACTTCTGTCCTAGATAATTTGCACTGATATCGTTATGCCTTAACAGCTAGTGACTCTTAATCACAGGGATGTATGAAATAGTGGTTTACCAATTGCAGGAAAATGAACAGAAAGTATTACGTGGTGTTTGTCGAAAGAGTCCCAGGAATATATGACAAGTGGGAGGATTGCAATGCATAGGTTCATCGATTCAGTGGCTGCAAACACCAGTCCTTCAGGACGTACGTACGAAGATGCCATCAATGCGTGGAATCAACATAAGGTATCATAACTATTATCTTACATAATTTCATTTCATCCTAATAACAATCAGTATTACAGCTTCCTACATCTGGAATTAACATAAATTATGATTTATTGCTCTATCATTTAGACTATGGTCTTCAATGGAGTGGTGGGGAGGACACCTCATTGTGACAGTGTTCGTGAATCACCTCGTGCGGCAACGATGGACACTGGCTGGAGTGTAAGTGCTTCGGCAGAGGGAACCGTCTCTCAGTTTTTCGGTGGTATGGGTATGGAAGATGGCAGACCTGAAAGAGTGACAGATGTTGGTGAAAGAGGCCAACAACTCATCAATCGTCCCCTTGTTGGTTTGTTGCTTGGTCTATTCATTTTATATGCGGCTGTTAGGGAGTTTATTTTATCCTTGTTTATGTGAGGAAGGGGAGATTATGATTCCTGATTGAATCATTGTCTTTTAAAGACGTGTGGGTCTGTTTGAACATAGAAATGTTGAGTGGTGAATCGTGGCATTTTTTGGAACTTACATTTAAACTCGTTCAAGTGAGTATCAGATTGGATCGACAATCCGATCACATGTTCAGGGTTTTAACAACTTTTAATTTTTGACATATTTTTTTTCTATTTTTCATGATTTATCAACCTATATTCTACGTGTTGTTTTTCTAGAGATTGTATGGATCAAAATAGTGGGCCAAATCATGATGGGTTCCACAATTAGTAGATGCACGGTTGGAATCGGACCACCTCCCAAAACTAAAAACGTTTCTGATGTTGGATCCTATGTGTCCCAATACTTTGCTCGGACGACATCAATTGGCTACATGGCCCTAATTCAAACACGATCTAACAAACGAAATAGATGGACGGCGTGGATGGGTTGTAGACATCATTGAGGGGCCCACATAACACTGACATTCAACCTTGAGAAGCATCGCAATGGGAATAGCCAACTCTCGATATTATACGTATATACACTATGCAACCCTAATACTTCGTATCTAAACATTGATCACTGGATGCATTTGTATACCTGCCCAAACAAGCACTCTGATCCAAACATTGATTTATCATTTGTTGATGTGGATGTATAATGATTTCTCTCAAACGTATACATGAACAATACTTAGATACAATACAATACACTGTTATATGTCAATCCAAATAGGCCCTAACTAAAAATAAGGCACGAATAGATATATATGCCAATGTGAGGTCCACTAGGAATGACCTGGATGGACGCCCACATGGGCAACATGTGTGCCACTAGGCTACCAATTTATTGGGCGCATGGCCCACTAATGATATCCCATGACAATCAGGTTATCATCGACATCACTATAATTACCCCAATAGGATGATCTGCACTGTTTAAACATTGTTAATGCCACGACGTTTATAAATGGTTTGTTAGTCACTAGGATGTGATCTTATGCTTGTGGCCCATTTGAGTCTTGGGATTTCATCATTTCAGGCAAAGTATATGCCTCAACAGATTTAATACAACCATAGTGTCAACATTACATACATACACTAATTAGGGATTTTTAAATTGATTTATTAATTAATTCCAAACTATGTAAATACACCGCCCATTTAACTTAAAATTATAGGGATTTTGAATCCAGGGTGCCAAACATAGCTAAGGGATTCCAAAAATCCAAGAATCCTAAGTCCAAGAGAGCCCCAAATCTAAGGGATCCCGCATTAAGGGATTCCCAAGTCCAACGGATCCCAAATCCAATGGATCCCACATTCAGGGGATTCCAAGTCCAAGGGATTTCCACCCCCATAGTTCCCTATGGTGTAGCCCACCTAAGATATGAATCAGCTTCATTTCAGGGTCCAATGGTTAAAACGAGCTGGAGATTCGGATGAATAGCATGGATGAAACACATACATCATGGTGGGTCCCACGAGTGGGCCCCATGCGCTCCCAAAATGGGTAGCAATACTCGTCCACTTTTTCCTTCGATGTAGTCTGCCTGAGATTCGGATTGGCCTAATATTTGGCCCCATGGCCTAACATGATCTGGCAACATGGATGAACGAAGTGGATAAGTCACATACATCATGGGTGGTCCACGAGTGGGCCCCACTCCACGTCCACGTTGGGCGTCCACCCGCCCAGGGTGTTGGCAGCAGTTGTCGCCCTCATTTTTTTTTATTATGGTTTGGATATACTATCAAAGCGGGCACACTAGGATGATCTACTACGTCCATCACATAAGTTAGCTCAAGTGAGGTCCAATGGGCCCTGAATTAGACTGGTTTGGACGAACAGGGACCCCATGGTGGGCTTTAGAAGCTTTCGACAAAATAAACTTATTTTTATAGGTGCGGGCCACTCAAAACCCAAATCTACCTCATTTTTTGGCCCATGGCCTAAAATGATCTGGAGAAACAGGTTGATGACGTGAATTTAACATATTCATCGTGGTGGGGTCCACGAGTGGGGGACACCCCCACGCCACGTCGGCATGGCTGACATGAGGGGGGTGCTCCCAACCCCATCGTCACTTGTAGTGTGGTCCACCTGATGATTGGATTAACCTCATTTTTGTCTTAAGGGCTATAATGAGTTGTGAAAACATATGGGTGGTGTGGATTAAAGAAATGCACCAAGGTGGGTACCCACTCTGCTAGCCCCATGCAGGTAGCATCCCTGACGCTTGGGCTCACTAGCCCCTTCTCCACACATAGTGTGGCCCACTTGTGATATGAATTAACTTCATTTTTGGGCTAAACAACCAAAATTATTTGAGGAAGCGGATGGACAGCGTGGATGAAACATATTCATAATGTTTGGTGGGCCCACACAATGGTCTCCTCAAGAATTCCAGCATGCAGCAAGCTGCTGGGCAGCGTCTCTAGACGTTGTAACGTCCAATGGCAGTTGGCGTTGCTACCTTCTCTCTTATGTCTTTAAGGGTGGTGGGGTCCACTTAGACAAATTCACTTCGTCCATCAGATTGACCAAATCATGGCGGGGCTAAGGAGCTTTGGATTAAACCGATCTTGGTGTTTTCCACCATCTAAAACTCTATACACCTAACAAAATGTTGGATTAGAAAATAAACATTATGGTGGGCCACATGAGGTGGCCCACATTGTGTGTTAGAAATGAGAGGAGGTTAGGGGATTTGTGGTAGAACTTTTATGATAAAGAGGGAATTAGAAGAAGATGGAGATGTATAATGGGGAGAGAAAGAATGAGAGAGGGATGGCTAGGCATGAGCAAGGCATAGGTTGCATGATGGGAGGCATGGTCTTCTTTGACAAATGGGGAGAGAGACATGAGTGATGGATGACTTGATTAATTGGTTGATGGATTGGTTGGACAACATTGAGATTTATGCAAGTGGGATCTGCGTGCATTGCGCGACCCACCTCGAATTGGGCCAAAACTGCAACTTCTAATCTACGGGTCGCAATGGGGCATGCTACATGGTGTTGGAATCGTAGCGCCCGCGTGTTCGCTAGGTGTTGAGGGTCAAATATTGCATATCAGACCCCAGTTATTGCCTGGATTTACGAGCATGATACTGTTTAATGCCCTATTTTAATCGTGTTTGTGTTGCAAGGTGAATTTACAAGCGTAGACGGAAAAGGGTACTAAAAGCATGAATTTAGCGCGCAGAAGTCACCAAGGCAAGGGATGAACTCCAAGGGAACCAGGATCGATGGATTTACACGTCGGAGATCCGAGAAATTCGAGAAACTGATGTTTAAGAGGCCTGAAAGCCTTCCAGAACGTAAGATTACAGGGTTCTCACCATCCGATCGGCTCAAAACTTCATACATATGATAGGGACCACAAATTAACCGTACACGTCAAATCTCACCTATTGGATCATTGTGGAAGTGGTCCAACGGACAGATCAGCCCATAAAACTCTGATTTGGGGCCCGCATGATATCTGAATATGCCTCAACTTTGGTATCAACTGGTTACATGAGATGATAAAGGAGATGGACGGTTTGGATTTTACATATACATCAAGGTGGGGCCCATTTTTATGTGAGTGGAGTGCAGAGGAACCATGCACTCGCCGTGCATCGAATAGACGAAGTCGGTCAGCAGGCGCTGACTCGACGTTTGTATTTTAACGGAAACAGCGTCTTCGCTGTCCGCAACAGGGCCTTGCGAGCGACCCCTGGTGGGCCACCATCATCACATGTTTGGAAGATCCACACCGTTCAGAGAGTTCACAAGTTCAAACCGACCGTACTCTTGCTTGTGTACGAATTTTCTTGGAGGCTGCATGGATATGAAGGCTTCGACGCGGGATTGGATGACGCCAAGAAAATTGACGGGAGTTTCGACGAAGCCGATCCAAGAATGATCATGTCCGACCGGTTTTTCATGGACAATCGAATGGACGGTCTGGATTTCGCGGATATATTCAAGCACGGGTCCCACCAATCAACAGCGTTGATGCAGGCGAAGCTCTGTTACGCAACAGAGCCTACGGCCGATCTCCACGGGCCACGCAGAAGAGCTTCCAGGATGATCCACTCCATCCATCTTGATCAGGATGAAAAACCGTCCGTAGGGATGTTTTCTTTTTATAGAAACTGGGCCCCACGAAGAACGGTTGCATCGTTGTTCTGCTGCGAAAGATGTTGCACGTGAACAGCTTACGCATTCTCCACCGACCTCACGTTTCGCACACTCTCACTGCCTTGCGTATGAGAGAGTCTCCGACTCTGTCACAGCAGTACCCACCAGCTTCTATAAAAGGAAGGGAGAGCTGTGGAGCACAGGAGGAGGAGGAGGATTCACGGCTGGAACTTGGGAGATCGGCTTGGACGTGAAGGCAGACGGAGAGGTTTTTCTGTTTTCTTTTTTTTTTTATTTCTTTTCTTTTCTTTTTCTATTTTTTTCTTCTATGGATTCTAAGGAGATTAGCCCACTCATGTCTGGCTAACCCCCTTAGCTAGGGCTAAGGGGTGAAGCTTGTAGTGGGATGGGAGATTAAATTTTAAGTTTATAACTTGGTTTTTTTTATGAATTTGATTTTGATATTTATTTTATTAAGAGAATACTTTTAGTCTTTAATGGTCTGTTGTGACTGAAATTACAATGGTTCTGCAATGGCTTTGAGTATTTCTCTTGCCTTTTCATGTTTATGACGTTAGGAAGCCCTGTTGTTTACCATCGTCTCCTGGGCATGGTTGGATGACGGTACCCTTTCTAACCTTCATAAACATGTTGACTGGTTGGTAATTAGTTTAATTCTATTGTTTGCTTTGTCTCCTGGGCATGGTTTGGTGATGGAATCCATTCTAATTCATATACCTCTCATCTCTTGTAAACTATATTAACATCAATTTATTTAATTTCCATGATTTGTGATACATGCATAAGATCTCCCTGATCTCTACAAGTGGATCCTCTGAATCCCTAGTTTCCCTTCCTCTGAATTTCTTAAAAGTTTTAGATTAATTATTTCACAATTATTTCTCAATTGTTATTTGATTTAGAATTCATCTTAGTCTAGTTCTAGTCCTAGTTAGTTTCAGACTACGTACAGGTTTCAGTCCCTGTGGATTCGACCTCGGTCTTACCGAGATTATTACTACATCACAACCCTATACTTGGGGAGTGAACACTAGGGTACAAGTCTCAGGGTGTCACGGTATTGTAATAGAGTCGTGATCAAAACTCATCAATCTGGTCCACCAAGAACATGCCAATGCAGAAGTTGAAGTGTACGAAAGGTCTCGCGAGGTTACGGGTCTTATAGCTTCCCTTTAGGTCCTTTCATGACTGCATAGTGGCAACAACAACTATGGCCACAACCATCGAAAACTGCAGTTGCAACAGTTGTCATCGTCGTTATTGACTTTTCTTCCCTTTAACTCTATACCACCGAGAATGAGATGGGCTTTTCTATAAACCCTAAGGTTGAGAAATAAATAAGAGAAATGTAGAGATGAAAATGGGCCTAGGAATGAGCCTGAGTTGGGTATTAAAAGGGCTTGCTTTGGTCAACACTTGGGATTGATTTACATCATGTGCTTAGTTTGATGAAACCTATGAACAACACTAATAGTTGTTAAAATGTTATCGATGATCCTTTAATCATGTGGGCCCAAATATGGCCTTAGCCTATTAATAATTAATGAGGTTTTATAATGGTTTTGTTGATACCATTAATTCTTTATCTCTACGCCATAATATGGTGACCGTCATATGCTGTTCATAGGCATTTGGACAACACATGTGGGCCTCATATATGCGAGTAAAAGGATATGTGTATAATTCTAAGATCATTATCTTTCTAATAGTTTAAATTTAATTAATCTTGTTGAAGGCCTTATTCAACCATTTGTGGAATGATGACAAATGTTTTTTTTTTTTTTTTTATCTATCAAATGGTGCAACCCGTTTTTATGATCAACGGTCTATATCTCCTGTGATGATGATGGTCAATGTATGCATTAAAGTCATTTTTATAATAAGATATTATATTGATTTTGATATTGTGATTATATCCTAATGATAATAGTGGGCCACAAAATTTTCAAGATGTCTAAAATCTGTGATCCATAATAATTTAACGTTTCCTCATTATGGACGCATGTGTGTGCACATTTTATTTAAATGTGTACGCTTTTCGTGATTAATCCGTTACATTAACCATGATGATGGTTAATGTATGGATTAAAGTAAAGTCATTTTAATAACAAGATATTATATTGATTTTGATATCGTGATCGTATTCTACTAATAATAGTGGGTCACAAAATTTGCAAGATGCCTAAAATATGTGATCCATAATAATTTAATGTTTCCTCATTATTGATGCATGTGTGTGCACATTTTATTTAAACATGTACGTTCTTCATGATTAATCCGTTACATTGATCATGTATCTACTAGTAATTGGATTCATCATCAATGGTGATGATTAAATCCATCATCAAAGGTGATCATCAACACTAATGATCAGATCCATCATCAACAATGATGATCAATGGTGATGATTAGTTCCATTAATAAGAATAACATTAATTTTTCATTAATTCTTATAATAAAGAATTGTAGATAATATCTCTTAGCTTAATATGTTTAGATCACTACATCTTTATTATTAAAACTTTGAAAATATATTGTTAGGATTATTTTCTTGTATAAGGTTGTGTGCATAACTTAGGTAGAGCTTGTCTCAACCACCAAATGATGCATAACTTGATAACTTAATTTTTTAGCACCAGACAGTTTGGGTATATGGATTTGCAAATCTTATTTAAGATAGATTAGTTAGTTTTGTAAGATAAAGATTTGTATAACTTGTAGAATGCTAAATATTAAAGCTGATATACTTGATCATAGCTAAGTAGTGAGATTTATACAATGTAGATATAGACACCAAAAGTTAAGTTATTGAACAAATTAAGGGTCAGAAGTTTGATGCTAACAACTATGGTAATTAGTCTCGTGCCATGAGATTCCTTTTAGATAAGGATAATATTTCACATACTCTATATGAAGTTCAAGAGTAACCTAAATTGGCTGAAAATGAAAGCTTAGCAAATTGTAGTGATGCAATAAAGCATTATGACAAGTTGTGTAAGTAAAATCACTTATTTTGTAAAGTTATGGTAATCACTATACATAAAGAGCTCACACCTATGTACGAGGTTGTTGACATGGAATTTTAGGAGATTGGGATGACTTCCATAAGCATTTGTAGATCATTACTAAGCTATATATCTCATTACTGAGCTATATATAAGAAAAGAAGTATGCTCATTTGAAGAACCTTTTTATTATATGGGTTCAAATATACATTTTAAGTTGTGTTCTAACATAGGCCTTTAATATATTTTGTCACGCCTCGAACTCGGAAACCGGGCTCACAAAATTCTCAATCGCCGAATCCGGCGTAGACAGCCTCCGCGGTACCCCATTCTTGGCTCCCGGCACCCATATACCAGGTTCTGATCCTGGGATCCTACAAGGAGGATTTTTTTTTTAACATCGATCTGATTCGTAATGAGCATAACCATAAGCATAACCCACGAACAATAACCACAAGAACACCATTACGAAATCCACTATGATAAAAAACTTTGAGTACAATGCGTATGAAAGGGAAATACAGGATAATAAAAATAACGGAAACTTAAGAAGCTCAACTGCACACTCCAATTACGGCAAGGCTATGGCTGCGTCCTGGCGTCACCTGCACGCATCAATCGTGCATAAGCTTATAGAAAGCTTAGAGAGTGGTGTAAGTGTGTGCGCAATATGAGCGTGCTGAGAATGTAAAGTCAGAGTAATGTGGAATCATGCTGATGAGTACATGAATGCAATCAGCCGTACCAAGGCTATGCGGTGCAGGATATGAATGTTATTTGTCATGCCAAGGCTATACAATGCGAGATGCAACTCAAGCATACAAAACATCATCCAAATCCACATATTAATGCAGATCCTTAAATATCGGTACAGTTCTCAGTCTAGATAATCACCGGGGTCTAGGACACTCTACGCCAGCTTGCCGCCCCTATTCGAACGCACAACCAGGTGAGTGGAAGAGACCTCACTATCCGCCTGCCAATATCGGGCCCGGCTCGTCGATAGCGGACCGATTCCTCAAGCTGGTCAAACTCAACCTAGAAATTGCCCCCTCACTCAGGCAGGTAAGGTCACACCCCTTTCTAACCGACCACGGCACAGTGGGAGACGCAACCTACTGGTATGCGGCCCCCGCGCGCTCATGTATCAACTTGTTCTCGACGTTGCAGTTATCCTCTGGTATCATCGGGTTTAGGGATTTTCACCCAGGGACATCTATGGCACCCCATGCTAGAAACACTATTTCTGGTATCCAATCCGGCCATCCATGATGTGTCTGTGGAGGCTATGGCCCTGATGTCACTAGGACGTACAGTAATCACAATCACACAAATGCAAAGTGCATGAGTCACACAATTCAATCATGCATCAATCCTTCACATACCGTGCGCTCATGTGGGATAACTCCGCCTATCAGGGAGTCCCATAAACCACCTGCACTATGGCATATGCAATGGCCAGCCACATCTCATAACAAACATTTAAATGATGCGTATGGGCATGTATCATTATGCTATGCTGTCACAAACTCATAATCGGCCACGATAGTCGGTATCGGCAATCGGCATCAATAATTGACCTCGATGTAAGGCAGGGTCCATAGATGAACGGCCGATGATAGATCAATTGAAATCAATGGGGCCCAAGCGTTTGGGTTAACCCACTAGAGAATGATGAGGATGGGCCTAACAAGGCCTAAGTGAAGGTCACAATGTGGACGTCCAACCATCATTGCCCATCAATATGGACCTTTAACCAACATTGCTCCCAAGGAATGGCCCACATAGGGCCAAACATATAGTGGGCCCACGGCCTCGCACTAGGGCCTAATATACATCTCATGGGTCTCAATTGCATCAAATGGGTCGATCAAATGGGCCGAATCATAAGGTCGATTCAAATGGGCTGAATCAAATAGGCCGAATCAAACGGGCCGGATCAATTGGGCAGGTATGAATGGGCCGAATCGATTGGGCGGTATCAATGGGTCGGGTTGAATGGACCAAGTCAAATAGGTCGAGTCCAATACACCATTCATCCATTGCTAGAGATCATTATAGAGCATACAAAAAATAAATAAATCATATCCCAAGGATCATCTGGACCATACCACAAATGACAGTGGTGATAATGATTTCCACGATTAAATTTTTTAGTGAGCCCACCATAATATTTATTTTCCATCTAGTCTGTGCATAAGGTCATAAAGACCCGGGTATGGAGGAAAAAAAACAAATATCATAATGGTCTGAAACCTCTGTAATCCCAAAAAAGGGAGTTTCAAAGGAAGGCGTTCAACTCCACTGTATTCTGTAGTGTGGTCCACTTGATATTAGATCTACCTTATTATTATTATTATTATTATTATCTCAAGCCTTAAAACGAGCTTGCTAAAGGGTTGGATGGTTTGGATGCAACACATGCATCATGGTTGGTCCCGTAGGGATCGACAACATAGATAAAGCACATACATTAGTGTGGGACACATACATCAGTTGGTCCCACGTGGGGCCCACCATAATGTTTATTTTCCACCTAATCAGTTGGTAAGGTCACACAGACCCGTATGAAGAGGAAAAACAAATTTCTTAATGATCCAAAGCTTCTGGACCCAAAAGGGGTTTCAATGGCAGACGTTCAATCACACTGTTTCCTATGATGCGGGATAGCTGAGCTCTAGGTACGACTGGTTTTGGGAGGGGGCCCACTCTTAAAGGGGCCCACCAAATGCATGGCGTGGATGTTCAACACACATCACAGTGGGGCCCACTATGGGACTCACGTCCCTGCCCTCTGTCAACCGCAGCAGGGCGCTGCTGTGCGTCCAGAGGACGTCAGTAGTAGCACCTGCTTCTTTGGTTTTTTTTTTTTTGAAAAATAGATCTTCCGTGGTTTTTCATAGGTGGGGCCCGCGTCCGAAAAATCCAACCCAACCATTAGATTCTACAACTCATGAAGACCAAACAAGTCTAATATACAGTATGTTTTGAAGGGTAGAAACATCAAGGTATTTGAATGGTAGACATCCCTGTTTCTATGCTATGGCCTGCCAGAAAAATCTGATTAGCTTCATTTTTCGGCTCAACGCCTAAAATGGGTTGAGAAATGGGATGAACGGTGTGGATTGAATCTATACATCAAGGTGGGGCCTGCATGAGTAGTCCACCAAAGCTTGTTGAATCAAGCTAATATTTATATTATTATTATTTTTATTTTTTTGTTGCCTGACAGTGCACCACACCGTCAGTTCCCACTTCACTGTTCGCCACACCACGGTGGCCACGTCCAGCGTCCCTGGATGCTGGACATTTAGGATACAACATGGTGGGTCCATAATGGACGTGGCCCACCCATTATGGATCGATCTCATATTTGTGTTTTCCTTCCGTCTAGGCCCGATAATAGGCTGGACGGTGTAGATCAAACACATCTATCAGGTGGGTCCCACATAGGTGGATGGCGTGGATAGGCTACATACTTCATGGTGAGGTCTATCCGGGAGGGCCACACGACCACATCATCAAAAAGAAAACAAGGAGAGAGAGAGAGAGAGAGAGAGAGACGGTGATGGAGGGACCCCGCCACTATGGGCCCCTCATAATTACAACACATACATCATAATGGGTCCCACCTATAAGTGGGCCCTCAAATGCAAATTGACGGTAGATCACCCACCTATTGGCCTCCTTCTTGCTCCCTTAAGCTTGTATGATCCTTACCTTCGATTTTGATGGAGGTAGATGGGTATTGGAAGGTTGAGATGGGAGATGAGAAGGTGGGCCACACCTGTTATTTTAGGGGAGCTTGAAAAGGCTTGGACGTAGGTTGATTTGGGTTGCTTGGGAGTGAAGAGAGGGAATGAGAGAGAGATGGAAGTGATAGGTGAAAAGGGATGGGATGAGGTGTGATGGGTGGAGTGATGGGGTTGTAAGAAAAGGATGGGTAGAGAGAGAGTTGACTTTGGGAATGGGAAGGGATGGGTTGTTGTACTTAGGGTATGGAGTGTACTTGACTTGTACTTGACATTGATTGATTGATTAATTGATGGGACATGTCGTAGAGATTCTCTTGAAATTCGTAATGCGCGACATTTTCCTTGAAATGAACGTGGACCCGCATCTTCTCGCTCGAATATCGGATCGGTGCGGGAGTCGCGGCGTTGGAATCGCAGCGACGGCGCTGTCGCTAAGATACAAGTTTCGGGTCGAGCCGACTTCAGTATGCAGGTCTCGGCTTAGAATAATGCATAAATGCCGGATACAGGTTGAGGGTTGCCGGAATTCGACCGGGAGGACCGCGGAAGCCTATGGAACGGTACAGACTAGGATACGGGTCTTACAACTCTCTCCTCCAAATAAAAATTTCTTTCTCAAAATTTATATAATCATTGCAAGTAAACATAACTCATAATAGAAGAGGAAACAAACCATCGTCATATAAAATCGGAGACAGCATACAGGATACAACATACAATCAATCATCAAAGAGATGGGGATAACGCTCTGGAATCTCAGCCTCGCACTCCCAAGATGCCTCATCAATAGAATGCTGACCCCACTAAACTTTCACTAAGGGAATTAACTTGGCACGGAGGGCCTACTCCTTCCGATCAAAGATACGAAATGGCTGCTCAATGTAAGAAGCGTCCTCACGAACCTCCAACGGCTGCCAATCAATAACAAGAATGATGTTTGACCCACACTTCTTCAGCATAGAGACATGAAAAATGTTGTGGACGCCACATAACTGAGATAGCAAGGCAAGCTGATAGGTCACGGCGCCAACGCGCCCATTGATGTCAAAAGGTCCTATGAATCTCAGGGCAAGCTTACCCTTCGTTCCAAATTGAAATACGCCCTTCATGGGCGAGACCTTGAGATACACTTTATCCCCTACTTCAAACACCAAGGGACGACGCCGACGGTCAACAAAACTCTTCTGCCAGCTCTGAGCTATGTGCATCCTCTGTCTAATGATATCGATAGCCTCTGACGTCTACTGCATAACTTGGGACCTAGGAGACGCCACTCTCTGACCTCGGTCCAACAACTTAGAGATCTACACGGTCTGCCATATAATACCTCAAAAGGAGTCATGCCAATGGTCGCTTAATAGCTGTTATTGTATACAGCCAATTGCGGATGCTCATCCCAGCTACCCCCGAAGTCACTCACGTTGGCCCAAAGCATATCCTCAAAGATCTGGTTGACCCTCTCAGTCTGGCCATCGGTCTGCGAATGATACGCAGTGCTGAACTGCAAATCAGTGTCAATCGCTCTCTGAAAGCTCCTCCAAAACTGAGATGTGAACCTCGGGTCTCGGTCAGAAACGATCGAGACTGAAACGCCATGCGGTTTCACAATCTCTTCGATGAATAACTTCGCAAGCCGGTCCAAAAGCCAAGTCGCACGAATCACAAGAAAATGTGCGGACTTCGTCAGACGATCAATGACGACCTATACGACGTCGTGACCGCACTGAGTCCTCGGCAAGCCCATGATAAAATCTGTCTACACGTGCTCCCATTTCTATGTCGGGACGCTCAACGGCTGTAATGGACCAGGGGGTCTCTAATGATTTGCCTTGACACACTGGCATGTGTAACAATTGGCCACAAAACTAGCGATCTGGCACTTAATCCCCACCCAAAAATGTTATCTCCTCATGTCACGATACATCTTCGTCGAGCCAGGGTGGATAAAAAATCGCGATTGATGTACCTCGATCATAAGATCTCTGCACAACTCAAGAATATCCGGGACACATAATCGGCCTCTGAAGCAAAATCCACTATCAGAACCAATCTGTCAATCTGTCTGACTCTCAGATACTGCCTCTGCTCGATAATCCTGTAATGACTCGTTTGCCTGCTAAGCCTCGATCACCCTTGCGACAAGAGTGTTGAATCGACAGGCTCGATAGCTAAACGATAGAACACTGCAGACCAAAATCGAAGTTGTACTCTGCTACATCCTCCAGCATCCTCCACTCATGAATCATCATGTGTGCCACCAGGCCTCGTGGCTGACGGCTGAGGACATCCGCCATTGCCTGGGTGGTACTGGAGGTTGAAATCATAGTCCTTCAGGAGCTCCATCCAGCGTCTTTGCCTCATGTTCAACTCAGACTGAGAGAATAAATACTTCAAGCTCTTGTGGTCGGAGAAGATCTCGAACCTGACCCCATAGAGATAGTGCCTCCACACCTTTACTGCGAAGACAACTGCAACCAGCTCCAAATCGTGCATGGGGTAGTTCAGCTCATGGACCTTGAGCTGACGAGACGCATAAGCCACTGGTCTCTCGTGGTGCATCAGGACAACACCCAAGCTAATACGCGAAGCATCAGTAAATACAACAAATTCATCCCTCTCGGAGGGAAGAGTGAGGACAGGAACAGACATCAGACAGTCCTTCAGCTCCATGAATGCCTGCTCACATCTGTCAGTCTAAACAAAATCTGCGCCCTTCCGAGTCAACCTGGTCAACAGGGCTGCAATACGGGAGAAGCCCTCAATGAAACACCGATAATATCCTGCTAAACCAAGGAAACTGCGGATCTCGGATGCAGTAGTGGGCTGGCCCCACTGACACACTGCCTCAACCTTCAAGGGGTCCATTGCGCACCCTCCCTTGTCACCACATGACCGAAGAACCTCACCTCCTCCTTCCAAAACTCGTACTTCTCCAGCTTCGCATACAGCTGGTGGGCACGGAAGGTCTGCGACGCGATCTCCAGATACTGCAATGGTCCTCACGGGTCCACGAATATATCAGAATGTCATCGATGAAGACCAAAATAAACTGATCGAGATATAGACGGAAGACCTCGTTCATCAACTGCATGAAGATCGCAGGTGCATTGGTTAGTCGAAGGACATGACCTGAAACTCAAAATGACCATAACGCGTCCTGAAAGCCGTCTTCAGGATGTCCTCCTCTCGAACCCGAATCTGATGATAACCGAAACGCAGGTTAACCTTTGAAAAGAACTGTGCACCCAGTAGCTGATCAAACAAATCATCTATCCTCGGGAGTGGGTACTTGTTCTTGATCGTGACCCAGTTGAGCTCGCGGTAATCCATGTAGAGCCTCAACGAGCCATCATTCTTCCTAATGAAGAGTACCGGCGCTCTCCAAGGTGAACTGCTCGGAAGAATGAATCCCAACTCACGCAACTCGTCCAACTGTCGCTGCAGCTCACCCAACTCCATCGGTGCCATACGGTAAGGGGCCTTTGAAATAGGCGCGATACCAGGTACAAGATCGATCTGAAACTCAATATGACAGCGCGGTGGAAATTCCTGAATCTCCTGGAACACGTTGGGGAAGTCACAGACAACCGGTAATTGATCAATACAAGCGGCAACGGGCTCCTCAACGGTGTAGGACATCAAACAAGGTAACGACTCTCCCCTGGACTCGACAATTAACTGAAACTGTGGCAAGCTGGGTATGCAGAACGTAATTATACTCACAGAACAATACAATATGGTGTAATACTCAGCAAGCCAATCCATGCCCAAGATAACTTCAAAATCTTACATCGGTAGCACGTACAAGTTGGCGGGCAAGAAAATCTCTCCCATTGACACAGGGCAAGATGAATAGAAACGGCCAAATACTATAGTCTTCCCCAAGGGTGTCGATACGGTAATCCCTCACTAGAAAACTCTGTTGGTAATCCAGTCGATCGGCAAAAATCTTCAGACATGAATGAGTGAGAAACACCAGAATCAAATAGTACTCGGGTGATGCATGGAGAGACTGGAAGTATACCCTCAACGATTCCTCCGGATGACTGCCGGTCTTGCTAAGCCGCATAGAATCTAGCCTGAGCTGGCTGGGGAGGTGCCTATCCCCTAGGAGGGTGTTGTTTCTGCTGATGTCGTTGAGGGGCTCGAAACTGATGCATCGGCTGCTGAGGTCTCGAAGGCTGGTGCTGATGCTGCTACTTAGGGGGCCTCGGTGGTAGGATCTGCTGTCTCTGCTGCTGCGGTGCTCTCAACTACTGCTGCGGAGGCTGCTGTGGTGCTCTCGGCTGTTGCTGCTGAGGTCAGGGACACTCTCACCTATGGTGTCCTATCCCACCGCACTCATAACATGTATCAGAAAGCTGCCTCTGAGGTAGTGGTATTGGAGGTGCCGATGGTGCTGCTGGTGTTTTGGCGGATGGGTGGCTCCTGTATCTCTGCGGTCGTCGATGCTGCTGGGAGCTAATGGAGGGGTCCTTCCTCTTCCAACCTCTCCTCTGATCTTGATCTATCTATGTGTTGTCCCACTCAGTCTTGTAAATCTGAACCCTCCGCACTACCGCCTAAAAAGTCGGGAGCTCATGCCCAATAACACGACCTTGAAGACTGTAACGTAAGACGTTCTCGAAACGGCAAGCCTTCCGCCCCTCATCATCAACCAAATATGGCGTAAACCTAGATAGCGCCACAAAACAAGCCGCATACTGCGCCACCGACATGTCTCCCTGCACCAAGGTCTCAAACTCTAGTGCTCTCTGACGACAAATGTGGTCAGCGAAGTACTGCTGCTGAAATCGATCAATGAAATCCTTCCATGTCCAGACATAATCAGGTCCTACAACACAGGTAACGGAGGTCCACCAGTGTTCGGCCTCACCTTGTCGAAGAAATACTGCCAACCGGACCCGCTGCTGGGTCGTACACACCATAGTGTCAAAAATCTTCTCCACATCAGAGCGCCACCTCTCGACTACTGTCCGATCTGGCTCGCCACGGAAATGAGGAGGATCGAGCTATTTGAACTCTCGAAGAATGGTACTCACGCACTCCTACTCTACCTGGGCTGGTGAAACAACTGGGTGTCTGCCCTATCCCTGAAGTGCAGTCGTCACAACCTGCAACATCTGTTGTAATTGGGAGGTACTCACGAGTAAAGTCGGATCCGCACTAGTCTCAGGTGGAGGAACGACATCCTCAGGTTGGGGAGCAGGGATATCTGTAGATGGAACAGGAGCCGCAGGTGGTAAAGTGAGAGCCTCAGGTGGTGGAGTGGGAGTCGATCGGGTCACTCTCCTACGCAACATGTCTTATAGAAGAGAACAAAGGCGCCTATCAATCCTTGAAAACTCCTGAAGGCAAGTTAGGGGACTAAATCGGAAGGTTACGCACTCGGAACCTAATTTACCTAAACTCATACTAGACATGTGATGTTGTTTTGAGTTTTCCCAAGACATGTGATGTTGTTTTAAGTTGTTCCCAAGTTATGCTCTGATACCAACTTCTGTCACTCCCCGAACTCGAAAAACAGGCTTACAAAATTTCTGATCGCCAAATCCGGCACTGACAGCCTCCGCAGTACCCCATTCTCGGCTCTTGGCACCCATACACCAAGTTCCGATCCTGGGATCCTACAAGGAGGATTTTTTTTAACATCAATCTGATTCGTAATGAGCATAACCATAAGCATAACCCACGAACAATAACCACAAGAACACCATCACAAAATCCACTATGATAAAAAACTTTGAGTATAATGCGTATAAAAGGAAAATACAGGATAATGAAAATAACGGAAACTCCAGAAGCTCGACTGCACACTCCAACCGCGGCAAGGCAATGGTTGTGTCCTGGCGTCACCTGCACGCATCAATCGTGCATAAGCTTATAGAAATCTTAGAGGGTGGTGTAAGTGTGTGCGCAATATGAGCGTGCTCAGAATGCAAAGTTAGAGTAATGCGAAATCATGCTGATGAGTACATGAATGTAATCAGCCGTACCAAGGCTATACGGTGTAGGATATGAATGTTATTTGCTATGTCAAGGTCATACGATGCGAGATGCAACTCAAGCATATAAAACCTCATCCAAATCCACATATCAATGCAGCTCCTCAAATATCGGTACAGTTCTCAGTCTGAATAATCACCGGGGTTTAGTACACTCTACGCCAGCTTGCCGCCCCTATCCGAACACACAACGGGGTTAGTGGAAGAGACCTTACTATCCACCTGCTAATATCGGGCCCAGCTCATCGATAGCGGACCGATTCCTCAATCTAGTCAAACTCAACCTAGAAATTGCCCCCTCACTCAGGCGGGTAAGGTCACACCCATTTTCAACCGACCACGACACAGTGGGAGACGCAGCCTACTGGTATATGGCCCTCTCGCGCTCATGTATCCACTCGGTCTCGACGTTGGAGTCATCCTCTGGTACCATCGGGTTTAGGAATTTTCACCCAGGGACATCTATGGCGCCCCGATACTAGAAACAGTATTTCCGGTATCTAATCCAGCCATCCACGATCTGTCTGTGGAAGCTATGTCCCTGATGTCGGTAGGGCGT
Organism: Magnolia officinalis; assembly: GCA_021015155.1. NCBI lineage: Eukaryota > Viridiplantae > Streptophyta > Magnoliopsida > Magnoliales > Magnoliaceae > Magnolia > Magnolia officinalis. The sequence continues at coordinate 24,101,020 of JAJHSJ010000017.1, forward strand.
ACAGTAATTACAATCACATAAATGCAAAGTGCATGAATCACGTAGTCCAATCATGCATCAATCCTGCGCATACCGTGCGCTCATGTGGGATAACTTCGCCTATCAGGGAGTCCCATAAACCATCTGCACTATGACATATGTAATGACCAGTCACATCTCATAACAAACATATAGATGATGCGTATGGGCATGTATCATGATGTTATGTTATCACAAACTCATAATCGGGAGCGGTAGCCGGTATCGGCAATTGGCACCGATAATCGGCATCAATAATTGACCTCGATGCAAGGCGGGGTCCATAGATGGACGACTGATGATAGATCAATTAAAATCAATGGGGCCCAAGCGTTTGAGTTAACCCACTAGAGAATGATAAGGATGGGCCTAACAAGGCCTAAGGGAAGGTCACAATGTGGACGTCCAACCATCATTGCCCATCAATGTGGACCTTTAACCAACATTGCTCCCAAGGAATGGCCCACATAGGGCCAAACATATAATGGGCCCACGGCCTCGCACTAGGGTCTAATATACATCATCATGGGCCTCAATTGCATCAAATAGGCTGAATGAAACGGGCTGGATTAATTGGGCCAGTATGAATGGGCCGAATCGATTGGGCCGTATCAATGGGTCAAGTCGAATGGACCGAGTCAAATAGGCCGAGTTGAATAGGCCGAGTCCAATACACCATTCATCTATTGCTAGAGATCATTATAGAGCATACAAAAAATGAATCATATCCCAAGGATCATCTGGACCATACCACAATTAACAGTGGTGATAATGATTTCCACAATTAAATTTTTAGTGGGCCCGCCATAATATTTATTTTCCATCTAGTCTGTGCATAAGGTCATAAGGACCCGGGTATGGAGGAAAAAAACAAATATCATAATGGTCTGAAACCTCTGTAATCTCGAAGAAGGGAGTTTCAAAGGCAACCGTTCAACTCCACTGTATTATGTAGTGTGGTCCACTTGATATTAGATCTGCCTTTTTTTTTTATCTCAAGCCTTAAAATGAGCTTGCCAAAGGGTTGGACAGTCTGGATGCAACACATGCATCATGGTAGGTCCCGTAGGGATGGGCAACATAGATAAAGCACATACATCAGTGTGGGACACATACATCAGTTGGTCCCATGTGGGGCCCACCGTAATGTTTATTTTCCACCCAATCAATTGATAAGGTCACACAGACCCGTATGAAGAGGAAAAACAAATTTCATAATGATCCAAAGCTTCTGGACCCAAAAGGGGTTTCAATGGCAGACGTTCAATCACACTGTTTCCTGTGACGCGGGCCACCTGAGCTCCGGGTATGACTGATTTTGGGATGGGGCCCACTGCCTAAAGGGGCCCACCAAATGCATGACGTGGATGTTCAACACATATCACAGTGGGGCCCTCGTATGGGACCCACGTCCCTGCCCTCCGTCAACCGCAGCAGGACGCTGCTGCGCGTCCAGAGGACGTCAGCAGCAGCACCTGCTTCTTTGGTTTTTTTTTTTTTTGAAAAATAGATCTTCTATGGTTTTTCATAGGTGGGGCCCGCGTCCGGAAAATCCAACCCAACCATTGAATTCTACAACTCATGACAGACCAAACAAGCCCAATATACAGTATATTTTGGAGGGTAGAAACATCAAGGTGATTTGAATGGTAGACATCCCTATTTCTATGCTATGGCTCGCCAAAAAAATCGGATTAGCTTTGTTTTTCGGCTCAACGCCTAAAATGAGCTGAGAAATAGGATGAACAGCATGGATTGAATCTATACATCAAGGTGGGGCCTACATAAGCAGTCCACCAAAGCTTGTTGAATCAAGCTAATATTTATATTATTATTATTTTTTTATTGCCTGACAGTGCACCACACCGTCAGTTCCCACTTCACTGTTCGCCACACCACGGTGGCCACGTCTAGCGTCCTTGGACGCTGGACATTTAGGATATAACATGGTGGGTCCCACATGGACGTGGCCCACTCATTATGGATCGATCTCATATTTGTGTTTTCCTTCCATCTAGGCCCGGTAACAGGCTAGACAGTGTAGATCAAACACATCTATCAGGTGGGTCCCACAAAGGTGAATGGCATGGATAGGTTACATACTTCATGATGGGGTCTATTCGGGTGGGCCACACGCCACATCATCAAAAAGAAAACAAGGAAAGAGAGAGAGAAAGAAAGACAAGAGAGACGGTGATGGAGGGGCCTCGCCACTTTGGGTCCCTCATGATTACAACACATACATCATAATGGGTCCCACCTATAAGTGGGCCCTCAAATGCAAATTGACGGTAGATCACCCACCTATTGGCCTCCTTCTTGTTCCCTTAGGCTTGTATGCTCCTTGCCTTCGATTTTGATGGAGGTAGATGGGTATTGGAAGGTTGAGATGGGAGATGAGAAGGTGGGCCACACTTGTTGTTTTAGGGGAGCTTAGAAAGGCTTGGACGTGGGATGATTTGGGTTACTTGGGAGTGAAGAGAGGGAATGGGAGAGAGATGGAAGTGATGAGTGAAAAGGGATGGGATGAGGTGTGATGGGTGATGGGTGGAGTGATGGGGTTGTAAGAAAAGGATGGGTGGAGAGAGAGAGAGAGAGAGAGAGAGAGAGAGAGTTAACTTTGGGAATGGGAAGGGATGGGTTGTATACTCGGGGTATAGAGTGTACTTGACTTGTACTTGACATTGATTGATTAATTTATTGATGAGACATCTTGTAGAGATTCTCTCGAAATTCACAACACGCAGCGTTTTTCTCGAAATGAACGTGGGCCCGCATCTTCTAGCCCAGGTATCGGATTAGTGCGCGAATCATGGCGTTGGAACCGCGGCGACAACGCGGTTGTTAAGATACAAGTTTCAGGTCTAGCTGACTTCGGTATGTAAGTCTTGGCTTAGGATCGCGCGCAAACGCCGGATACAGGTCGAAGGTTGCTGGAATTCGACCGGGAGGACTGCGGAAGCCTACGGAACGGTACGGACTAGGATACGAGTCTTACATATTTAATCGGGAGATACCCTTGATTTTAATGCAAAGTATAAATAGTGGAAAATAAGAGTGCTTCATATGAATGAAATAACTAGAATGAACTCACCACTTAAGGGTGATCAATATATTCTAAATGCATAAATGGTCCATAAGCTTGTAGAGGTGGAGCCTTTGAAGAAATGTAAGGTGCAGTTGAGAGGGTGTGGATCCCTAAAGGCACAGGCCTCAAGGTCAATCAGTTACCAGAGGTATACGGGTCCTTATGGGGTAATCCCTAAGCCCAACTAATGTTGCATATGGAACCTTTATAGTAACGTTATATGTTTCCTCCTCATTCTAATGCAAATTGGTAAATGATAAGGGGTACAAAGATTTACATGGTTCGATAAGTAACAGTATAAAGCTTTCATTAAAATGAGAGAAATTAGAAATATAAGTGTTAGGATGTGTTAGGCATGAGATAAGTAGCGTAGTAATGTATTATGCACGAGATAGGGAGCTTAGGGTTGTGTTCAGGAAGGCAGGGAGTGTAGAGTTGTGTCCATAAAGAACACATAGTTGAGTCCTCATAAGAACCTAAGTCCTCTTTCATTACAATCTCCTTATCCTTCCGTGCTTTCTTATAACCAATATCAAGTACGTATTTCTGATACGTTTCATTCATAATATCTCTTAGCCTTTAAAGTAGACTCGACTTGATGTGGCTAACAACAAACTCACTACTTATCTTACCGCTTTCTTGACGATAATGTCTCCCCATTCTCTTAGAAGTTGCTTTATAATAATTAATCCCATTCTCCTCAAAACTTGCTTAAAATTAACTTATTGCCTCAGGAGAAATGTTATATGTGTGTTCAGACCTATATGTCTTTATTTTGAAAGCCCTAGTGTCATTTACTATTGATGCGTGCATCATCCAACTATAATTTTTTATAAGACATCTAACTATGTATCTCTGCTTGTTTGATTTCAAAACCTTATACTGGAAGTGGTTTCACATTACATACTTGTTCAAAATATTCTTTAGTTGGCACTTATCCTTAAACATTTATCTTATAGTTATTTCATTGGGGTTATCCACCACATTCGGATATCTTAAAAGATCCACGTTAACGAATGCAACATCGGCTAGACGTATATCTAGTAGTAAGATATCAGATGACGTTATCACAATATTCACTAAAGCATGTCCCAGTTGAGTTGATGATATAGGAATATCTCTATATTCTTGACTGATTGATAAGCCTATATTCAGGTTACATGATGATGGAGCAAAGTTAACTAAATGATCATGACATAGTGCATTGATTGATGGGCTGGGGATATTTGTACAATCCTCACTATCTAGCAAGTGAAAAGATGGCCTGTACAATTGTCGACCATTAGATCATGACACTGTGAGTTGGTTAATAGGTCAGGAATATCTATATAGTCTTTGCTATCCAGCAAATGAAAAGATGGCCGCTCATAACTATCAATCATTGAATCATATCTAGGTGCATTGGTTGATGGCACGGGATACCTATATACTCATTGTTATTCAAAAAGTGAAAAGATTTCTGCTCAAAATTGTCTATGGCTGGAATATGTCTTGGTGCGTTAGCTGATGGCCTAAGATTATCTATACAGTCTTCCCTATCTAATAAGTGAAAGGATGGTCGCCTACAACAATTGACTATTTAAACATGTCTCGGTGCATTGGTTGATGGCCCATACATATTTGTACAATCTTTGTTATCCAACAATCGAAAAGATGTCTGCTCGTAACACACAAAAGTGGATCCTGATTTAGGGATGTATGGGAATATGTTCAGGGTAACTCTAAACAACAAGCTCGATATCATGACGCATTATGTTTGAATTACTATGAATGTGTGTGCTCCGCTCTTGGACAACAGTTGTACACCTGACTTTCTCTATATACAGAGGTATTTAAAAATTTGGATTCTGTCAAAAGAAAATAATATATGTTAGTACATCTTCATCGTCTTTGATAGTGAGTGGAGGAAATGATCGATGACACGCCCGGGGTACACAACATTCATTCTCACATTATATTCATCAATGTTGTGTCCATAATCTTATGCATTTTTGCTATAATATCATAGTAGATAATTTAAGTGCTCATAACAACATATTTTGAGTCTCTACCCTTATATGAGAAACTCTTATTTTCATATAGACTCTCCATCATAATAGCATAGGATTGAGTAAATAGTCATGATCTTCAACTTTGGGTGTACCTGAAAGGGGGAGGAGGGATTATTATGCTTACAATAACAATAGGTTCGTGGTTGTCATGTACTGAGGTTAAAGTTTGTCACGTACAGAGGGTTAGGGTTAACATGTAGTAAGGGTCGTGATTGTTATCCATTAAGGGTCATGTTTTTCATCTAATAAGGGTTGTGGTTGATTCAGAGCTGACACCAAAATAAATTTGGTTTAATCAATATGTTTGCGATACAACGCCATTAAAAATGGGTTATTACTATTATCCATTTTCTTAATTCTTATGTTGATATTGTAGGCGTAAGGTCGGTAAGTAGTAGGACCGAAAATAGAAGACTCTAACTATCGTTCATTCAAAGATAAAAAATGTCAGAGAATGGAAAGCAGGAGACAAGTCCACTGAAAAATAGTGTGTGCATGCATGGTAGCAAATCTCGTGGAGGAAGCTTTGAAAAAGTAGAATTTTTTAATAAACACCATTGGAGAAAATAACACCAAAGAATGGCATGCTGGAAACTTGAACATCGAAGATGGAAGTAGGCCAGAGAATGGTGGTGGGTCCCATAAAGGAAGCTTCTAAGGAAAAAAAAAAAGAGCACTTGAAAAAAACTACAAAAGATAGAAATGAGATCTCTCAATGTACTTGGCCCTACTATAGGGTCTTTAAATGCTACTTGTAGAGCCCACTATCGAGTATGTATTGAATTTACTTCTATCATTAGATTCAAAAATAAATTTAAGAGCATGATCCTAAGAATAAAGCACGTCAAAAAAGTGATCATACTTGTTGGGGGAAAAATAATTCGACCTATAAAAAGGGATCAACTTTACAACTAGCACGGACCCAATGGGCAAACTACTTATGAGACGTTTACTGGTCAAGAAAGGCCGACCTAAAGTAGGTCGGCACAGACATAGGCCCGCTTAACCAATAGCCGACCTTTGATAGGTCGGCACAACTACACGACGATTATAGGTCAGTGATAGGTCGATTATAGGTCAACTCGATCATAGGTCGGCTATAGCTAGGCCATAGGTCAGCACTATCTCCGACAAGGCTAATGGCCATCGGAGGTCAACTAACGTGAATGTTGATCTGTTAAATGACTTTAGGCGTATGTCGATCTACCGAACAACTCGATATTACCTAACTCTAGGGTATGGCATGCCTCCACTGTTTGACCTCTCGGACCTTGCCCCAAATGAATAGCCCGAGGATCTCTTGAACTGCCCGAAGATCTCTCCCAATATCTTCGGGAGATAAGACCAGGTCCCATGGATCTCGGGTGTCCGTTATCTTGGGGAGATCCTTGGCGGATCTGGATATCCGTGTGGGAAGATCTCCAAAGTATCAGGAATCTTGAATGGAGAAGATTTCCTACTATGTGATCATCCCTCTCATATAAATAGAAGAGCCTTTAGCCATTATAAGGTACGCATACTCTATCTAAAACACGACTGGTGACTCTTATCCAAAGAGATCATCTCCTTCAAAGACCCAAGGTCCTGACTTAGGCATTGGAGGGTCCCCTGTACTAGCCAGGGTTTCCTTTGTCTCTTTTTCTATGTGCAGGTTCTCGAGAGTCTAGCAAGGAGGGTCTACTGGAAAAATGCATCAATATTTTGGCGCCATCCATGGGAAGGAAATCAAAGTCGTTCCCTACTTTACTAAAGAGACTACAATGGCCATAGGGAAGAAGAAGACCTGAATCTCCCCTGTTGAACCTAACCTAATCCCCCCCCCCCCCCCCCCTCTCCTCCCAGCCTGATAGTCATCAGGGTTCCTCTTGCCAACATCAGGCTGATTCTAGCCCCGGGAGGCAAGGATAGCGGTCTCGCATCAAAGGAGGTCTATTGAACTCCCTCAAGCAGCAGGTTGAAATGTTGAATAACAACATGACTTTATGAGGCAATTATTGGAACAACTGCAGCCTCAGCACGTACAGAAGACCAATAGGGAGGATGAACAAACATGCCACAATCCTCTCCAGCCTTCCAGCACACATGCCGCCTCTTAGAGGATCCGACAATAAGGCTTAACCAAACCAGCTCCATCTCATATTTCTGGGACTGTAGCTTTGCCTGCGTCCGACCTACGCTACAAGCTAGACGGGAAGAAACGCAGCAAAGCCCCATTTGAAGTTACTGCCGAAAGCGGTGAGCCTTGGGAGGTCGAGCTCAAGGATTTACGTGGCCAGATCGGGGACATGCAAGAAGCTTATGGCACGAATGTACCGACTCTGATGGAAGCAATAATGGAGGAATCCGAACCTCCATTTACTGCCGACATCATATGGGCACGACTGCCAGACAAGTTCCATTTACCTCAAATCACTCCGTTCTTAGAAAATACTGACCCATCAGAGCATATAGAGTCCTTTAGGGTCTATATGGAACTCTACAGCACATCTGACATAGTAATATGCCGAGCTTTCTCCCTAACCCTAACTGGAGTTGCCCAGCTGTGGTTCAAGCAATTGAAGCCGAACTCAATTAGCTCTTTCTTCCAACTTGGCCAAATCATCATCACAAACTTTATCAGGGGAAAGAAAAGACTCAAACTGGCCGCCCACCCCCTTCATGTCATTCAGAAGGATGGCGAACTTCTGAAAGATTACATCGAACGCTTCAACCTAGAAGCGTTGTAAGCCCAAAAGTGTACTGAAGAGCTCGCCTTAACTACGATCATGGGAGGACTGAGAGATCTCCAATTCCTCTTCTCATAGGACAAAAACCCTCCAATGGCAATGACCGATCTACTGAATGGGTCGCAGAAATATGATAATGCTGAAGAAGCCCGTGTCCTACAAGAGGCCGTCCAGAACAAAGCTCCCCCGACCAAAGAACAACAGACGAGGACAGAACCAAGTTCGGCCGCTACGAACAGAAAGAGGAAGGATGACCAATCATGCGACAACCATCGACCGAATAAATGGCCTAAAAATAGGTTCAAGACATACACTCCTCTCAATAAAATGCCCGAACAAATCTTGATGGAAATTCAGGACAAGCGCATCCTTACTTGGCCAAGCAAGTTGAAATCTGATCCTAATAAAAAGAGCAAAAGAAAATACTGTTTCTTCCATCGGGATCACGGTCATTTCACGCTCGACTGCTTCGACTTCAAGCAAGAAATCGAGGTGCTTATTTGTAGCGATCACCTTGAAGAGTACGTCAGTCATTAAGAAGATCGGGCTACGAAGAAAGACGCGCAGCCCATCAATAATGAACCAACAGGAGAAATCCACACCATCTTCGAAGGCCCTAGGGGTGGAGGAGATTCAAATCAAGCTCGGAAAGTCCATGCACAAAGCATTGTTCATTCTGACTTAGAACATGAAATCCTCACAACCAGTCGACCTTCGAAAGAGCAAAAGGTGGAGACTTGCAGCCTGACCTTTATCGAAGAGGACCCCCGAGGAATCCACCATCCACACGATGACATGCTCATGGTCACCCTGACCATAGCCAATTGTAAAGTATTCCGAATCCTCGTGGACACCGGATCGTCGATAAACATCCACTTCGCACAGGCATTTGATAAAATGAGAGTTGGTCGGTTTAGACTTCGACCTGTCAAGACTCCACTGCTCGGTTTCTCTGGTGGTAAGGTCGTACCAAAATGATTAATACAACTTCCACTAACGGCCGGAGACGGGCAGAACCAGGTGACTACGATATAAGCTTCTTGGTAGTAGATTGTTCGTTCGTCTACAATGCAATCTTTGGCCGACCATCTCTTAACATCCTGTGAGTTGTAGTCTCAACCTACCACCTAGCCATGAAATTTCTGACTGAATAGGGCGTTGGGACAATTAAAGGAGACCAACATGAAGCCCGGCAATGCTACACGATGGTGCTAAGGGCTTCACACTAGACGATATCTGTCACCTTTTTAGACCCTCGCGAGGATCTAAAGAAAGAGAGTCTCCTATGGAGGATCTTTTTCTCATCCCGATCAACGATTCTAACCCATCAAGAACGGTCCAAGTTGGGTCATCCCTGGTGCCTCCATTGTGGGATAGAATGATAGCCCACCTTCGACATTATGCAAATATTTTCGCATGTTCTCATGAGGATGCCCGGCATCAACCCAAAAGTCATCATGCATCGCCAGAATGTCGATCCCAACCACCAACCGATTGATAGAAGCATCACGCGCTCGGCCCCAAATGATATGCAGTGATCGGGGAGAAGTCGACAAACTTCTTAAAGTCGGATTCATCAAGGAAGTTTACTATCCAGACTGGATAGCCAACATAGTTTTAGTCAAAAAATCTAATGGAAAATGGCGGGTCTGTGTTGACTACATAAACCTAAACAAAGCCTGTCCCAAAGATAGTTTTTCCCTTCCTCGAATTGATCAGCTTGTCGACAGCACTGTAGGGCATGAACTAATTAGTTTTATGGATGCTTATTCTAGTTATAATCAAATTGTAATGCATCCGTATGATAAGACAAAAATAACTATTGTCACTGACAAAGGTCTTTATTATTACCGAATTATGCCGTTTGGATTGAAAAATGTCAGAGCCACTTATTAGCGGCTAGTCAACAAGATGTTCGCCCACCAAATAGGGTAAACCATGGAAGTCTACATTGACAATATACTTGTTAAGAGAATCAAGGCCACGGACCATACTTTTGATCTTGAGAAAATGTTTCTCATTCTTCATGAATACGAGATGAAGTTAAATCTGAGCAAATGCGCATTCGGGGTTAGCTCGGGAAAGTTCCTCGGTTTCTTGGTCAGTCAATGAGGGATCGAAGAAAACCCTGAAAAGATTAGAGCTCTGCTTAACATGGATTCACCGAAGACAACCAAAGACGTCAAACAGCTTACAGGAAGAATCACCGCACTTAATCGCTTCGTGTCCCGAGCTACAGACAAATGTCTCCCCTTCTTCAAACAGCTGAAGGGGAAATAGCTCATGCATTGGACAGAAGAATGTAAAACAACCTTCCAAAAGCTCAAACAATATCTAAGGTCGCCTTCATTACTCTCCAAACCTGAGTAAGGAGAATCTCTACTGCTATACTTGGTTGTTTTTTATGCAGCGTTAGCTCGGCTTTAATTAGGGAACACGCAAGAAAGCAATTCCCGATATACTAAGTTAGCAAAGCCCTAGTTTTAACCGAGACTAGATACCCAAGTCTAGAGAAATTGGCGTTGGCATTGGTCATCTCTTTTCGACGTTTGCGGCTATACTTCCAAGCTTACACCATCATCTTCTTAACCGATCAACCTCTCCGTCAAGTACTCCAAAAGCTAGAAGCTTCAGGAAGGCTGACCAAATGGACGATTGAGTTAAGCGAGTTTGATATCAAATATCAACCCCGAGCAGCTATTAAAGGTCAGGCAGTGGCTAACTTCATTGTCGAACTAACTCCTTCATCCGGACAAGAAACCGATCTACCTAAGTTAGAATCTGTCACAGACGTTTTACCTGATCACCCATCTGACTCCTAGGTCAATCTCAACCTACCCAAGTGGATGCTCTATGTTGATGGCTCATCCAACTCTAAGGCAAGTGGGGTCGGAATAATCCTGGAGACCCCCGATCATATATGCATGCAATATGCCTTAAGATTTGGAGTTCGAGCCTCCAACAATACAGCAGAATACGAAGCTTTGCTTATCAGACTTAGGCTTACAGGCAATATGGGAGCTCAACACCTCGAAGTCTTCAGCGACTCCCAGTTGGTCGTCAATCAAATAGTTGAAGCATACCAAGCTAAGAAGGAACACATGAAAGCTTATCTGCGGAAAGCCAAAGTATTGATCGAAAGATTTCAAAAATGCAACGTAGCCTTGATCCCTTGAGTGGAAAATTTCAAAGCTGACATGTTAGCAAAGCTAGCCACCGTGGATGAAGATGATATTCTAAGATCCATCCCAATCGAATTCCTTATTAAACCAAGTATTGACGAGGCTGACCTCTCCTTAGCTCTTCTAGTAAGCTCAGAACTTACTTGGATGGATCCAATCGTCGAGTACCTCAGGGAAGATAAGCTACCCAAAGACCAGATAGAAGCACGCAGACTACGGAGCAAAGCAACTCACTAGACCATGGTCAACAACATCCTCTACAAGAAAGGATTTTATCTCCCTTATCTCAGATGCCTCCAATCAGATGAAGCAGAGTACATTTTAAGGGAAACCCTTGAGGGCATCTGTGGAAACCACTCAAGAGGACGGGCCTTAGCCCATAAGGTCATTCGACATGAATACTATTGGCCGACCATCCAGACCGATGCTCAGCAGTTTGTTCGAAAATGTGACAAATGCCAGCGTTTCATAAATATACCTCAGCGGCCTCCCGAAGAACTCACACCTATGACCGGGCCATGGCCATTTTCCCAGTGGGGAATTGACATCATCGGTTCTCTCCCAACTGGCAAAGGTCATACCAAGTTTTCCGTGGTCGCGGTTGACTACTTCATGAAATGGGCTAGAGCCGAACCTCTAGCAAAGATAACCGAGAAAAAGATTACAAACTTTGAAAAAGATTACAAACTTTGTTTGGAAAAATATCATATGCAGGTTCAGGATTACTCGCATGATCGTCTCTAACAACGGAAAACAGTTCGATAACAAGCAGTTCCAAGGGATGTGTGAAAACCTTGGAATCCGCAATGTTTACTCCTCACCGCGACACCCACAAGCCAATGGACAAGTCGAAGCAGTCAACAAGATCATCATGCATCACCTCCGAACCAAGCTTGAAAAAGCCAAGGGAGCGTAGACCGAAGAACTCTCTAATGTCCTTTGGGCATACCAAACTACCGATCAGACGGCCACTGGGAAAACTCCCTTTTCTTTAGGTTATAGAGCAGAGGTAGTCTCTCCAGTAGAAATTGGGTTACCAACAACTCGGATAGAAGCATTCAACGAACAACTGAACTCCGAGCAAATATCATTAAGTCTCGACCTTCTCGAGGAAAGGAGAGAACTAGGTCAGATCCGAACCACTATTCGTCAAGAACAAGTGGCGCGTTTCTAAAATGTCAGGGTGAATGTTAGGAGGTTCCAAGCTGGTGACTTAGTCCTTTGAAGAACCTTCCAAAACACTAAGGAGCTAGGGTCGAGAACTTTGAGCTTGAATTGGGAAGGGCCCTACGTAGTAACAAGTACAAGCCGACCTAGATCCTACCGCCTAGAAAATCTGGACAGTCAGCTCCTGCCTCATCCTTGGAACATCAAACATCTCAATGAAAGTGCCCTGGTTTATCAATTAGCGTGAGTGTTGAGTCAGTTAGACTACAGAGCCTAATAGGAAGATCATTTCAAGCGTCTGCCTCAACCGGATGTGTGCAAGCTCACCACAGGTAAATTTGAGCCTCACATCCCTTGTCCCAAATCACTGGGTATACTAAAACCCTTAAAAAATATTAGAATATCATAGGATTCTTCGGGTAAGAAAATATTATCAAAATAGGAAAATTATCTAAGTTTTCTTGCATTGTCGATTTTATCGATACACATCTCGATATGATCGACCTGCGCTGTCGAGTCCTCGATGCTTCATCGATACCATCGAAAAGAGGACCAAATATGTCTGGCAACCTTATACATATCTAGACGAATTATCAATGTATCGATACAACTATTGATATCATCGATATTCAAATTTCGAGTCTATCGGAAGTGACTCGATAATATCAACAGGCAGAATTCCGGTGCCTCTGTTTTTCTTAAAGAATATCATATAAGCTTCGATATATCGAAGCCTCCTCAATACCATCGAAGTTCAAACCTCGATGATATCGATCTTGGGCGCCAAGTTCTCCAGCAAAATATTTCAGGATGTTTTATCTATGATCGGGGGTCTCTCGATAGAATCGATATTCAAATATCGATGATATCGATGCCGTATCGATTTCATCGAACATGGACATAAACCGTCTAGCAAGCTTCATGGAAAATCCTTTTAATTTACAGATGCATCGACATAGCTATCGATATCATCGATATCCAAATTCCAACGATCTTGAAGGTCCCTCAATCACTCATAAAAACCTGAAATATTTCAAGGCAAGTCTCTCTCATTTTTCAAGTGTCGATGGATCGAACCTCTCATCAATGGAATCGGAGTTCGAAATCTGATGACATCAACAATCGTTTCGATTCATCGACCAGCTGGTAAAAGGTTTCAAAAGCGTATGACATTGAGTTCGAGTCATCGAGCGGACCATCGATGCTATCGAGAGTATACGCTCGATGATATCGAACCTGCTCGATGATATCGAACTCTGTCATAAATGTGACCGTTTTATATTGTTGAAACCTTTTGCCTATATATAGAAGACTTGTCTATTGTTGCTATGAGAGAAAGAAGAGAGATTTTGAGTGTTTAACCTTAGATCTTATACCCAAAGCCCTTTCTCTCAAGGGAGTCCATCCTTCAATCCACCCTTATCATTGATATTCAATAGAGTGGATTGGGGAATGAACTTCCTCATTCAAGGATCCTCCAGCTACTACCTTAATGGCAGATCATTAAACTAGGATGCCTTGAATGCATATATAATTGAAATCGCTCTATCTTCCTTATAGGAAAATCTTTTGAGAGTAGGATTTCATCATAACCTTGACCCAACCCGTCGTCATGCATTGGTACATCTTTTGAGTTGCAGATCAAGGAGACCAAAGACTCTTCATCAACAAAGGAGGAGATCTTCGTCAACATGCTTAATGGGACTCATCCACTTATCTGTAAGTATCTAGAGTCCAGAGGACACTTGTGATAATTCCTTTTTAGGATTGGGTCTTAGGTGTTTCTCACCCTTTGAAGCCCTCGTAGGAGGCCTCCGGTGGGAGTGTACGTGGTGGGTGCATTGTGTGGATCCTTACTCTGTGAAGAGAATAAACATCTGGTTAAAGGTGAACCAGTCAAAACCTTAGGTTTGAGGTGAACCGTGTGAAACCTCGGGTTTAGGGTAAATCGCGTAAAACCTCCGGTAGGGTCTTATGGAAGATCCTTGGCCAGTGTGCTTAAAAGTGGGTGCGTTGTGTCGACCCTTGCTCGTGAGAGCATAAACAGTCAGCTTCAGTGTAGGTTGTAAAGGTTGAAGGTGAACCTGATTTAAAACCTTAGGTTTGAGGTGAACCGCTGTGAAACCTCCTTAGTGAAATCCGGCACACTCAAGGGTTGAGTGCGTCTGCCAGGAGTGGAGTAGACTGATCGTCGAACCACTATAAAAATGATTGTGTTTGAGATTGCTATTTTTCTGAATGTGTGATATACTTTTATACTTCTATATCTGAATATCTGAGATCACACCTCACACACATACACAGTCATATCCATCATAAACTAGCTTGCATATTGTCCACTTCTTAAATAGTTTGTGATTGGATCCTCTACCGGACTTGGAAGCCAGTAGAGTTATTTTTGAGTAATCCTAATATGTGCTTGCTGATTAAGATTAGTGTAATAGGATTTTAAATAAACCATAAAAACTTTAAAAGTCCTATTCACCCCCCTCTAGGACATATTGGCATATTCTTACTTCAACTAAAGTGGTCTTCACCGCTATTTCACTCAATATTTATCATCCTTAGCAAGCTGATTCGAAGTTTACTGTACACCGATCATATTCGAGATAGTGTAAATAAAAATTCCACAGTACGGTTTCTGTTGGGGACGACCCACTTACAAGATCCGACCTACGACCGATCTCTCTTAAGGATCCGAGCTACTTATTGAATTCGACCCTAGTCTGATCTACCTAACTTGGAAAAATCTGCGAATGAACACACTATTTCAAAAAATAAAAGGGTAAATTCTATTGATAAACTCCCAAGAGCATAATTACATCAGGCTACATTGAAAGACAAAAAGGAGGGGTACAAAAAGGGGGCCGATCGTCAAGCCTCGGGGACTATTCTGGAGGTACATCGTCACCAGATGCGTCGGAGCCCGAGTCAGCATCTTCAAAACCAGAGAGGTCTACCTCTGGAAAGGCCTCCTTGATCTCCTCGATGCACTTCGAGAAGCTCAGCTGGTACAAAGAATTTCTGTCTTTCGTATATGGCTGGGAAGACTTGTATTCTTTAAAAACATCCTCCTGAATTGGGGCGATAAGTGATCGGGTTTCTGCCTTAATCTTATGGAGCTTCGCCTTGGTCTCCCTAAGCTTTGCGTAAGTGTCCTCAAGCTTCGCCTTTAGCTCAGCCTCCCGCTGAGCCGACTTGTCAGAAGCCTCCGCAAGAAGCTTCTTTGTGGCGTCTAGCTTGGCCTCTAAAGAAGAAGTGTGAGCCTCCACAGCAACAGCCGCAACTTGGAACTGTTCGACTTCAGATTCCTTCTGCACGAGCTTTTGATCAGTCTCGCATATTTGCCTTTGTAGCTAAGTGATGTTACGATGCACCTTTAGCATACAAGGGGCAAGCTGTCAAAGAAAAGAAAGAAAGAATGTGCAAAGTCGAATAAACAGGGAGAAAAATAAACTACTTATGGAAACGCACTTACCCCAAGAAGGGTCTTCATCGCAAATGCAAGGATCACACTTGCGGGAGAGTCCAACGTGTTGAGGAATTCCCTCTTGGGCATGTTCTGATCAGCCTAAGGTAAGAGCTCCTCTATGGCTCTGCAAACACTTCGACTCTCCTCCCCCTCCCGAACCTCTGAAGGACCAGTAGAAGGTTGGCTAGTCTCTTCAGTCTCGACAAGTCAAGCCCTACAGAAGGCTCGGTAGCTCCCTGGACCTCCGTAGAAGGAGACTCCTCACAAGCGGTCATCTCGACCGTCACAGCAGCAGCAACAGCAGGGGCAGGCTCCGTTGTCGCTTCCTCATCTCTGCCCTCTACAATGATAGTAGGAGACGAAGGACCAACCCTCCCCTGAATCTTAGAGGTCGTCTTCTTCTTCTTCTTCTTTAGCGCCGCAACTTCCTTAAGGGGTGACGCCTGACATTTGGAAATGGGTCTCAACAGAGGGCGAGTTTCAGGCATTTCTGCATCACAATAAGAGGAAACTCAATTACGAAATTTCATGAAATTTCACCAAGTCCTATAGGTCGGTTAAAGTCCTTACCAAAGCTCTTATCGATGAGAGTGGAGTCTAAACCCAACTTAAGCAGAAGCTTAGGCTGAAAGAGCACTCACTAAGACCTCTCTTCCTTCCCTAGTGATCTTGCTGCTTTGATTCGAGCAAGAGACCCAGCGTTCAGCAGAGTCAGATACTTGGGAATAGCTGCAAGAGGAGAAAAGACACGCGCAAACAAGTCAAGAACATTCAAAGATCGACCAACTAAGGAAGAACTAAGGAAGAGTTAAGTTCGAGGAATGCTAACCTGGTTCAGTGAGCACCGAAGGGACTAAATGTTGATGAAAGGTCAGGTCTGCCACTTCCTAACATCTAGAGGCCCAAAACCACTTGTCCCTCCAACTCTTATTGGACGATGGGGGGTCGGTGATAAGGCTTCTTTCCCTCACCAAGCAGAGAGATAATACCAGCCTGGGTGATAGTTGTTCGGCTTCAACTGGTATAAGTGGAGGAACTCCTTGACAGTGAGTTTGGGTTGCTCTAGCTCGGACCATAGGACAACACGGCTGATCAATTCCCTCCATCCATTGGGATCAATGTCCCAGGGCCAAGTCCAGACGAGCGAGCACCCGCCGAACTATACCTTATAGAGGGAGCCTGAGGCCGCATTGAAGGGCGACCTGAAAGATGGCAACATCTCCCTCCGAAGGACGATCAGGAAGTTCGTACGGCAGAGGAACCTAGAGGTTCACTGACTCGGGAATATGGTATCCTAACCTAATCCGAGCCAGATCGGCCTTAGTAAGGGTCGAGGTTACGGGACCCTTTATCTCCTCCTCGCCAAATGACCCCTCTACATCCTCTTCGTCAAATACGTTACGCTCCTCCCTTATTGGCCTCTCTACCGGGGACTTCTCCATCACCCTCGACTACTGTGACACCCGAACATTGGCGTCGCCATCATCATCAATGACGACGGAAGGTTCGACATTGTGTGAAGGCTACTCACCCCATTGTTGCGATCGGAGACCCCCTCCCATAAATTAAAGGAGTCAGACATGGCTATCTTTATAAATGTTAAAAGTCACTAACGAAGGAAAAAAGAAAGGGAGGGGGAAGATAAAGAAATAGAGCTCATTAAAGAGAAGATGTCGCCCGACCGCTGGTGAGTACAGTCGCCGAAAATCGCCGCTGTTAATCTAAGGAAGACGACTGGAATGGGAAAAATGTAAATGGACCCTTTGAAAAACATTAGGGCTTTCCTTATTTAGGAAGGCCACGTGGTAGCGCATGAGTGTGCCCATCAATGCAGGTTCCATACGACATCCCCTCAACAACCCTGTTTCAATGCGTGGCGCGACCCTACTCGTCATTCGGCCTTAATATCGAGAATTGGCCACGTGTCAATCTCTAGTTGGTCTGACATTGAAACAGCGGCCTGGCAGACCACGTGACCTTGAGCCACAGAATGCCACCTTGACTACGCCGTACATGATTATCAACACGCCTCGACTTCTGTGCTGGCCTTCATACTCAACATTTTTGACAGTATAACTCGACCTAAGCTACATCTAACTTACTTCCCAAGTCTATAAAGATCGACTCAAAAGTAAGGGGGGCTTACTACTGGGGGGGAAATATTTTGACCTATAAAAAGGGGGTCAACTTTACGACCAGCACGGATCCAATGGGCAAACTACTTATGAGACATTTACTGGTCAAGAAAGGACGACCTAAAGTAGGTCGGCACAAACATAGGCTCACTCAAGCAATAGTCGACCTATTTAATAGGTCAGCACAACTGCATGATGGTTATAGGTCAACGGTAGGTCGGTTATAGGTCGACCCGATCATAGGTCGGCTATAGCTCGGCCATAGGTCAGAACTGTCTCCGACAAGGCTAATGGTCATCAGAGGTCAAGTAAGGTGAACGCTGATCTATCGAACGACTTCACGCATATGTTGATCTATCGAACAACTCAGTATTACCTACCTCCAGGGTATTGCACGCCTCCACCGTCCGACATCTCGGACCTTGCCCCGAACTAACAGCCCGAGGATCTCTTGAATGGCTTGAAGATCTCTCCCAAGATCTTCGGGAGATAAGATCAGGTCCCATGGATCTCGGGCATCTGTTATCTTGGGGAGATCCCTGGTGGATCTGAATACCCTTGTGGGAAGATCTCCGAAGTATCAGGAATCCTGAACGGGGAAGACTTCCTACTATGTGATCATCCTTCTCATATAGATAGAAGAGCCTTTAGCCATTGTAAGGTATGCATACTCTATCTAAAACACGATTGGTGACTCTTTTCCAAAGAAATCATCTCCTTCAATATATCCAAAGTCCTGACTTAAGCATCGGAGGGTCCCCTGTACTAGCCAGGGTCTCCTTTGTCTCTTTTTCCGTGTGCAGGTTCTCGAGAGTCTAGTAAGGAGGGTCTACTGAAAAAATGCATCAACAATGCTATAGGAATGTGTTAATATTGAACGAACACCATTATATTTTTGTTAGCTATAGATAACTTGAATTATAAATAAATTAGAAATTTTCAATTGAAATAGTAGACCAGGAAGCGAATGAGCAAATCCAATTAACCCTTAATATGCTACATCATAAATCATAGTGGGCCCTATATCTTCTCGAATCAAATTTGCCATACAGTAAACTTAATCAACCCTTAATATGCCATGTCAAAAATCATAGTGGGCCTTGTATCTTATCCGCACCCAAAAGCGAATTCAGATACAACTATTATGGCTAAGGCGCATTTACGTCTGTAAATAATAATAATAATAAAGAAAATAAAATAAAATGTCAGGTAATCATAAATTTAAAAAATAAAATTAAAAAAAGGAGGCTAAGATGCGGATTTGATACTGACAGGTTGAGTAGCGAGTCGGTTACTGAAGTGACGTCACCAAGTTATGTGGGCCCACTATGATGTATGTGTTATATCCAAACCGTCCATCCATTTTTAGATATCATTTTTGGGTATGAAACAAAGAGAAATTTCCTACTATACGACCCATTTATGGCCCACCAGCCATTTGAAGCCCACCTCTTTTTAAGCTTCCAAGAATACTCCCCTATGTACGACCGACTTTTCAAGGGACCAAAATACCCCCGTCATTCATTCCTTCCGGAGGCCGATTGGCTGGGGTGTGAAGACGAGAGCTGACTTTCCTCGACATGGGCCCCACAATGATGTATTTATTATATCCACACCGTTCATCCATATTTTGAGATAATTTCAAAGCATTATCAGATAAAAGAATCATATCCAAAGATCAACTGGACCACACCACAAATATCAACGGGAAACTTGATTTTCACTGTTAAAAATTTCATAGGGCCCACCATAACATATATATTTCCATCCAATCTATTCATAAGGTCACAAAGACCTGGATGAAGGGGAAAAACAAATTTCATATTGATCTAAAACTTCTGTGACCCTTGAAGGATTTCAATGGTAGACGTTCAATCCTCCACTACCTTTTACGGTGTGGTCTATTTGATAGCTAGATCTGTCTTATTTTTCATCTCAAGCCTTAATACAAGTTCGCCAAATAGATGGACGGTTTGCATATAACACATACATCATAATGAGACCCACAAAAAGCCGTGGGGATTACAACAGCAAAACATAAAAAATAATAATAATAATAAATAAATAAACTAGGAACATAAGGCTACAGGGTTTTCTATGGCTACGGATTATAACTGTAGCCATAGTCGTAGCCATTTCGATATGTCCTTTCATATGTATTGAAGGTCTTTCGATATCTCTTTCGATATGCATCGAAGGTCTTTCGATTAATCGAAAAAGGTCCAGAACTGTCTAGCGAGTTTGCCTAAAAAATCCTGCAATTTTCAATACATATCGAAAAGTATTCGATATGTATCGAAGGTGATTTTACCAATAGCTACGGATTATAACCGTAGTCATAACTGTAGTCTGTGCCAGTCTATGATATTTTTTTTTATTTTTTATTTTTTTACATGGAGAACTTTATTCTTCCGACAATTTTCTATAATACATACATACAGATATATATATATAAAAAGCTTTCTTTTTTCTCTTTTTTTTTTTCATTTCTTTCTTTATTCATTTAACAAGAATATCTTATAAACCAAAATTAGTTACTTGACATACCCTATATGATTTTGGGGTAGGAGAAGCTACTTTAGCCAACCACCCTGGTTATTTTTCAAGATTCCATCAGGTCAATGGTCGAAAATCAATTTCATTCACTTCGCGTTCAATTTCAATCGATTCACAGTCAATTTCGTTCATTTCATTTACTTCGCGATCATTTCTATGCATTTCACGGTCATTCCCGGCAATTTCGTGTTGATTCACAGTCATTTCCATGCATTTCATGATCAATTCCCGGCCGTAAAGTGAAGTGAATTGACCATGAATGTAAACGGAATTTCCGGATATGACCGTGAAATGCATAGAAATGGTCGTGAAGTGAACAGAATTGATCATTAAATGCTTGAAAATGGCCATGAAGTGAAGTGAATTGACCGTGAAGTGCATCGAAATGACCGTGAATGTAAACGGAATTGCCGGATATGATCGTGACATGCATGGAAATGGCCGTGAAGTGAAGAGAATTGATCGTGAAATGCTTGAAAATGGCCGTGAAGTGAAGTGAATTGACCGTGAAGTGCATCGAAATGATCGTGAATGTAAACGGAATTGCCGGATATGACCGTGAAATGCATGGAAATGGTCGTGAAGTGAAGAGAATTGACCATGAAGTCCTTGGAAATGGCCGTGAAGTGAAGCGAAATGACCGCGAAGTGCATCGAAATGACCGTGAATGTAAGCGAATTGTCGAATATGACCATGAAATGCATGGAAATGGCCATGAAGTGAAGAGAATTGACTGTGAAGTCCTTGGAAATGGTCGTGAAGTGAAGTGAATTGACCGTGAAGTGCGTCAAAATGACCGTGAATGTAAACGGAATTGCCGGATATGACCGTGAAATGCATGGAAATGGCCGTGAAGTGAAGAGAATTGATCGTGAAATGCTTGGAAATGGCCGTGAAGTGAAGTGAATTGACCGTGAATCTAAATGGAATGTCCGGATATGATCATGAAATGCATGAAAATGGTTGTGAAGTGAAGAGAATTGACCGTGAAGTCCTTGGAAATGGCCGTGAAGTGAAGTGAATTGACCGTGAAGTGCGTTGAAATGACCGTGAACGTAAACGGAATTGCCAGATATGACCATGAAATGCATGGAAATGGCCGTGAAGTGAAGAGAATTAACCGTTCAGTCTTTAGAAATGGCCGTGAAGTGAAGTGAATTGACCGTAACATGAGCTGGTGGCACTGATGGACAGAGTGGATTACACGAAACTTTTATCATAGTGAGAAAACTCAGTTGGGCCTACAGTGAATGTGTGTGGGTTATCCAAGCCGTCCATCCATTTTTCCAGTTCATTTTAGTGGTTGAGTCGAAAATTGAAATATACCCAAAGCTCAATTGGATCACACCACAGGAAAAAGGGGTAAACATCACTGTGACCCTAGTAAGGTTTCAATTGTAAAGTCATTGTTCCCCCTTTTTCCTGAACTGGACCATAGGTATGGTCAATTCACTTCACTTCACGGCCATTTCTAAGGACTTCACGGTCAATTCTCTTCACTTCACAGCTATTTCCATGCATTTCATGGTCATATCCGGCAATTCCGTTTATGTTCACGGTCATTTCGACGCACTTCACGGTCAATTCACTTCACTTCACGGCCATTTCCATGGACTTCACAATCAATTCTCTTCAATTTACGGCCATTTCCATGCATTTCACAGTCATATCCGGCAATTCCGTTTACATTCACGGTCATTTTGATGCACTTCACGGTCAATTCACTTCACTTCACGGCCATTTCCAAGGACTTCGCGGTTAATTCTCTTCACTTCACGTCCATTTCCATGCATTTCACGGTCATATCCGACAATTCCGTTTACGTTCACGGTCATTTCGACGCACTTCACGGTCAATTCACTTCACTTCACGGCCATTTCCAAGGACTTCACGGTCAATTCTCTTGGCCATTTCCATGCATTTCACGATCATATCCGGACATTTCGTTTAGATTCAAGGTCATTTCGACGCACTTCACGGTCAATTCATTCACTTCACTTCACAGCCATTTCCAAGCATTTCACGATCAATTTTCTTCACTTCACGGCCATTTTCATGCATTTCACGGTCATATCCGGCAATTTTGTTTATGTTCATAGTCATTTCGACGCACTTCACGGTCAATTCACTTCACTTCACGACCATTTCCAAGGACTTCACGGTCAATTCTCTTCACTTCACGGCCATTTTCATGCATTTCACGGTCATATCTGGCAATTCAGTTTACATTCACGGTCATTTCGATGCACTTCACTGTCAATTCACTTCACTTCACAGCCATTTCCAAGCATTTCACGATCAATTCTCTTCACTTCACATCATGGCCATTTCCATGCATTTCACGGTCATATCCGGCAATTCCGTTTACGTTCACGGTCATTTCGACGCACTTCACGGTCAATTCACTTCACTGCACGGCCATTTTCAAGGACTTCACAGTCAATTCTCTTCACTTCACGACCATTTCCATGCATTTCACGGTCATATCCAGCAATTTCGTTTACGTTCACGGTCATTTCGATGCACTTCACGGTCATTTCACTTCACTTCACGGCCATTTCCATGGACTTCACGATCAATTCTCTTCACTTCACGGTCATTTCCATGCATTTCACAGTCATATTCGGCAATTCCGTTTACATTCACAGTCATTTCGATGCACTTCACGGTCAATTCACTTCACTTCACGGCCATTTCCAAGCATTTCACGGTCAATTCTCTTCACTTCACACGGCCGTTTCCATGCATTTCACGATCATATCCGAACATTCCGTTTATATTCACGATCATTTCGATGCACTTCACGGTCAATTCACTTCACTTCACGGCCATTTCTAAGGACTTCACGGTCAATTCTCTTCACTTCATAGCCATTTCCATGCATTTCACGGTCATATCCGGCAATTTCATTTACATTCGCGGTCATTTCGATGCACTTCACGGTCATTCACTTCACTTCACACCACGGCCATTTCCAAGTATTTCATGATCAATTCTCTTCACTTCATGTCCATTTCCAAGCATTTCACGGTCATATCCGGCAATTCCGTTTACATTCACAATCATTTCGATGCACTTCACGGTCAATTCACTTCACTTCACAGCCTGGAATTGACCGTGAAATGCGTGGAAATGACCGTGAATCAACACGGAATTGTCGAGAATGATCATGAAATGCATAGAAATGATCGCGAAATAAATGAAATGAACGAAATTGACCGCGAACGGATTGAAATTGGGCGCGAAGTGAATGAAATGGATTTTCGACCATCGACCTGATGGAATCTTGAAAAATAGGTTGGTTAGCTAAAGTAGCTTCTCCTACCCCAAAATCATATAGGGTACGCCAAGTAACTAATTTTGGTTTATAAGATATTCTTGTTAAATGAATAAAGAAAGAAATGAAAAAAAGAGAGAAAAAAAATTTATATGCTTATATATATATTTATATAAATACGTATTAGATAAAATTGTAGGTAGAATAAATTTCTCCATATAAAAAAAATAAAAAATAAATAAATAAAATATCATAGATTGGCACAAATTACAGTTATGGCTACGGTTATAATCCATAGTTATTGGTAAAATCACCTTCGATACATATCGAATACTCTTCGATATGTATCGAAAATTGCAGGATTTTTTAGGCAAACTCGCTGGACAGTTCTGGACCTTTTCGATTAATCAAAAGACCTTCGATGCATATTGAAAGACCTTTGATACATATAAAAGGACATTGAAATGGCAGGGGCGACAGCTATTGCTACGGGTATAATCCGTAGCCATAGAAAACCCCGTAGCCATGAGTTCCTTGTTTATTTATTTATTTTTATTATTTTATTATTTTTTGTTGTTGTAATCCCCACCACTTTTTGTGGGTCCTATTATGAGGTATGTGTTATATCCAAACCGTCCATCTATTTGGCAAACTCGTATTAAGGCTTGAGAAGAAAAATAAGACAGACTATCTATCAAGTGGACCACACTGTATAAGGCTATGGAGGATTGAAGGTCTACCATTGAAACCCTTTTAGGGGCCACAGAAGTTTTGGATCATTATGAAATTTGTTTTTCCTCTTCATCCAGGTCTTTGTGACCTTATGAATAGATTGGATGGAAAATAAATGTTATGGTGGGCCCTATGAAAATTTTAACGGAGAAAATTAATTTTCCAGCTGCTCTTTGTGGTGTGGTCCAATTGATCTTTAGGTACCGTTGCTTCTCCCAAACGAACTCGAATTACGGATTAACGTTGTGGATATAATAAATACATAACTGTGGGTTATGTAACTTTAATATCTTTTGAACCGTTTGTACAACTGGGAGTTCGAGGAGCGTCAGCGCTCGTCTTCGAGCACCAGGCGATCTGCTTCCGGAAAGAAAGCAGGGGCATTATCGACCCGTGAAATGGGGCCGTACAGGTGGGGCTTATTCTTGAGAGGCAAAAAGCAAGTGGGCTTAAAAGGTTGTGGGCCATATATTGGTCGTACAGTTGGAAATTTCTCTCAAACAAAAAATGGGGTTAATAAAAATATGTTGTAAGACCCCACCAAAAGAAAACAGTGGGGAGAGTGATCCCACCGTTGAAACCATCCTAATGCCTATCATAATGCTTATTTGAAATCTAACCTACTCAAGAGTTAAAAAAGTCACAAAAATCAACTTAATCTAAAACTTTTGGGGTATTTAGAAGTTTTTAATGGTGCGTGTCACTGTCCCACTGTTTTCTGTTCTGGGTCCACTGGAGCTTTGGATTTAACTCGTTCTTTGGATAATGCTGTAAAATGATCTCTCCCAATGGATGGAAAGTGTGGATACAAAACATACATCGGCCTACGGAATTTACTGACGTCACTTCAGTAGCTAATCCGCGCAACCGGCTTCACAAACATACCTCGGCGCCACTGGTAAAAATTCCAAACCGCAATATACCGAAGAAATCTTCCCCACAAGGACACGTGGCATAGTGTGTATCAACCAGGTACGCCCACATGCAGGCCAACATAAAAGTAAAAATAAAAAAAAGGGACGCGGTTTGCGTCCTACTCCCGCCCGTCTCCAGCTTGGAACGGGCAGTAGCTTTGAGTGGCCAACGTGATGTATGGTCTTATCCACACAGTCCGTCCATTTTTTCGTATCATTTTAGGGTGTTTAAAAAAAAATTAGATAGATCCAAGGCTCAATTGGACCACAACACAGGAAGCAGTAGTGATAATGATCCTCACCGTTGAAACTTTTCCAGGGCTCACCGTGATTTCTATTTGCCATCCAAACTATTCTAAAGTTACATAGACCTGGATGAAGAAAAAACAAAAATATCAGCTCCATCCCAAAATTATGTGGCCCCAAGAAGTTTTCAACGGTGTTTAATCCCCATTGTGCAGTCCACTTGATCTCTGGATCTACGTCATTTTTAGTATTATGCTCTGAAATGATACGAAAAAATGGATGGACGGTGTGGATAAGAACCATACATCACGATGGACACTCAAAGCTCCTGCTCGTTCCCAGCTGTAGACGGGTGAGGGTAGGACGCAATCCACGGTTTATTTTTTAAGAGTAAGATCCATGAGACGATACGATTATCGGACGCGGATTGCGTCCAACCCCCGCCCGGACAGTAATCCGTCCGGGCAGGGCTCTGTGGGGTCCACAGTGATGTGAGTGTTTTATCCACGCCGTTCAAAACTGTTTTCAGATAATTTTAATATATGAAACAAAAAATGAAGTGGGTCCAAGGCTTAAGTGGACCACACCAAAGGAACCTACACTGATAATGACACCCACCGTTGAAACCTTTCCAAGGGCCAACGTGATGTTTTGTTTACCATACAACCTATTCATAAGGTCATGTAGACGTAGATGAAGTGAAAACACAAATATCAGCTTCATCTAAAACTTCTCCGGCTCCTAATAAGTTTTTAATGGTGTACGTTCAATCTCCACTTTGTGGTTCACTTAAGCCTTGGACCCACCTCATTTTTTGTTTCACGTATTAAAATTATCTGAAAACAGTGTTGAACGGTGTGGATAAAACACTCACATCACTGTGGGCCCCACAGAGCCCTGCCCGGACGGATTACTGTCCGGGCGGGGGTAGGACGCAATCCGCGTCCCCGATTATCCCACTGCATATTTGTCCATTGACGTTTCCGTTTTGCACCGTCCATTTATTGCTAAATACCAGGCAGATAGGATTTTTTAATAGGAATGATTTTTGATACAAAACATACATGCTAGGAGCCTACATGTGGGTGGACCCGATCAATATATCACTCTGCCATGTGTCCTGTTGAGTGATAGATGTACCATATTTCGGTTCTTCCCGGTCCACCATATCATCGCCTGGCGGCAGCAAGCGCAGGAACCACGTGGTCTCGCTCTTTCCCTGTCCCCTCTTCCCACGTGAAAGGCGTATATTTATCACGAGATGAAGAGGCGATATTTTGGGACACGAGAAAAATCTCTAGAAATGCGCGAGTACTAGCTCGAGCTCGAGTACACATTGAAACTATACTCGCCTCACACGTGTAAATGAGGATTCATGTGAGGGATCGGATCCGCGCATCAGGTGATTCCAATTGTTACATGCCTTATCTTATGACCCATCAGAGCATCAACTAGGACAATCTGTAGTGTATATAAAATCAGACCATTGGTCAGTTCACCTTAACCGTCATATATTTCATACACGTGTGTATACTTTATGATCATATTGGCTTGAATTTTGTGGAATCGCATGTACCTAGGGGTGTAGGTGGAGTCGAACCCGGCTCTGCCACTAGCTGACCGAGCTCGGCCTGACTGGCCAACTCAACTCAGTTTGGTCAGCAGCTCGGTGAGTTTGAGCCGAGTTTGACATTGCAACATTTCCACATGCACCTGGATTACACCTTCAAAATCTCAATGTTTATAAAATAAAAGCAATGGTTTTATAAATATTTTATCACGCACCTTCTAAGCAATATAAAAACTAAGAAAAAAAGAAGTATTTGTTTCATGTACTTACCTTTCTTGCCACCGGCCATACTTGGTTGAGTCATTTCATCGAACACTTTGTGAGCAACATCAGTAGAGTAATCGAGTCACCAAATTGGATCAATCCGAGTTCAATTTGAGCTAGATTTGATCCAAGTCAAGTGAAGCCGGGAAATCAGCTTGACTCCGCTCGAACTCAACTTCGAACCGAGTCGAATCAAGCTTTTTCGAGTCCGATCGAACGAGCTAACCGAGCTAGCTCAGTTTGTGTACACCCCCACATGTGCCCAGCGAACGATTGCCTTTTGTGTCGTCTGATCTCATGCACGTGTGACTTTTCTACACGTGAGGATATTACACTTGCATTGTAGTAGTTTTAAGTTTTGGTAACACAATTGTTTTACTTTGTGCGAGGTTTGCTAAGCCTCACACGTGTATAAGGCGGCCCATATACCGTTCACGTGTAATATCTAAAACGTCCTTGAGCTGATCTCACGGTGTTACGTCAGTGTGCACCAAAAGTCGAGCCAGACTAATTAGGTAGATAAGGAAAAGTACAGAAACTGGTGGGACACACATGATGGACGAATTAGATCTTATCAGCGTTTTCAGGTTTGCATATATTGTTGACATGCAGTTGGGCTTCCTTCCAAACGCGCGTGGCATTTTAGCTCTGCGTTGTGATATTGGATACGGTATCGATGTAAGTCTCATTCCAATGGCTATAGTTTGGTGGGAGTGCCAGTAAAATTGATTGGCCGCTAGAGTGGGCTCAGCTGTAAAATTCATCCCGATGACCAGTTTAATTTCTCACTTGCTTGCTTTTGGCCTGAGATGTCGGTTTTTCTTTTTGGCTTTATTCATCTAACTTCGGTTCTTTCATTTTTACTTCCCTGACCTAGCTGTTGGCTTTTCATTTTGCTCTTTATTCCTTTTATATTTTTGAACTATGAATTTCAAAGTAATAAAAGTTTGATATTTTCTTGAGGTAACTTTTTTTAGTCTATTTTAAAAGCATTTGGCCTAAATTTTAATATAGCATTTAATGGTCGGAATTGTTGGGGATTTGTGCCGTGGAATCACATAGATATGGATCTACGATAGCAATCCAATGACACCAACAAGAAAAATATAGATTTAACGTGGAAAATCCTTTCGGAAAAAAAATCACGACACAAAGTGACAGAATTCCACTATGAAAATAGATATTACAAAGAGAAAAGACTTACCCAATTCGAACAACCTCGAATCTTACTCTTGCTATACCCTTTAGAAACTCTAAAACCCTTTTAAGAACTCTTAAAACCCTTTTAAAAAACTTTAGCATTATTTAGAAAGACCCTAAATACCCCTATTTATAGTTTAGGAAACTCCACTTATGCACCTCTCTGAAACCGCCTCCAATTTACGCAATCTGCACAGAATCTGTGCACCATCTGCGTAACCTTCGACTGGTCAAGCGTAAGCTTCGATTGGTCAAAGGGCACCCTCAACTAGTTGAGTTTGTCCCTCGACTGGACAAAGGATCCGGAAATCTCAAATAGATTATCGCTTGACTTCGAGTCGAATAGGCTTCGACCAATCGAAAGGACCTTCGACTGGTCAAGCCAATTCCTCGACTGGTCGAGCAGCGCAGTGAACGAAGATTTAAGACATCTGTTTTACAACAGAAATTACGTTGTGCCTTGTAAAAATTAAAGATGGATGCTTTTCTCTCAACTGTTTTCCTTGGTGTGGCCAAGTGAACATGATTCTTTATCTTCTTCTTCTTTTTTTGGTCTTTGGCTTAAGCTAGGACTATGCCTTTGATGGTTGGAGTGGATTTGACATATACATTATGGTGGTCCCCTCTAAAAATAAGTGATGTGTCTCCTTCAATAATAGAGAGAATATTTGGAAGGAAAAAAAAAAAAAAAGAGATTGCATAGTATGCCACTTTTAATTTTGACCGCAGCCATTTGATATTTATGTGAGATCTACTTTGGATATTTGATATTTAGTTCAATATTAGGCCCAAGGGAAAACTCCATGCTGACCTTTGATTTGGATGGGTCACAGTGCAAGGAAATAGTTGAGAGAGACATCTACCATTGTTTTTTTACAAATTAAGTCTATCCTGATAATTATATATAATCTACTCCATCAGTTAGATTTCACACAAATTTAGGCCTATGAACCAAAATTCATACCCATCCATGATTCCCTTGAGCCACGCTAATGGAAATAGTTTAGAAGGTTAGCATTGTCCTCAACCCTGTTTTCAATCATGTGGTCCATTTAAATCATAAATGGAGCTGATTTTGAGGCCCTTGATCTAGCATAGGGTGATGCACCTAGTGGCCGAGGTGGATTTTACATTAACACTATGGTGGGTCCCACCTCAACTACCCACCCATTTGGTTGCACATTAAAGGATGTAAGCTACTTAAATTTAAATTACATATCAATTGCGTAGCTTTTTAATAAGATTTTCCCCTCTTCTTGTTTTTTGGGTGTTGAAGGTGTGCCAATACTTCACACGTACGGTATCCTTTGACCTTTAAATTTGGGACATCTTTCAATGATCCAAACTGTTTATGTGACTGATCTCACCTAATCCATAGAGAAAGAGAACAAATTAAAGCGCATTTGAATTATTTCAACCTTTTGATTTTATTTTATTTTTTTGCATTAAAAATTAACGGACATCGTATAATTAATGGTTTGAAATATTCAATCCCAAAGTATTTTTAGGCATTCCCATCTAGGGACAACTCTTATCAAATAAGCAGCTATACTCCACGCATGAAATGCGTGTAGATGTATTGTGGGTTCCCAAACCCGGCCAAACACATGCCGGTTATGGGTGTAACTGAAAAGGACTGGGACTCTGACTCAATGGATTAAGCTAGTTGGTCTAGTTTGAGTTAATATGGCCATGTCTACATTTTGAGCGCTTGTATATAAAGCATCACTTGCTGCCAGAGTATCAAAGGAGGTGAATGTTTTGTGGGCCCTACTATGGATGGTCCATACCATAGTTCTAAAACTCACTGAGTCGAGTTGGAATTTAGCGGGTCAACTCGTGCAATTTGGATCGGAGTCCTTGACTGGGCCTAGACTCAGGAAAACTTGTTAGAGTTGAATTTAAAACCTGGTCAGCTAGATGTGAGTCATTCAGCTTTTAAACCATTAGGGTATATATGCTACACATGGTGGTTACTCCTCTTACTTATATCATACTCAACTATTTTAAATTTTTTTTTTTTAAAGTATAAGTATTTTTTATTTATAATTTATTAAATATTGAGCCGAGTTGGGTCCAGTCCACTCAACCTGGATGAACATCAAGTTGAGTGGAGTTTTGGGTTTTTTAAACTATGGTCCCTAGATTGAATGTTAGCTTGACATATAGTCAGGCAGATGTGAGACGATATTATTAGCATCCGTGCATAAAATATCTCAAGATCTCGTGACACGCATCCTGTCTGTATTGGCTGTTGACGGGCAAAGTAGGGTACAACACATCCAATACTTAATATTGATGTAGGTCTGTCAACAGGTGGGGCCCAGGCAGGCAAGGCCGCCGCCAGAGTCCCTTAGGCTTACAGTTTGGGCCTGAAGTTAGGCCTAACCCCTCCATGTGGGCCTAAAAGTTACTCCTAGTCTGGCCATGGTTGATGTAAATGCGTTAGGAATACAAATGTTTCAAAACTGTCTAAGCCGTGTGGCTCATTTATTTAAGGCTCAAAACAGACCCAAACCCAAATATACCTGAGATGAATGACGGGTTCACAGCACGTGTGCCAAACTGGCACACTTAATTAGGGCAGTCGGTAGGCTCGGCCTGGCCCAACAAAATTGAGATTTTGACTAAGCACAGCCTAACAGACCCGGCCAAACAGTTCAAAATCTGGCCATTGGGAACCCCCTGCCTAGTGGCCTATTGACAACACTGTATTTATGCCAGAGTCAGGCCATCCATCAGGTGAGGCCCACCTACTTCCAGAATATTCTGGCCCAAAAACAGTCTGTACCACACATCACATAGGTCATACTTCCAGGATTGGGTACTACCTCGTCCCGAGCTCGGCACGAGGAGGGGCTTTGAGGGGCCCACCGTGATGTGTGGGTTTTATCCACACCGTCCATCCACTTTTGCATATCATTTTAGGTTATAAACCTAAAAGTGAGTTAGATCTAAAGGTCAAGTGGACCAACAAGTGAGGATTAAACGCCTACCGTTGAAAACTTCCTGGGGACCATAGAAGTTTTGGATCAAGCTGATATTTGTGGTTTCTCTTAATCTACGCCTATGTGACCTTATGAAGAGGTGGGATATCAAATAAACATCAAGGTGGGTCCTGGGAAGATTTCAACAGTGGATGTCATTATCACCGCAGCTTTTTGTGATGTGGTCCACTTGATCCTTGGATCTGCCTCATTTTTCGTCTTATAGTCTTAAGATGATTTGAAAAAATGGATGGACGGTGTGGATAAACCCATACATCAAGGTGACCCCCTCAGAACCCTGCCTGTGCCGAGCTTGGGTCAAGCACGTGTAGTACCCAATCCGCGTCCCATGTGACATCAAAACTCAGTCAATCCCACGCGAGCAAATACAAGCCGCCTCTCAATTTCTCGTGATATTTTGAAAAAGTATGAGAAATCGCATACTCTCTAGTCCTCTTGGGTGGACCCCGACCCACCAGTCCAATGCTTTCCGGGGGTTAGAAAAGCTCAGTACAAAAAAAAAAAAAAAAAAAAAGTTCGCATGCAACGTTGTATAGTTACTCCAACATACATCCCTCTCCCACCAATACATCTATAACATCCTAGCCATTCAAAACGTGCAGTCCATCATAAAAATCATCCAACATGAAAATCAAGACAGTCCATTCATCAAATGAATTAAACTACCAAAATCACCGTACAGTTAATAATCGAACTCAAATGCCTATATGGCTCACCTAATAACTCATTTCTTCCAATTGTTTCCACAGTTATCTTCATTGTATAATTCATATCTTTAACGGATT
The DNA here is from genome assembly GCA_021015155.1 of Magnolia officinalis. NCBI lineage: Eukaryota > Viridiplantae > Streptophyta > Magnoliopsida > Magnoliales > Magnoliaceae > Magnolia > Magnolia officinalis. The sequence continues at coordinate 24,133,411 of JAJHSJ010000017.1, forward strand.
GGATATTCCACCAAAATTCCACATTTAGCAGAAAATAAAAAGAAGTTGTATGTGAATATTCAAATACAACATTGCACACAAACACTTTTCTTTGAAAGTTCCACTCGCTCTATAAATAAATCAACATAGACGACTGCTATCAACCTCAGCTCTTATTTGATCTTCTTTTCTTAAATTCTTCCCAAATTCGAAAAAAAGAAAACAAGCTATGGAAGAAGAGAGGGGAGCTCAAGCTCAATTGTGGAAGCACATCTATGGCTTTGCCGACTCGCTAACACTCAAGTGCGCAATCGATCTCGGTATCGCAGATATCATCCACAAGCACGGTGGGCCCATGACCCTACAAGAACTGGCATCAGCTCTCCCAATCCCAACCGTTAACATAGACCACTTCTATCGGATCATGCGGTACTTGGTCCACATGAAACTCTTCAATCTCATCATCGACGGTGAGAAGAAGTACACGCTAACGCCAGCCTCGAAACTCCTACTGAAAGACCAAGAAAAGAGCCTGGCGTCGTTCGCTTTGCTACAATACTATGAAATGGGAGCATGGAACTACCTAAGTGCTGCTGTCGAAGGGAAGACGACGCCATGGGAGAAATGTCATGGTGTGAGCTATAGGGATTACTTTGAAAAAGACAAGAAAGCGAACCAGCTACTAAGTGACGCCATGACGAGCCATACGAGCATGGTGACTGCTGCGCTCGTGAGGGGTTGCCAGAGCAGTGGCATACTCGACGGCGTGCGGTCACTTATAGATGTTGGTGGGAGCACGGGCGTGGCTGCGAGGGCCATTGCTACGGCGTTTCCGTATATTAAGTGTGCTGTTTTCGATCTCCCTCATGTTATAGCTACCGCACCGGAGTGTGCTGAGGTCGAACGCATTGAAGGCGACATGTTTGCTTCTATTCCTAAGACAGATGTTGTCTTCATGAAGGTATGAGCTCTCTCTCTCTCTCTCTCTTTCCCTCTTTGGGTGGGTTTACACGTGTGCGTGTGTTCATGTGCATACTTGCGTCAAAAACAAATTGATCGAAGTAACCCTTATGGTCTGTTTGGGTGTCACTTAAAAATGAGTTATTCTTATTGAATTAACTAAAATGGGATAAACTTATTTTTAAGTGGTAGCCAAACAGGCATTACATATATCCTCTCTCGCTAACAATATGATCAGCTGGGGGCAAGGTACCATAACAAGCCACTTGTATAGGACATCAATATCATTGAATCTGTAGGCACTGAATGAATGAAGATCACATGAGATTGAAATCAGGTGGGCCACCCTGTTGGAATCAATGAATAATCGGCAGTTTGATTCAACATACAAGCGTGGCCCACCTGGTGATAGTAAAGCCTGATTTTCGACGGTGATCTTCACGGTGGGGCCCATAATTTTCATGGTACTGATTTTCTGAAAAGTTGGTATTTTGGGAGAAGACAACTGGTTTGGGTGTAGGTCATCAGTCCTATAGAATTTGTGTGGGGCCCATTTGGGTTACTTTTGGTGGACCCATTGATATGACATCACACATTTTGGGTAATTATGGATGGGCCACTCAACGTAGTTGATTCGGGGTATCTTTGTTTTGATGAATGGCCGAGATCTAGGCTTCCAATCCTTATCCGAGTGGTAGACTCCGAGGAGTTTCAACACGAGGTCTTGGGTTCGAAACCCCTTCTAGGTGGTGAAATCCCACTTATGTGTTCGTGGGTGTGTGGCGGGTGCGTGGGCAAAAAAAAATGGCCGACATCTCCTCAAAAATGGGAACCGATTAGGTGCGCACCTCGAATCACCCAAACTTTGATGTATCTATTGTATATCCACCCCGTCAATCTGGTTTCTGGCTCATTTTAATTCAATGCCCACCATTAAAAACTACCTTGGGCCCACTGTAATGTTCATTTTCCATCCAACCTTTTAATGAGGTCACACGGACCTGGATGAATGAAAAAAAATAAAATCAGCTTGATCTAAAACTCTTGAAGCCCACAAAAAAATAATAATAATAATTAATAGTCATTCGCCACTATTTCCTGTGATGTGGTCCACCTGATATTTTGAAATACTTAATTTTTTGTATCTTGTCCTATAATGAGATATAAAAACGGATGAACGGCGTGGATATACAATAAATGCATCAAGGTGGGCCCCACGGTCCGTGCTGCACCTAATCTGCTCCCCTCCTGAACATTCTCCAGGAACAGTGATAATTCAGCTGGTCAAACGAGGCGGCTGCTTGTTCTTTCTTTTGTCCTCGATAAAACCTTCTTTTGCTCCTCTCTTATTGTAATTTTAGGCTCTCACGCTGATGATAAAGAATCTTTCTTGCCTTAAAAATAAGTTTTCTACACCTTGATCATTATGATGGGAGCGGATCGCCCCGGCCTCACCGAAAACACACCGGCCCTTACAGTGGGGCTCACCTTTATGTGTGTATTATATATCCACCCAGGCCATCCATTTTGCCGGATCATTTTAGGCATGAGCCCAAAAATAAAGCACATCCAAATCTCAGCTGGACCATACTATAAGAAACAGTGGTGGTTGAACACTACACAATTAAAAGCTTCTAAGGCCCACCGTAATGTTTCTGCAATGTTTATTTGCTATTAAATCTGTTGATAAGGTCACTTAAACTTGGATGAAGGTTTTTTTTTAAAAAAATAATAATAAATTATCATATTAATTCAAAACTTTTGTGGCCCATAAGTTTTAATGGTCAAATCACCACTGTTTCCCAGGGAATGGTACACTTGATGTTTGTATCTATTTCATTTTTGTGCTCATGCCTTGAAATAATTTAACAAAACAGATGGAGAGCAAGGATATACGATACATACATCAAGATGGGCTCCATGGTACCTAATCCGCCCCGATCATGACAGGACCGTCATTAGAAAATTAAAGAGAATTCAATACTTTTCTTCTCCTTTGTCTTTTCATTAGAAAATTGAAGAGAACGTTCTGTACGTTTCTTCTCCTTTTCCTTTTCCTTTTCTTCCGTAGAGGCTTTCGCCTCCTTGTTCTTTATATTTCTGACTCGTTGATTGGTTTTTGTTATTTATTTATTTATTATTATTATTTTAATTTTTGGCCTTTTATTAGTGTCTATTTGTAGCTCACCTATCTTATAGCTAACAGCTGTGACTCCACCTTACACCTGGCCGAGTCAACTTAGCTAGATTTCGAGCTGTGTGATTGAAAAACTCAGTACTGTGAGTGATTCGGCCGTGACTCGGGAAGTCTTGTTGAGTTGACTCAATGAATTACTCAACTCGATGCGAGTTGCTGTGATTTTTTTTAAATAAAAAAATGAGAGTGATAATCAAACCCATAATCTCAGCCAGACGTAACACTCTTAACTAGTGAGGTATATCCAGTTGCAATTGATTTATACTACATGTACTCTTTACTTATGCTATATTTAACATTTTAAAATATTTACTAATATTTGTAATATTTTCAATTTATAATAAATGAATATCTAGTCGAGTTGGTTGAGTCATTGAGCCAACCTGAATCAGCTGAACATAGAGTCGAGTCAAGCTTTCAGATTTTCAAATTATGATTTTATAACTGGGCCGAGTCAACTCAGAGTGAGTCCTTCGTTATTAAGTCGAGTCAGGACTTGGTGAAGTCAAGGGGTTATTTTTTCATGAGTCCGAGCAAGTTAGGCCTATTTTCATTACTGACTTATGGTGTTTAACTAGATTGGAACTCGCCAACTCCAAGTCGACATGGATGAGTGACATGCACTCAGCTTCATCTTTGTTAATCCATGGTTAACATCGTCAATTCATGCGAGTTAAAACCAGGCGGACTGGGTACTACCCTCACCAGGATGGAGATAGAGACGGACGATCATGCCAGGGCCTGTATGGGGCTTATAGCAATCTATATGTTTTAACCACGTGGCCCATATATTTTGATGGATTATTTTTGGGCATGAGCTCAAAAATTAGGCAGATAGAAGGTGAGTGAGCCACACCACATGAAGCAGTGGGGATTGAACTCTTACCGTTTAAAACATCCTAATTCCAATGTAATGTTTATTTGTCATCCAACATGGTCATATGGTAACATGAACCTTTATGAAGGGAAAACATAAATATCAGCTTTGATCCAAAACTTTTATGCCCTTAATAAGTTTTCAATGATAGGCTATAAATCCTGACTGCTTCATGTGATGTGATCCACTTGAACCTTCGATCTGCTTCCTTTTTAGTCGAATAAAAGATATAGATCATGATGGCCCCACATAACCCTTAGCATGACTGTCCGTTTCCAGATACGTCCTAGCGGGGGAAGTACTCAATCCACGCCGTTAAAACTATGGCCATTCCAAAGTAGGGCCTACCTGCTGATCTGTCAGGATATCATCTCAATGTGGAGCGTGGCTTCGGTGGATCCGGGGATTCACCGAGGTGGGTGGATCCCCGGGTCCCACCTTAGTGTATATGCTTTAGATATTTTGAAAGCTGATCATTTTAAGGCATGATCCTAAAAATGAAGTAGATCCAAATATTAGGTGGACCACACCAGAGAAACAGTGGTGATTGAATACCCACCATTAAAAACTTCTTCGGGGCCACCGGAATGTTAATTTGGCTAAAAAGACCTGGATGTAAGTATCAGCTTCCTCTGTGGCCCAAGAGAAGTTTTTAATGGTCACTCACCAGTTTTTCCTGTGTTATGGTTCACCCGAGATTTGGATCTACTTCATTTTTTGGATGACGCTCTAAAATGTGCTTTCCAAATGAATGGACGGCGTGAATGTAAGGTACATACATCGAGGTGGGCCCCACAGTCAGGGATCCACCAAAGCCGCGCCCCCCAGTGTGCAGCCATACAGTTTTTTAGATGAAGAACTCAAAAACTCTTATCATTTTGAAATCTGTCTCTTTTGAGCCGAGCCATGTACATACACCGAAGCTTCCTTGTAAGTGAACATAACAAGTTCTCAATCTAATAGCATATGTGGGGCCTACCATTTGTTAATCTGGTGGTTACACACCAAAACCATTTAATCAAAGATCCAACCGTTGCAATACACCTGCAACCCTTTGTAACTATGACTCTAATGGTGTTTCTTTTACACATTGCAGTCTGTCCTGCATGACTGGGATGATGAAGACTGTATCAAGATTCTCAAGAAATGCAAAGAAGCAATACCTGAAAACGGGAAGTTGGTCATCGTTGACATTGTCATGGACGTCGAGTCCACCTACGAGTTCACAGGTGCACGGTTAGGCATGGAAATGGACATGCTTGTCACTGTTGGAGGAAAGGAAAGGAGCGAGGAGGAATGGCGAAAGCTCATCGAAACCGCTGGTTACAGCCGGTATAAGATAACACCGATTGTTGCTATCGAATCGATTATTGAAGTTTTTCCCTAGGCAAAATTTTCACCCTTTGATCATTTCTTGTGATAGATACTTTGATGGTGTTTTGCCTTAATTTCTGAAAAAAGATGTTATAGATCTTTCAGCCATGTTTTCAGCTTGAAATAAAATGAAGGAAAATTCTCCAAATCTCATGCATTGCATGTGTACAAACTCTTCATATGTGTGTTTTATGATATATAAAAGAGGTGTCATGTCCAGCTGGTTGGGCAACTAATTTTCCATCTCATTTTCATCTTGTCATTTTGTTGCAACATCCCAGCATCCAATGGGTTGTCCTCAATGTTTGCACAGTTCAATCAAACACGAGGGCCTATATATGATTAATGTGTATGATTAAGATAGTGCACTATGTGAAAAAGTCAAAATTTGACAACTTAGAACAGTCGAATTGTTGGTGATTCGACAGACATGGGCGACGAAAATGACCGTCGAAAATTTTATGGTTGAAAACAAAATTCGACAACTCAAAACCGCCTTATAGTTTTTGTCAGTCCGGCCAAGCAGGGAAGAAAAACTCGACAGTTCAAAATCGTCGATAATGCCACCATTTATTTTTTGACGGCTTAGAGGGTGCCACCGATTATGTTTGTCGGTGGGGGATAAATTCAACACTTAGAAGGTGTCATTCTCGGTTCATTATTTGACGGCTCGAAGCCTTTATTCTGGGCTGAACTTTTTAACATTCGATGTCCTAGAGCCGTCGAATTTTGTTTGGGTATAATAAATAAATAAAAAGCTAACTTTTAGTGAATTTGGAGCCTTTGGGCTTTGGCTATGCCTGTAAACCTAATAAACATAATTTATATTATCTAAAATCACTATAATCCTCCGCCACCTAAAAATATATTTTATGCAATCTAAAATCACTATAATTCACTGCTTTTTCATATTCAAATCAAATAAAATATAATACAATTAAAATATATCTAAATTCTGAAAGTTCCTTTTTAGGTGTTTGTTTAATAAGAAATTATGCCTCGTACATCAGGAGTCGAATACACTTGTGAAAGGAGGTAAAATAAAATGTAGTCATTACACTTCTATCTTACAAAACCGTCATTTTTAGGATTATTTATAAGGGAAACAAACAATGTAACAAAATCATCATTACAATCGAATGCATGTAATACGACAACCAATTTACAAAAGTAAATAATCATGGTTCATTTGCAATCATTTATGGTCATAATTGGAAAATCAAACAAGCCCTAAATGCAAAGTAAATGGTCTAGCAATGAGAATGCTCAAGTAATTACGATTTGGTCATTTTTACAAATTAATTAATGCAATTGAATCCAAACCTTGTACCCAAATGCAATCGAAAAGATGAGCAATTTCACTTTATGAACAGTAAAAGAATATTGCTAACATTTTATAATTGAAGTATCAAGATCCTTAGGAATACATCGTCCAAACCAAATATTTTGCAGAAAGAAAAACCTAAGTAAATGAAAATTCATGAACACAATGTTTTAATAGAAAATTACAAAGATGAAATCATATGCACTTACGAGTGTCAGTGGACCGGGTTCCGACCTGAAAATTTTAAATTTTAAATAAGGTCAGCTTGAAACAGTTCAAAATCCGAGCAAAGACCTACCCCAGTGTAGACACCGTTGCGATTTGGTCTGCAGAATCACACAAATATAGATCTAGGATAGTAATCCAATAGCACTAGACAAACACAAGAGAACAGACAGATTTAACGTGGAAAATCCTTATGGGAAAAAACCACGGCACAAAGCGACAGAATTCCACTATGAAAATAGAATTACAAAGAGAAAGGACTTACCCGATTCGAACAACCTCGAATCTCACCCTTGCTACACCCTTTAGAAACCATAAAACCCTTTTAGAAACCCTTATAACCCCTTTAGAAAACCTTAGCATTACTTAGAAAGGCCCTAGGGACCCCTATTTATAGTTTAGGAAATTTCACTTACACACCTCTCTGAAACCGCCTCAAATTTACGCAGTCCACGCACCATCTGCGTAACCTTTGACTGGTCGAGCCTGGGCTTCGACTGGTCGAAGGGCACCTTCAACTGGTCGAGCCTGTCCCTCGACTGGTCGAAGACCTCGGGATTTTCAGAAACATTGTCGCTAGACTTCGAGTCGAGAGGACTTCGACTGGTCGAAGGGATCCTCGACTAGTCGAGCCAGTCCCTTGACTAGTCGAGCAGCGTGGTGAAACCAGATTTAAGACATTTGTTTTACAATAGACACCCCACCCCAGGCCGATAAGTTGATTGATTTTAAACCAATGAATGGTCAATCAAAACCTTAAGCCTAAAGGCCTAAACCCTAGGAACCCCAATCCTAAACCCTAACCCTAAAGGCCTAAACCAGTGGACTAATTTTTAACATCATAAATAAATGTTGAGTGAATTGATTTCTATAATCATAAACACATGTTAATTGGACTAATTTCTAACATTATAAATATATGTTAAGTTGACTAATTTGAGCATAATAAATAAATGTTTAAGTGGACTGATTTCTATCATCATAAGCATATGTTAATTAAATTGATTTTTGGCATCATAAACACATGTTAAGTGAACTAATGTAACGCCTCAAAAATTTGACACTCGAGTACGATGACTCAAGTCCCGAATTATGGGATGTTAACCAAATGAGGGATGGGTCCATTGACGCCGACACTGATATTGCCCCCAGTTTTATGCGCTTGAGTTCGATGCTCAAGGTACGCAAAACCCGAGAGTCACTTAGGAATCTCGCACATGGAAAAAATCTCCTACATGGGTACTTAGTCAGATTAAACTCATCTCATATGCAAAACAAATCAAAGTAACACATATATCAAATTCAATGGATATCAAAGGATAAGCATAAATTACTAAAACCATAGAGTGAATGGGCAATCAACCAAATAAAATATCACGCCCCAGACTCGGTAACCGGACTCACAAGGAACCCGATGGCCGGTTCTGCCCGCAACAAGCCTCCGTAGTACCCCATTCTTGGCTCCCGAGACAGGTTCCGATCCTGGGATCCTAAAAGGAGGATTTTCATAACAGTATAATCATTCTAATACGAGCATACCCAAGATTACAACAAGTACATTTAAGAATAACAAGGGGCACACATCACAAAATTCACTAAGAATTTGAATTTTTACAAGCTTATATCAGGTCCAAAAGGACATACATAAGGTAATAAGAAAAGAGAGAGAAATCAACAACACTGGAGTCCTCAGTGCTCAACTTTACTCCACGATCTGCAGCTACGACGCCTGTCTAGAGTCTCCTGCACGCATCAATCATGCATAAGCTTATAGAAGCTTAGAGGGTGGTGAAAGTGTGTGACCATAAGTGCACAGAAGAATAGCAGGATGTACAAGGAGAGAAACATGCTCAATGAGAATATCACTAACCTTACCAAGGCTTGCCATGAATGTGATGCAATGAGTACTGGGCGCCATACCAATGCAATGCATGAAGGGGCTTATACGGCCAATACTAATGCGATGCAAGTAATGCCGGTGCTCATACCCAATCCACATATCAAGTACATTTCCAATTATAAGGAAATCACCGGGGTCTATTACACTGCTGAATGACTGCCGCTCTATAGACCCCACACAGTCAAATGAGCATAAGAGACCTCATTACCCGCATATGGACAGTCAATCACCAACAAGGCCTGAAAGTAGCAGACCCATTTACGAGCTGGTTAGACTTAGCCTAGCAATGCCTCCTTACATCAGGCGAGTAAGGCCACACTCCTATCCAACCGACTACACGACAGTGGGAGTCACGGCCTAACAGTATAAGGCCCTCGTGCGCTTGTATATTCCACCCGGTCACAGCGTTGGAGCAGATCTTTGGTACCATAGAAGTTTTGAAAATTTCACCCATGGGCATCTTATGCACCCGGTATACTCAAGTAATATTTTCGGTGTCTACATTCAGCCATCCACGAATGTCCCTGTAGAGGCAAGGCGCTAATAAAACAAGGGCATATTATCATGAAATGCGATACCAATGCATGAATCACACATACAGATCATGCACAAGCTTCAGGCACTCAACGTGCACAAGGAGAGAAACTCCATCCCTCAATGACCACCATATCGTGCAATCAATTCATACAGATGAAGCATATGGGTCACAATGATGTAAGTGTGCTACTTGTAGAATGTATTCCTCCATAGATAGGTACTAAGAAGAAACGAAGTCCTCTAGTGGAGGCCCAATAATTTGGGATAACCCACAAGCTAGGAGAATCATAAAGCCTCAAAGAGGAGACGGACCTAACATGGTCCATGGTGGGCCTTCAACCACTTATAAGGGCCTTATGGGCCTACCTTAGGGCCACCAAGGAAGACATCTAACCTCAACTGGATCCCAAAAGGTAGCCTGCTACGTATGTAAAGAAAGGTTCAAGGCACAATCAATTCATGGCCTAGTGGGCCATACACTAAGCCCAATACATAGGCAACCTGGTGGGCCCTTAAGCAAGGTTAGAGCCCAACCATAAGGGTCATGGGTTCACTCATTGTGGTGGGCCTAAAGGGGCAACCCATTATCCCAACATATGAGAAATCCTTATATTTAACACAAGTAAGTTGGGCCTCACATCTCAGCCCAAGTATGGATTTATTATAGAGGGCAAGCAAGGGCCAACTACTTGAGTATTTGGCCTATAAGACCCATCACAATGGCGTGGTAAGTATAGGACCCAAGGGTCCAATGGGCCTATTAAAAGTTCCAGCCCAACCAAGGCTATAAGGCCCATTAACTAGAAGACTAGCCCAAGAAGAATCTAATTGGAATGGGCCTTTAATCATGCACTAATTAAGCCCAAAAATAAAATAAGATGGTAAGATAATTGACTTAAATCCTCTTCAAATCTAGTAGGCCATACTGCTGGAATACAAGCCTAACAACAGCCCAAGGTAGGGGCGTTCCATGGTGGGTAGTCTTACGGGCCTGGGTATTTGGCCCAAAACTGACCCAATTTACAGACCGCACCACGATCAGCTCGAATGTCCGTTGGGTCTATCTAAAATTTTGTAAGGTGACACTTCCATAGGTGGGACACACTCTCACAAAATTTCAGAATTTTTAAATATTTCTAAGTATTTTAATTAATTTAAACAAAACAGTCTGTCCAGAAAATCGGACTGACCTAGACATCCCAACGTGGTGGGCCAGTCCGGCCCTAGCCACGGTGTGCATAGGTGTCCATTGGTCCCAAAATTTTATAGGTGGGTCCCAACATGGGTGGACTACCTCCCTGTAAATTTAAAAATTTTTGGGATAGTAAAAGTATTTTATTTAACTCCTACAATTTATGGACAGCAAGGTATTTCTGAAAAAATTCTGCTGCTAAAACAATGCAGCTGCCCCTAATTTGTGCACCCCATTAGAGTGGGCCCAGGTCTGCCAAATTTTAAGAAAATGTAGGACCAACATCCATACACAAGTATACAACAAGGTGGGGTCCACAAAGGTAGCCCATACTTCATAAACAAGATGATATTTATGTTTTTTTACAGCAGCAGAATGGCTGGACAGTCCAGAAAAATCTTGACCGTCCAACCTTCTTGGCCCACCCTTTGGGTGATCAAACAGGGACGGATGAGGGTGAAATTCGGGGGACATCTAGGTGGGGTCCCCACTTTCAAGAGGCATATGTCAAATGGGACCAAACACCCCACCAATCATCCCCAAAACTGAGCTCAAGACCGCTCAAAAATCTGTCCAAATAGTTTCTGGACAGCAACATAATACTGAATTAAAATAATTATAATCATTATAAAAAGAGAAAATCAATCCATGGAAATTGTGGTATGGACCACCCCAATGGGCCCCACAAACATCCAGACCATTCCCATCAACAAATACCATTTGCATGTATCATTTTTAGGTACATTTAGGGCCCCAACGTCCAAGGGTGGACTGTCAAGGACGTTCTCCCTCTTTAGACAGTCTGGATGGTTCCAGGCTAAAGGTGGGCCACACACATCTTGATTTCAGATATATAAATAAGGAAAATAAAAGAATCTGACCACAAGAGAAGTATCTCCGCCACATTGAGGCCCTTCCCCTCATCACACAATCGCAATCGTCCACTATATCATGATTTACATGGTTCCATATGAGCATAACTCGTCCTACTCAAGATCTATGGTGGAGATGCCATCTCCACCAAGGATCAAGGGTTTAGATGACCCAAGGATCCTTGATCAAGGAAAGAAAATCATATGGGGGGTCCATGGAGAATGACCCCTTGCATGGACCATGCATGCACAAAGGATGGGCTATAAGCCACATCCATGAAGACATGGGGGCCACCACCATCATTTGATGGGCCCCACAAGCTTCAAATGAAAGGAATGGAAAGAACATCCATGAAATCAAAGAAACTAGAAAATTCCATCTAAGGAACACCCACCTTAAGATCTATCTTCAATCCTACACCACAATGATCCTTTAGCTCCAAGGAAAAGCTTCTTATGGTGGAGATGAATTGGGAATGATTAGATTGGAGGGGATTAGAGAGAAGGAGGGCTGGAGAAAGGGAGATGGTGGGGACGGTTTGGCTCTAGTAGAGAGAAGAGAATGAGAAAATGAGAGGGAAATGGGATTTACTCGGGAGATGTAACCAAGAGAAATTATTAATTTCTCTAAAAGAGGCTAGCAATGATGGTTTAGAGAAGATAAAAGTAATCATGGTCATAGGAGAAGCAACCCATGCCTAGTCTAGGGAGGGTATAGGGTAGGCTATAGAGTAGCCTTTTTAGAAAGCTATACATAGGATGATGTCATCAATCATGGAAAAATGTACAATGCTAGGGTGGGTCCCACCAAATCACACATCGACAGCCTAGAATGAGCGTGGCCCACAACTCATGATCTACAACTTGGATTGTTGCACGAGACGCGGCGATGGAACCGCGGCGACGATGATGTGGTCGCTATGGTACTAAACTTGGGTCGATCTGGGTCAGGTCTATGAGATCGAACCCAATGATGATCGCAAACACAATCGAGGGTCGCAGGTCGCCGGAATTTGATCGGTAGGACCGCGAGACCAAAATGAACGAGATGCATACTCACACACACACATGCACACATGCGAACTCAGGTCGGGTCTCATAACCCTCCCCACCAACAAAGAAATTTCGTCCCTGAAATTGACCAATGCAGGACAAAATGAAAAGCAAACACTATCATCATATAACAATCATCAAAAGAGAAGGTAATACAAGTAATACAAGCAATCAATCATTGAATAAATGGGGATAACGTTCTCTAATCTCGGCCTCACGTTCCCAAGACGCCTCGGCCTCCGAATGATAACCCCATAGCACCTTCACCAAGGGAATGACCTTGGTCCTGAGGACCTGCTCCTTTCGATCAAGAATACGAATTGGTTGCTCAATGTAAGAAGCATCCTCACGGACCTCAAGTGGCTACCAATCAATCACGGGAATAGTGTCCGACCCACACTGCCGCAATATAGAAACATGGAACACGTCGTGGATCGCGGACAACTCAGGTGGTAAGGCAAGCCTATAGGCCAAAGCGCCTATGCTCTCGGTAATCTCAAAAGGTCCAATGAATCTCGAGGCAAGCTTGCCCTTCACATCAAAAATGAACCACGCCCTTTATAGGGGAGACCTTGAGATATACCATGTCCCCGACTGCGAACACGAGGGGTCGACGCCAACGATCAGCAAAACTCTTCTACCGGCTCTAAGCTATGCACATTCTCTGCCTAATAACATCAATAGTTTCTAACGTCTGCCACACAAGCTCGGGACCTAAGAGACGACGCTCTCCTACCTCGGTCCAACAACTTGGAGATCTACACGACCTGTCATAAAGTGCCTCAAAAGGAGTCAGGTCTAAGTTGCCTGATAGATATTGTTGTATGCGAACTCAGCAAGGCGCATATGCTCATCCCAACTGCCCGCAAAGTCAATCACACAAGCTCTAAGCATATCCTCAAGGATTTGGTTGACCCTTTCGGTCTGCCCATCCGTCTGCGGATGATAAGCGGTGTTGAGACGCAAAGTGACCCCCAACGCCTGCTGAAAACTCCTCCAAAACTGAAACGTAAATCTGGAGTCTCGGTCAGAGACGATCGAAACTGGAACATTGTGCAGTCTCACAATCTCCTCAATGAACACCTTTACAAGATGGTCCATCGACCAGGAAGCACGCACTGGAATGAAATGACCCGACTTCATCAGACGATCGACGATAACCCAGATGGTATCGTGACCACGCTGAGTCCTCGGCAAGCCTGCGATGAAGTCCATCGATACGTGCTCCCACTTCCACTCTAGAACGCTCAACGGCTGCAAGGGACTAAGGGGTCTCTGGTGATCGACCTTGACACGCTGGCATGTGTCACACTCGGCCACAAAACTCACAATCTTGTGCTTCATCCCCTGCCAGAAGTACTGCCTCCTCATATCACAATACATCTTCGTGGAGCCCGGGTGGATTGTAAGTCTCGATCGGTGTGCCTCGATCATCAGATCACGACGTAACTCTGGCACGTCCGGGACACACAATCAACCTCTGAAGCGTAATCCACCATCGGAACCAATCTGTCAGTCTGACTATTCCACGGATGCAGCCTCTGCTCGGTACTCCTAAAGTGACTCATCCGTCTGTTGAGCCTCGATCACCTTAGCAACTAAAAAGGGTTAAATCGACAAGCTCGAAAGCTGAACAATGGAAGACTGTAGATCGAACTCAAAGTCATACTCTGAAACATCCTTGAGCATCTGCCACTGTTGAACCATCTTATGTGCCATTAAGCCTCGTGGCTGATGGCTGAGCGCATTCGCCACCACGTTCGCCTTGCCCGGGTGGTACTAAAGATCAAAATCATAGTCCTTCAACAACTCCATCTATCGCCTTTGACACAAGTTCAACTCGGACTACGAAAATAGATACTTCAAGCTCTTATGATCCAAGAAGAGCTCGAACCTGACCCCATATAGATAATGTCTCCACGCCTTCAGTGCGAAGACAACTGTGCAAACTCCAAATCATGAGTAGGGTAGTTCAGCTCATGGACCTTAAGCTGACGCGAGGCATACGCCACTGGCTTTTCATATTGCATCAGCACAACACCCAAGCCAACTCTAGAGGCATCGGTGAAAATAATAAAACCCTCACTCCCATCAGGAAGAGTGAGAACAGGAGTGGACGTGAGGCGATCCTTCAACTCCGTAAATGCCTTCTCGCAGGCGTCACTCCATACGAACTCAACGCCCTTCCGCATCAATCGGGTCAGCAATGCAGCAATACGGGAGAATCCCTCGATAAACCGTCGGTAATATCCCGCTAGACCAAGAAAACTGTGAATCTCGGACGCGTTCGTGGGCTGGCCCTACTGACGCACTGCATCAACCCTCGAGGGGTCCACAGCTACACCTTCCCTCGTCACCACGTGACTGAGGAACTTCACCTCCTCCTGCCAAAACTCACACTTCTCCAGCTTCGCATGCAGCTGGTGGGCACGGAGGGTTTCCAGCACAATCCACAAGTGCTTAGCATGATCCTCTCAGGTCCTTGAATATACAAGAATATCATTAATGAATACCACCATGAACTGATTGAGGAACGGCTGGAAAAACCTCGTTCATCAACTGCATGAATACGGCGGGCGCATTGGTCAGTCCGAATAACATGATCAGAAACTCAAAGTGACCATAGCGTGTCTGGAAAGCCGTCTTTGGAATGTCCTCCTCTCGAACCCGAATCTAATAGTAACGGAATGCAAGTCTACCTTGAAAAAATATTGCGCACCCTGCAACTGATTGAACAGATCATCAATACGGAGAAGCGGGTATCGGTTCTTGATGGTGATTCTATTCAGCTCGCGATAGTCCACATAGAGCCGCAATGAACCATCCTTCTTCACAAACAATACTGGGACTCCCCAAGGCGAACTGCTAGGACGAATGAAACCTAACTCGCGAAGCTCATCCAACTGCTCCTGCAGTTCCCTCAACTCTAATGGTGTCATCCGGTATGGGGCCTTTGAGATAGGCGCGGTACCGGGCACCAAATCAATCTGGAACTCCACCTGTCGATGCGACGGTAAACCAGGAATCTCCTGAAACACATCCGGGTACTCACAAACAACTAGCAGCTACTCAATACTCTCTGCCATAGAATCCTCAATGACTGAAGCCAAGAAACTAGATAACGGCTCTCCTCTGGGCTCAGCGATGAACTGGAACACTGGCAAGCCTAGGATATGAAATGTGACTATCCTCGTGGCACATCTAAGATGATACCATACTTTGCAAGCCAGTCCATACCCAGAATCACATCAAATCCTGCCATCGGTATCACGAACAGATCGGCAGGGAGGAACATCTCGCCCACTAACACCGGGCAAGAAGGACAGCGACGGGTCAGCACAATAGACTTCCCCATGAGAGTCGAAATGGTCAAGGCCTCAAACACGGCCTCCGACAGAATACTAGCCAATCGGTAAAACTACTCGGCCACAAAAGAATGGGAAGTGCCATAATCAAACAAATATGCTTAAAATCTAAGTTTGAAATGACATGGTTGGGAAATTAAATTATTTCCTAAGGTTGCAAGTAAAACAATAACCTGATGGTATTTTTATTTCTCAAACCAAATATGCTTTGAACTTAATTAAAAAGTTCGAATTTGAGAATGATAAGAATTTTGATACTCCTATGAGTACAACATTAAGACTCTCAAAAGACTCTACAGGTAAAAATGTGGATCCTAAAATATATCGCAGTATAATTGGTAGTTTACTTTATTTAACTGCAGTAGTAGAATTGATATTGCTTTTAGTGTTGATATTTGCGCTAAATATCAATCTGATCATAAGGAGTCTCATTTAACTGTTGTTAAGTGGATTATGCGATATGTCACAAGTTCTGCTAATTTGGGTCTCTGGTATCCATATGATACTAGTGTTCTGTTGGCAGGGTACTCAGATGCTGATTGGGCTGGTAATATCGATGATAAAAAGTCATCCAGTGGTAGTTATTTTTATATTAGAAATTACTTAGTTTCTTGGTTTAGTAAGAAGCAAAGTATCGCTTTCTACTGCTAAGGCTGAATACATCGCAGCTGGAAATGCATGTACTCAGCTTGTTTGGATGAAACGTATGTTAAGCGATTATAGAATTGCACAGGATTCAATGGTTTTATATTGTGATAATTTCAGTGCAATAAATATTTCTAAAAATCCTATTTTGCATTCTCGTACCAAGCACATTGACATTAGATTTCATTACATTCGTGAATTAGTGGAAGAAAAAATAATTTCATTGAAATACATTCCGACCGAGACTCAACTTGCTGACATTTTCACTAAAACTCGACAAAAATAGGTTTAATAAATTGAAATTTGATCTTAGTATGTGCAATTTAAATTGATTATTCATGCATGTGTGTATCATAGTGTATATATATTGATAATTTATTGGTTTAAATTTTAAATTTTGATGAAAAGTGCTTATTTTTGTTGGACGTACTCGACCAGTCGTGGTACGACCAGTCGAGAACGGTCCTCGACCGGTCGTGTAGCGCACTAGATCTCTTAAAATTTGGGAAAAAACTCATCTTCCTCATTTCCTATTTCTTCTCCAACGGGCCGTAGCACGACTAGTCGTACCTAACTGTCTGATTCCTCAAGGTTAATGTATCATTTGTGTTTTTCTTGTAGATTCTAGTCAATATTACTTCATTTTCACTCTTGGAGTAATTTATTTTGTGATTCATTGCAATTTTGGGGTTTTCTTTTGAAAAATCTGATCTTAGCAAACCGCACTCTATAATCTTTGCATCTTCTTGGTTCTTTGATTTTTCTATTGCAAATGGATTCTAGAGGGAAAAAGAAAACTTCTTGTGGTCCTTCTTCCTCTTGTCCTTCAACTATCACTAGGCGTCATCTTTGGTCACCCAAAGATGATCCCTCTCATGTACGGGATTTGCGATTGTGAAACATTATTGTTGAAAGACCTGTGTTTATTGATCACATTACTCCTTTTGGTATCCTTCTTCTTCTCCAATCTGTAGGCTGGGATAACATCCTACATTGGGGTGGCCTGCATACCAATCTATTGCCCAGGCCATGTTTGCATGCATTTCTGAATTTTCGACTGATAATTTAACATTTAAAATAGCTACTAGAGAAGGTCCATTTGATGTAGACCGTCATTTGATCTCAGCTCTAATGGATATACCTATTAATGATGAGGGTATTCTTATTCCGACTCTAGTTGAAAAATCGTCAGAAACAGAAAAACACATGTTAACTAGAGATCTATGCAATATGGATGTGCAATGGACTCATAAAGGGAATGCGCTCCCCTCAAAGTATTTGTTACCCAGATATAGGGTTCTCCACAGAATCTTTACGTCAAATCTGTATCCGCATTCTGGTAACAAAACAGAACTGACTTCCTTTATGGTTCGGGTTTTGCATTCTATCGTCACTGGAACTAAAGTCTGTCTGCCTTCTTTAATATGTCATTTCATCATTCAGTTTAGTCTCCATCCATGACACAGTGATGTTCCATTTACTTATCTTATGACTGTGTTAGCTTCTCACATGCTAGTTGCTATGCCTGTTGGAGGAGGCTCCTATTCATCATCTTATTTTTAACAATTCTAATATAAACAAGATGAAATTAGAATTGGCACCTGGCCAAAGAGATGTGGGTGGTGGTGGTGGTGAAGCAGGTATGAAGAAGAAGGTGACGATCTTCCACCTAATGATATTAATATGGATGACATTTTTGATGAAATTGAATCAGATTTTACTAATGATCCTGACTATGAGCCATCTGATTTTGATGCTCGTCTTCGTGCACTTGAGGAGAAAGTTGAGAACATGAATGTTACCTATGATTTACAATATAAATATAGGCGTAAGTATCTTAGGAGTTTAAACAAGGGCCTTCATCAACTTGATCCTAGCATACCTACTCCTTTTTCAGGATCTGATTAAATATTTTTTATTTATTGATCTGTAATAACTGTTAGACTATTTTGGTTTCTTTCAGTGTGCTAGACTTACTTTGGATTACACTGGTATATGCACTTTGAATTTGCCTATATAACTTTTGTCTGTTTAACTCCTTTATTACTCTCTTATTGGTCTTCCACTTCCATTTATTCATTTTTTCCTTTATCATTTTGTGACAAAAAGGGGGAGAATATTTTAAGTTTTTGATTGATTGATGATTATGGAATGTATATGGATTATGGGGGAGTTTCATAATCTTTATGGATCTATGTGTGCTATTCAGGGGGAGTAAGTAATGTAAGTAATGAGGAATTTGTGTGCTAGTTAATGACAATTGGTGCATGATTTTTTGTGTTCATATTGATCATATTTTTGTTAAGTGTGTTTTGTCACAAATTTGACAAAGGTGGAGATTGTAGTGTTATGGTTTCCTGCTCATTTGGTTGTCAAATTTTGTGGTGCCAAAACACAATCTATGTCTTGTGTAGTATGTTGATTTGTATGTTCAAGACACTGAATCAATGCTTCAAGTTAAGAATAGTGATCTACTTCAAGAAATGCAAGGTCAAGTTCTTTGTCCACTTCTGTAAGATTCAATGTTCAGAATATTTCAAGAGCTACATCAGAAGACAAGTGCTTGTTCAAGACTCAAGTACAACTCGAAGTTGCATAATCTTCAAAGGTCAACCATCATCTGAAGAAATGAAGTTTCAATATCCTTACTTCACATTCAAGGTATGAATGACCTTAGATTGACCTTAGGGTAGGTCATTTTGTGTACATAATTCAGATTGAATCATTTTATAAGTTTTTGGTCTGTTCTAAGACTAGTCCTGGACTCTGTTCGACTAGTTCTAGAACTGCCTCGATCAGTCCAAGAAATTTCAAGACCAGTACTAATTTGTTGCATATTTTAGAAAATTTTTGGTTGAGCTTCGACCAGTCCTGGAGTCTGCTCGATCGGTCGTAGGAACAATGCCGACTCATTCAAGACCAGTCATGCAGCTATAACTCAAACTCTAGCAACCTTTGTTGGTTCCTCACGACCAGTCGTGGGTTGGTCACGACCAGTCGTGGAGGCCTCACGACCAGTCGTGGAACGGTTTTATTCGATCACACTTAAAATTTTAAAATGTAGTTCGACCTACGACCAGTCGTGGTGGCCACACGACCAGTCGTAGACGCAGTTTTTGCATCTATAAATAGAACACGAATTTCAGAGTTTCATATCTAATTCAAGTAAAATCAAGGCATCACTCTGAGATAAGTTTGTGTTATTTTTTAAAGCTACGTTGTGCTTATTTAATATTCTCTTTTGTTAGCTTTGTCAATTTGATTTTGTTTATACATTCCAATCTGAATTGAAAAGAGGAATTGTTGTATTCCTTCTTCTTGGAATCAAAATCAAATAGAGTTAGCCCAATTGGTTTAATTTAAAATCAATTAGAACCTAGAACCATTTCAAATTGAGTATTGGACAATTGAACTTTTATATTCGAACTTTTACTCCGATTGGTTCTACTGGGTAGCTACGAAAGGATAAATCCAAGTATTTTACATTTGTGTAAATTTCCATTGCTTTTGGTTTCTTTTGAGATTGAGCCAGAAAAATCTCATTGTGTTGGTTATCTGAGGAGAGCCAGAAAACTCAGAAGTGGGGTTTTTGAATTGTGTAAGCCCATTTAAAAGACACAATTGTGAAGGTTTTAGGTGAACCTGAGAAACCTATTTTCATAGTGAACGCTGATATCCCCTGTGTGAGGATATTATGAGTGGAGTAGCAAGCTGTGTGGCTGTTGTTTAACAGTTGGCGTACACACAGGCGAACCACTATAATTCTTTGTGTCTTGTGGTTTGAATGTTTGTTTAATTTCTATATCTTTTATCATTCAAGTTTGTGGGATGTATGTGTGGATGTGAATGTTGTAATATTTACATTTCAAGCATTGTGGGGAATGTTGTAATAATTTAAATTTTATTTCTTTGTTATTTATCTACTTATTCCTTTGTATCTTATTTGGGTTTTTGATACAAAGACCTTTATAGGAATCAGGTTGTCCTACCATAAACCTTGGTTTTTGGTGTAAGGTTGTCTTTAGAACAACATTTGTATCAATCTCTCAATACTCATACATTTAAGGTTGCTTTACATTTCAGTATTGTAAATTGATTATAGTGCTATCTTTCTTTTATTTATTTATTAGGCTATCTTATTGCTTATATTCCGCTGTTAAAGTTTTAAATTTGGCATAGTCCTATTCACCCCGCCCCCCTCTAGGACTCACAGCTAGGCCTTTTCAGTTCGCAGCAAGAAGGATTGGCGGTAGAAAGGTCTCCAGCCAGCAGCTTTGTGTGAAGTTCCTCCCAAACGTCCTCCATGAATCTGGTCGAAATCCCCCAAGGGAGGCTTTGAACAGTCCAGATTGTAGATGGGCATAATGGGTGGGACACAGTGCCCTCGTTTCACGGTGACTGTTAATTTCCCCGCAGACCGGTGGCATGCGCAACGGGTTGCACAAGCTCTCCCTAATCACGTACCCTTGGTTGGATTTAAGGGTTTGAACCAATGAACGGCTCAGATCCTCACAAGTAGGCGTTCCAGTGGCTCACCCCTCATCCCAACGGACGGTCGTCCGCACAAGCGCAAGCGAGGAGAGAGAGTCCGAGAAGGACTCGTTTTCATCGGGTTAAGTCGTCTTGACCGAGCGCTCGGGTCCAGTGCATGCGCAGGACGTGCACATGCATCGTCGGTGGGGTCCACTGGAGGGTCCTTTGTGAGATCCACACCGTCTATTAGCTTAAGCCGATCTTGTTGTACCATGATCCCAAATATGAAGTAGATCTGAGTAGTGGGCGGGCCACAACACATTTGGTAGGATGATGCCTCCCCGTGGTTTGAACGTACGTGAAACCTACGTAACCTGGGTTGCTCACTACGCAATCTGCTTCCTTTAGATTTTGCTAAGGCATTAGGTGGGGTCCATTCTGATGGTTTTTCAAAAGATCCACTCCATTCCTTTGTTTTGTGGATAGACGTTAGGCCATGAGCCAAAATATGAAGTCCATCCAATACTTGGGTGGCCCACACCACTAGTCCATGTGTAGGCAATACTTACCCTTACTGTGAAAACCTCACGCATAACTATAACTGGATATACAAGTTTTGGTATTATAATTACAATTATGTCCTTCTTCCTTATTACAACTTCTGAAGTATGTAACACCTAGCTGCATCGTGCAAAACAGATGAAATTTTACTAACGTTTGTTATTTTCCGCACTCTTTCTAATGCCTGAGTTTGGGCCTTGATCGCTTACGGACGACTAAGATACCACTTCAATGGACTATACTACTCCGGGGTTTTAATGTGACATTTATATATATTTAGTTGTAGTATTATCCGGTAGTTTGGACTTGTGTTCTAAGATCTTCAAAATGACCGATTCATCCTAATATTCGGGTGGCCCATTTGGCGGATCCAAACATGATGGATAGTCCTGCCTGGAAATCAATGGTCAAATGGCTTGATCTATGAATGAGGGTCATTCCTAACGGTTAGGTTTGTGTCAGGGTGAGGATGTAAGGCTAGGATTGTCGGATTGGTATCATACACATGCACATATAAGTAAATTTTCAGGTAACACTCGAGAACTTTCAATACTCGAGTATTGAAAAGTTTGGGGCATTACAATCTACCCCCCTTAAACATAATTTTGCCCCCGAAATTTAGTACTTAAATTCTAATGTACAAGTCATCTTTCATGTCTCTAAGGATTTCCTATATCCTGTGTTCCAGGTGATACGAATAGATTGTTGTAGTGGGTTTGAGCCCGATACACAAATCCTTTGTCTGCGCAGTATAAAGGCTTTACTGGTATTAATTCGTAATCTCGTTGAATCTCAATCCTTTGCTTGATCAGGGGCATTGGAATCTTTTGAGATTTTTCTAGGATTTAGAATTTGAGTCAAACCTTGTAAATTTCACATTAACATAGTTCCATCCATCCATAATCCTCGATTGTTTTAAATTCATGAGGATATCACAAAATATCACAAAATCTTATATTCTCGTAAGGGATAATTATACATGGCCCATTACGCTTTCGTTGTGTATCCTAATTTATTTAAGATACTACCTAAAATTTAATTGTTCCTAACATTCTCACCGATTCATTATGCTTAAGTCTTCAATGTATTGTTCATGGGACAGATCTATGCACTTCTAGGTGTGCGTATAATTGTCCATATGATTCGGGACGCTACACTTTTGGTGATAGAAGCAACTGCAAGATTGTTGGCTAAGGTACCATACAAATTTATAACCTTCCTCCTTTTGAAAATGTCTTATATGTTGAAGGTCTTAAGCACAATATTTTAAGTATATCTCAAATCTGCGATAACAAACATAGTGTTAAATTTACTAATCAAGGATGCGAGATTTCAAATGAGAAAGGTTGTGTGATATTAAATGGTTGTAGAACGTCTGAAAATTGCTATATCATTAATGAGTCTTGTTCGTCTACATTCTCATGTTACATGGTCCAAACTGATGAAACTAATTTATGGCACAAACGCCTTGGACATGTTAGCTACTGAAATCTCTATAGACGGATCAAAATCGATCTGATTAGAGGTCTACCCAAATTAAAGAAAGTGGATAAAATATGTGGCGCATGTCAAATTGGCAAACAAACAAGGAGTAGTCACAAGAAAGTGAACTCCTCTGCCACATTCAAACCCCTTGAACTTCTCCATATGGATCTTTTTGGACCAACCAGAACGGAGAGTAGAGGTGGTAAGAAGTATTTTCTGGTGATTGTTGATGACTTTATCAGATTTACTTGGGTAGCATTCATGAGAGAAAAATCTGAGACTCTCGATGAAGTTAAAAAGATTCTAAAACGAATTCAGATGGAAAAAGAAATGAACGTTATCAACAAAATGGGGTTGTTGAAAGAAAAAATAGAGTGCTATAAGAGATGGCCAATGTTATACTAAATAACATGAAGTTACCCAAAAATTTGTGGGCTGAAGCTATAAATTCTGCATGCTATATTATAAACCGTGTGTACATTAGAAAATGTAAAGATAAAACATCTTATGAATTGTGGTTTAATAAGAAACCTACTATCAAATACTTTCGAATTTTTAGAAGTAAGCGTTTCATCTTACGTGACCGTGAAAACTTAGGGAAGTTTGAATCCAAAAGTGATGAAGAGTATTCTTAGGCTATGCTCTGAATAATAGAGCATATCGAGTTCTTAACAAGAGAACAGGTGTAATTCAGGAATCTATAAATGTGGTAATTGATGATCACCTGAACACACCCTCTTCTAGTTCAGAAGATGATGAAGTCAATATAATTGAAAAACCTGACTCCTCATCTAGTCTAGTCAATACTGAAATAAGATTAGTCAAAGACCATCCTACTGATCTAATACTAGGCAATCCTCTCACTGGTGCCCGTAGTAGAAAATAATTAGAAGATATTTACAAGTACGTTTGCTTTACTTCTCAAGTTGAACCAGCCAACGTAAAATAAGCACTTACTGATGAAAATTGGATTGTTGCCATGCAAGATGAATTAAATCATTTTGTTAGGAATGATGTTTGGTATTTTGTTCCAAGACCATCTGATAAACACATAATTGGAAACAAATGTATTTTCAAGAACAAATCTGATGAATTAGGAAATATATTAAAAAACAAAGCTAGACTGGTTGTACAAAGGTACACTCAAATAGAAGGAGTTGATTATGATGAAACTTTTGCTCTAATAGCTCGTCTTGAATCCATTAGATTATTTATATCCATTGTCTGCCTTAAAAAGTTTAAGATATATCAAATGCATATTAAAAGTGCTTTCTTAAATGGTGATCTACATGAAGAGGTCTATTTTGAACAACCTAGGAGCTTTGAGGACCCTAAACACTCTAATCATGTATATTGCCTTAAAAAGGCACTTTATGGTCTAAAACAAGCTCCTAGAGCATGGTATGAGAAGATGACTAAGTTCTTACTCAGTCCCAATTTTGTTATGTGAAGCGTTGATAAAACACTATTTCTTAAAAAATATAATGAAGACATACTAATTGTACAGATATATGTTGATGATATTATCTATGGTTCTACATGCACTAACCTGTCCATCGAGCTTGCAGAGCTTATGAAATCCAAGTTCGAGATGAGTATGGTGAGAGAATTGAACTACTTTATAGGTTTACAGGTTAAACAACTAGAAGATGGTATCTTCATTTCTCAAACCAAGTACACTTTAAGTCTGGTTAAGAAATTTGGATTTAAAAATGGTAAGAAATTCGATACTCGTATGAGTACAACTCTCAAGCTTTCAAAGGATGAAACAGGTAGAAGTATAGACTCCCGGTTATATCGCAGCATGATTGGTACTCTCTTATACTTAACTGCAAGTAGACCAGATATTGCATTCAGTGTAGGTATCTGTGCTAGATATCAATCAGATCCAAAGGAATCACATCTTATTGTTGTCAAACACATTATTAGATATGTCGCAAGTACTGCTAGTTTAGGCCTCTGGTATCCGCATGATACAAATGTTCAATTAGCTGGATATACATATGCTGACTGGGTAGGAAACATTGATGATAGAAAGTCTACCAGTGGTGGATGTTTCTATATTGGGAATTGTTTAGTTTCCTGGCACAGTAAGAAACAGAGTTTTGTATCATTATCCACAAGTGAGGCTGAATACATTGCAGTTGGTAATGCATGTACCCAACTTTTTGGATGAAAAGAATGCTAAATGATTACGGAATTACCCAACATACTATGATCTTGTATCGCGATAATTCTAGCGCAATTAATATCTCAAAAAATCTCATCCAGCATTCTTGAACGAAGCATATTGACATTCGTTATCACTACATTTGGGAATTGGTTGAAGATAAAAGCATTTCTTTAGAATATATCCAAACGAAAAATTAGCTTGCTGACATTTTGACTAAACCTCTTGACAAGAATAGGCTTTCCAAATTGAAACTTGATATTGGTATGTGTAATTCAAATTAATTGGATTATGTTATGTTTGCATGCTTTAATTTTTATATTTTTTATGTAAGTATTTTTGGAATTTTTAAAATAAAATTTAATTTTTCAGTGTATCACGACCGGTCGAGCATGTACTCGACCAGTCGTGGAAAGCATGGTGGGTGTCTTAAAAGGGGAAAACTCTTTATTTTCTTCATTTCTTCGTCTTCCACATCCGGTCCTCTTCTCGACTCGTCAAACCCATCATCTTATGATCATTGTAAGTACTCCATTTTCATTTTCCTTCTAAATTTGAGTTGTTGTATGCTTATTTTGCTACATTTTGAAGTTGATTTGGGTTCTCCATTCCATTTTTGTGGGTTTTGACTAAAAAATCTAATCTCCTTGAAACCCATCATTCATTTGTTATTTTTCTCTATTACTTGCATCTAATGGACATTCGATCTAAGAAGAAAGCAACTCGTGCTTCTTCTTAAAGGGCAACTCCTCTTAGGGTGCATACCTTACAACCACCTGAGGAAGACCCGAAATATGTGCGGGATCTCCGCAACAAGGAAATCATTGTCGAGCATACCGTAAATGTTGATCATTTAGCTCCTTTTCATCTTCTTCTCATTCTTAACATTGTAGGTTGGGAAAATATCCTCAATTGGGGCGGACTGATATATCGCTCTATTGCACAAGGGATGTATGCATCAATTAGTGAAGCGTCCCTTGATGATCTATCTTTCTCTATTAGTTTTAGAGAAGGGACGTTCCAAGTTAATAAACATCTTATTTCGGGTTTATTAGACATGACAGTTAATGATGATGGTATTCCTATACCAACACTTACCGAGAGAATGTTTGAATCCAAACAGCGCAAACTTACCCGTAAATTATGTCATTTTGATACTCAGTGGAGCCCAGGTAATGCCCTTCGTGCCAATCAGATGTTGCCCAAATACAGGGTTCTTCACCGCATCTTTATTGCCAATGTGTATCCTAGATTTGGGAACAAGGTCGAGCTGACCTCTTTTATGTATCGCATTCTCCATTCTGTCGTGCCTGGCATACCCATTTGTCTTCCTTCCTTGATCTGTTATATTATCATTCAATTTCATCTCTATTCTGACCATGGTTACATACCCTTTGCCTATCTGATGACTACATTAGCATATCATTGTAATGTGGTCATGTCGTCTGCTGAGGCACCGATAGCAGTTCTACCATTCAATAACTCCAATATCAACAAGATGAACCTGAAGTTCTTACCTGGCCAACGTGATGAGGAGGACGTAGAAGTTGAAGAAGAAGACACTTTGCCAGCTGACACTACTATGGACAATATTTTTGATGAATTGGAAACTGATGACGAGTCGGACTCTGATTTTCAGTCGTCTTAGTTTGATGAGTGTCTTCGCTCTCTGGAGGAGAAGGTGGGTGACTTAAAAATACCTTAGGACAATCTGAATGAAATTCATAAATCTTCGATGAAGTATATGCGCAAATATTTCCATCGCATTACTAGGGGACTTCATAAGATTGACCCGTCCATTCCACCTCCTTCCTCAAGTTCTGATTAGTCTTTGAGTTTTTCTATATTGGATCTGTATAACTTTACTTTCAGTATTCACTTGGTTTGTATGGGATTAATCTGGATAACACTGTCTTTTAATTACTATGTTTATGACACTCCTTTGATGCTACTCTCATTATTTTCTCCTAATCATATTTGTGCTTTAATTATATTTCTGTCTTCTTTTGTCAAGTTATGACAAAAGGGGGGAGAGAGTTGTTATTATGGTTTTGATGGTTGGCTCATTTGCTTGTTATGCTTATGGTAACATTTGCGCAAATGAATTAAATTGTGTGGACTATATATTTTGGATATATGTATATTTCTTAATACAGGTACTCTACACAATCTAGTCAAAGCTCAGACTGAGGGGGAGTAGATTGAGGGGGAGTATATATTATGAATGAAAGAGTGTTGTGAATGGTTGTGAAGTTGTGAAGTTTGTGTATTGTAATCGTCTAAGTTTGTTTTGTCACAAATTTGACAAAGGGGGAGATTGTAAGTGTTATGATGTATTAAGCACCCTTTGTTGTCAAATTTCGGTAAGACAAAACAATTTAGAGTGTGACTTGTTCATATGATGGAAAGTTCACCTTCAAGTGAAGCATAATGGAAAGTCCACCTTCAAGATCATCATCATATGAAGATTTGAAGTACAAGACATGAAGATAGTTCTACAAGGTTGTAATCTACTTCAAGATCAAGCTACTAATGCAAGTCTACTTTAAGATCAAGTTTCTAATGCGAAACTATTTCAAGTAGAAGATCTGAAGCTACTGAAGATTTGAGTTCAATGTCCAATGTTTCAGGTATAAGTGACCCTAGAAAAACCCTAGGTTTAGGTCATTTCTCATGCATATTATCTACGGGTTATTATACTTTGATAGTCTAAAATTCGACTAGTCTAGGCTCTGGTTCGACCAGTCCAAGAATTGCTTCAACCAGTTCAAGTTTTAAACTCAAATTTCAAACTTTTCTGGTAGATCCTCAACCAGTCGAGTACCCTTCTCGACCAGTCGTGAAAATTTGCTCGACCAGTCATGGGGAGCTCGACTCGAACTCCAGCAACATGTTTTTTTATTCCATGACCAGTCGAGCAGGCCACTCGACTAGTTGAATGTTAGTTTTATCCGATCACGCTAGAAAATTTGAAATTTTGTTAAATCTAAGACCAGTTGAAGGAACCATTTTTCAGCCTATAAATAAAGGTCTTTTCTCATTCCAAATCATTCAATTAAGCCACAGAAAGCTTCCACTTTGAGAGAAAAGTCTCCGTCATTATCAAACATAGTCTGATAATTTTAGATCTTTTAAATAGCCTATTTGTTTTTGTAATTCCTTGATCTCAGTATTGTGAATTTAATTTTCTTTTAAAATGAGTTTTTACTCTACCCTTTGAGATTTAAGGAATTCAAACAAGTAGCCCAAGCTTTGAGATAATTTAAAATCTATTTAGAACCTAGAACCCTTGATTATATTTGTTGGACATTGAACATCTACATCAAGCGAAACAGTTCTACGAGTTACATCAAGCAGCATCTTCAAGAAGAAGATAAGTAGTTTTGTTTATTTGCTTTTTTTTTAGATTAGCCAGAAAAATCTCTGTATTGGTTTTGACTGAATCAGTCAGAAAATCTCAGCGCGGGGTTTGATTGTGATAGCCCAATTGAAAACACAACTGTATAGGTTTTAAGGTGAACCTGAGAAAAACCTTGTTTCATAGTGAACACCAATATCACATGGGTTGTGATTATTGGGAGTGGAGTAGGTGTGGCTATTTGAGAACAGTTAGTCTACACAACGAACCACTATAACTCTTGGTGTTTGAGGTGAATGATGATGTATATGATGGATGTGTGCTAAATGTTTGTAATTTCTTCTTTCATGTACATGTGGTAAATGCATGTAATAGATAGCTTCTTTTATTTGCTTCTTGTTTTAGTTTGCGATCTTGATCCTTACTGCGTTGAAGAAATCAGGTTGTCCTATAATAAACATTTATTTTTGGTATAAGGTTGTCCTTTGAACAAGATTTGAATCAATTTCTCAATACTATTACAATTGAGATCTTTGATTGATTCAGTTATATTTAATATTTATGTTCAGCATTTTTTATTTTGGCAGAGTCCTATTCACCCCCCCCCCCCCCCCAGGACTGAGAGCTCACCCTTTTCATTCTCCACGGGGAAAGATGGTGAAATCCATATCCGAGTGTTTGTCCCAAGCAGCAAAAATCAAATGGAGTAGAGCAATGGATCAAGTACTATTTGACACGTTGCTCGAATAGGTTGCATTGGGACGTAAAGCTGATAATGGTTTCAAGAGGGAAGCGTACCAAGCAGCTACTGAAGAGGTGACAAAGCATACAAAGATTGTTGTGAACTGGCAGAACGTACAAAACCGGCTGAGGTATTATAAGAGAGAATATAATGTCGTCAGGGACATGCTGGCGGCCAGTGGGTTCAGATGGGATAATGAGCAAATGGTGGTTACGGCCCCTAACGAGGTCTGGGAAGAGTATCTTAGGGTAAGATTTGCAAAAGTAGAGTTTACAAAACAATTTCGTGTATTTCCATGTTTTAATGACCCTTATATAGATATTATTCTTTGCTTACTTACAAGTGATCATTTGCTACAGTCTCACCCGCATGCTGAAAAATTCAGTGGTAAAAGAATCAAGAGAATGGATGACTTAACGGTTATCGTCGGATCTGATCAGGCCACAAGACGTTATGTGTAAGGAAGTAGGAGTATGGATGCATCCTCCTTTCGAATTCAACGAGATCTCAATGAGGCCTGAACGGACCTCGAAGATGATCTTGATGATACCATTGACCTCTCTGAGGATAACTTAGCGGACTCAACAGGGAGCAATTAATTTTCATCGGACACTCTCTCGATGAAAAATCGAATGTTCCGCGGCACTCCAACTCGTACATCTGATTTTGATAGTAGCCGGGGTGGGATCGCATTAAAGAAACGTATGCGGCCTCCTCATCCCTGTGATGTACTTAGCATCTCTCTTAAAAATATTGTAGAGGCTCTGCGTGATTTTGCCCTAGGCAAAGAGGTAAATCGTATTAACAAAGTACTTGATGTCCTCGAAGAGGTACAAGAGTTGAACAACTCGGAGTTCATCAAAATTGGTTGGCTGTTGAGCAGGGACGAGAAGCTGACATCATTCTTTTTCAGTCTTTAACCTGAGCGCCACGTCAAGTGGTTGAAGAAAATACTCTGCGATAAGTTTAGAGATGTAAGTGTTGGTTTGGTTTGACAGGGACTATGCCCTGTTTATTGCACTTTCTTCTGTATGGACCTGTAATAACTTTTTTTAAATGGTACTTTCACTTTGGGATTGGTATATTTGGTATACAGTGTATACCAAACTGAATGATGTTATCATGAATATTTTGGAGATGTAATAACTTTAATAGATATATTCATATGCTTGTTGGATGCACATTAAGACAGATGGGACCACACACTTCCACCGAAAAAAAGGTATGTACTCACAGCTTTTACAATACATTTGATCACGAACACTACTTTTTTTAGTCGATTGGACACTACCTCATAATTTTTATACCCGTTTATATTCAATTACAGTTGTATACATTCCGATAATGGACATGTCAATGCAGATGGGGAAAGAAAAGTACTACGTCGTACTGGTGGGGCGTCATCTGGGCATATATCTGTCATGGGGTGACGCTAGAGTGGAAGCCGAAGGATATAGCAGCAGCAAACATCAAGCTTTCAAGAATTGGAAAGAAGTGTCAGCATGTTGGGACAGTCACTTCGGTAATACCAGTGCTCAATCAAGACTTGGACGAAGATCTCATCCGGGATATGTTGCCGCATGTTGTGATGAGGTTGACATCCTTCATTCGTCAACTTCATCTATCCAACAGATGACCCGAGCCATAGTTTCTAGGGCCACATCGATTGATGATGTCGTCGTGTCTTTAAAGAGAGATTGGGTGCATTTGTGAGAGCCATTCTGGTTCTTTTCTTCGCTTTGTATATTATAATTAAACTGTAGGTACAGGTGGTAGGGTTTTGTCCTCATGAAAACTACTTTTCAACTTTCTTTTTGGAATGCAACTGTGATGACCTTTTCAAGCGACTGGTATTATTCATAAGAAAAACACTTTGTATGGATTGGATGAAACACACATACCCCGATCCTTCTTCTACTACCTGCCCCACGCGATCCACCCGTCCGGAGAGATCATCCATCCATACAGCTTGTGCAACCTTGGCTGAAAATTTAGCGGGGTCGATCAATAATAGGCTATTTTAATCGGTGTTATCCACCACACCTTCGGATGTTAGAGAGGTTTCAACGGTGGGTGATTTTATCACCACTGCTTCATTTGGTGTGGCCAACTGGATATCTAGACCTGCTTTAGTAGATTGTGATTTTATCACCACTGCTCCATTTGGTGTGGTCCACTGGATATCTGGACCTATAACACGTATAGGTGATTTTAATGCCCTGCTTCATTTGGTGTGGTCCACTGGATATCTGGACCTACTTCATTTTTTGAATAATGCCATTTAGACCGTCTATCAGTTATATTGGATGGCATGGATACCACAGTCTTCATTTGGTGTGGTCCACTGGAGACCCTTTTTTCGAGAATTTTCGGTGTCTGGCATACCATCACGCAGCATGCATTTTAAGCTGAAAGAGAACTCCCGGGATAAACTTCCATATAGGCAAACGGGCATAGCAATTTCACCTGCCAAATTACTTCAATCCCATGCCCCATCTAAACACAATCACCATCGTCGTCCCGGCATATTCCAACCTATCCAAGCAGACCGTCGAAACTTGTCCTGGGATATTGCAATACCGTGGAACTCTAATCCATCCACCAACAACATCATCATTACCTTAAAACTAGTTATATCCCTTCTAATCCCACCTAATGCAACCGGCCAACACGCCCTTAATTTTTTACTTACACTTTTATCTCACTTTCATTTCTTTAATTTTTTGTGCTTACTCACACTTTTATATTGTTTTCATTCTTTTAATTTTTCGCTTACATATGCTTTGTAGTCTAATATAATACTATTTAATTACATAATTTTTGAAAGTCTCTTTGGATCTCTTTTAAAAAATTGTACATCTTTGTAAGTAGAACCGTGAGTTGTATAGGCGGAAAAGTGTACTTAATTAATTCTTTGTAAAGTAGAACCGTGTAGGCAGATCAATTTACGAGTCATTTGAGTTGAGAATTCTTTGAATTTCTCGTTCTTTAGGCAATTCTATAAATTCTTGTCAGTCATAGATCCTGATGCTTTATTACGTATAATCAAGACTCCAAAACGATCCAAATATTCAAACACCCCATATGTGACAACCTTAGGAAAGGTGATGTACAACCAATAAAACCTGATGAACCAAACAAATCTATTCCCACCATCCAAACCGTGCTGTGGGCGCACATGCATTCACAGTCCTAGTGGGCCTCATTATGACCCATGTAAAAAGATCATAATAGATAGATATTTCTAGTGAGCCCCGCTATCTGACCAATGAAAATTTCGTAACTATCTGACCCATGAAAAAACAAATTATCTGGATAGATGTTCTAGTGGGCCCCACTATCTGACCAATGAAAATTGCCTATCTGACCCTTGAAAAAAAAAAATCTTGATAGATGTTTCAGTGGGCCCCACTTTCTGACCAATAAAAATTAGTGGGGAGAAAAAAAATTCCATTGCCGGGATTTGAACCCGGGTCGTCTGGGTGAAAGCCAGATATCCTAACCGGACTAGACGACAATGGAACGATATTCATTGTTTCAAAATAAATGTATAACAAATCTTACGTGGTGGTGACTTACCTGATTTTGTATGAAGTCTATGCCGTAAGTTTCGTCGGACCTCTTCGCAATACACTTTTATCCATTGGTTTGATCTCACCCGATTGGATGCATAAGACATTCAATAATTGCAGTTTGGAGGCCACGCTCTATCCATAGCCTATAACTTGGACGGTCTAAATTTATAATCATGCTAGCCATTTTGAACACTAGATTAGTCGGTGGTTAAAGCACATGGTAGGAGCAGAACAGCTGGGTAACACCATAGTGGGTGTTACCTTAACTGTGTGGGGCCACCTTGATGTATATTTTTTATATCCACGCCGTCCATCTGTTTTCTAATTGTATTTTACTATAATATAACAAAACTTAAGAATATCCAAATCTCAGTTAGACCCACCACTAGAAATAGTGACGAATGACCATTAAAAACCTTTCGTGGGCCATGAAAGTTTTTGATCAATCTGATCTTTGTATTTTCCCATCATCCAGGTCTTATTGACATTATAAAATGGTTGTATGAAAAGAAAAGAAAAAAAAAAAACATAACGAAAACCTTACAATGTGCCCTCTGGAATTTTTAATGGTGAGGCACTCAAACACCACTGTTTTCTGTGGTACGGTCCACCTGAGATCTGGATCTACTTAATTGCTTATGACACGCCTTAAAATGGGCTTTAGAAACGGATGGACGGAGTGGATATATTAAAAAATTATCAAGGTGGGCCCCACGGTAACACCTAATCCGCTTCCTCATATACGAAATTTCTTCAGTTCAACTACCGTTAAATACAAAAATGGTGGAGTGCCAAAGAGTCGCTCGCCCATTCTGCCCAACTACGTGATGATCAAGACCGTTCATCTAAAATTTCATAACTTAAATGGTTATACACAAAATCAATTCTACCCATCATATTTTTCACGTCCGTATAAAAATGGGTTAGAATCAACAGTCAATAAAGAAGTTTCTAGTTCTCAATTTAGTGAACAGTTTATATCCTGTATTAGTATGATTCCATTAAGATCTTCTAGATGAACGGTTCAGATCATCTAGTTGCGTGGCAGAAGAAGCGAGTTTACAGTTGGTGAGCAACATGCGCGAGCCTCGCTAACAAGATATACCGACCGCTTCAGAATGGAGGGCGGATTGCATGTGCCCCGGGGCACAAGAGATGTATCTGTGCTCGGGGCTATGTGGGATCCACAGAGATTTAGTGACAAATCCACTCCGTCCATCTGTTTTTAAAGATCACAATAATAATATAGGAATGTAAAAATTACTCATATCCAAAACTCATGTGGGACATACCCCAAAAAAGAGTAAGGATTGAACGGTTGGGGATGACAGAAGTATTGTTTCAGAATAATATTTTTTTCATACATTTTATCTGATTGGTAATAACCATATGAACGGTTTGGATGGCATATTAACATTATAGTCAGCTCCAGGAAGGTTTCAACGGTAGACGTTTCTGTTCCCACTGTATCGTTTTTGGTGGCCCACTTGAGTTTTGGATATATCTGATTTTTTCTAGTCTATCCAATTGTAGTCTTTAAAAACAGATGGACGGAGTAGATTTGTAATGGACATCTATGTGGGACCCAAACAGCCCCGGGTACAGGTATATCTGTTTGTCCCGGGCAGATGCAAATAGTAGAGAAATTTCCAACTGTACGACCATATATGGCTCATCAACCTTTTGAAGCCCACTTGCTTTTACCTCCCAAGAATAAGCCCCAGCTGTACGGCCCCATTTCTCAGGTCGATAATGCCCCTGCTTTCCTTCGGGAGCGGATCGCCTGGTGCTCGAATAATGGTTCAAAAGATATTAAAGTTACATGGCCCAGTCATGTATTTATTATATCCACAATGTTCATCCAAATTTCGAGATCATTTCCAAGGATTATCAAAAAAAAAAAAAAAAAAAAATCATATCCAAAGATCAACTGGACCACACCACAAAGAGCAGCCGAAAATGATTTCCGCCGTTAAAAATTTTATATGGCCAACCATAACATTTATTTTCTATTCAATCTATTCATAAGGTCACAAAGACCGGGATGAAGAGGAGAAACAAATTTCATAATGATCCAAAACTTCTGTGACCCCTAAAAGGGTTTCAATGGTAGACGTTCAATCCTCCACTATCTTTTACGGTGTGGTCCACTTGATAGCTAGATCTGTCTTATTTTTCATCTCAAGCCTTAATACGAGTTAGCCAAATAGTTATATGGTTTGGATATAATACATACCGCATAATAGGACCCACAAAAAGCGATGGGGATGACAACAGGAGGAAAAAAGAAAAAAGCCAAGACCCTATGGCTACGGATTATAACCGTAGCCATAACCGTAGTGCCACACCTTCTATGCACTTTTTTTTTTTTTTTTTTTTTTTTTTTTTTACCTAAAGAACTTTATTCTACATACATTTTTCTCTAGTACATATTTATATAAATATGTATATATAAGCATATAAAAAAAATTCTCTCTTTTTTTCATTTATTTCTTTATTCATTTAAGAAGAATATCTTCTAAACCAAAATTAGTTACTTGACGTACCATATGATTTTCGGGTAGGATAAGCTATTTTAGCCAACATGATTATTTTCTAAGATTTCATCAGGTTGATGGTCGAAAATCCATTTCATTCACTTCGCGGTCAATTTCATTCATTTCATTTACTTTACGGTCAATTTCAATCAGTTTGCGGTCAATTTCATTCACTTCACGGTCAATTTCAATCATTTCACCGGTCAATTCCTTCACTTCACGTCAATTCCATGCATTTTAACGGTCAATCCCGGCGATTCTCCTTCACTTCACGGTCAATTCCATGCATTCACACATCAATTCCCTTCACTTCACGGTCAATTCCGTGCATTTCACACGGTTAATTCCCTTCATTTCATGGTCAATTCCATGCATTTCATGGTCAATTCCAGCGATTCCTCTTCACTTACTTCACGGTCAATTCAATTCATTTCACGGTCAATTCCCTTCACGTCACGGTCAATTAACTTCACTTCGCAGTCAATTCCATGCATTTCACAGTCAATTCCCTTCATGGTCAATTCCATGCATTCATCACGTCAATTCGCTTCACTTCACGGTCAATTCCATGCATTTCACGGTCAATTTCCTTTACTTCACACGGTCAATTCAATGCATTTCACAGTCAATTCCCTTCACTTCACGGTCATTTCCATGCATTTCACAGTCAATTCCCTTCACTTCACGGTCAATTCCATGCATTTTACGGTCAATCCCGGCGATTCTCCTTCACTTCACGGTCAATTCCATGCATTCACAGTCAATTCCCTTCACTTCACGGTCAATTCCGTGCATTTCACGGTTAATTCCCTTCATTTCATGGTCAATTCCATGCATTTCATGGTCAATTCCAGCGATTCCTCTTCACTTCACGGTCAATTCAATTCATTTCACGGTCAATTCCCTTCACGTCACGGTCAATTAACTTCACTTCGCAGTCAATTCCATGCATTTCACAGTCAATTCCCTTCATGGTCAATTCCATGCATTTCACGGTCAATTCGCTTCACTTCACGGTCAATTCCATGCATTTCACGGTCAATTTCCTTTACTTCACGGTCAATTCAATGCATTTCACAGTCAATTCCCTTCACTTCACGGTCATTTCCATGCATTTCACAGTCAATTCCCTTCACTTCACGGTCATTTTTATTCATTTTACGGTCAATTCCGGCGATTCCCCTTCACTTCACGGTCAATTCCATGCATTTCACAGTCAATTCCCTTCACTGGCAGTGCTTTATCAATTTCACTCCATTCACTCCCTTACACTCAAATACACGTCTGAACTCATCTCTGTAATCCTTATTCCTTCTTTTCACCCATTTTCTTCATTAAATCTCCATAGGGATGACAGACATGAGTTCGGACATGTATTCGAGTGTAAGGGAGTGAATGAAGTGAAATGCATGAAATTGACCGTGAAGTGAAGGGAATTGACCGTGAAATGCACGAAATTGACCGTGAAGTGAAGGTAATTGACCGTGAAATGAATTGAATTGATCGTGAAGTGAAGGGGAATCGCCAAAATTGACCGTGAAATGCATGGAATTGACCATGAAGTGAAGGAATTGACTATGAAATGAATTGAATTGACCGTGAAGTGAAAGGAATTGACCGTAAAATGAATTGAATTGACTGTGAAGTGAAGGAAAATCGTCGGAATTGACCGTGAAATGCATGGAATTGACCGTGAAGAGAAGGGAATTGACCGTGAAATGCATGAAATTGACCGTGAAGTTAAGGGAATTGACCGTGAAATGCACGAAATTGACCGTGAAGTGAAGGGAATTGACCGTGAAATGAATTGAATTGATCGTGAAGTGAAGGGAATCGCCGGAATTGACCGTGAAATGAATTGAATTGACGGTGAAGTGAAGGGAATTGACGGTGAATTGAATTAAATTGACTGTGAAGTGAAGGAAAATCACCGAAATTGACCGTGAAATACATGGAATTGACCATGAAGTGAAGGGAATTGACTGTGAAATGAATTGAATTGACTGTGAAGTGAAGGAAATTGACCGTGAAATGAATTGAATCGACTATGAAGTGAAGGGGAATCGCCAGAATTGACCGTAAAAATGCATGAAATTAATCGTGAAATGAATTGAATTGACCGTGAAGTGAAGGGAATTAACCATGAAATGAATTGAATTGACCTTGAAGTGAAGGAAATTGACCATGAATGAATTGAATTGACCGTGAAGTGAAAGGAAATTGCCGTAATTGACCGTGAAATGCATAGAATTAACCCTGAAGTGAAGGGAATTGACCGTGAAGTGAATTGAATTGACCGTGAAGTGAAAGGAAATCACTGGAATTGACCGTGAAATGCATAGAATTGAGCGTGAAATGAAAGGAATTGACCGTGAAGTGAAGGGAATTGACCGTGAAATGCATGAAATTGACCGTGAAATGAATTGAATTGACCGTGAAGTGAAGGAAATCGCCGGAATTGACCGTGAAATGCATGGAATTGACCGTGAAATGAAGGAATTGATCGTGAAGTGAAGGAATTGACCGTGAAGTGAAGAGGAATCATCGAAATTGACCTTGAAATGCATGAAATTGACTGTGAAGTGAAGGGAATTGACCGTGAAATAAATTGAATTGACCATGAAGTGAAGGGAATTGACCGTGAAATGAATTGAATTGACCGTGAAGTGAAGGGGAATCGCCGGAATTGATCGTGAAATGCATGGAATTGACCGTGAAATGAAGGGACCGTGAAGTGATTGAAATTGACCGCAAAGTGAAAGAAATTGACCACGAAGTTAATGAAATTGACCGCGAACTGATTGAAATTGACCGTGAAGTGAATTAAATGAATGAAATTAACCACGAAGTGCATGAAATAGATTTTTGACCATTGACCTGATGGAATCTATGAAAATGACTAGGTTGGTTGGCTAAAGTAGCTTCTCCTACCCCAAAATCATATATGGTACGTCAAGTAATTAATTTTGGTTTAAAAGATATTCTTGTTAAATAAATAAAGAAATAAATGAAAAAAAGAGAGAAAAAAATTTATATGCTTATATATACATATTTATATAAATATGTAATAGAGAAAAATGTAGGTAGAACAAAGTTCTCTATGTAAAAAAATAATAATAAAATTTGCACATATTGCAATGGCATTACAGTTATGGCTACGGTTATAATCCGTAGCCATAGGGAAAAATGCCTTTGATACCTATCAAATATCCTTCGATATGTGTAGAAAATTGCGGGATATTTAAGGCAAACTCGTTGGATTGTTTTAGACCTTTTTCGATCCTATTGAAATGCCTGTGAGCGGAGTAGATATCAAAAGCAGGGGCTACGGTTATAATCCGTAGCAGTAGGGAACCCCATATTTTAAAATTCACTTTTTTTGAAAAGCAGGGGCATTTTCGTAACGCCAAAAACTGCCCGTACATCTGGGGAGTAATCTTGAAAGCTAAAAAAGCAAGTTGCGCAAACAGGTAAATGGGCCATTTAACAGTTAGAAATTTCTCCAAAAAATATTGCAATCCGTTCCTCAACGAGAGTTATATGATACACGGGTGGCGTATGACACTTATACACAGGCAATCAGAACATGTACACGTGGCATACAATAACTCAACTTAAACCGACTAAGTTGTGGTAGCTACTGCATCGAAATCAAAGTCCCAAAAATCAGAATGGTTGAACGATCCTAACCTTTGATTCGCACTTAATTGTTGCAATGCTACCCATCCCATCGGAAAATATTCCTTTTCAACCGTCGAAAAAAGTGTCCACCAATCCAACAGTCAGATTATCAAATAGGAGTAATTGTCTGTTCATGGAACATCTAAACTGTTAACCATAATTTGGACAGTTTAATTTAACTAATTTGCATGCCCTATTCTCGATTTTTACGTACCTGAGTATCATCCACCACACTGCCAGAGTAAAAATGTATTTCTACACATGCGTAATGCTCTCTCTCTCTCTCTGTCTCTCTCACCCCATTTCTCGCTTCCAGATCTCAGTCCCCCAAGTCAAGCCCCACCTCAACCCCTGAAATCTGAGCCGTTAATCTCAACGGTTCAGATCATCACATCCAACCCCAACTTCTTCCCATTTCAAAACGAATCCACTAAACAAACCCCACTTCAAAATTCCAAGCAGATCTCGATCATTCTCCCATTCTACTTCTCCCCTGCTATCCACTAGCCTGCGCCATGGATGCGCACCTGAAAGACCTCTTCGCCCGATTCCAGGAGCAGTTCGGATCGGGCCCTGGACTCGGACCGGGTTCGGGCACCTGTCTTTTACGAGCCGAAGGAATCTCTCCCGCCTTCATAAAATCCCTCTTCCGAGCCTCAGCTGCTCTCTACAGAACCGATCCATGGAAACGATTCCGACCGACTCATCTCTTCGGAATCCGAGTCGGCAAAGATTCCGACTGGTCCGGCAAGAAGCAGCCCTTCCCCTGCTTCCAATTCATCGGATCCGACGGTGGCGATCTCGGCCTCCACATGTTCCGATCAGATGAGGACGCCCGTCAGATGACCGGACCTCGCGACACCCGTCGAATCCCCCACGTCGATCTCCTCCGAGTCACCTTCGAGCCTGAGTCGCTGCTCTACGCGTCGAACCGGAGGATGGTCCGGTCACTGTCGCTGGAGCCTTCCGGCACCGACCGGTTCCCCGTCATCGACGTTGCCCGCTGCACTGCAACTGGTGGGGTCCGATTTCGGAATCCGACAGTGGAGGAGCTGCAGTACGTATACGCATTCATGAAGGCGATCGCACTGGTGCACGCACTAATCCAGTCAGCGAAGGATGCCCCGGCGCCTAAATGGACCCGATTGGTGAGTTTCGAGCCGTTCATCGAGACAGTTGATGTGCAGTGGCCGCCTGAATTGGGGAAGGGTTCCGACGTCGTAGCGGTGACAATCTCACACCCGCCGGGGCAAGTCTATGAAGAGAAGCAGAGTTCGACTCCGACGAAAAAGGCGGAACCTGTCAAAGATGAGGCGTCCACTGTCGATCTGAAGATTAACTGGGCGGCGCCGAGACAATGTAGTGTGTGTGAGAAGGAAGTCTATGGTGAACAGTCAGTGTGCTGTGGGCGGTGCCGGGCGGTTGTTTA
The DNA here is from genome assembly GCA_021015155.1 of Magnolia officinalis. NCBI lineage: Eukaryota > Viridiplantae > Streptophyta > Magnoliopsida > Magnoliales > Magnoliaceae > Magnolia > Magnolia officinalis. Next base: position 24,173,922 of record JAJHSJ010000017.1, read on the forward strand.
CTGTGGCCCGGTTTGCCAGAAGCAGCATTGGAAGGACACCCACAAGGGCACCTGCGGTCTCTACAAGGCGATGATGGAAAGAGAGGAGGAATTGGCGATGAAAATCTTCGTCTTCCCCTGTTTTGTGGACCACCCATGTAAGTGGCTCGAGTCGGTAGGCCTCCATCAGAAGGGGATGTGGCGGAGGAAATGCAATTGTTATCTACATTGCCCATTCGGCCTCCTTCCTGTCAAAGGCGGAGGAGCTTTGGATTCATGGGGCAGCTTGGATGATGGGGACTACCCCCCTGATTCGCCTTTCGATGGTCGAGATAAGAATTCTAACCCAATTCTTCTCTCGGGCTGGTCGGAGTATTACAACCTACGATCACTCCCATTGTCAAGCCCAGTCGCTGTTTTACTATCCTATCCATTAACGGTTTATCACATATTAACAGCGCTTAGCATCGGTTGTAAGAACCTTCTACTAAAGGGAAGAGAGGTGATAGTGCATTATCTTGGACCAGAAGGGGAGTTAGACTGGATGCCAGCATTTGCCGAGATTGGGCATTTGCTAAACGGGTCTGGAAATGTGCAGATTGTAATGGTGGGGCCTGAAGTCCCGAGCGATTTGTCAGGGACAGTCTTGGGAATAAGTAGTAGAGTGAGGGTGAATTTGGTGAGGGGTGTTTATCAGGAGGAATCGACTTACCTCCCTTCACCGCATGTTGTGGTTGCATTGAATTCGGGTTTGGAGAGTGGCGGAAGTTGGGGTGGGGCCCTTGAATTGATAAATTCGATGAATGTGCCGGCATTCTTCACAGATCAATCAGAAATCTCTTGCACGAATGCGAAACAAGTTCTTAGGGGGGCTGGTCTTCACATCACCTTCCCCGTGATGCCGAATCCGTTCCGTTCGCCTGTGAGGAATCCGATGCCATCAACCAATCTTCCTTCCTATAGCAACGGTTTTGTGTTCGGTGTTAATACATGAAAGATGAGGCTTCTTCGGAGAATGTTGCATTCATTTTAGAGAAAAGAGACTGTATCTGAGGTTTGTTCCTGTAACTTATGGCTACATTTGGATTCACAAATGAATTGAACTGCAAGCATTCTGCTTAACCAAGAGGAGATGAGAAAAATGGTGATCTTTCATACTCAAATTCCACGTATGTTTGTTTCGCTTCCAATTTCAACTTGAAAGTAATGTAATTTCAATTTGGAGTCAATAATCTCGGCATGAGCGGTACAAAATGAAATCACATTTGGTTTTTTTTTTTTCTACTTTATTGGACTAATAATTGGAATCCAATTGAATAGTGCATCCAAATGCTCCATATATGTTCTTATTTGCTATTGCATATGATGTTCGTTGGTTGAAGCAATCAATAGAAGTTTTTGTGAGTGTGGTGTACAACGTGGATTTGGTCTTATGAAGTATGTTTATGCTTGTATTGCTAGGTAATTATTGTACAAATTCCTGTTCAATGTATTGTTATGTTATCCTAATTTATATTTGAGATTAGAACAAAAATATAGCAGCTTTTGTTGTCAACAGAGTTTCAAAAGCTCTTCTCCATTCTGAAACCTCACTCCTTTTGTCTATGTTGTAAATTGTCTTTCTGGTGTACGATTTGTTGTGTTCATAAAAATATTCAAAGCATTAGCAAGGACCAGCTCCAAACCCAAAATGTATCACAGTGTCAGTCGTATCACTGTAAATTAAGATCAATTTAGTGTCATATGCAAAAATATTGCATCATGTTGGTAGGTTAAAAACCAATCCATATTGGCTGATGTTTTGAACCATGGTTTATGAAGTTTAGTGTTTGTTGTGACAATGATGATGATGATTGATGAGGTAGCATATTTAAAAAATCCAGAAGCTTGGCTTGGTTTGATGTCTAGCCTCATTGACTTGAAGACTCAACTGAGTCTGTACTTGACTCAATATATAAAATGTATTTATAGTAATAAATATTTAAAATTGTTATGGCTGCGTAAATTACGCAAAACAACCAAACTAAATGAGTCCGCAATTCTCCGTTCAATTAACAGCAAGTCAACCAAGTCGGTGAGCCAACGCGATGAGTCCTGTCAATTTGGTACCATGTCACATCATGAGTCAGTCCGGTGACTCTGCTTGAAATCTCTTCAAGTCGAGTCGACTGGTCAAGTTTTGAATCGAACTAATGAGTTCTAGAATTATGAAGAGGAGGATCGTTTATAAAGGTTATATCCTTGGCAAGGTATTCTGTAATGGTAACTCCACCATTACCATTACGATACGGGTTCTAATGGCCATTGCGCCCCCCCCCCCCCCCCAATATGTTTTTTTTTCAATTTGAAGAAAACCTAAAAACCTGTATCAGCCCCGCAATGGACCGTTACAGCCTTTACAGGGTGTAACGGACCGTTACAGGTTATTTTTTCCATAATGGCTGTTACGGCCCTTACAACCCCGTAATGTGTAATGGTTGCCTCACCTTTACGTAACAGCCTTTATGGCTCTGGAACGACTGTTACAGCATACCATAATCCTTGGTTTTGTTTGCATTTGCTTGCGCCTATACCTCTAAGAGTTGTTGCACCATTCACAGACTGTCTCTAAACCTTCATGGGATCTTCTCCCCTCTATCACCACCCTTTTGAGAATTGCTGTAGAGATTATGATTTTTCTAACAGGATACAAAGGGGTTCTATTAAGAACCAAACAGTATGATAGAAAAAATCAATAAACGGCAATGAAACCCCAATTCCTAAAAGGAAACTCTCCAAAATCCTACCTTTGACAAGGGCTTATTCATTAGCTTCACTTAAAATTATGACAGAAAGGATAAATATGCTAAGTCCCTAATTTCGCCCCTATGAAAGATCATTGCTATTCCTCAACTTCTTCTGGCCCATAAAGTTTGCTTATTCTCAATTACCGACTCGGCTTGAGAAGGCCAGCTTAATCTCTCCCTTTTGTCTCTTCTAACACAGCTGCTTGAAATATCAAAATCACACATTGAAGTTTAATTAAATTTGCTTCTTCTTCTTCTTCATTTAAAAAAAAAAAATTAATTTAATTTAATTTTTTTTTAATTTTTTTTGTTGTCTTTAAGAATCATTTTCCAACTCCTTGCGAGCATAGCGACAAAACTCATTTCTCGGCAATTTCTCAGCCTGGGAATTTCTCGGAAGATCTTCATATTTTGACATTTTCTCTATATTATCAAGAAAATCTCACTAAAATAAAATATTAAAAATACTTGTTATAAATTAATAAATAAATTTAAAAATATAAATATATTGTTGTGGAATGAATTATTTCACTTCTAAATGTTTTTATATTAAAAAACAGCATAATTTCATGATAAAATTGCAAGAAAAAAGAACTCCCAAGAATTTGAATATCACGATATTATCATGTGATAAATTTTCCGCGAGAATATTGTGAAATTTTCAAAATCTCAGCGATGTTTTTTGCAATGCTTGCGAGTTTGCTTACCATTGACCACCCTCAAAACAGGAACATGATCATCATGAATGTATGTTCCTTATGCCTTAAAGATGTGGAATCAGGAAATTGCCTCTTCATTCATTGAGAGTTTGCTTCAATGGTTTGGAGAAGGTTTCCTCTTCAAAATTCAGTGGGTGTTGGAGAAGGTCTGCCTAGCTTTATTGAGGCAGTTTCTTAAGCAAGGTTATGGGGAGCATCTGGAGTAGCTCGAGGAAAAAGGAAGAAAGTCCTATGGCGCTTGTCTTTCTTTTCGGTGTTGTGGTCCTTACGGAGAGAACGGAGCAATAGGACCTTCAACAAGTTGGAAAGGGTTGAAGTGGCTTGCCTGAGGGCAAAAGAGAGGATGTTTTGGGCTTCTGAAAATCCCCAAAGGGGAGTAATTGGGAAGATTTCTGGGTTATTTGGAAGCAATGGTGCTTTCTAGATGAGGCTGAGATGGGATGACTTCTCATCATCCCGTTCTCCCTCCCTTTGTAGTCTGGCTCTTTTACATATTAATAAATTCTCTCTTTGCCATTTAGTAAAAAAGAAAAAACACTCTACAGTTCCTTTGCAACTTGGAGAGGGTAATTCCTCTGAATTGCTTCCTTGTTATGGCGCATTCTATCAAAATATTTCTGATAATGTCCCTAATCTCCTCCTTCAGTTGCTCCAGATTGTCAGAAATTCGATTCCGATCTTTCCAAATCCCCCACTTGAGAGTGAAAGAAAGCATCCTACACAAGGTATTCCATACTTGGTAATGATGGCCATAGCATCCTACACAAGGTATTCCCATGAGCTCGACCGCATAGTACCTTTTCCCATTTTATATATATATATATATCGCCCCATAATGGACCATTACAGGGCTGTTACAGGTCAATTTTTCTATAGCAACTGTTTACGACCCTTTATAAGGGTTAGTCGGTTATGGTACGGTAACCACTATTATCATTGTGTAACAGCTGTTACGTAACCATTTTAGAATACCTTGATCCTACACAATATCTTGCCCATAGTTTTGAATGGCCCTACTCAACCAATCTAGACCACTTGAGCAATAATACTATTTTTGGATCATCAATGAAAGCTCAAAATAACTAAAACTTCTTAATAGAACAAGAAATTGAGTATGATGGTGATCGGGATCGTATGCCCCTATCATCTAGTGGTCCAGGACATCTCTCTTTCAAGGTGGCGTCTGGTGCGCTAAGACCATTCCAATGCTCCTTTTCACAATGCATAAACTGAAATAACAATTGGTATGAGTATGAAAATTAAAGCTTCTGTAAGTATACATACACTCAAGGCCTGTTTCTTAAATTTGAAGTCTGAAGTCTGAATTTGAAATCTGAATCTGAAGTTAGAAAACTAGTAATGAATTTGGAATAACATATTTGTTAACTAACGTCTGAAATGTTTGAAATATGTTCATTTGACATATTTACCCCTGTGAAACAGTCTGATTGAATTCCTACCATTAGAAACTTCATGGATACCACCGGAATGTTTATGTGCCATCCAATCTATTGATAAGGTCAAAAAGACGTAGATTAAGCGACCACACAAATATCATCTTAATCCAAAGCTTTTGTAGCCCACAAGAACTTTTTAATGCTCATCTACCACAGTTTCCTATACTATGGTCCATCTAAGATTTGTATATGTTTTATTTATTTTTTTTTATCATGCCCAAGAATGAGCTTTCAATACAGATGGAAACATAGATGTAGTCACCTACGTCACATAGGGCTCCACATGGGTCCCACCCACCTCGTTGGATCTGGATTGCCTACTGACGATGTTAGTACTCCCTAGCTATTGGACGGTGTTGTGTGGCCTCTATCATAATTTATGTGTTTTATCCGTGCCGTCCATCCATTTTTCCAAATCATTTTAGGTAATGATCCTAAAACTGAAGATGATCCAAATCTCATGTGGCCCATAACTTTCATGGCCCATTAATGGTCAATCACCATTGTTTCCTATGATATGGGTCACTTGATATTTGGCTTTGCTTCATTTTTTATATAATACCCTAAAATGATTCAGAAAAATGGATGGACTGAGTGGATATAGAATACGTCCATCAAGGTGGGCCCCACAGCAAGGGCCGCACCGTCTTGGGTGAGTCCTCGGTCTGGCACGGCGCATCACGCAGTTCGCTCCCCCCAAATCCGGGAGGGTGAGACCCCGGGTCCAACGACGTGGGTGGGACCTGTGGGGCTCACAGTGATGTGTGCACCTTAAATCCATACCGTCCAACCATCTTGAATGTTCATTTTAGGGCCTTACCCCAAAAATGAAGCTGACACAAATTTTAGGCGGACCACACCATAGGAAACAGCTGTGGCCCACAAGAAATTTTTAATGGTCAATCCCCATTGTTTCGTGTGCTATAGTCCATCTAGTATTAGGAGATACTCCATTTTTTTGGATCATGCCCTAAAACGAGTTTTCAGTATGAATGGACGGTGTGGATGTAGTCACATACATCACAGTGGGCCCCATAGTCAGGGGTCCCACCCACCTTGGTGGATCCAGGGTCTAACCAAATCCGTGTGGTGGGGGATCGTGTACAACCCCCCAGCGGGATCTAGTTAGAGACGGACGGTCCTGTCAAAGGGTTCTTTGGGCCTACCTTAATTTCTATGTTTTATCCACACCGTCCATCCATTTTTCCATGTCATTTTAGGGAACAGGACAAAAATCTAAGAAGATCTAACGCTCAAGTGGGCCACACTACAAGAAACAATGGGAATTAAGTCCGTACCAATGAAAATTCTTGGGGCTACAGGAGGCTCTGATCAGCTGACTTTTGTATTTTCCCTTCATCCATGTTTGTGTGACCCTATGAAGAGGTTAGATGGCGGATAAACTTCACAGTGGACCCTAAGAAGGTTTTAATGGTAGTTGTTCCATTCCCACAGCTTTCTATGGTGCGGTCCACTTCAGCTTTGGATGTACCTCATTTTTTTGGATCATGCTTTAGAATGATAAAGAAAGGTTGATGGATGGTGTGGATCTAACACAAATCATGGTGGACCCAAAGAAGTGTCACACATTAAAAATGGGGTTGTGTAGTTACACAAAAGAGAAAATCTCGTAGCTTGAGGCAATTTTTAAATTTTTTTTTTTAAATAGTCCCAAAGCGGCCATTAAGCTAGACCTCCATTGTTGAAAAAACTAGGCAAAAATTATGGAGTGCTTTCGAATTCACATTAAGTAAAAAATTTCAGCATTAACAAACAGGCCGTCAGTGTGTCGAAATTCTTTGCCCACAGATAAAGAAAGACCAGTTCCATATCAAATACAACAAAAACTATACCAAACATATGATAACGGATTCGGAGCTGTAACCAATCATCCCCCGTGACTTTTTATACCTGATTCAAGAGTACACAATCTTGCCTTTGCAACCAATGAATGGAAAGATGGTTTATGGCATCATCTGCCTATCCACACAGAAAATGCTAGGGATTTGTTATGATTATTTTCTTGTGAACTGGGCCTTTTGGGGTGTTGTACAGTTGAACAAATCAACGAAAAGCTTACAAAATAAGATCAATGAGTAAATGAATAACAAACTTAAACACTCGTAATTGAAGAGAGGGATAGAGAGAGAGGTTTCCACTTTTTAAAAAATAGTTATCTCATTTAGTTAACAGTCAGTGTCTTAGAGTTAGTATTTTATCTAGATTATGGATTATCAAGCTCAAGTTTATTCTTAGTCCTTACCAAAATCTCCATTACATAATTACTATTAACTTACAATGAGATGAGCTCATTTTCAAGTGGCAACCAAACCTAGCCTAAAACCTTGTGGAATGCGGGCCAGCCACCCCTCTCATCAAAACGTAGTGATATGATAAAACGGGTTTAGACCTTTATCACTACATTCTCATTTTATGAATGCCGTTGGCTCGAGGATCATTCCATCTCATTTTAGTTTACAGGATCGAACCATGTTGATTTGTGATTGAGTGTAATTTTCAGTCATGACCTATCTAATCCCTAAGTGGCCAAGCCCATCAATTGTCTGGGCATAATTAAATTAAATCAATTTTTGGGTTGCACCACCATTGGTCCTGGCCAAGGGCTAACCAAAATCTAAAATCTGAATAGGTTGTCCCAAGTAGTTCAAAATCCAAACACAAACCAATTAAAGAACCTTATTGATAGACATACCTATTGTTTACCCTAACCTGACACAATCCAGATCAATAAACGAGAAGTCATCATGTATTGGCACACTCGTACAAAAGATAGGAGAGAAACATACTTGCACTAGGAGGGACAGCAAGCGTCTACCTGTCCAAGACACATATCCTGCTAAAAGAAGAGGTGTTCAATGCCATGTGCATGACTAGAGCCCAAAAGGCAGTCATCTCTCATATGGCACGTGACCAATAGATGCAAGGCACACACGAACCTCAGCGTGTACACGTTTCACCCAAAGACTTGAGTTTGTCAAATTCTTCACTGACGCAGGGATGAACGTGATGAGGTCGATCACCGTCTTCCTCAAGGATAACTACTTCGAATCCACGGAGCTTCTTTGGACTCCTCATAGAGACTTCTTGAATCCACGAGGAAAGAAAGCAAGAAAATAGAAATAAATTTTAATAAAATTCGAAATTGATTAATGAATGAAATAAACGAGTTCACAACCCTTTAAATAGGGATACCAAGCAATGGGAGAGAAATCAGAAGCAAACTACAACTAAAACTCATAGAACTCGCAACTTACTATAAATAGTAAACTTACTATTTATAGACGGTCGTGATGTCTACTAATGCGCAAGGTTTTTGGCCAAAAATATTAAGTGTCCTATTTGGCTTTACCAAATTGTTCTCCTAATTATTCTAAGCTCTTTTCACGTTGGAGACAACTCCTAAAGCCTGACGGATGAAGAGTTATAATCAAACTAAAACTTACTATTTATAGTAAAAACGAAATTAAAATAGGGAAACGACCGTCGATCCAGGGGTATTTTGCAAATCCGGCTTGCGCTAGCTCGTTCTACCCCAAAATCATATATTTTACGCCCGATAACTCATTCCGGATTGTGAGATACGCCCGATCTAAGGTCCGACGGTCCGGATCACTTCTATCGTCGACCGGGCCTTTTCTGGTCCATCTTGGCCATGAAGCTATTCGCGACCCACTCTACATCAATAGCTAACACACGCACGGCATGGCTGTCCCAAAATTCTAACTTAAAAGGAAATTCCTCCAAAGAACGTCCAAGATTAATTTAGAAGTCATAAGAAAGTTGGAACGAACAACAGAAAGTAAATCGAAAATGAAAGCAGATAGTATACGATGACATGATACAACAATGACTCCATATTCGAATAAGATACAGTCGCTATGTAATCTGAAGATTCTAACGCAAATAATGGGATCATACGCATAGTCACAGCCTCTCGGAAAACTATAAAAGCAACACTCGAAGATGAGTTTGGAGCTCTTGCCAATACAAATCAATCAATACTCTTTTCAATTCTAAGTTGTTTATCCATTTTCGTACTCCATGACACATATTAGTTTAGCTTCTTAGCTTAGTTTCCTCCACTTCTATCCAGTCATACTGCAGCAAGTCTGAAGTTATTAGTTTTGTTCCTGTCTAGCGCATTATCGTTGTACACCCGTAAGCCAGTTTAAATATCCACAACCCAATTATCGGTTCCCTAGATTACTGAGTTCTAACTTGTTTCTTCTCTGGTCACATCTTGCTGACCTCACATCACGACCGTCTCATGATCATTTAAGTCCAAAGCACTGTCAAGGCCATGTCATTCTTACCAGCACAGATCGTCATAGGTAACATATTCTACTTATTTTCTTTTTTTCTCCTTATCGGTTATACTTCCTTAATATGACGATTAATAAAATCAGTGACCTAGACTTTATTTTTAATTCATCTATCTTTTATTGCTTTATTGAGAAACACGATATAAGCTATCATTGTATTTTTATTTTTATTTTTATTCTTTTTTATTTTTTATTTTATTTTATTTTTTTAAGATCCTTATCTTCAAGGCAAAACGATCGCATTCAAAAGGACTACCCATTTTCATCCTCCATAGATGCATATTAGTTTATCTTCTTAACTTAGTTTCCTCCACTTCTGTTCAATCGTATTGCAACAAGCTTAGAGCTATTAGTTTTTAGCTTAGCTTTGTTACTGTCCAGTGCATTAGTTTAAATATCCATGACCCAGTCGCGGATCTCTAGATTACCGAGTAACCTCACGCCATGACTGTCTCACAATCGTCTAAGTCCAAAGCATTGTCAAGGCCACTGCCATTCTCGCCAGCTCAGATAATCGTAGGTAATATATTCTACTTATTTTTCGTCTATCTTTTGTTGCTTTATTGAGAAACATGATATAATCTATCATCGTTAAAAGAAGGGTCATTGTCTTCAAAGCAAAAAAATCCCATTTCAAAAGAACTAACCTTACTCCTCTCAAATTTCCTGATCATTGTAACAATCAGTGGGCTGAATATTTGAGCTAATTTTCACATATTTGGTCCTAATCTGGCTAATTCAGCGCCTGGGGTTACAACCATTTAGTTTGATTCGAGTCAAACACGACTCTGGCATGTCTGACACCTAATCTAATAACACACATTTAACAGAAATCAGGCCGTTCATTATACATGTAGTAACGTATTTGGATTGAACAGCAACACTATTTTCTAGCACGCTCGGAGAGACATAGTGTGTTAAATCATAGTTTCTCAACAAAACAATATGGTTAGTAAATCTAGAGCGAAGGCTAATAATTCCCTTGAGGCCATGAAAGAACCACAAGATGAGGAAAAACATGCAGAACCTATCAATGTGGAAGCAAGATCTTCTTTCCAGCGCATGTTATTCTGGATGATGTTGTATAGACCCTCTGCGACGTGCAAGGGGCCATGTAATAGATGACAAACATCAACATGACATGAGTAGAAAACATCGTTAGACTCGTCTTGGTTGATGTCAAAAGGTTTCTAGCAATGGCGAATCCCCAGCTTACCAATAATTCCCACGGACTTAGAGGTAGAATGATCGGCTGAACCCCCAGCTACAAGGATCAGCTGAAACGAACCACAAGGCCACTCTATATCACCTCCGATGGTTGCAATGAGAAACAGTTGAAACCATGGCTAACAGGATTATGGAGACTTACAAAACATCTATATGGCTAGGGGGTAACTCTATATAGGTGCTTATCCACTGGAGGGGCAACCACCCTTGCCAACGGTGTCGTAAAGCTATTATGTTATAGACAAGCAGCTCAGGGAGCAACCCTTGTGATGCTTATAATCCCTCAAGGCTATGTGAGAAATGAGGCACCTAGGGGACAACCTCCAATTCCTCAACCCCCGATGGCCGCTAATCCAGCGGCGCAAATTCAATGCCTGCGCAGCCATGTGGACATCATAAGGAATCAAGGATCACCCAAGAGTTTTATGGTCAACCCCACGGCCGATGGGTCACTCAACCCGTCTATCATAAACCCTACTTGGATTGGATAGATCGGTACTTTGAATTGCCCAGAGAGTATAGGATCCTCAAATTCACCCCCTTTTCTAGAGAAGGTGACTCAAGAACAATCGAACATGTTGATCATTTCACCATGCAGTGTGATGAAGTTTCGACCGACGATTTTCTCAAACTCAAGTTAAAAAATTCTCTAACGGGAGTAGCTTTTACGTGATACATTTATCTACTCCCCTAACTCGATTCATACTTGGCTTAAGATGGTTGAGAGGTTTCATACCCAATTTCATCTAACGGAACCTGAAGTTTCCATGACCGATCTCTCTCAATTACGAAAATTACCAGGGGAAATAGCTAAGTGATTTATTGCTCAGTTCAAAAAGGTGAAGAACCAATGCTCGATGACCTTGCTTGAGACAGGTTTGTTAAACTGGCCCAAGAAAGCATGAACATTGAACTTTTTTCGAAGTTCAAGGGCATGCACTTTGAGGACCTTTTTGAACTCTCTGCCCATGTCACTCGTTATGAATGGATTCTCCAAGAAGAGAATCAAAGTAGAAACTACTCATAGGGGACCTACTATGAAGACCTTAATTATGAGTTGGCTGTTAAGGTGGTGACCAAGCGGTCGTACGAATGTCTAGCCCTAAAAAGAACATAAGTACAAACCCTTGTGGGGATTAATCTTAGGAAGAATCTATTTGAGTTCACCAAATGGCATTCTTTCGACATCACTAAGGCCGATGAGATCGGCTGATGAAATTTTCAATCTCCTCCTAGAGTCTAAATTCATCAAGTTGTTAGAATATAAAAACTCCATCAGTCGAGGAAGTGAAAAAAGGGGACACCTATAAATGGCATGAGACTAAATCTCACTCAACAAAAAATTATGTCATTTCTAGGAACATTATACATGAAAACATTGATAAAGGCCTTTTGAAATTCTTAGAGAAGAAAGAGGCCATGAGGATCGACAGAGACCCTTTTCGAAGATGGCCAAAGCCAACATCGTTCTGGCAGAGTTGAAGATGTTGGGTCGGTCTCCAGAGAAACAGACTACAACAACGTTAGCCAGATAAGAAGTCACCATCCATGCCTGACAAAAAGATGACCGGTTCGCCCTTGAATCTAGCCCTAAAAACCACAGCGAGGTAACAAACGTAGCTAAATGACGAAGGAAAGGGCCCCATCGTTGATTCGTCTATCTAGCCCATGCTATATGAGCGTTACTCAAGGCAAATCCACGATGGCTGCAGACGACCATCTCCACCTATCATGCATAAATAATGCTTCGTCGCGACCGTCACGGTCATCTAGTGCACGCTCAAGAGCCACACATCAGATGGTCGTGGCAATGTCTTGCAAGCAACCCCGAAGGTTACACTATCAGGCTAAATGGGTTTAAGGAGTCCACCACGATCACACCACACCTTGGGAAAGAGCAAGGAGGTTCGTTTAAACCTAAAATCGGGCCCCAAGGAACTATGACCCGAGGATCCCTGACCAGCCTCGCCAAACCCCACGAAAAATGAATCCTGGAGGGATATGACTACCCATCAGAGAGACCATATGAACGTCCAAGGATGGTCAGGCCAACAGCAGTTGGATCAGATTGATGGGTCATCATTGTCCATTGCAAGTTTCCATAGACATCGCATGCGTTAACCAGGATGTAGAAACGATGGTTACAAAGACAGAGAGTTGTTGTTAGGGCAATCACAATAACTAAACATGTTATCCAAAAGAAACCACAGTTGATAACCGAGCATCTAGGCCCTCTAACTGAAGGTCAAACAACCCAAGAAGGGAATTGTCAGGCCCCTTATACAGCCTAAATGACATCGCCATGGATGAAGACTCCAATGAGGTCTACTTTACCCTTGAAGGATCTTTTAAGATTGACCAATATCTCAGGAGTTCTCCCTGAAGCAGGGAATTTTGGGGGGACATTAAAGAGGAAGTCAGGTCACTAGAGCCCGAGAAAGGAGTTGCGAGCACTGTAGTCCGATTAAGACCATGCCACCCCTCACACCGAATACAATATGATTTAAATGCTTCCAATGGTATTCCAAGCGAAAACGAAGTAGCCTAATTATATGATTGGAGATGTGAAGAAGGAGAGAGTCCAGATCGGACCAAATCATCATCCGTCGCTATCGGCCATAGGCATGGAGCTAGGTCGATTATTGCTATTGAACAAGGATATAAAGTGGAGAAGATTGTGACCACCAAGCCGTCTCACATGATGATAAGGCATCTCAAGTCTTTGTACATATATGCACACATGGACGGTTGCCTAGTCACTCAAATTCTGATTGACAATGGCGTTGTCGTCAATATTATGCTTATGGCAATGGTTCGCAAGCTCAAAAAAACACCATGGGATTTAATGCCTGCCGAAGTTACGTCTAGATTTTTTAGTGGGATCACAAATACCAAGGGTGTTCTGCCCATCGAGCTAATAATGGGGAGTCATAAAGTTGTAGTGGCTTTCTTTGTCATTGAGCCAACACCCAGTTATAATGCATCACTCGGACATAATTGGATTCACTCCAACTAGTGTATCCTAGCATCACTCCATCAATTCCTAATTATGTGGAACAAGAATAAGGTTGAAATATTGTGTGGATAACCTGCCGTTTCTGGCCGAGTCTAACACAGCCGAAGCCCACCTTTATGACGAGTAGATATGGCCACTGCGATTCATTGGCCAAGACAAATACGGTTGTCCGGCGGGGATCACAACTGTAACACTGAGTTGGACCTTGACTCCATGATTCACAGTGTTTCCACTCTAATGCAAGAACCACTAAGCAAGCCAAATGTGATTGTCCTATATCAGCCGCCTGTTAATTATTTTATTGAAGCTCTTTAATGGACCATGAAAGGAAGATCGAGAGAGAAGTCAAAACCATGACTACCCTTCGAAAAATAAAAGATTATCTTGAACATGCGGAAGTCCATAATGGATGCCACATCAATATTGCAAAATGTATGCTAAAAAACTATAAGGTTGCTGAAGATGGTGTGATGTTCCATGAACTCGAGCCGGCACCAGCAATGATGGACAATGTCAGGGCCAACATTTAAGACCCGTTACTCGAGGTGAATCTCAGAACAAGAGAGGACCCACAACCAACCTATATCAGTGCAATAACAAGTTCCTAGGCCCAGATGAAGATCATTGCACTACTTAAGGAGTTTTCTAATTGTTTCACCTGGGATTACCGTGAAATGCCCGGCCTGGACAAATACTTGGTTGAGCATCGTCTCTTAATAAAAGAAGGATTCAGGACATTCAAGCACCAACAAGGAGCACAGTCAATTTGGGTGATCACTCGGCACATCTAAGGAGATTGTTTGAGCACATGAGGAGACAAGCTCAAGATGAATCCTCTCAAGTGTGCTTTTGTAAGACCCGTATCCTAATCCGTACTGTTCCGGCGACCCCCGTGATCTGTTATCGACGTTTGCGCACGATCACGAGTCGTGTCTCGTATATTAGAGTCGGCTCGACCCGAGACTTGTACCAGTGCGACCGCGCCGTCGCTGCGGTTCCGATGCCGCATCTCGCACGCTGAGGCGGTACCCAGGCCAGGAGATGTAGGCCCCCGTTCAGTTCGAAGAAAACGCCGCGCGTTGCGAATATCGAGGAAATCTCTACGAAATGTCACATCAATCAATCCCATCCATCACTTTATATGTCAAGTACAAGCCACCATACTTTCTCTTACAAAAGTACTCCAAAGTCAACTTTTCTATCACTTCACCCATCCCTCTTCCCATCACTCCATCACTCGCATCATTTCTCTCTCTCTCTCTCATTTCTCTCATTTCTCTCAAGCAACCCCATGAGAGCACCCAACGTCCATGGCTTCCATGGAGAGCAAGTGTGGCCCACCTTTCTATCTCCCATCTCCACCATCCTAAGTCGATCTCAACCGTTGAAGTGCATCCATTGGATCTCTAGCATGCATTGATGGAAGAAAAAGTCCAAGAAGATCAAAGGTGGGTGCTTCTCTTTCTCCCTCTCTTTCATTTTGTGTGATGTGTAGCCCACTTGGATGGACCTCACCTTGATGTATTTCTTATCCAAATCGTCTATGTCATGTGGACCCTACCTTATGGATGATGAGAAAACATAAATATTAGACCCATTAGGTGGGCCACGTTCATGTGGGACCCACCTTGATGAGCATGGGCCATGTACATGTGGGACCCACCATGAGGGACCCACCATGATATTTGTGTCGTCTGGACGTGAGCAGAGGCCAACATGGAGGTGTGTATTGGCATGGGCGTGCACTGGCAGACAAAAAAATATATAATAAATAAATAAATTTACCTTGAGGTGGGCCGCTCATGCAAGCCCCACCTTGATGTATATTCACAATCCGCGCCGCTCATTCCATTTCTCAGCTCATTTTAGGCGTTGAGCCGAAAAATGAGGCCGATCCAATCATTTGGTGGGTCGTGGCATTAAGAATACTAGTGTTTTCCGTTGAAACTCGGAAAAAATGATTGGTAGGGTCCACCAGAAGCTTGGACCCACCTGAAACTTGGTGTGGACCCCTAATTTTGTGGGACTTAGATAATGGACGGGGTGGATCTAGTCATTGTGGGTCCCATTTAAAAAAACAAAAAAAAGAAAAAGAAAAGAAAGCAGCGCTGCTGCTGCTGCAGCGCAGGCAGCGCCTACGGCTACTGGGCGGGCGGACGGACGTTGGGCCTCACGGCCCAGCTGTGGACCCCCATCATGATGCGTTTCGAGCATCAACACCGTCCATCGTGGGCCCCCCTTCTAACAGGGGTCCGTCCCAAAAATCAGCCATATACGGAATTCAGGTGGGCCATACCCTCTAAAATCATGAGAAGACATGCCTAAACATATAAAATCATTTGGTGGGGCCTACCTGAGTTTTGCATGTGGCTGAAACTTGGTCTGGACCGTCAGCCAGGTGGGACACTCCTAATGGGTGGATTGGATTTGTGAACCACATTTCAGTGGGCCCCTTGAACGTGACCTCATGAACAGGTTGGATGAAAATAAACATTACCGTGGGGCCAGTGATCGTGTGACCTTATGGTGGGCCCAAGGGGATGATAAATAGGCATTACAGTGGGCCCCACATGGGACCCACTCGTGTAAACAGGGTTGGTAGGTCCATCTCACAGCAGACGTCACCAAGCTCTGTGGACCCCACCGTATGTGTTGCGTCCCAACTTCCATATGAATGGTGGAAATCCATCTGGGACAGTGACGTCTGTGGACCCCACCCTGATACATGTATCCCCCATGATACATATGTTGTATCCTAACCGTCCATCCATTTGACAAAATTGTCTCAAGGCTTGAGGCTAAAAAAATAATACAGATCCATCTATCAGATGGACCACACTACAGGAGTCAGTGGATTGGGCACCCACCACTGAAACCCTTTTTGGGATTACAGGAGTTTTGAATCCATATGATATTTTTTCTAATTCTGGATCTTTGTGACCTTATGAGTAGTCTGGATGGAAAATAAATTCCATGGTGGGCCCTCTAAATTTTAACAGTGTGGATCATTGTCACCACTGTCATATGTGGTATGGTCCAGATGATCCTTGGATATGATTCATTTATTTTGAAACAATGTTCTAAATTGATCTCCAGTAGCAGATGAATGGTGTGGTTGGAATCGGCCCACATGACATATTTGGGGCCCATGGGTTAAGGCTCGATTTGATGTATTTGAGGACTCACTTGGATCGGCCCACTCGACTCGGCCCATTTGATTGGCCCATTTGCTCGGCCCATTTGAGGCCCCACGAGAGGTATGTGAGTACTTTATGTAGGCCCACCTTGATACATATAAGGCCCATTTAAGGAGGCCCATCTTGATATATATGAGGCCCATGTGTTACAACTCATTTGATGTATTTATAGCCCATGGGCCAAGGCCCAGTGGGATGTATATACGGCCCATTGCAATGTGTGATTCCACCATGGTTCATGTAATGATATTTATGGCGGGCCGTGCCTTAGGAGCAATGTTAGTTTGACGTCCACATTAACAGATTAATGTTGGTTAAATGTCCGCATTGCCACTCTCCCTAGGGCCCATCCATCTCATTGTGTATTAGGCCCATGTGTAGGGCCCACCTATTGCGTGTTTGAAGCCCATGGGTTGTGGCCTACTATATGATGTGTTTGAGGCCCATGGGCGAGGCCCGTGTGATAGGACCCACCTACCTTGTATTCCGAGGCCCATCTGCAGGGCCCACCTGTTGAGTGTTAGGCCCAGCATGATGTAGGTGTTATGTACACACCGTTTACCATTTTTTTTTGCCATGAGCTGCCCCTATGAGACCCATTATGATGTATGTATTGCACACACGGCCCACTCATTATTTTAGGGCCATGGGCCCCTTTGTCATGAGAGGCCCACCTTGATGTATTTTATGACCCATTCGTCAGGCCCATTTTGATATACTTGTGGCCCATCTACGAGGCCCATATAGATGTATGTATTCATTATATCCACGCCGTCCATCATGATAAGCCCATGTACTGTTTTAACTAGTTGACGGGCCACCTAATGGGTGATATATGGATCGGCCCACCTCTCGAATGGTCCGCTATGTGGATGTTTTGAATCTAGACCGTCCGTCCAATTTTCGATACCAATTTGGGACATAGGCCCGAGGATGAGGCAGATCCAAGCTCAGTTGATCCACACTGCAGGAAGTATTGGGCTGGACGTCTAGCTGGTTTCCACCTGTTGTATGTGATACCTATACACCATCCACTTTCGGGAGCGTGTGGACTATCCTATAAGGCCCATGTATGAGGCCCACTTGATTGTATTAGGCCTTGTTCAGCCGATTCCGATTGTTGACGCCGACTCCGATTGTCGAGGCCATTGTTGAGGCCCATGTGATACGACTCACTTGGTGTATATTGAGGCCTATGGGTTACGACCCATTTAATGTATTTGGGGCCCATTTGATGAGGCCCGATGTAATGTACTTGGGGCCCATGGGTTGAGGCCCATTGTGATGTATTAGGCCCCATGGGACGTGGCCCATTATGATATATTCCCGTCCCATTTGGCAAGGCCCATCGTGATGTATTCCTGACCCATATGAAGAGGCCCATTGTGATATATTCTCGTCCCATTTGGCAAGGCCCATTGTGATGTATTCGTGACCTATGGGCAAGGCCCAATGTAATATGTATTAGGCCCATGATGCATGACCCATTTGAGGTAATCTAGACCCATGTGTAGGGCCCACATGTCATGTATTTGAGGCTCACCTGTTGTGTATATGGGGCCCTTAAGTAAGGCCCACTAGACCTTTGTGTGAGGCCGCAGGCCCATTATATGTTTGGCTCTACGTGGGCCATTCCTTGGGGGCAATGTTGGTTAAGTGTCCACAGTGTCCAATCCGATTGTTGAGGCCGGTTATTGATACCGATTATAAGTATGTAACAACATGACATCATGATACATGCCCATACGCATCATCTGCATGTTTGTTATGAGATGTGGTTGATCATTGCATATGTCATTGAGCATGTTGATATGAGACTCCATGATAGGCGAAGGTTATCTCACATGAGCGCACGGCGTGCGCAGGATTGATGCATGACTGGATTGTGTGACTCATGCATCTTGCATTATGTGTTATACGCCCTAGCGACATCAGGGTCGTAGCCTCCACAAGCATATCGTGGATGGCTAGACGAGACACCGGAAATGTTTGGTTCTAGCATACAGGCGCCATAGATGTCCCTGGGTGAAAATTCCTAAACCTCCGTGGCCAGGAGATGACTCCAACGTCGAGACTGAGTGGATATATGAGCGCACGAGGGCTGAATACCAGGAGGCCGCGTCTCCCACTATATCGTGGTCGGTTGGAAAGGGGTGTGGCCTTACTCGCCCGAGGGTAGGGGGCAATACTAGGCTGAGTTTGACCAGCTCGTGAATGGGTCCGTTATCGACGTGCCGGATAGGTATTGACAGACTATTGGTCAGGCGAATAGTGAGGTTTCTTATGCTCATTTGGACTGTGCTGCTGGGAGAGAGATAGTGCCATTTGGAGTGTACTAAACCCCGGTGATGATCCCAGAGATGAACTGTACTGATATGTGGATTTAGTGAGCAGGAGTTGCATACTCATTCATTCATTCATTCACTATCCACTCGGGCTGGTGGTGCGCAACTATTTGTTACGTGTGCCTTCGCAATGGCCAGGATTTCGGTTGGGGCACGCGACTAACCTGAGATTAGGAGTTTACCACATTGAGTCTGACTATCCAAATTTAGGTATGGGACTGGTTTGGATAGAAGTCTCTTGAGATGAACCCCATAACCTGCGATACTACGTACTATCATCTCGACTTCACACTCTAGCATGGTCAATCCATTCGCACCGCATATTGCATGACATTTGCGGCATACGACATTTTGGGTTATTGTGTCTATGCATTTATATGGTTTAGGTACGGCTGACGCTATTTGTGTTACTCATCAGGAATGCATATTGCATTGCATCCTCTGCATCTGATATCCGGCTATCTATGATTCCTCATTTGTATAATTGATCTGTATCGCGTATTCTGATATTGTTCCTAATTTGTATGGTTGATCTGTATCGTGTATTCTGATATTGTTCCTAATTTGTATAGTTGATCCGTATCGTGTATTCTGATATTGTTCCTCATTTGTATAGTTGATCCGTATCGTGCATTTTGATATTCTTCCTCATGTGTATAGTTGATCTGTATTGCGTACTCTGATACTGTTTAACTCATGAACTTGTAGGTATTTTTGCTTACTCTGATAACGTATGATTCATGACCTTACGCCTATTTCGACATTGTATGACTATGACATTGCGTTGAATACTTGGCACTTACCTTGTGCACACACTTACACCACCCTCTAAGCTTTATATAAGCTTATGCACGATAGATGCGTGCAGGTGATGTTAGGTTGCAACAGTATTGAGCTTGGAGCGTGCAGCGGTCTTCTGGAGCTTGATTTCGATTTATGTATTTCCCTTTCAGCATTGTACTCAAATGATTATATTAGTGGATATGTGATGATGATGTTGCCTTTGTGAATTGGGTAATCTTGTGGTTATGCTTATTACGAGTTAAATAAAAAAAATCCTCCTCGTAGGATCCCAGGATCGGAAATCTGGTGTATGACGCTAGGAGCCGAGAATGGGGTACTACGGAGGCTGTCGGCACCGGATTCGGCGATTGGGATTCTTGTGAATCCGATTTTCGGGTTTGGGGCGTGACAACTTTTAGGATCTCAATAGAAAATTTTCTAGTGTTCCCCATCCATCAGCGAGGGATAGAGGTCAACTAAAATAAAGTATGCACCATTCTAGAATGTAGCCACCAAAGAACAAGGAGCTCTAAAGATTCGTCTGTCAGATTAATTTTCTATGTTGATTTATTTCTAATTTAGCCAGGAAAATTAGCACCTTCTCCCTATTAATTAAACTAAAGGTAGGAGAGGAATTTGTATAGTACGGAGAACATCAAACAACTTTTGACCATAAAAAGAATACCTGACAAAGTTGTTGGTGTTATCCCACGAAGAGATCAGTCGTTCTGGTTGTATATCCCAGCAACCGAAGAATCAGTTAGAACATTGTTAGCTCAAGAAAATGATGATAGAAAGGAGCGAGCAATCTATTGTCTCTCCAGAACTCTCCATGATACTGAGCAACGGTATTTAGCCAAAGAAAAGTGTTTGCCCTTATATTTTATTGTCATCAAACTCCAACACTATTTACTAACAAGTATGGTTCATGTTATTACTTCAACCGACCTGATTAAAAACATGCTTACACGACCAATTTTTAGGAGAAAGATCAGGAAGCAAATTCTAGACCTTTCAGAATTTTGCTTAAATGTGTACCTCAAAGGGTCATCAAAGGTCAGGTCTTGGCCAATTTCTAGTCAACCACTCGCTGAGAATAAACAACCAAATCCGCCGAATATTATAGAAATATTTGTTATCCATATAATTTCCTGGAGGTTAATCTTTGATAGATCGAGGACAGATCAGATGTCTGGAACTGGAATTATTATCATATCTCCGAACAAAAAAAAGAAAGGATTATGCTTTTCAACTCGAATTGGAATATATAAATAATCAGGTAGAGTATGAAGCTTAAATTATCATACTTGAAATTTTAATTGAGCTCAAAGCAATGAATGTTAAGATCATCGTAGATTATCATATGATTATCAACATGTTAACTGGCTTATATAAACGTTTAAGTTGGGTGTTAATGCCTTATTATAGGATGGCGGTGCAGCTGATGTCTGATTTAGACAATGTGCTCCTAAAGTATATCCCTAGAGAACAGAACGTCGACGTGAATGAGATGGCCCGGATTGTAGCAAGACTCAGGTAGCCTTACGGAATAACTAAGAGGCTCCTCATATTCTAGAGATGGTCACTCCTAGTTGCCCAGTAGAGAGAGATGACCTTGGAATTTGCCTCTCTAGAAGTTCTACGAGATGATTAGAGCACTCCGATTATCCGTGACTAACTCATAGGACTAATCAGTCTATTCGAAGAACCACCTATCACTATCTTCTTCTTGATGAAGATCTTTACCGAAAAGGGGTAGACGGTCTTTTATTAAAATACTTGGAATGGATGAAGCCATAATCGTTATGGACGAAGTACATGAAGGAATTTGTGGAGCTCATCAAGCGGGACATGAGATGTTATTGCTCATCTGAAGACAATTATTATTGGCCAATGATATTAAAGGACTACATGAAATATGTAAAGGGTTGTCAAACCTGCCAAAGATAGACCTTTACAGCATGTGCTTGCAATCAAGCTCCATTCAATTATCAAGCCATGTCCTTTTTGTGGATTGGTCATTGATCTTATTGAAAAGATATTCTCACCAACATCATACTAGCATAGCTTCATAATTGTGGCAACCGATTATTTCACCAAGTGAGTATAAGCAAGATCGATGAGAGGAGTCAGCCAAGCAGAAGTTATTATCTTTATTAAAGAACTGATTATTTTAAAATAAGATCGACCTTATTAAAAAAAATTCTAACATGCCTCTTTTTATATAAAGGAGTTGAAGATTACAAAACAAAAGAGGAAAATTTATCTATCTCTGGTCAATTACCCATACAAAAAGGGGTTCCCTGGCTTAATGACTTAATTTTTTGTATAAAAAAGTGATTGGCTCTCACAGCGTTAACTATCACTTGCACAAAGCGTCACTAGCCCAAACCTTCATCACATGAACAATTAGATTAAAAAAAAAAAGATGACATCAAGAGGCAGAGATGTTGGCGGGAGAAGGAAGTAGTGAAGCTCGAACAGTGAGACGGATTGGACCTAAGGAATCCATTTATAAAAAGTCATGGTTGTTGATTTCCTCATCGGTAACAATAATGTGATGCAGGACAATTAACCACTTGCTCTAAAAGCTCGAACTGATAGAGCATGGCCCCAAATCCATGGGTTTTGCAAGCCGCCTAACCTGAGTGTGCCCTTGCATCCCACAAGCTACTCCACTCAAGCCCGGTGTGAAAATGTCTCCGCATTAATCACCCTCAATGAGGAGTCTTAAACACGAGACCTCCCGATCTGATACCAATTTGATGCAGGATAATTAACCACTTGCTCTAAAAGCTCGAACTGATAGAGAGTAGCGAATTAATCCCTTTATCTCATAGCCCAGGCCCCAAATCCATGGGATATGTCCTCGGTCGAACCCTCCTTGTGGGCCTCAAATCCATGGGTAACTCTCCCTCGTGGGCCCCAAATCCATGGGCTCTGCAGGCTGCCCACCCCGAGTATGCCTCTACATCCCATAGGCCACTCCGCTCGAGCCCGGTGTGAAAATGCCCCCACATTATAATGTTAAACGATTTTTTACGCCAAAGGTTGCGTATGACAACCGAAAGCAAACCTTGTGTTGTCATGTGTAATATGTCAGTCTTGACAAGAAGGTAAAAGGATGCAATGTCTGTTCACATTCTCGTAATGCAAAAAGACATGGGGGCACATTGTTTACACCTGGCCTAATGCAGTCCAAATCAACAAACAAGAAGCCATCACATGTTGGCACACTCGTATGAAAAATGGGAGAGAAACATACAACAAGAGAGATTGCAAGCGTCTATGTGTCGAAGATGTGTATCTTGCTAAAAGAGGAGGTGTTAAGAGCCGTACGCAAGACCATAGCCCAAAAGGTGGTCATCTTCATATGACACGTGACCAATGAATACAAGGCACGCATAAACCTTAGCATGTAAAGTAAGTTTTACCCAAAGGCTCGTTGTTGCTGGATTCTCCGTATTCAACACACACAGCATGGTCATCCCAAAATTCTGACTTAAAAGGAAACTCTTCTAGAGAACATCCGAGATCAATTTAGAAGTCGCAAGAAACTCGGAGCGAATAACAAAAAGCCATCCAGAAATATAGGCAGATCATATATGATGGCAGTATGATACAACAAGGACCCAAAATCTGAATAGGATATGGCCACTACGTAATTGGAAGGTTCAAGTGCAAGTAACAGGATCATATGCACGACCATTGTCTCTTGGAAAATTATAAGAGCGGCACTTGAAGATGAGTTTGGGGCTCTTGCTAACACAAATCAATCAATACTCTTTTTAGCTCTATTGTTTATCCAGTTTTCATCTTCCATGGACACATATTAGTTTTGCTTCTTAGCTTAGTTTCCTCCACTTCTGTCTAGCCATGTTGCAGTAAGTCTAGAGCTATTAGTTCTTAGCTTAGTTTCGCTACTATCCAGAGCATCACTACAGTACGCTCATATGTTAGTTT
Organism: Magnolia officinalis; assembly: GCA_021015155.1. NCBI lineage: Eukaryota > Viridiplantae > Streptophyta > Magnoliopsida > Magnoliales > Magnoliaceae > Magnolia > Magnolia officinalis. The sequence continues at coordinate 24,197,737 of JAJHSJ010000017.1, forward strand.
AAATATCCACGAACAAGTCGTCAGATCCCCAAATTATTGAGTTCTTACTTGGTACATCTCCGATCATATCTTGTTGATCTTAAACCACGATCGTCTCATGACTGTCTAGTATATCCACAACCATCCAAATCTAAAGCATTGTCAAGGCCACGACCGTTCTCACCCACACATATCGTCGTAGGTAATATATTTTGCTTATTTTCTTTTTTCTCTTTACTTATTGTACTTCCTTGATATTCTGATCAATAAAATTGGCGATCAAGCCTTTATTTTTATTTTGTCTATCTTTTATTACTTTATTGAGAAACACGATCTAAGCTATCATCATTGAAAGAAAAGTCATTATCGTCAACGCAAAAAGATCTCATTCAAAAGGACAATCCTTTCCCTTCTCAAATTGCCTAATTATTGTAACAACTGATGGTTGAATAGTCGAGCCAATCTTCATAGATCTAGTTCAAATCTGGCTAATTCAGTGCCTAGGGTCACAAGTGTTCAATTTGAATCGAGTCAAACACAACTCTAGCACGCCCAACACCTAATCTAATCGCACACATTTAGGGCCTGTTTGTCTTTTCAATTCACGGGGTAAATGGGGTGTAAATGAGCAATTATTATTTATCCTTGTATTTACTTTATGCAGCCGCCCTTTGATAGTGACTTGACGTTGACGGTGGGTTGAAATTGAGGAAAGGATGATATTTTAGTGGGGCCCATTGTTATGTGTGTACTTGATCCGTGTCATCCATTGTTTTTCCCTCTCATTTTAGGGCATGAGAAAATCCAAAGCTCAGGCGGACCACACCACACGAAACGGACTGTTCATTTCTTCTATGGGGCTATCAGAAGTTTTGGATCAAGCTTATTTTTATGTTTTCCCTTTATCCATGTCTGTATGACATTATGAACGGTTTGGATGGTATGTATGCATTCCTGTGAGTTCTAGGCTCATTTTAACTATTACCGATAGGCGTTCATTTCCACCTGTTTCCTGATGTGTGGTCCACTCGAGCCTTGTATCTGCCTCATTTTCTAAAATGAGCACCTAGAATAAATAGACGTGTGAGTCAGACATGCATGACAATGGGCCTCAAAAAATTTATCATTTTCTATCAAATAACAAAGTTTTGTACCACGGTTTTCAGCAGCATTTCCTTTTTTTTAAGTAGCTGTAAAAAGTTGGATCCTCAGTCTTGCTCCGGTGGTAGACAATTAGGAGTTTCAACACCCCCTCAAGGGTTCGAGTATCCATAGATGGTGAAATCCCACTGCAGCATGAGTGTAATTAAAGTGGGTCACAAGAGAGGAGAAAAGAAATTCCTACCATTGAAATCTTTTTGGGCTGAATTCCCACTGTTTCCTCTCGTGTGGCCCACTTGAGTGTTAGATACATCTTATTTTTGTTGCATGTCCTAAAATGAGTTCGAAAAAAGGATGGACGGGATGGATTTCTCACAAACATCTCTTTGGGGTCCACCTAACATCCTTGCGCGGGAACTCACTGCGGAAGGCTTTAACAGGAAATCCGCGTACTGGGGACATGAATTGCCTGCCCTTTATGACAGCTTCCTGTAGGTGGAAGCTCTGTGAGTTAACCGCCATATCCATGAGAAATCTAATCTATGCCTTGGTTTTGTGAGCTCACAATAGGACAGGAGCCCAAAGATGGGGCAGATCTATAACTCAAGTGGGCCACATGACAAGAAACAATAATGATGGAAATTCCCACCATTGAAACTTTTCTAGGGCCCAAAATGATGTTTATATGCCGTTCAAACCATTCATACGGTTATTTCCACTGGGATGAACTGAATATGCAAAAATTATCCTGATCCAAAACTTGTATTGCCCCATTAAGGCATAAATGATGGGTGTTTTCATCCAAAACCTGTTTTGTCATGTCGCGCCCATCTTGAGATCCTACCTAATGTGTGCTCACGAAACTAATGGATGGAGTGGATTTCTCATGTACATCGCAGTGGGCCTCACAGAGCTTCCAGTTGGACGGGATCATAGCCCAGTTGGGTGCCTATATTGGGTGCATGTTTATGAATTGAGATTTTTTTTAGAAAAATCACACCATTTGTTCAAAAGATAAAATTTTATAGTAGAAATAAAACAAGAAAAAAAAAATAAAAGAAAATTGGTGGTCTACATAACCAAATATAAATATAGCATGATAAAATGCTATTTTGGAAGAATATGATAGATAGAGAAATGCTCACATGGGAACTAAAGAACTCGTGGGCACTTTTTTACATGTGACAGTGTGTCTAGATGAGTCACCTCATGAAAACCCTAGGCCTCATAAGTTTGCCTGATCTAAAAATATAATAGGCCATATCAAAGTGAGAGGTAAATCAAGAGAAGAAATTCCCTCTCGCTTTATTGTTGCCCACCAATTTTTTGGATCAAGCTAACTTTCAGTCTTGAGGGTTTCATGAGGTGATTTGTCAAATAGATTGTTTGGATTTTGTCCCCACATACATGTGAAAAAGTGCTCACAAGTCCTTGTGAGAACTAGTTACCACCTGAGCATTTCACGTGATAGATGATACACAAGCATGCCGAAATTTTACATGTGTCATACAAGATCTACCGGATTGGTGACAATTGGGGGTCGTTTGGGTTGTTTGGATGCCTATAATTACCTGTAAATCTTTTATAAACTAAAAATAAATAATAATTTTTAAAATAAATAATAAATTTAAAAATAAAAATAAAATAAAAAAATTACTCGACGAAGTAGGGAGCTTTTGGAAATTTAGCATTATGCTATGTTTTAGAATTAAGGAAATTTAATTACCATCTTGTTCTTTTAAACTTGTTAAAGAGACTTACAGGTTCTTCCCTCTTTCTTGCATGTAGCTAGCAGCTACTTGTAAATACTCCGCAGAGTAAAGCCAAGTTAAATATTTTGTAAATACTTTTCAGTTCAAGTGTAAAATATTTACAGCTTATTTACTGCATCCAAACAACGACCCTTAACTGAACAGTAGAATTGAAAATAATCAAATGTTCTTGTTTTAAAATTAGAGGCTGCGATTGCTTCAATACCGACAACTGTGTACAGTTTCTCAATGCCTGTTTATTAGGGCACAGATTTCCTGCAAAAAGATACTGCACTAGGATGGTAGATGGGGCCGCCATGATGTTTGTGAGATGTCCTGTCCACTCAATTTGCGAGCTAATTTTATAACATGTAACAAAAAAATGAAGCAGATCCAAAACTCAAGTGGGCCACATTGGAGGAAGCAGTGGGGGATTCAAAAATCACTATCCAAACATTCATATGGCCACAAAAGTTTTGTATCAAGCTAAATTTTTTCATGGGCTTTACAAATGGTTTGGATGGCATACAGGCATAAGGTGGTGCCCGGGAGGTTTTAACTGTAGGAATTTCTTTCCCCAATTAAGTGTAAGTGGGGTGAGAAATGGCCATATAAACAGGTAAGAATTTCTTTCCCCAATTAAGTGTTAAGTGGGGTCAGAAATGGCCATATAAACATAAAGGTGGAGCCCAGGAAGGTTTTCACGGTAGGAATTTTTTGCCCCAATTAGGTGAGGATCAAAAAATAGCCACATGTCATAGAACAGGCCGTTAAGGAAAACTGAATATGCCCCAAACCCAAATAAATTTTAACCCACTGATCAGCCGGATCAAACTTCTATGAGAAAAATAAACAGTCGAAGAAAAATGTCAAACAATCCAGATTCAACCGTACATACATGGCTCACTTGGCAGGTTATCAGATGGCACAGTTATCCAAAATACCTGCAGGCTAAACTGACAAGGCAGGATTTAATTGGAAAGCAGGCTATACTGTCAGAAATAAAACCCGGTTAAGTACATGATCAACGGAACAACTTTCAAACATGCTTTGTGTGGTCCTCATCTCTGAGCTCGAACACTACCATACTATCATCCCCCTTTTAAGTTGAAATGTAGTGAATGGGTCAATTTAAAAGGCCCAGCACTCCCTGCAGTTTACTTCACACAGGACTTGCTGGTTGTGTAGTGGGGCCCACATATTTGCACTCCCTGCAGTTTACTTCACACAGGACTTGTTGGTTGTATAGTGGGGCCCACATATTTGCACTTATGGCTTGGGATGCATGCGTATCAGGTAAATGATGGACTAGAAACCACAACCTGGAAAATAGTGGCGAAATCTCACACAACCAAAACAGATCAAGCAAAGCAAACAAAGCCTGTTAACTCCAGAAGGTTCAATGCACAGAATTTGTAGAGATGAAAATATAAAGAAAACATCACCACACACAGAAAACATCACCTTTTCTCTTCCTCTAGTGAAATCTCCTAAAAGATTACATACCTTTTCTTCTTTTCCCTCTTTTTTCCGGGTTTCTTCCCAACTAAGAAGTGTCTTACAATAATACAACATATTATTATGCATTTCTGAGGGGGTTTATTTGGCATACACAACTCTTTCAACTGTTTCAGAACACTTCCAAAGCAAACCACATACATCTTTCTATAGATATAAGACTAACCAGGAATCTCACCCAAGCTTGCGCTTCATGGATATTGTGAAAAGGGCAACAGACTCCAGAACTCTCATGGCATACATATACACTTCTAGCATCACCACGTGATGATGACAGATTCACATGCCGCCTCCTTGTTCGCATAGATCAAGCAATGCCAAGGTCTGGATAAAATCATCCGAGAAGATTACCACTCAAAGGTCAGTCGATGCATTACTTACAAATCCATATATCAATATCATAAATGCATCCATGTCAAATACATGCAACAATGAGGTTTGCCAACCCAGGCCACAAGTGTAGAGACCATGGTATATGCCAAAACAGTTACATAATGGCTGTTAGGTAGTAGTAACAGTGGTAAAAGCATTACGGGGCTGCAATAGACCTCACAGAAAAAATGTCTCGTAACAGTCCCATAATAACCTGTCATATCCCATAAAATGGCCCATAATTCAAAAATAATTTTTTAAAAAAAGGAAGAAAAAGGTTGTAATGGCCATAATGGTAATGGTAACGGTAACGGAGGTAGCCGTTATGGCCACCTTCACCGTTATGGAATGCCTTGGTGGAGCCCCTGCACTACATGCAGAAATCAGGACACACCACTCATTAGTTGGGCCACAATGTACAAAAGCAGACGAGCCAGCTAAAACATATTTTTTTTTCTATCATCCATTGGTTTGTGTATAGCAACCTACATGAAATTGAAACAGCCTGATTCTTAGGCCAGAAGTTATAAACAGTATCAACCTGATGGAAAGCTCAGATATTGCACACATACGCCCACATGTTCTTGTGCCATATCTCATCAAAAAGCACATTTATGAAATGCATGCTAAGGTCTCCTCCAACCACCATTATTACATGGTCGGAGATATCAGATGTCCACTAACTCACCGTGCACGCAAACCTTTCCCATCCATTATCTATTTCACCTTTGTACGAGAGATTTGACAAGCCCACACACATGTACAAATCAGATAATGCACATGCCACCTCATATGTCCATGTTTGGGGGAGGTGCAATATCCAACCCATCCATCATAAGAGTACCAATACATAGATTCCCTATAGCAACAAGTCAGGTAATGCACATGCCACCTCAAATGTCCACATTTGGGTTAGGTGCAATATCCAACTCATCCATCGTAAGAGTACCAATGCATAGATTCCCCATACCAAGAATCAGGTCCGTTCATAGATTCCCTATATCAAGAATCAGACCCATCCACTAGTCAGGTCAGCCACAGTTAACAGAAGAAATGTACAGTTCTGAAGAAATCCACCAAAGTTTTCTAAACTGTCCAGTTATTTCTAATACCATGGCGCACTTAGTGAGTGGATCACCATCATCTTTTATCAGTAGCATCTACATGGTGAGGTCCATATGATGGATGGCTTGGATATTTCACCTGTGTGCCATGCAAGCAATTGTTATGGCGTGTGCATATAGCAGACAGAGCATGGGCTTCGCAAAGCTCCCTAGTGTAAACCAGTACTAAAAACATTAAAAAGAAAATAAAATAAAAGGAAAAGGAGGCAATTAGCAAACAAAGATGCAATAATAAACAAATAAAATCATCATCATCTAAGCCTTATCCCAATTAATTGGGGCAATCTTATTCCACCATTCCACTATCAAGGGCCAGACCTTCGGTCATCCCATAGGTCATCAAGTCTTTTCTTACTACTTCAATCCATGTCCTTTTGAGCCTTCCCCTTGCCCTTTTAGAGACTTCAACTTGTACCAACTCACTCCTAACTGGCGCAGTTCGTGGTCTCCATCACACATGACCAAACTACCCCAGTCTACTTTCCCTCATCCCATTACCCTATCGATGATACTCCCAAGTTCCCTCGAATGCATTCTTTTCTAATTCTATCCATCCTCATCTTACCATTCATCCACATCTAAACATCCCCATTTCAGTAACACACATCCGATGAACATATTGTTACTTAACTGCCCAACATTCTGTCCTATAAAGCGTGGCTGGTCTTATAGCTATCCTATAAAATCTCCATTTCAGTTTTAGTACACAACAATCACATAAAATAAATAAATAAAATTTGTATCATTACCTCTGGGATGGAGAGTTCAAGACGAAACTTGGGACCATCATAATGATGCAAAACTGGTCTGAAAGCATCTTCTTCCAATGCCTGGCAAAGTTTCCTAACACGGATCCTTACCTATTGTTTATGGAAATTCCATGAATGAGAACCTTTGGCCAAGAAACATTACTAAACAATTTTTATTTTTATTTTTTTTTTTGAAGGTTACAATTACTCGACCTGTATTTACTTTACCTGTGCTGGAAACCTCGATTCGCCTTTACACTTCTTGTCTTCCCAGGCAGTTGGATCGATGTTAGATCCCCCAAAACTGGCTGCCTGCAGAAAATAACGAAAAAAACATAAGACATGCCAATGTAATGAAAATGAGACAGATATCAACAGCAACAACTATTCATCAGAGAAAATAACCACAAAACCTAATTTCTGAAGTCAATTTAGATTTTTCATTTCAGACAAAACCATCTTCTTGTTAGTGTATGCTTGGGAACTTACATACTTGTAATTATCATACGCTCTAGGAACATCGTGAAGTAGTAGTTTATTTAGAGCTCTCTAGAGTAGCAGGTAGTTACTTAAATGGAATAAGGATTGAATTTTCACCAAATGCCCAAAGCGACGCCATAAGAACAAGAGGCCACAAAGCCTTGACACCTTTGCCTACACCGCCACATGCCAAGCCCAAAGGAAACTTTCAATGGATTCCGGAATCACCCTCAACGTATTGAACAAACCAAAGAAAGTAGTCCAAACCTCCCTAGCAAACTTGTATTGAATAAAGAGGTGATTAAGCGACTCGGCATCTTCCATGCAAAGAACAGACATTTGTGAGCATCATGGCCCTTTTTTTGGAGATTATCAATGGTAGGCACCCTCTTTTTACCCACTAACCAAACAAACACCGTGATCTTGGGAGGCGGTCCAAAAAACCAAAATAAGTCTTGCACGTGAAAGACCAACTTATAAATCATATTATAGAAATATTTAACCGAGAACTTTCCCGAGCTTCCTTGATTCCACACCACAGAATCTATCGCATCCAAATAATGATGGAAGAGATGTGAGTGACTCGAGCCTAGCAAAGTCGGTCATTTCCTCCTCTGAAAGGTCTAAAAAGGCAAAGGCTATTGTCGTTCCTTTTTCCAAGGACAACATGGAGAGCTTAGGGAAGAGATCTAGAAGCGAAGAATCTCCACACCAATGGTCCCCCCGAAACTGGATCCGATTCCCATCACCCAAGGAAAACATTACTCCCTCTTTAAACTTCGTCATACCCAAAGAGACTGCCCTCCAAAAAGCAGACATCCAGTTGCACGAGGAGTCTCAAGTCCACCAACCCCCTTCTTGAACACCATATTTACCAACAATCAAATCTCTCTAAAGCCTTCCTTCCCTCGCATATCTCCACAACCACTTCCCAAGAGGGGCAAAATTCATACTATCCAAATCTCTAATTCCTACCCCCTCTTCAGGCAACGGTTTGGTAACCTCGTCCCATATAACAAGGTGAAATTAGCTGCTTACATTCGCACCACACCAAAGGAAATCCCTTCTAAGTTTGTCCAACTTAGGGCACCGGAAGAAAGACATGAAATAAATGGAATATTTGAGAGGGTAGATTTGATAAGTGTGATTCTTCCTTCCAAGGATAAGTGACAACTTTTACAGCGAGATAGCTTTTTTTCCATTCTTTCTAGGACCTAATCCAAAAGATGCTAGGGCAGCTTAGCAATACAAAGAGGGAGGCCGAGAAATGACGATGGGAAGAAGCCGGCCTCACAACCAAAAGCAATTGCAAACCTTTCCACCTCCTTTAACATTTGGATTTCTAACATCTCGCTTTTTAAAGGTTGATCTTCAAACCCGAACCATTTCAAAACATTTTAATCTTCATTGTGTTCTCTACTATCTCCTTTTCCACTTCATAGAATAAGATAGTGTAATCGACAAATTGCAGGTGGGAGATATAGATGCACGCATTAGCCACCTCAAGACCACAAATAAGACTCACCTCCTGACCCCTTTCAAGCATTCGGCTAAGAGCCTCAGCAACTACAAGGAAGAAGAAAGGGGAAACAGAATTACCCTGCCTAAGGCCTCCTGAGGCCTTAAAAAAGCCTTTAAGGGGGCATTTGGATTGTAAGTTGCTTAAGATAAGCTACTTATGCCTCACTAGCTTATCTTAGTTTTCTACTTATTAAGAAATAAGTGTGTTTGGTAGACAACATACTGATTGGGACATCATGCGCACACCACCCCCTACGCACGTATGTACGCAGGAGGGCCCCACCATCGATCTGGCTCGATGACGACGTACAGGGAGGGCCTCCTAGCTAGAAGGCAAAGTTTTGGTTCAAAAAGGTGGGCCCGATAGTCAAGAAAAGTCCATCATGGGATCTCATGATCGTGGCCCACTTGTCGGATTAATGTCATATTTTAGGTTTTGCTTATTGTTATTATTTAGAACATCATGAACGCTTTGAATTTCTTTGTTTAGTTGTTATTTTAATTTACTTCACCGCCAAGTAATAGGTTGCACACATGGTGCGAGTTTTGGGGTATAGGATTTTCCGTATAAATAGGCATCCCTTGTAGTTCTTTTCATTCATTCAAGTTTAATAAAAATTTCTGCTTTATTTTTCTGCTCTCTTTGTGAGTTGTGGAAGAATTCAAAAGTGGGTGCGAAGCCCTCCCTTCTTCGAAGGGCTAACTACCATGGTGCGAAGCCACATCTATCCCATCTGCCCCTACCATCTTCAATCCATATCTCTCATCTTCTATCATTATTATTGCTTTGAATTTCCCATCTTTTGCAGCTATTCATCCCCCTACAACCAGTTTCCAAAATCTGGACCTGTAGGAGGGCTGAAACTTTGGCGGAGCACTACGCCTCGACCTTAAGTCGAATCGTCGTCAAACTTGGAGGGATTGGAGGTCTCTCCTGGCCGACCAAGGTCTGGGTGTCACTTTGGGGAGGGGGGCTTCCATCACACGTGCGGCTAGCCCACCCGCGGACGTGCGTCAGCCCCAGGTCACCATCTGGACGCAGGAGCTTTCCCCGAGTCAGGTTTTCCTCTTTTCATTCATATTTCCTAAACCCTAGCCTTAGTTTGCATTAGCCCTAATTTATTTGCCCATTTTTTTCACCCTAGGGTTCCTTGAATTGAAATTGGGGAATCCCTTGGATTAGGGACTGATTACTATGCATGTGTGGATGATTATTTCTTATCTTTGAGTATTGTTTGGTTCATAATTTTTATTGATCCAGCCCTATCATGTGTAGGCCTGGACCCGCATAGATTCCCCTTAATTGAATGTTTAGACTTTCATGTGGGATATGGAATTTGTGCAATTGTTTCTGAACTAACGTGATTTTAAGCCTGAAATCTCGCATATCATATTTGAATTTCATGTCCTGCATCACATACTTATCAGCTTCTCCTCTCTTTCGTCTCTCCTAATGCATCTCTTCAGCAACTTATGAAAAGTAGAAAAGCTAAAAAATAAATAACTAAAGTGATTAAGTAATTTAAGGAAAAAAGTTACTTATAACTAATCATAAACCAAACTTGCTTATCTGAAATAAGTTTCTTATCTATTGCTGTAAGTAGAAAAAGTAACTTATTTGGTGGTATCCAAGCCGACCCTAAGGGACCCATTAACCATAGAAAGAAATATCTCGAGTATACTAGTAAGTCTGTTTGAATTAACAATTTTCTGGGAAAATATAGATGTGAACTCGAGGATCAGGAAGCATGCAGCTTAAAAGCTAAAAAGCTTGAACTCCTCGATTATGTAACAGCCTTTCTAGAAAAGAAAGATCTAGCTCAAGATAAACACGAGCCTATCTCACAATCAGCTTACAAAATCCTACTGAATCTTCTAAACTGCTTGGATAAATTGGATCTCTTCTCAGTTCTCTTGTATAAAACACAAGTGACTGAGTAATGCATTCTTGACCAGACGTTCAGATCCACTGATACTACCTCAAGCATTGTTGGGTGACAACAATCAATTACAAAATCAAGAGAGTACATGATCAGACCTCAAAGATCCCATGTAGCTGGTGAGTAGTATAATTGTAGAGAAAGAGAGGCAACCCTGGCGTTATAGCACGAACAGAATCTCGGTACCTTGGTGGTAAGCCTGCAAATTGAAGACAATCAACATCTAACGCATTACAATCAACAACAAGAGAATAGGAAAAGAGGGAAAATATCATAAGTGAATGGCTAAAATTACTAGAGAAAATCAACACTTGTCCTAGATGATAAGTGAAATGCAGACTAAATATGGACCTGTTCATAATAATGGAAAAGCCTAGTCCGTAATCACTATACTAAACAAAAAACAATCTTCCTCCACTATATATCCAAATGTTTACAATTACAAAATTTTCCCAAAATATACATATAATATGATCATCACCATAGCACAAAGAGACAAAAGGAATCCACGAGACAATATCATCCATGCTGCTCCTGACCTAAAAAACAATAGATGGGGAATGGCATGAGCTATAAGCTCAGTGAGCGACTCCCATTTGTGTGTAGTGCCCAAGCATGTAATAACTATTGGGATAGAAGTGGAAAATTTTAAAAGGATATTAAAGGGGGAAAATGTGCAGAAGGGGACAAGGGGAACCCTTGATACCAGCGTGAAATTGCTCTGATACCTCTTGATGAAGCTGGAGATGCAATGTAGATCAAGGTTGAGAAAGCACTAATCGGCGGGTTTGCAGAATAATTTCAGTAACACATGCCACACCCAAGGCAACAAACCCAAGAATAAGAGGTTCCTCATAAAACAAATGACTATTTTCTCTCTAACAAGCCTGAGAGGCTTATAACCAAGAAACAAAAAGCAAACTCTAATCAAGGAAAAATGACTTAAGTGCCCCCTACTTAAGTGATAATTACAATCAGCCCTTGAGCATGGGTATTTAAGCGTTCTCCATTCATTTAAAGACATAACAAAGCAAACTAAACACGTAATAGCTCCCCCTCAGATGGACTCCATGCAATGCTCACACATGCATGTGGCGCCCACATGTGATCAAGTTGGATCTACATGTGAGTACTGTGGATCAACTTGCATCAAGTATGACAAGAGAGAGAGAGAGAGAGAGAGAGAGAGAGAGAGAGAGAGAGAGAGAGAGAGAGAGAGAGAGAGAGAGAGAGAGCTAAGCTAAAGCAAGCTTAGGGAAGTAAAATATGTAGGCAATCAAAATGCAAAAAATAAATAAACAAATTATATAGCATGAGACAGCTAAAATTACCAAATAGCTGTCGCTTCAGATCTTCCTGCATTGTGTCATTGTTGCATACGAAAATGTAACCTCCAAGCACCTCATTCCGTGGGAGCATTTCTGACGAAGGCAATGTCTTGAATCGCTTGTCAGCATTACCGTTGTTGTTGTTGTTCGTGTTGTTGTTGTTGTTGTTATTGTGGGTGTTGGCATCCTTGCTGTTACCATTGCCGTTGTACTTGTTGCAAACTGTAGCATTCAAGGTGCCAATATTGTTGTTATTGTTCTTCTGATACAACACATTTGTGTTATAAACGCCATTCCGGAAGGAATTCTTGCTCCCTGGTTCAGGCATTTTGGAATCCAAACTCATAAGGCTGAAATTCAGGTTCTCAAATTTGTTATCTTCCTGGAAGCTGGTTTTCTCTTTGAACTTCATTTCTACAGAAGTCCTTGACAGATCAAGGTTATTCATCCGCTCGCCCTTTGATCTAGTTTGCTCAGCCAACCTTGACGCGACCATCAACCATTTATGATCCTCCGAGACCTTTGACTGTCCTCGGAGCTCATCCCCCAACTTCCATAAGATTTGTTGGTTATCCATATTTTGAATACCTAAAAGCAGCCAACAATGCATGCAAATGTAAATGAGATGAAACGGATGAATCTCGAACATACATTACATGGCATAAGACCTGCCAGTACTGGACATGATTTACAATAGAATTTCAGAGCAGACTCAAATTTTTGAGAGAAGTATTAGCAACCCAACTTCGGTGATGTCCTTCAACTCCCACAAATCAAACATGTAATTCCATATTAATAACATTAAAAAAAAAATTAAAATCATTGTGAAAGAAATTTTAAAAAATAAAACTCAGAAATAAATTTACATTAACATCATAAATTTATAAAAACAGGAGCACCTAGAATCAATCGACCTGCGAATTTCCTACAATGAGCTGCCTAAGAAGTTAACGTAAATAAAGTACAAAGCAACCCGAACTTGCAAATAAATGGAACTTCTGCATATGAATTATAACACCGCCTACAATTGCATTTTAGACCAGACCCTTGACTTGCGGAAAACACCCAGAGATGTGCATGAGTAGTCACCATAACTGCCATAATGGGGAAGGCAAACTTAAATCTTCTACTTTAGCTGAGATAGTGGTAACAGTTAGGCTCTGTGTTCAGAATTCTTGCATGCTTCGATTTTCTAATAAATTTAATTTATTTCCCAATGGCATGAAGCAAACATGGTAAATTTTATTAAGATAAATGATTGTAGAAACTTTAAATGTAATTTCCATCAACAGGACCAACAAAAAATGCTCAAAAACTATAGATAGCCAGCCACCGTAGCAGAAGAGATGAAGATAACAGATTGCCAGTTCGCCGCTGACCTATTTTGAAAAGCCAGGCAAGGTTAGAAACTTAGGGTCTAGATTTTGTAGAAAAAATGGGTTACTGAATTTGCAAAAAGGAAAAAAGGAAAAAGTATCTTCCATTTTTAGTATGCACACAAGATTCAAAGGGCCATGCTGATGGGAAAAAATAAATAAACTCTGCTCGTATCTAGCAATGAAAATTTTAGGTGAAAATTTTCATCATTCTGACCGTTTAGAATGCTTCGAAAAATAAAGCATGTCAAAGAGAGGTGGCAAAGGTCCACTTGAAGCTCCATCTTTCTTCAATTTGTCTCAATATCCACTGAAGGCTCTTGTCTTTACTCAATTGGCGAGATTATGAGAGAAGTCTCCAGTGGTGGAATAGACGAGTAGGCAAAATTCCCCTACCTGAGGACTTCAAAAGCCAGTGCTCATAGCCTCTGTTATATCCTACTCCATAGATCTCCTAGACAGAAGAAATTCCCCTTGCATCTTAAACTAGAGCCTTAGTTACTCCTTTTTTTCATTTCAAGTATTTTTTGCTGAATTTTCCTGGGATTCTGAAGGGCTAAAGGGCCCGTGGAGATAAAAGTCATAACTAAGGGAATGGAATTCTAGATCAGGACTCTTCTATGGCAAGAGGATATCTATTTATAGAGTTAGAGATTGGTTGGCTTTGAAGGTATCCTCAAAGTGTAGGATGGCTTTAGATTAAGGACAAGTGGCATGATTTGAATTATTATTTTGAAGGTTGGAGGCAAATTATCATGCTAGAACGGGTAGTGAACAAAACTTGAGGTTTTCTAGAAACTGCCCCTAGATTTTGGCCAGAACTAATGAGATTTTGCCAAGATGTAAAAACCCTTCTTTTCTCTGAATGACAGAAACTCTTAAGGTTCTTAAAATGGTATGATTGTAAATTCATACACCAAGGATAAGTTGAGGTGGGCTGGGTTCCACACCTCAAGGTTAGCTTTGGGTTTAGTTTGAGATTCTAGTTAAATTCTAAAAGGTGGTTTCATTCAAAACTGGTGAGGCTCCTACAGGTTAACATGGTTGGAGACTAAATCCCTCTTAGAAAACCCTACATAATTCAGGAAATAGTGGAGAGCACCTACATTGAGACAGGGTTGTCTAGATTCTAGAAAAACAATTTTGCAATAAAATCTTATGCAAGTCCCTAAAGGGCATATCGAGACAATAAATGAATAAAACCATTAAGATAAAGTTTTGCTCTGATGAGACCTTAATAACTTCTTTGAGATGTAACATGACAAAATAACCATTAATATAAAGTTTTAAAAAAGAACCACAAAAGTTGGAAATAAGTACCAAATGAAATGGCACATCATAACCTTATGGTCCTTATCCAATCAAAGAAATTATAACAACTTTGATTGACAAATCAATCGAAGAAATTATAACACCTTCAATTGACAAATCAATCGATGAAATTCAAACATCATTATCAACATAGCATTGTCCCATCTATTTGGGATCACAAAAAATAACAAAATATAGAAAAACATGAAACTACAAGCACCATTTCCACAATAGAGTAAAGAAGCGATACTCATAATGTAGAGCATAAACTAGCCAAGAAGTTCTAAAAGAAAAAGAAAACAAAAGGGATGACAATGGACCTCCAAACTTGAATAATATTCAACTGCACAACAATCATGAAAAAATCTTTTTTTTTTTTTTGAAGGATCATGAATGATTCATAAATTCACAAAAATTCATAGTATCATTTTTCACTAACAAAACAAGACATACTAATAATGATAAAGACACTAGCATTTCCATCACGATAGAAAAAATAGGCTAAAATACAGTGTTTGCTGCAATTTACCAACCCATCCACCGTCCAGAAAAGGTCACTAGTCTAAATTTTCCACAAGTAAAACAAGATGGTTCAAAGCATCTATTGAGGGTAATGGCCTAAAATCTTGGCCTCTCCTCTCACTCTTGTTATTTTCCCAAAGGCAACATTGTCATTTTACTATGACTAGGAAGTTACGACAAGTTACATAAGCTAGAGAGATGGTCTTTTTCTCTTTAGAACCTAAAAAGGTTTTTGTACTAACAAGAGTGAGAGGAGAGAGCAAGGATTTCTCTCAATGGGAGAGTTTTCTCCAAGGGGTTCCCTCTCATGTATTAGCAAGGTGGAGACAGAAGGTGTGATGATCTTCCCAAAGGTTCTCTTGACTGCTTTTGAAGAGGAGATGGAATGATTTCCCAAAGGTTCTCTTAGTATATGAGAAGACGTGAGAGATGTTTCTTGCATGTTCATTATATTTGGACATTGCCTCTCTTGTATCTTGTATTCTCCTCATCTGCAAGTGAAATAATATGCCAGAGCTTCCCCGTTAATGTAGTCATGTTGTGACGATAATATGTATATCCTGTCTCTTTCTTTACTCATCTTCATGTATGCTCAGATCAATGGTGATTGATATTTCACATTGACTTTGTACGATCGCCTGTATATACGGCCAAAGCGCTTCCACAAGTGAGAGTCCCGGATTCATGATGGTGGTTCCCAGCTTTCGCTACAACAAATGGTACATTCGCTTCATGGTGGTGTGTATGGTTTTAATCTTGTTTGTTTTTCAATTAGAAGAACAAAAGCAAAGATGTTGGTTGTAGGTATGAGGAAGAGTTGCAAATGGTGAGAATGGATGATTTGAGATGTGAGAACTTGGTGGATTTCTTAAGCTATTGACCCCTTCCAAAGAAGAGATTTCTCATAGCTTTTCTTGAGATTTTCTAGAAATGTATATTGGGTGTCAGCGAGGTGTTTGATGCTTTGCTTATGACAGTCTAGTTATGGAAGGGTAATTCTCTTATTGTGAGTTAATTGTGGGAGGGAGGCGATTGACAAGGTGTTTGATGTTTTGCCTATGACGGTGTAGTCATAAGGAGGTTCTCTTACAGCAGGTTAGAGAAGATTGACTTGTGGATGTAGTCACGTTGTGACGAACCTCATATAATCTTGCGCCTCTTTCCCTACTAATTTTCACATATGCCCAAATCTATGGTGAATGATATTTCACATTGTCTTTGCATGATCGCTTCACACATGATCAAAGGGCTTCTGCAAGTGGGAGCTCGGTTTGTTTCCCAGATTCATGATCGTGTAGTCAAAAGGCGGCTCTCTTACAGCGGGTTAGTCTTGGAAAGGAGAAGATTGACTTGTGGATGTAACCTCATATATCTTGTGTCTCCTTCCCAACTCATTTTCATGCATGCCCAAATCTATGGGGATTGATATTTTGCATTGTCTTTGCACAATCGCCAAGACATGCGATTGAAGCACTTTCCCGGATTCGTGATGGTGAGTTCCTGGTTTTCACTGCAACAGCATCTGACAGGTGCAATTTTCAGGTTATGCCCCTTCTAAAATGGGGGCCATTATTTGAATGGTCTAAATTGGCATACATGCATGCCGTGTGCACCGTGAACAAGTTGCCGCAGTTTAGTAATTTGTGGGAAATGCACAGTATTTATTTTTCTTTGACAACCACAGTATCATCTTAGCCAAACAAAATGCTCCCGCGAAAATGACAGTTGCCCTAGACTCTGTGATCCGGACCGTTCAACTAGTGAGCCTTGCCTACACAGTTTGATCAAAAAAAAATTAAAAAAAATCCCCTTTGGGATAATCCCAGTCCTCTTAATCGTTGACCCACAAAAGTAGATGGATGAAAAATAAAAGGAGTCACTAGGCAAACACGGTCCCAACTATCAGACGTCTGGGATGATAGCTCGGTAGAGGAGATCTCAGTCTCCCACCCATCCTAGGTGGACCCAGCCCCCGTACAAGATGAGGCTAGAGCATTCATTTGCTAAAAATAGAATCTCAGAGAAAAACAGATTTTAAAATTATTATTATTTTTTTTTTTTAAAACCACATTTTCCAGATGTAGATCACAAAAAATCCCAAAAAAAATAAAAGAAAAACATGAGAATCAGATCAAAAAGGCAACTTTACATCTAATGTACAAAGATCTACGAAGAACAGCAGAATAACCGTCAGATTCCGAAATTTCAGAGACATGGAGAGGAAGAACAGATAGAGAACTGTAGTAGGAGTAGATTTGACTGACCTAAATGGAACACAAGCTGAAATCCCTGCGGAATCAGCGCCCGAACTATCAGATCTGAACTCAAGAGGAAAAAAAACCTAAATTTGGGGAAAAAAAATAAAACCCGGAAATTACGACAGGAGATTCGGGGCGATTTTCTGTTATTTATATGAGAGGTGGAATCGAATGGCCATGGATATGGTTGGAATCTCCATTTTGCCATTGGGTTTTCGAGAATTTTTGTAATGACGGAAATGCCCTCAGCCGGCATTGGATTCTCGTGCTCGAGATCCTATACCATACACGTGTTACATGACGTGGATTGGGGACTAACCGACGAGGCCTTGGCTAGAGGTGGACGGTCCTGCCAGGTGCCATGTTAGGCCATCTTGATGGGAAACGGATTGGCTACTCCTCCTGACACCAGCCAATGGCTGGTGGTCGGTGCTCTGTGGGCCCCACCATGATTTATTTGTTTCATCCATACCGTCCATCTATTTTTACAGATCATTTGACGGTATGATACCAAAATGAGGTATATCCAATCTCAAGTGGACCATATTACAGGAAACAGTGTGAATGAGCATCGACCTTAAAAACATTTGGGGGCCATAAAAGATTTGGATCAAGCTGATTTTTGTTTTTTTCCCTTCAACTAGGCCTGTATGACCTAATCAACATAGATTCTAATAAACAGTACAGTAGCCTTTGGAGGATTTTAATGGTGGACATCCAATCACTATTATTTTCATGTGTTGTGTTACTCGTGAGATTTATATCCCACTAATTTATAAGATAAAGCCCTAAAATGATCTTTAAAAATGAATGAACGGAATGGATGAAACAAAAACATCATGATGGGGCTCACAGAGCACCGACCATCAGCCACGGGGCTAGTGGCAGGGGGAGTAGCCAATCCGTTCCCATCTTGATGTACGTATTTTATCCACTATCATAGTAGGACACGAGCGAAACATGAGGACTCAAATGTCCTACCAAAGCCATTTTTAGAAAGTCACTGCGGCAGGATGTTAGGTTGGGCTCACCCCGGCTTACGAGAAATCCATTTTCATTTATTTTGAGAGCTTATTTTACGTGTGTTTGGACGAGCGAATTAGGTGGGAGTAGATTGGAGTAGGTGAGATAGGGTTTTGAAATCCTATCCCTTCCTTTTGCAAGTCTATTTGGGCGGTACGAGTTTGACGACAGATGTGAGTGGTCTCTAAATTCGGGAGAGGATCCGCTGGATTGCGAAATCCCTCCAACTTGAAATCTCGCCTCTTTGTTATCCCTTCTCGATCTCATCCCTAGCCCGTCCGCAGTCCAGCGTACGGACTGCGGGATAGGATTTCTGTTGCAAAAAATATTGATTTTAATAAAATATATTTTAATAATAAAAAATAATATATAATATATAAAAAGTTATTTGAAAAACACCGTTTTGTGGGTTTTTGGGAATAGTCCCACATTGAAAAAAGAGAAGAAGAAAAAATACTTTATATGAGAGTGGTGGAGTATTATAATACTTATCCACATGGTACAAAGGAGAATGGAACTTGTGTGCACTGCGCGCGCGCTCCCGGTGGGGCTCGGTGCGAGGGCGTGGGCGTGGGCATGGGCATGTGAGGCAGTAGAGGCGCTAGTGGTGCACTTTGCACTTCGCACGTCTGCATCGTGTCGCAGAGGGTCATTCCTTCGCGACCTTACCCAACAGCTAGAAAACGGCTAGCCAGCTCTCACAACAGTCAACATGCAGCTGCTGTAATGGGTCATGCACAACAGTAAAAAACAGCCATATAACGGTTAGTTTCTCAACAGTTAGAAATCGTATTAATGAGATTTATGTCCCTGGATCATAACCCCCAGCCACCAGAGCCTATAAAAGGAGGGCCTGTATGGGTTTCCAAACCATCTCTCAACCCATTCCAGTAGACCCATACGAACTAAGCCTAAGCCACTATTCTCATATACAGCAGTAATTCCAATAATATATAGCAAGGTTTGTCTGAACCATTGC
The DNA here is from genome assembly GCA_021015155.1 of Magnolia officinalis. NCBI lineage: Eukaryota > Viridiplantae > Streptophyta > Magnoliopsida > Magnoliales > Magnoliaceae > Magnolia > Magnolia officinalis. The sequence continues at coordinate 24,217,069 of JAJHSJ010000017.1, forward strand.
TTGAGAATTAGACCAGAAGTGTGGTCTAGAACGTTCATCTGAACCAGTAGCTGCTGAAGATCAGTAAAAACAGACCAGTGCAGTGGTCTAAGTTCCAAATATTCTTCTTCTCTTCTTTCTTAGATCTAGGATTTTTTCCTTTTTATGTATTTCTGCCAGACTGTGTAATAGAGTTCCATTAGTGGGTCTTTATGTTTGCTGAACGCAGACCCACATCAGGCTCGTCGTATCCTAGAAGTAGTTTGCCTGTAACCTATCGGCATACTCGATCTTTTGAGTAGGGGCAAATAACGCTTTAAGGACAGTGTCCAGAGTGACTCAGCTTGTCTTACTTCAAGCTAATTTTATTTTTTTTTTTCCATTCATATATAGAAAAAATTATTAATTGTATAATTTCCAACCATCTTAAAGCGTTATTTTAATGGAAGTCGCACAGCATTTCATCCATCAAGTTGATGAATCAGGACTTGATACGTCTTGATCAGTTCGATGGAACCAATTTTACAAGATGACAAGACAAGCTGAAATTTCTTCTGACGGCACTGAAGATCTATTACGTATTAGATCCAAATCTGCAAGCACTACCTGAAACATCCGACAACGACACACCTGAATAGGTAGCTACCCGCACCAAACGAGCTGAAGACGAACTCTTATGTCGAGAACATATTTTGAACGCGCTCTCCGACCGCCTGTACGATCTGTACCAACAGACTTCATCAGTAAAGGAGATCTGGGCCGCTCTAGAGTTCAAATACATGGCTGGAGAAGAAGGTACCAACAAGTTTCTCATCGCCAGGTATTTTGACTTTAACATGATAGATAACAAACTGTGCTGCCCCAAATCCAAGAACTACAGCTAATAGTAAACAAAATCAAAGCCATAAAAATTGATCTTCCTAAATCATTCCAAGTTGGGCTATAATCGCTAAATTGTCACCGATGTGAAAAGACTATAGAAAGAAGTTGCTGCATAAAACTGAGGACCATACACTGGAACAAATCCAGAAACACCTCAGAATTGAGGAAGAATCCCGTAACCGCGACAGAAAGAATGATAACGGGAATGCCTCATCAAAGGTACATGCAGTAGAGAATACTAGTAATAAGAATCCTGAGAAGGACGATTCCCTGAAACCCAATAAAGGGAAATTCAATAAAAACGACTAAAAGAAGAACAGAAAGTTCAAAGGCCCATGTCATGTCTGTGGGAAAATCCGGGCACTATGCTCGAGTATGCCGATATCGCAAATCTAAAAAAGAGGCAAGTGCAGTAGAAGAAGGCGATATTGTGGCTATGATCACTGAGGTGAATACCATCCAAGGCAAAGTTCCAGGTTGATGGTATGATACTGCCGCTACAGTACATGTGTGTTACGACAAATCAGCCTTCAAAACCTATGAGGAATTGACCAATGGTCAAGAAGTCTAAATGGGTAATGAAGTCCGATCGAAGTTCGTCGGCAAAGGAATTGTCGAACTGATATTCACCTCTGGGAATAAAGTAATTCTGACTAATGTACTGCACGTCCCAGGCATGAGGCGAAACTTAGTTTCTGGGGATCTACTGGGTAAACCAGGTATAAGGGTAGTGTACGAGTCAGGAAAACTGATTCTGTCTAAGAATGAGAATTTTGTCGAAAGGGATATGCTTGTAACGAAATGATTAAGTTTTCTCTAAATGAAAGTAGCACTTCTATGTATATGATTGAATCCGTTGGACTGTGGCATGATAGACTAGCTTATATAGGGTATAGTACCTTAAAGTTCATGACTAAAATGGTTTAATCTCATATATAGATAATGAAACCGATAAATTTGAAGTGTGCATACGATCCAAAATGACGAAGAAACCTTTTCCAAGTGTTGAAAGATCGTCTCAAGTATTGGATCTTGTGCACAGTGATATCTGTGAGTTAAACGACATTCTTACTCGTGGAGGTAAACGGTACTTCATAACCTTTATAGATAATTGCTCTAAATATGTGTATGTATACCTATTAAATAGCAAAGATGAAGCATTAAATATGTTTAAAATATATAAAGCAGAAGTAGAGAATCAACTAAATAAGAAGATAAAAATTCTCCATAGAGATAGATGAGGAGAATACTTCTCCAATGAATTCGAAAACTTCTCTGAAGAACATGGACTGATACATCAATGTACAGTACCATACACACCTCAACAAAATGGAATAGCTGAAAGGAAAAATGAAACATTAGTAGAAATGGTCAACTCAATGCTAGTAAGCAAAGTTGCTACTAAGTCTATGGGTGAGGCACTGCTTACAGCGTGACATATACTAAACAGAATTCGTCTAAAAAATATAAAATATCTCCATATGAAACATGAAAAGGTAAAAAACCTAACCTAGGATATCTAAAAGTGTGGGGGTGTTTTGCATATTGCAGAACCCCTGATCCAAAAAGAACTAAGTTAGGACCAAGAGCTATTAAGTGCGCCTTCGTAGGGTATGCACAAAATAGTAAAGCATATAGATATAGAGTCTAATACAATAATAGAATCAAGAGATGTTGAGTTCTTTGAGAACTCACTGTCCTTGGAGTCAAAGGATAATGAAATCCAAACTCCTAATAAAGAACCAGATAGCACAGCTCCACAGATAGTGGAAGCTCCTATTGAACCTCGTAAGAATCAAAGGACAAGAATAGAGAAGAGTCTAGGAGGTAACTACATAGACTTACAACGTATCATTTTCCATCTTGTAGAAGGAGATAGAGAAAATGTTATAAGACAAATACTTATAGTAATGACTATAGAAGATGATCCTAAAACATATAAAGAAGTTGTATCCTCTAGAGACTCAGCTTTTTGGAAAGAAGCTATAACCAATGAAATTGAATCCATAATGTCATATCAAACATGGGAACTAGTTAACTTACCTCCAGGTTCTAGACACATAAGTTATAAGTGGGTATTTAGGAAGAAATATCACATTGATAGGACTATCCAAACTTTTAAAGCTCGACTAGTAGCTAAGGATTTTAGACAAAAAGAAGGGATAAATTACTTTGATACACACTCTCTTGTAGTTAGGATAACATCTATTAGGATATTATTTACGATAGCTTCTATACATTATCTTCACATCCACCAAATGGATGCAAAGATCGTATTCCTGAATGGTGACCTCAATGAGGAGGTATACATGGAACAACCTGAAGGTTTCGTTCTGCCAGGAAATGAAAACAAAGTATGTAGATTAGTCAAATCTTTGTATAGATTAAAACAAGCACCAAAACAATGACATGAAAAGTTTGATTCCAAAATACTATCTCATGGTTTCATGCATAATGTAGCTGACAAATGCATATATTCTAAAGTAAATGGTAGTTGTATCGTTATTATTTGTCTGTATGTTGATGACATGTTAATAATAAGTAATAAAATGGAAGGTGTGACTGAAACAAAGAGGTTTCTATCTTCCGTATTTAAAATGAAGGATCTTGGACAAGTTGATACCATCCTAGGTGTAACGATTTGGAAAATCCCGTACAAAGACCCGAGTACCACCTCAGACAGAAATCACTCAGGACCAAATCCTTTAGAAATTAGACGAGGATTAACTAGTGTTAAACTAGATTGCATACGAAATCCGCACTAATCACTTTAAATACGATCTGCAAGACCCAAAACTTGTAGAATCGTTGACGCTACATTACCCAAAAATCTAGGATCAGTCTCATTGCTCAGCTGCTCTCGAGAGCATCACGAAACTCCGTATCAGATCTGGACCGCACATCGAAAGTTCGAATAATACGAAGTTATAGAATTAGGACCGCCTTGCTAAGCTTGACAACCATCTCGGAAATCAAAACCAGATAGTGTCCCAGGGCTATTCGCTTGAGCCCGGAGCGAGGAATGTGAGAAAACATGGTTTTCTTTAGAAATTAAATCTAATTTAAGTAATCTGAGACTTATCGCTTGCGGGCCAAATTTAAGCAATCAAACCGTCAGAATCTGACCCAAATACACCCTTGGATCAAGGAACATTTCCCATACATGTCCGTGTACTTGTAACCGTGATCGAGTTTCAATGACCGTTGAACTGAAACTGGTCCGCCATGTGTGATTTGGGAACTCGACTGGAACGAAAACTTAACTCGACCTAGATCTAAGGTCGGTGAGCTTAAGTCCGACCTTTGGCTCAAGGGGGCTCCAGAAGTGCTCCGTTGAGACGAAACAGTCTGTATTTGGACATAACCTAAGTATACCATGGCCCTGAGTCTAATTTAGTGAGTTTTAAGCCTATGTAAGGACCTTAAACCCTCTCTCATCGTTCAGCCCATACGAATTTGAGAGAACCCTAGGAGAGAGAAGAGAGAAAAGAGAGAGAAAGTGTGAGAAGAGTGAGAGATTATTCCTGATACTCTACCTTGTTATTCTACGTGCTTAACCATCACGATCTAATCGCTTTTCCGGCGATTCCGGCTTCGTTCCTAGGTAAGAAAAACCTAACCCTAATCTATTCTAAGGTTTCCAATGTTGCAAGTAGCGAAATAGCTGACTCAACTCGTGATTAGGTCGTCATATCAACCTCGACGAAGACTTAGCACTTCTGTCAAGTTCATTACGCTTCTACGGCGTAAGGTGCGGACTATAGACGTATAGGTTATGGTTTTCAAGGCTTTTAATGTCGGTTAATGATTTATAACTGACAAGGGTGCTATTACACATGCAAAATGCGTCGTCTGTTTCGCTATACGAGTTTACATAAACTATGTAGAATATAGTGTATTCTATGCATATGTTGGAATGTTTGAATATGTTTGGAATTTGGATTTGTGCTTAACATGTTTACTTGTCGTGAATATATGCCTAATACATGTGCAACAACTCCTTAGCGAAAGGACTTGCCCAAAATCACGTCACGGCAAATATACGTTATATGTGACTAAGTGTGTAGCCCAAGTGTTTGTAGAAATGTTTGAATGAACATGGAGCTCGGATTCATGCATGCCATGGTTATCCGTCGTGGGTATATGCACATGGTATGCGGGGCAACTCCCTAGTGAAAGGATTTGGCCTAACACGCGTAATCCTCATACATCATGTAAGGTGATGTATGTAGTCTATGTGTTTGTGAAAATGTCTGAATGTGCTAGTGATTACCTAGAATACTTTGTAGGAGGATCGAGATACGAATCTCGGTTACCTCAATTATGTGTATGATTTTCTACATGTACGTTACATTGTAATGTTTGTTTTATTTCATGAAGTGAATGTGTGTGAAATCTTGTTTGTGTTGAATTTTATAACATGCTTCTTTGGTTGTAAGAATTGAATTACTTGTTTATCCATACTTTAACTATCTCATATGATTCTTGATGAAGTAAAATGAAGTTAGGACTATGATTTAGTCCATGCAGTCGGTAACGGGATTGAATTCGTGGCTGAGATTCATTCGCCACTTAAGACGTGTTTGACGAACCCGAGCCGTACTTCGGTTGGTGACAGTGGTTAGGCCATGCGAAGGGCTTATGCACTTCATGTCGTTCAACTTGTTGTGCGCTCGTGCTAGTCGAGCTCGTCAAGTAACCCGATCTGTCTAATGTATGTTCACCATGTTTGGACGCTACTGCTTGAACCTAAGGTACCAAACTTACCAGTGTAACCTCGTTAACCTTGGTACCTCGATCCGCTAAGACTCATGAGCCGGGCATGGTGGTATGGGACACCGTGGTCGAGCTGTCGGCCTATGCTGGGGCCATGAGCCTCCCTATAGTGACCAGTGAGTAACCCAGACTCGTGAGTTGAATATGGTGGTATGGGACACTGTATTCGAGTGTTGGCCTACACTGATAAGGTGATGGGGGAGCGGTGTAACGAATGCGTGTAACAGCCCTTTGTAGTGACCTCGAGCATACTCTGTATCTGTGGAGAGGCGACGAGCTTTATCGTAGTAAACAGAGTATAAACTAGGCCTGTATTGATAAGGTGATGGGGGAGTGGTGTAACGAGTGCGTGTAACAGCCCTGGCAGCCCTTTACAGCGACCTAGAACCGCATCATCGTATGAGATTATCTAGGACTGACGACCCTAAAATGGATCATTGTTTGTGAATAATATAAAGGAGGTACCTTAGTTTCCCAATACTGTTGTATGAAAATGACTAATAACAACTCGGTAATCACGCTCATAACATAGCACTGCATGTGTCTGGCGTTGTGGAGCACTGAGGGATGAACGCATGCCGTGGACGTAAAATGGTGTCGCACGAGGGAGCATTGGTGAGGGCATGCATCATGACTGTATTCCATACTTGCATTAATAAGAGTATTTAGGAGTGTTTGCTTGTACTGCTTTATCATTACTGCTTGACTGAATTGATAACATGTTAACCTATGCTTTATCATTCCACTGAGTTAGCTACTCACTCCCATGTTACGGGACGGTGTTGTACACACCAACCAGACCCTGTCTTAGATGCAGGTGTTGACGAGACGCAGGAGGCTGAGCCTGACTACTACGATGATCAGGACGAGTTCTCCTACATGCAGTTCTCTAGCGGCTTCGCTTAGGCCATTCAGATGATGGGGCTACAGGGTTTACCATTATAGTTGTACTACTTTTTTTGGCATTTTGATTTTGAAACTAATACATGTATATGATGACTCAGTAAGGTATTCATACTCTGGAGACCGATTGTGACCGTTTCTGGCTTTATATACATTCATATACCTCTTTCAGTCTTTCGCTTGCGTTTTATAACTTGATCTGGAGTATGAATTACTGTTTTGGTATAATCCCACTCATGATTAACGCACTAACACAGACAACATTCAATCATAAGCATATATGTTGCATAAGTGATGTTTCGGAACTCGGGTGTTGAGTTGCTACTTGACACCCGATTTTCAGGGCGTTACACTAGGTATCAAAGTTAAAAAAATATTGTGGGGGTTATGCTTTGTGTCAATCTCATTATATTGAGAAGATACTAAACAAGTTTAACCATCTAAATATAAAAGAAGCAAAAACCTCATCTGATCCAAGTATCAAGCTAAAAGAAAATACCGCAAGAACAGTTGTACAATTAGAATATGCGAGTGCTATAGGGAGTCTTATGTATATTATGCAATGCACTAAACCTGATATCGCATATGCTGTGAGTAAACTTAGCAGGTTTACTAGTAACCCCAATACTGAACACTGGAATGCAACCAATAGAGTCCTTGGTTACTTAAAAGCAACCAAAGACTTAGGACTATTTTATTCAGAGTTTCCTGCTGTATTGGAAGAATATACCGATGCGAGCTGGATATTGAGTGCAGGGGATAACAAGTCTACTAAAGGGTGGGTATTCACCCTAGGAGGTGCAGTTGTATCTTGGGGATCCAAGAAACAGACTTGCATAACGCACTCGACTATGGAGTCTAAATTCATAGCTCTGGCTGCAACAGGTAAAGAGGCTGAGTGGCTAAGGGATCTTCTATTAGAAATCTCATTCTGTGTAAAGCCTATATCGGCTGTATCACTACATTGTGATAGTGAAGCCACATTAGCTAGGGCCTATAACGGTACATATAATGGTAAGTCTAGACATATCAGTCTTCGATATGATTATGTAAGACAATTGATTCGAGATGGAATCATTACTATTTCCTATGTGAAATCAAGTAATAACCTGACAGATCCTTTCACTAAACCTCTACCGAGAGAGGTGGTAAAGGCTACGTCTAAAGGGATGGGGTTGAAACTCTTCAACAAAGTTCCACCAGTGATGGTAACCTAACCTAAGGTCAGAAAATCTCTAATTTTGGGTTAAATGGGTAAGAACAAGTCACTAATATGTGGAAAGTTTTTCAGCACTAAATTATAAAACCTCATCCATAATAGATAAGTGTCGAGCATTACGAAAGAGGGTTAAGTCTTAGAACTCTTAATGAAATCCGGTCTATAGGACAAGTATCTTATAGTAACAGAGATATTGGAAAGATTTCACCTATAAGAACGTAGAGATGGTGTCGTCTCTCATGAGAGTTAGGAGTTTCTCTCGGGATCGTTCACTATGTAGGATAAGCACATGTCCATTAAATGTGCTGAGCAAGATCGTGGAAACTCTAACAAACACGTAGCGAATATGTGTGTGGTTTCTCCGACTGTTATCTAGGAATAACTAGGTTCGACACTGCGGCTACCAGTCATTTCGACAGAGTTTTGAGATACTTACACTAAGGAAAGATTATTACACTAAGGAAAGATTAAAATCAAAAGATATCTTTCTTTATGCATATAAGCTGATTATTTTGGCAGAAATGTTTAATCGAGAAAATATATTTTATAAAAAAAATCAAGTGGAGGATTGTTGCAAAAAATATTGATTTTAATAAAATATATTTTAATAATAAAAAATAATATATAATATATAAAAAGTTGTTTGAAAAACACCGTTTTGTGGGTTTTTGGGAATAGTCCCACATTGGAAAAAGAGAAGAAGAAAAAGTACTTTATATGAGAGTGGTGGAGTATTATAATACTTACTCACATGGTACAAAGGAGAATGAAACTTACGTGTTCCAGTGCGTAGCACTGGAATACCCGTGCGCGCGTGCTCGTGCTAGGGCTCGGGCTGTGGCTCGGGCATGGGCACGGCTCGGACTCGGTCACGGGCTTGGTGCGAGGGCATAGGCATGTGAGGCAGTGTGGCTGTAAAGGCGCTAGTGGCGCACTTTGCACTTCGCACGCGCAGAGCGTCGCTCCTTCGCGACCTTAAGCGAATCGGAGCGAGACGTGTGCGAGTCGCAATGCGACTAAGTGACTATGGCAGATGGTTGGCTGGACGGAAATCTAGAGGACTGAATGAGAGTCCCTATGATATATAGAGGTTGGAAATATAGTTGCTACAGAAATGTGTAACAGTTATGGTCTTGATTGCGAAACTGTTGCCAACAGCTAAAGAATGGCTAGCCCAACAGCTAGAAAACGGCTAGCCAACTCTCACAACAGTCAGCATGCAGCTGCTGTAATGGGCCATGCACAACAGTAAAAAATGCCCATATAACGGTTAGTTTCTTAATAACTAGAAATTGTATTAATGGGATTTATGTCCCTGGACCATAACCCCCAGCCACCAGAGCCTATAAAAGGAGGGTCTGGATGGGTTTCCAAACCATCTCTCAACCCACTCCAGCAGACCCATACGAACTAAGCCTAAGCCATTATTCTCATATACAGCAGTAATTCCAGTAGTATAACAAGGTTTATCTAAACCATTGCTTGAGAATTAGACCAGAAGTGTGGTCTAGAATGTTCATCTTAACCAATAGCTACTGAAGATCAGTAAAAATAGACCAGTGCAGTGGTCTAAGTTCCAAATATTCTTCTTCTCTTCATTCTTAGATCTGGGATTTTTTCCTTTTTATGTATTTTTGCCAGACTGTGTAACAAAGTTCCATTAGTAGGCCTTCATGTTTGTTGAATGCAGACCCACCTCAGGCTCGTCGTATCCTAGAAGTGGTTTGTCTGTAACCTATTGGCATACTCAATCTTTTTAGTAGGGGCATAACGCTTTAAGGACAGCATCTCAACGTGCTTCAGCCTGTCCTTATTCAAGCTAATTTTATTTTTCAGTTTCCATATTATATAAAAATTATATTAATCTGTATAATTTCCAACAATTTCATAGGCTTCTGATTTGGTGGGAGAGATGTTGGTGGTAGGGTTTCGTTTTGGCGCTAAATGGAGTTTATAACAACCACCATCAGGTCGCGATGGCCATCTTCATCGATCGACTGCCACCGCGAGCTGAAGGTCTGGTTGTCCTGAGGTAGGTCTTCTTCCTCCCACACTGAGCATGAAACGCTGTTCTGTACTGTCCATAGGTCTTGTATTTTCCAGATATGGATGATTTCTGTAGTGTCCGAGAGGGTCATGAAGGGTTTTCATGCATCTGATGTAAATATGTGGATTCCGGCGAAACAGGCCCTCTGATATGGAGTTGGCCTGTCTGGCTGGCTGCGATGGCTTCTAATCCAGGTCTGATATACATGTGTAGTTGGATTTCTTCTCCGTAGGTCCAATCTGCCTGTTTTTATTCCTATTGCTCCTATCTTTCTTACAAAAATCTATGAAATGGAGGTCACCGCATCGTCTCATTCTCTGATGAGCTGTTAACTCGAATGGATGAGATGTCGTTGTAGAATGGCCGTGTGGGGTTTCATCTATATCGATTCTCAGGTTTAGGCATTATGGATTCAGATTATAAAATGTCCTGGCAATTGCATGATCCATGGGGTTTTGGGTTCTCTGAATATATATATATATATATATATATATATAATATATAATATATATATATATATATATATATAATATATATATATATATATATATATATGAGAAATTTGACTCCCTCTGAGATTTCTTCGGATTCGTAAATCTCAAATGGTATATAATCTACTAATATATGTACTATTTGTCATAGATTGTTCATCTGAGAATATCTTCTTACTAAATTCGAGGTGTTACAATCGTAGATCTCAGATGGATCTACTCTGGTTGGTTTTCATTGGAATTGAGATATGAATTTCTTTTATGGATTCGTATGTTAACCACTGTTTGATCAATGCTATCTTCATTTGCAGATCCCTGTTCATGTATCTTCTTTTGTTTTCATTTGAGATGAAAATTTTCTTCTCGTTGAATGTATGCCCAGAAATTTTCCTTGTTTCCACATTCACTTTATACTGTGGATTTTCTCAGAATATTGTTGTATGTTTGGTCATCTACTATCAATTTTCCTATTTTTTACACTTGTCTTTGTTTTTTGCTTGACTGTTTCTCAGAATGTGGGCCTATCGATGCTTACTTTCATATTGTGTGGAGTTTCATTTAATATCGATTGATGAGTCATCCGAATATGTTTGAATGTTTTGTCGTTTGGGTTTTCTTCGAATTGCATAAGGTGGAAATTTGTCTTCCTCTCTACAATTTTCTAACGAAATGTGTGGTTTCTGCTTTATGTATTGCTGTTAATTTCCTTGGAGAGTTACTATGATTGAATCTCATGTGTCGAATAAACTTCCTATTCAAACTCATTATGTTCTCCCTATTACCAGTCAGTCCAAATGGATTTAGTGGTTTTGGTTTCCTTTGAATCAAGTTTTGAAAATTCATTTAAAATAAGTATATGAATCTTCGGTTACTAGATCTATCTTCATTGTTAATCATCTGTGGATTCTATTAAGTAAATTGCAGTGAACTCGTATGTTAGCTGGAATGTATTCTCAGTAAATTTTTAGATATTATATTCCCACCCATCTACCATATGGCATGGAATGATGCTGGTATTTTCCACTTGAGGTAAATTTGTCAAGTGGCCTGTGTGTGCTAAGATTGTTATGTATCTTGCTCTTCACATTCAGTTTGGATATGGAATTTGTTTCTTAGTTCATATACAGGAAAGAAATATACGTACAAGAAGAATTGTTTTGATTTTTATTGTTTTTTCAACAGTATTGATAATTGTTGTCTTCTGTGGTTTCGATGGTTTCCTTTGGATTCAAACAAGATATATTTAGTTGGGTACCTTCTTTAAGCAGGGAATATGCTTATTCTATTTAACATAAAGTCAGGTTCTTTTTGTTGAATTTTGTTGGTTCTTCGCAGCCTGTTCTTATTGACTTGAAGTTCACTGGTTTCATCTCTTGGATTTCTCAAACATCTCTGGTATGGTTACTCTCATATATTGTGTTGTAGTTTTTCTCAGAATGTGGGCAGATGGACTCTTTGTATAATAGTCTGTGTAATTTCATTTACTATATGTGTGGGCAGATAGATGGACTCTTTGTTAAGCATAACTATGTTCCTTCTTGCAGTTTCCCACCCTTGAAATCTTATGCTATGGCATGATGTATATAAATTCATTTACTTGCATCTGCCAAAAGTTGTCTTTATGCAAAGATTATTTCGTATCCCGTTCTTCACATTCAGTTTCCCATTGGAAGCAGTTTCTTGTTTTATATATAGAGGAAGATTTGTTAGGATGTGGGGTAACTGATAAAATGAAATACATACTGTTTTTTTTTTTTTTTTTTCTAATAATGTTCATGCTTCCCTCATGGTTTTGAGACGACAATAATTCATTCTCACATTTTTTGTTTCAAATCATCAAGATAATTATCTTGATGATCAGAAAAATGCAATCGTCTTTCATAAATAAAAACTTTGTTTTAGTATCTTACCTTATGAATTTTTGTTAAAGTCCAATTATCTAAGAGCAGAAACAAGCAGGCCATTTTTGTGCAGACCTCTTTTTTCTTCCTAGAGAAATGCTACTTTCGGATGCATTTGGATGCTTGATCGAATTTAATTGTTGAACATTCATTTATCACTAGTTAATAATGCTCCCACATCAGATCGTTGTAGCTGCTTGTTTATTTATTCCATTTAGAATTGTAATTAGCAGGTATTCTCGTATCCTCAAGTTAACGGCATGGTAACATTAATCCTCAAGTATCTTTTTCAATATTCTCCATTGGATGTATGATATTATGATTCTACATATTCCTTCATGACTGTATGTAGTTCATTTTTAGGATGTGGGTATCTGAGGATTATTTTCTGTTGTGTACTTATTGAGTCCAGAACTATGAAAGCTACTTTCAACTGTGAAAGCAACTTCCTAAAAATGTGCACCGCCATAAGGACACAAAATTTTCAAGATTTCGGATGCACTCATAATATGTTATTAATCTTCAGTTCTGTTGTAAAACCAATGTTTGGCTTTCAGTCATTTGTTGGTGCTGTTTTTTTACTTTTCCAAGTATCCAATGGAAACTATGAAAGCAACTTTCAAGTATTAAATGACATTATGATTCTACATTTTCCTTCATGACTGTATGTAGTTCATTTTTAGGATGTGGAGTAACTGATGACTACCTCATGTGGGCCTTAAACAATTTTATGACCCCAACAATGTATGGGCATGTCCAAAAATCATGTGGACCACATTACAGGAAACAGTGTTGAATGAGGGTCGATCTTTTAAAACACCAGTGGGGTCCACATGCAGTTAATATATATGAGTGATATCTGTGTTTTATATCTCCATCTGGGCCTGTATGGCCTAATGAACAGATTTGATGTGAAATTATCTGGTAAAATAATGGGCATTGCGGCTATATCTTAATGTGGTGTGGTCCACCTGAGATAAATCGCGCCTCCAATTTTTGGGACAACGGTGTAAGATGATATGTCAAAATGGATGAAGGGCATGGATGAAACATTTACATCATCACGTAGCTCAAAAAGCACAGACAACCAGCCACGTAGTTGTCTGCAGGGGGTGTATGCAATCCGTCCGTTGGTGCGAATGGGGTTATAACTGTCCCTTTCTGAGTACCGTTGACACAAGTATATCAATCCCATACAATTCCATGCCCAGCCAAACACACTTTGTCCATGCAATCCCATCCCGTCCGCCTGTTCAAAATGGCAGTAGTTGGGCCGCTGGATATAGCAATCTAGTGGGATTGCATGTAATCCACTGACGCTTTCATTTATGACATTGAAAGCCGTGCAATCCACCCTAATACAACCCACTCCCACCTAATTAGGGGTGCACACGGTTCGGTTTGGTCTAGTTCTGGGGTGAAACCAGAACCGAACCGTTCCTAACGGTTCTAGGAAATTCGGAATCGGAACCGGACCGTTGGCACCCTAGAACCGAACCGGAACCGAACCGTTAAAATCGGTTCGGTTTCATGGTTCTGGGCTTTTTATAATCCAGCCCAATTGCAAGCCCATGTCCATCCATGTTGTGGTCCATTTGATGAATGGTTTAGATATTGTATAAAGTGTGCAAAAATACATTTACGAAAATAATTGTTTTAGAGAAAATAATTATAAGGTGTGTAAAAATACATCGGTTCGGTTTCACGGTTCGGTTCTATGGATCGGATCCACGGTTTGGTTCTACGGATCGGTTCACGGTTCGGTTCGGTTCTACATACCCCCAAACCGAGAACCGAACCGATGTCACCGGTTCTTTGATTTTTGGAACCGGAACCGGAACCGGTGCACTCTAGAACCGGACCAAACCGGACCGTTTGGTCGGTTCCGGTCCGGTTCCACGGTTCTACCGGTTAAATGTGCACCCATACACCTAATCCACCCATCCAAACATGCCCTTAGAACAATATACCAAAGATGAAATGGATCCAAAACTCAAGTGAGGCACACCAGAGGATACCATGGGAATTTAGCAACCACCATTGAAGCATTCTCATGGGCAAAGAAGTTTTGCATCATAATATGGGAATTTAGCAAGCATTTCTTTTCCCAAATCTTCCTCTCATATGGCCCACTTTAGTCATGGATCACCTTTTTTTTTTTGTACATCATAAAACGAGCTTGTAAAATGGATGGACTAGACTTTCTACAAAAGCCTTTCCCAACAAGTCCATTAAAAAAAATAATAATAAATAAATAAAATTGATCTAATGCTCAACTGAACTATCATTAAAACCTCTTTAGGGTCATAGAAGTTTTAGATTGAACTGATATTTATGTCGTTCCTTCATCTAGTCTTATAAACAAGTTGGATGGCAAATAAACATCACGGTGGGAAGTAAGAAGGTTTCAAGGGTAGGCATTATTGTCACCGTTGATTCCTATTATGTGGTCCACTCAAGCCTTTGATCTGCCTCCTTTTTGGGCTCATGCCCTAACATGATCTTTCAAAATTGATGGATGATGGGGATAAAACAAACACATCAAGGTGAGCCCCATAGAGCCCTGCCAGGACCGTCCATCTCTAGCTAGGTCTTAGGTTAGGTAGTATCCAATCGGCATCCTTGTTACATGTGCATGATCATCTGACCCATGGATGATGCAAGATCTACCGTTAATTTTCTTTTAAATAATAAATGACACATTATGTTGGGTTATCTTTTTCTATTTCTTTTTTGTTATGACACATGAACTCACACCACACAGTGGGATTTCACCGTAACGGGTATTTGAACCTACGACCTCGTGTTGAAACTCTTGCCAGCATAGATTGGGCCATCCTAACCATCTAATAAATGAACTTTTTCGCAGGGAGCGTAAGATATTGCCAGCTATTATTAAAAAAAGTTTAATCATCAAACCGGGCACGTATGAACCTTTTATCAATGAAGGTTTAGATCTTGTAAATCGGTGCCACATGTGCAAAAATAACATGGGTATGGTATGTCTAGGGCGTGAGGCAAAGCTGTTGTTTGAATTATACCTGGAAGTGAGCTAGCTTTCCACCTAAAAACATGAGAGGTGAAATCCGCCAAATCCAACACTAATGTGGGCTACACAAAAGGAAATTTGGAAAAAGAAATGTTCATGGTTGGAACCTTCCTGAGCTTCACCTTGATGCTTATATGTCATCCAAATTGTTTATAAGGTCATCCCCATTGGGATTAACCAAAAACACAAAAAATTATCTTGATACAAAACATTTGTAGCCATTTGAATGTTTCAAGGGTGATTGGTCAATCCCCATTGTTTCCCCTCATATGGCCCACTTGAGTCTTGGATTCAGCTCATTTGTTGCGGCATGTCCTAAAATGAGCTCTCAAAATGGATAGACAGGGTGGATTTCTCATAAACATAACGGTGGGCCCCACCTAGGTTCACAGTGCAGGATCTTCCTACGAAAGGCTTTAACAAGAAATCTACTTCATATTTTGGTCATGTCTTCATGGCGCAATTTAGGTAGATCCCCAATGGGGCTTACCATGATATATGTATCTTACGTCCACACTGTGCATCCATCCATTTTGGCAGCTCATTTTAAGCCATGATACAAAAAATGAATCAAATCTAAATCTTGGGTGGACCATACCATAGGAAACAATCATTAATTGAAATCCCACAATTAGAAACTTCATGGGGCCCACTGGAATATTTATTTGCCATCCAACTAGTTGATAAGGTCACGAAGACATGCATGATGAGACCACACACAATATCAGTTTGATATTTAAATTCTGGTAGTGCATGAGAAGTTTTTAATGCTTTATTACAATTGTTTTCTTGTACGTATTATAGTCCACTTGAGATTTGGATCTGTTTCTTCTTTTTTTTAATCATACCATAAAATAAGTTTTCAAAATGGATGGCATATAAGCATCAAGGTGAAGCTCAAAAAGGTTCCAACAACGTACATTTCTTTCCCAAATTTTCTCTTCTGTGGCCCACTTTAGTCTTGGATTTGAGGCATATACATCACAGTGGGTCTCACGGTCAGAGATACCTACCACCTTGGTGGATCCCTGGATCCACCAAAGCCCCGACTGATTTGCATGGTGTGCCACACACCCACTAGGTGGTGTGTTGATGTCACCAAGTTCTATGGGGCCCATCATGATATATGTGTTATATCCAAACCATTCGTTCATCTGGCCCGATGATTTTAAGGGTTAAGCCCAAAAATGAAACAGATCCAAAGCTCAAGTGGACCACACCACAGGAAATAATGGTGATTGAATGCCTGCAATAACAAACCACTTAGGGCCCAATGTAAGTAGATCTATAATGTTAATTTGTCATCTAACCCATTGATAAAGTCAACCAGGGCTGGATGATGGGAAAATACAAATACAATCTTGATACAAAACTTTAATAGCCTACACAAAGCTTGTAATGGTCATTCCCACTTTTTCTAGTTGTGTGGTCCACCATAGATTTGGATCTTCTTAATTTTTGGGATAATGTCCTAAAAGCTACTGAAAAAAAATAAATGGACGGCATGGATATATAAAACATTCATTAAAGATGGCCCCCACATGATAAGGGCAAGGTGTTATCTTATGGCACCTAATCTATTCCCTTTCTAAACATACGATATGTTGTACTTGCTTCACGTGGTAACTACATCCATATCCCGTTAATCTAAATGGGAGCTTATACATTACTTAGTACTAGAGTTGGGTACGGGATGACTCAACTCGCCTAACTCAACTCGTCTGACTCTGTCGGACCCGACTCAATCTGAACCGAATGGGTGAGTCGATCCGAACTGAGTAGGCTTCGCCCAATCCCAACTCAAACCGAGTCAAGTTCAAGTTACCCAATAACTTGATCTGAAACTCGATCCAGTCAGACTCGACTCAACTCGGATTCGGGTATATATATATATATATATATAAAATTAAAAAACCCTAATTTTTAAGTATTTCTAACCCTATCGCTGTACATGACCCCACCCCAACCCGATCCTAAACTCCCTCTTCCTCTCTTTTCCTCCTCCTCTTCCAAGCCCAACAACCACCCACCACCATCACCACCCTCATCATCTCCCTCTCTCCTCTCGACTCCCTCCCACCCTCCTCTTCCAAGACAGACTGCCACCCACCACCATCGCCACCCTCCTCCTCCTCTCTCCTCTCTAGTCCCTCCCTCCCTCATCTCTTGATCCAAATCGGTGCCAACTCGAACCGACTCGGTACTTTTTTTCGGGTTAAACTTGATCCGGATTAGTCCGGGTCAGACCCAAATTCGGATCAGTTCAGGCATGCTGGACTCGGTACCGAGTCGAGTCAAGTTCGAGTTATGCCTATTTCAAAATTGGATCGAGTTGGGTCAGCCCTAACTCGGTCCGACTCAACTTGATGCTCAGCTCTACTTAGTACTGTTGGGGGCCTTGCACAAAACCTTAGGATCTAGCCCTCTAGAACAAACCAGAATTATGGATAATAAAGCAATGAAAATAATCAATGCATCAATCACACATCACACAAGAGATTTTTACGTGGAAAACCCTTAAAGAGGTAAAAACCATGGGACCTCGTCCAGATCAACAATCCACTATGAAGTAGAACGTTACAAACTTCTTCACTCACGCAGGAGTGAATAAACAATGAGAGAAACAAAAGAAAACGGAGAGATCTCACCGATTAAGAGGACATAGAAGCGTTGAGATATAGATTGCACAGTAGATAACCTCCACGAGCATAATCTCCCTTCTATATGCTTCCTCTCTCTCTTTTCCTCTCTCTCTTTTCCTCTCTCTCTCTCTCTCTCTCTCTCTCTCTCACCTTTGATAGCCCTAAACCCTTTAGCAAATCCCTTGTAAAGCTTTAAGAAACCCTATTGTCATACCTAGAAAGCCCTAGGAACTCCTATTTAAAGTTTTAGGAAACTCCTTTCCGCATCCTAGTCGCGAAAGGACTTGCGACACGAAATCCGCGCAAAATCGCGGAACGAATCTGCATAACCTCGACTGGTCAAATCGAGTCTATGACCGGTCGAGAGCCACCTACGACCGGTCGAGCACTTCCTTCGACTGGTCGAGCACCCCGGAGAAAAACAGTTCACAGTCGCTGGACTTTGAGTCATGCCACGACTTGACTCCTTCGACTGGTCGACTACCAGCCTTCGACCGGTCGAGCAGGGCTCACGACCGGTCGACGACGGGTCAAAAAACCCATTAAGTACCAACTAAACCCTATGAAATCCATGATATGATGGAAGATTCCACTCACGACAATACAATATAAGCCAAAACGAGAATCCAAGCACGCCCCTAATGCCTTCATAGCGATTGATACTCCGTGTCTAATGCCTTCATACCAATTGATACTCTGTGTGCATGCCCACATGTACGACTGATAACAGAAGCGAGTTGCCCATGGCCTGATCCAAAGCTATATGGGACCCACATGTATGAATGGTAATGAAAGCAAGTTGGTTATGGCCTAATCCAAAGCTACGTAGGGCCCACAGAGATGTTTATTAGAAATCCACATTGTCCACTTTCTCCGATTCATGTTAAGACATGATCCAAAAAATGAGAAAGATCCAAAATTTAAATAGGTCACATTATAGGAAACATTGGGGATGGAAATGCCTACAATTTTAACCACCACAGGGCCCACTGTGATGTTTATATGCCATCCAAACCATTCATAAGGTCATTCTTAGTGGGATGAATTGAATGAAAAATATTGGCGTGTTCCAAAACTTCCATATCTAGCATTCCATCCCATTGTTTCCTATAATGTGATCCACTTAAATTTTGGATCTGGCTCATTTTAGGGATATGTCCTAATATGAACTGGAGAAATAGATGGACTAGGTGGATTTCTCGCTGACATTTTGATGGACCCCACGTAGCTTTTGATCATTGGAACTTCCTTCGGGGCAGGACGAAGGAGAACAAAAAGCAGTGGGTCATGACTCAAAAGTACTATAGAAGGATTACTACAATGGTGGGATCTGTGACCATAAAGGAATGGCTAAAATGAACATCATCAAGGGTCTTAATTAAGAAATGTTATTTAAATACGGGACGCGATCACATGCTAAGTAAACTCCATTGAGCTCACCATGATATATGTATCTTATATACACTGTCCATCCATTTTACTAGATCATTTTAGGGCATGAGTCCAAAATTAAATCATATCCAAAGCTCAAGTGGACCACACCATAGGAAGCAGTGTGAATTGAGCTTTGCTAAATTGGAGGTTATGGATGGTGTAATTGTGATTTTTTTTACCATATGGTACCCACCTCCTTAAGGCAACCAATCACCCGTCAACTACGTGCATCGAATAATCCACGGTGAGGGGAATTAAACACATGTCTGTGGGGAGCAAACCCACGACCGAAGCCGTTCGCCCAATCCTGTGCAGGTTCTAATTGTGATTTGTTGATACTACATATATGATGATGATGTCCTTGATTTCGTGGGGGCCAATAGGGTTAGGCCATTCCCCATAAAATAGAGAGGATTGGACCAATAAAAATTACCTCAACGCACTTCAGAACTAATAGTTAGAATGAAAGGTCCAAATCCATTAAAAAAATTCGAAGCTATTGAATGTTAAAAGATGCTCAATATCTTCCATTTATATCCCAAAGCCCATCTAACCAATGACCCATATAATCAACAGTCATGAGGGCAAGTATTTGCCACATGCCAGACCTTCACAAAACAACTACGGGGTCATGGAGACAGCCTAAGGGTTTTGATTTTAGGCCATTTTGGGAGCATTGGATTCATGCCAAACAAAGGAGGAGGGAAAAAAAAATCGACAAATTTATGTTATTTGGGTATGAAAGAAAATGGGTGGATTCTACCAAGTAATCATTACTGCTTTTCATAATTTAAATTCTTGGCTTAAGAAACTTAAGAAGTCATTTGGCACATTTGGGGAAATTGTGGGTATTCTAAATCCATTGGTCGTTTGGCAGAATGGCTTAGAGGGTATTCCAAATTCAGGAGATTTCAAATCCTCACTTTTGGTAAATTTTGCAATCTCCCATTTTGCTTAGATTAATCATCTTTTTTTTTTTTTTGCTCATTTTTTAAGACAAGAAAGTTGCATATGTAACATGTGTCACTAGGCTACTAATCTATTGTACATGTGAAGTTTATCAACTACATCACTAAAATTACATCAATAGAATGAAATGGGCATTCTAAATATTAGACATGTAAATCAATGGTTAAAAAATGTTGGTTAGTTAGATGGCCGTGATCATATGCTTGTGGCCCATCTGAGGCTTGGAATTTCATCATTTTGGTCAAAGTATGCTTATTACAATCGTTGTACCAAACATCGTATATGTACACTAATTAGGGATATTAAATTTGATTTAGTGATTAAATTCAAATTCCTATAAACATACTACATAATTTAAGTGTACAGCCTTTTTTTTTTTTTTTTGTTACAAGACATTCTAAATCCAAAGTGCCAAACACAATTGGAGAATTTCAAATGTACGGTGCCTAACAAGGCCTAAGTATTATAAGAGGATTGTGAGGTTTTCATTCATTATTCAAAGAAGAAATCAAATTGCAACTCCTGTTTAAATAGTTCTAGAAAATGTCAGTATTAGATAATTATGATTTTTTTTTTCTTATTTCCTTAAAATCCATGTAGTCAGTACTTATGAGATAGACAATAGAAAGTTATCTAATAATCTACTTGGTTTGATTATTGGTGCACATAACTAAGAAAATTGGTCACATGCCTTAAGTTACATGAAATAAAATTGACTATATTAGGCATTATGCTGCCGCCAAGTAACAATCCCAATGATAGATTCTTTGAACAATCCTAACCTTTGATTTGTGGACACTTGTCTATCGAAATCGGAATTATTTGAATATTTTTCATTTCTAACTGTTCAATAAATGTTCCCCAATGTGATGTCATATGATTAAATTAGTTAAATTTTTTTTTTTTTCACAAAACCATAATTTAGATGAAATTTTCTTCGGAGTTTTTTTTTTTTTAAACATTTTTTTCTTGGGTTATTATCAAGAAAATCAAGCTAAAAATAGATTAAAGAACATTTATTATAACTTAATAAATATTATAAAATTTTATCATATAAGTATATATGATGAGATAATTAAAATTTAGATATTTATTCGTTGATTTTGAAAAAAATACGGCAAGAAGTTCAAAACATCAGATATTTATTCACTGGATTTTCAAAATCTCGGCAGTATTTGTCACAGTGCCTGTGGGATGCCTTAAATCCATTTATCTGGGAGCCGAATAAGTGATCCAGAGATATTTCTAATTTTCTATGCCCAGGGCTGTGTGGGGTCCATAGAAATGTCTACGAAAAATTCACTTGGCTCTACATTAGGACAGGATTCCAAAGGTCAAACACATCCAAAACTCATTTATGCCGCACCAACAGAACAGTGGAACTGATTATGTGAACCGTTAAAACCTTTATAGAGCTACCATAATGTTTATAAGCCATCCAAACTATTCATGGAATTATTACCACTTAAATAAGGTATAGGCACAAATATCACTTCCTGTTATAAAACTACTGTCACAAGCAAGTGTTCAATCCCCACTGTTTCGCATGAAATAGCTCACATGAGTTTTGAATCCAACTGATTTTTAAAATCATGCTTTACTGTGATATTTCAAAACATATGGGAAGATGGTCGCCGACATCTCCATCCGCACCACATAGCGGAGAACGGACTGGCTACTCCCCCTGGCTGATGGTCGGTGCTCTGTGGGCCCCACCATGATGTATGTGTTTCATCCATTCCGTCTATCCATTTTTAGAAATCATTTTATGGTTTTATTATAAAAACGAGAGGAATATAAATTTCAGGTGGACCACACCACAGGAAAACAATAGTAATTGGATATCCACCATTAAAATCCTCCTAAGACCCAGATGAAGGGAAAAGACGAATATCAGCTCGATCCAAAACCTTTATGGCCCTCGAAATGTTTTTAATAATTGCAGTTCATTCAACACAGTTTCCTGTATGTGGTCCACTCGAGATTGATATATACCTCATTTTTGGTCTCATAGCCTAAAATGATTTATAAAAATAAATAGACGGCATGGATGAAAGGCGCCCATGGAGCACCGAACATCAGCCATCGGCTAATGGCAGGGGAAGTAGCCAATCCGTTTCCCACGAAGCGAAGTATCCATGTGACCGGCGTCACAGGCAATCTTCTCTCGCTTTACCGACCAACGTTTAGACGGGAAATTGATGTGACCTCCATGACCGCCCAAATTAGCGGCGTGTCAGATTTTCACGCGAATCACGTCCTAGTGGATGTGCTTGGCGCTTTATAGGATGCGGATTAGGAGGCGGCCAGATTCATTGAGGAGTGGGATGAGGTGTTACTGGGGAACGAACACCTCAATGAGTGCTATCCTTACGTGTGGGGCCACTTTAATAAATATTTTGTGCATCAACATCATTTACCTATTTTTCTAACTTATTTCATGATATGATTCAAAACCTTATGCGGATTCAATGCGGATTCAAATGAAAGGAGGAGCGCCAAACCATCTAAAACTTTTTATGGGCTCAAGCTGATCTTTGTATTTTTCCTGCATCTAGTTTGGTTGGCTTTATCAACGAGTTAGATGGAAAATAAACATTATGGCAGGCCATAAGAAGTTTTAATAGTCAGCATTTATTACTACCCTATTTAAAATTTGGGTCTTTAATTTTTGAGGCATGTCCTAAAATATGGATGGACAACTTTAATATACCATAAATCATTAAGGTAGGCTTACCGTAAAAGTAGTACCCGGGTTACACATAATTCACTCTAGATTTGATTTGTCACCCGTACCATGTGCTGGATTTTTAGCTGGAAGCATATAACCCACCAATCAAATCTC
This sequence comes from Magnolia officinalis, assembly GCA_021015155.1. NCBI lineage: Eukaryota > Viridiplantae > Streptophyta > Magnoliopsida > Magnoliales > Magnoliaceae > Magnolia > Magnolia officinalis. Next base: position 24,240,206 of record JAJHSJ010000017.1, read on the forward strand.
AAAGCATATAATCCACCAATCAAATCTCACCACATCTCCATAACTGAAGGCGGTGAGAGCTGCGCTACCTAATTTGCACACTCCTTTGTGGGCCACTAATTCATGATAAGGATCATCATCCTGTATAGAATAATAATTAGGATGCTATTGCTGCTCACTATTAGTGGGACCATGGGCTGAATGGCTCACAATGGTATAGGTGAGACCAAAATTAGGATGCTCTATCCCTTTTTTTCATCTTATTTTAGGGGTTAAGACTAAAATTTAAGCATACCTAAGGATCAAGTGAACCATACCTTAGGAAATAGTGGGGAAAATGATTTCCTGAAACCTTTCTAGGCCCCACAGTGATGTTTATTTCTCATCCAACATGTTCATAAGATTACGTGGACATGGATGTAGGGTAAAAACAAATACAAGCTTAATCCAAAACTTCTGTGGCCCTTAAGAAATTTTCAATTTTAGTTGTCCAGTTCACACTGTTTCCAGTGGTGTGGTCCACTTAAGGTTTGAATATATTTAATTTTTAGGCTCAAGACTATAAAATTATCTGATAAAATGGATGGACCAGTGGATAAAATATTTAAACCCCAGTGAACCCCACAGAGTTTACTTAGTACGCAATCGGCTTCCATTGACGTGACATTCGTGAATCATGTCCAAGTGGATGTGCTTGGTGCTCTTTCATGGGATGCAGACTAGGAGGCGGCCAGATTTGATTGAAGAGTGGATGACGTGTCACTGAGAACACCTCAATGAGTGTTACCCTTATAGCGTGGGGCCACTTTAATGAATTTTTTGTGCATCAACATCATTTATTCATTTTTCTAACTTATTTTATGATATGATTCAAAAACTTATACAGATCCAAATGTAAGGAGGACCACACCACTGAAACCTGTGATTAACCATCCAAGACTTTCTATGGGCTCAAGCTGATCTTTGTATTTTTCCTCCATCTGGTTTGGTTGACTTTTTCAAGGAGTTGGATGGAAAATAAACATTATGGTGGGCCATAAGAAGTTTTAATAGTCAGCATATAATTACCACTTTGTTTGAAACGTGGATCTGCTTAATTTTTGAGACATGTCCAATAATACGGATAGACGACGTGAAAATACGATAAATCATTACGGTGGGCCTACCGTAAAAGTGACACTCCAAATCGCTATGGAAGTGACGTCACCAAGCTTTGTGGGCCCCACCATGATGCATGTGTTGTATCCATACCGTCCAACCATTTTTAGAGATCGTTTTATCGCATCACAAGGAGAATGTAATAGTTCTAAAGTTCAAGTGGACCCACCACAGAAAATCATGGGAGCAGTCACACCTACTGTTGAAACATTTATAAGGCCCACCGTGATGTATTTTTGAGATCCAACCTATTCATAAGTTAACATAAAGATAGATGGAGTGAAAACAAAAATATCAGCTTGATTGGAAACTACTGTGGCACCTAAGAAGTTTTGAACCGTGGTTGTCACTGTCTCCACTATTTTCTATGGTGGGGTCCATTTGAGCTTTAGATCTATCTCATTCTCTTTGTAATGCCATAAAACGATCTCTAAAAATGGTTGGACGGTATGGATACAACACATGTATCATGGTGGGTCCACAGAGCTCGGTGACATCACTTCAGCGGGAATTTGGCTACTGACCTTGTAGTATCCAATCCCTGCCCCCATATAACCCACCAATCAAATCTCACCACATCACCGCAACCGGAGGGAAGCGGATTGCCTATCGAGAAATTCATTACCCAGTGTACTGAGTAAACTATGTGGGACCCACCATGATGTATTTATTTTATCCACTCTGTCCATCCATTTTTTAATTTAATTTTAATTTATAACATTAAAAATCAAGCGTATAAAAAGCTCTAATGGGCCACACCACGTGAAACTGTGTGAATTGAACATATACATTTGAAAATTTCTTTGGGGTGACTGGAAGTTTTGGATCAAGCTGATATTTATGTCCTTTTGATATTATGAGCATGTCGGATGAAAAATAAATGTCACTGTGGGCCCTAGGAAGGTTTCAACGGTGGAAATCATTATTCTCACTGTTTCCTGTGGCATGGCCCACTTGAGGTTTGTATATATTTCAATTTTGGTCTCAACTGCTAAAATGAGATAGAAAAGTGGATGGACGGCGTGGCTAAATAACATGAATTCACGGTGGCCCAACAGAGTTGACTACCTAGGATAAAAGCGCACTGAGAAACTCAGTAGGCAATCCGATTTCCAACTGAAGGCTGTGAGAGCCTCAGTGCCTAATTCGCACTAACTAGGATGGTCCATTTTGGGCACTGTCGTTTCTATTGCTGCTCACTGTTAGAGGGACCACGGGCTGAATGGCTCATAATGGGACAACCAACCTGGTTAAAAAACTCAATGACTCGTGCTCCTCCACCCGGTCCCATCTTTTTTGAGTCAACTCAACGAGTTGCATGAGACTCAACTGAGCATAAAACCATAACAGCTAGTCATGTTTTGGGAGAAAGGGAACATAGGCGGCCACCATTTTGGATAATAGAGGAGCGCACACTTACATTGGGTAGTTGAGTTTAATAACTTGGTTGAGTTTTTCCGAGTTTTTCTTTTAATAAATTTAATATTTAAAATATAATAATATATAAATGGGTGCATTTTTCAATTAGTTATCTATAATTTTATTTATTGTTAAACTTTATTTCAGATCATTCTAGGAAAGCCAATAGGAAGCGACACGTTGCATTGCACGAGAAATATATGGATGTAAAGATCTTCAAGATACTTAAAACGTTATTTGCGGAACTATATTTGATATCAATTCAATTTTACACGTTAGTTGACGGTCGACAAGTGATTTGGTGGAGTTGTCTAAAAATCTAATGAATTAAGAGAGAAACACAGTCAAAGTAGATCAAGATACAGAAGGTGGCCGAGAAAAACATAATTTAACTAACAGAAGAGGAATAGTTACAAAAAAAAAAATGTAATAAAATAAGAATCTAGAGAAAGACTTTTTAACTATTATAACTGTTATAATAATGAAACAAGGATATGAAAGAATAAGTCATGCATGAGAACTCTACAAACAAGAGAAGGAATCTATCAAAATCCTAATCTCTAATCCAACAACAACCAATCACTACAAATCAAATAATTTTATCTTTTATCTCAACTTAACTTTTGAGTAGCAGTAATTTTTAGTTGTAATCCAAACCTAAGCTCATACGCTAAATTTGATATCCATCCAATATCACGTAGTTCTTTCAAAAGACAATTTTGTAGTTACTCTTAATGACTAATTGTGAATTTCTTCTTTTGTTTGATTGCACCGATATTCTGAAAGTCATTTCTTGTGAAAGGCACAGAGCAACTTATCTTTAGAGGAAGAACTTCAGCATCTGATTATCACCTGATCATTATAAAATTATACGAGAGGCTGAGTACATAAGCGACTGATCTTCTTAAAATTTGGTCATATACGTTCATATTATATATATATCTATTTATTTTGATGCTTGATTCAAAAGTTGATCTGTTTGAATCGAGTTGCTTTATCAATTATGGTACGCCCACATACATTACATGTGACATGAAATAAACCAAACCACCGACACATATCTAGTACCTAATTTGTGTATATGTGAAAGGCCGATCTAAACGTCCTAGAGAGGGGGTGACTAGGACTATGCCAAATAAAAAATAAATGTGGAATACAAAGATAGATAACACAATCAAATAATGAAATAGCACAAGTAAATAGCAACCTCAAATACACTAGTCTTGAGAGGTTGATACAAACTTAGTTCTAAGGACAACCTAACACCAAAAACCAAAGGCTTATGGTAGGACAACCTTACTGGAATGTTTGTAAGTATCAAAAACCTAAACCAATAAAGAGGCAAAGGAAATAAACTAAGGTATTATAACATTCACCACAAGTGCATAAAGTAAATTACACCATTCACCACAAGTGCATAAAGTAAATTACAACATTCACACACATAAGCAAATTCAATCATCCACCACAACTCCAGGAATTATAGTGGTTGAATTATAGTGGTTCGTTTGTGTGTACACCAACTGTTTGAAAAACAGCCACACAACTGCTCCACTCCCAATATTCACATCCACGGGATATTGGCTTTCACTATGAAAAAGGTATTCTAAGGTTCACCTTTAAACCTTCACAATTGTGTCTTTAGATGGGCTTACGCAATTACAAAAACCCCACACTCTGAGATTTTCTGGATTAACTCAGACAAAACCAAAAATGAGATTCTCTGGCACAACCTCACAAACCACAAAATACACAAAGATTAAATGGTACTTATCTGAAAAATTCTCCTTCTGAAGAAGTCCGGTAGAACCAATCCGATGTAGTTCAATGTCTAGTCTCATAAATGAAAGGTTCTAGAGATCTAAATGATTTTTAGATTAATTCAGCCTTGGCTAGTTTGATTTGATTTTGATATCAAAGAGGGTAAAATTACAATTCCCTTCTTTAATGAAATTGAGTTGAATGGAGATCACAAAATCAAATGCAAAAAGCTATTTAAGAGAATTTAAAATAAACACAATATAACTTAAGAAATGCAGGAACTTATCTCTCAGAGTAATGGTTTGATATCACTTGGAATGAATGAAAAACTCTGAGATTCGTCCTCTATTTATAGGTGAAAATACTGTTCTCTCGACTGGTCTAAGGGTCGGTTCGATTGGTCGAAGGACCAATTAAATTTCAAAATTTCTGGCGTGATATGATAAGGTCGTTACTCGACTAGTCGAGTGAGACCAAAAAATCTTGCTGGACTTTGAGTGGAGCCTGCACGACTGGTCGATCACTGTTCACTCGACTGGTCGAGTAGTCTTCACGACTGGTCGAGTGTCCAACAGAAAATTCTGAAAATTCACAACAAACCTTAGACCGGTCGAAAAACTCGTGTACTGGTTGAGACAGACCTTGGACTAGTCGAACAAAGACTAGGACTAGTCGAGGAAATGACTTATAAACTTATGAAATGACCCACATAGCATATGCAATGAATATGACCTAACCTATGATCAATCTAGGGTTATCCATACCTTGTTTGTGAGTTTAAACAATTAAAACATCGTTCGCTCTGCTAATTCATACACTTGAAATACTTGAAGCTTGTCTTCAAATCTTGAACTTGAGCTTGAGTAAAGACTTTGAGTTATTGAGTTTTTAAAGTACTGAACTTGAAGATTAAACTTGAACTTGAGCCTTGAACTTGTACTTGTACTTGAGCTTGAAATCTTGAACTTTGACAACGCTTCTTCAACTTGAATATATAGAGAAGTTCGACGAAGACTTGGACAACTTTAAAATGCACAAAGTTGATCTATACATCTCTTCAATTCATGATATAGATTCTAAATGATTTAGTACAACAAAATTTGACAACGCTGGGTGCTAGATTACAATCTCCCCCTTTGCAAATTTGTGACAAAACCAAATAAAGAATCATGCACCAGATATCAAATATAGAATCATACACAATAAAGAATCATGCGCCAAATGTGCAACAATTACTCTCCCCCTTAATCCAGGCGAGATGATATGTAGAACCTGTATAAATCAAATACATGTCCAATAAAAAAAATACACCATAGCTATAATCACACATCCCCAATCATCATAAAACATTAAAATCATGCCACAATTTCTCCCCCCTTTTATCACAATATGACAAAGGAAAGAAATACAAACTGATGATATAACAAAGAGATATGAGAAGTATAAGAAATAAGAGAGTATATAGCAGAAATATGTTCGACAAAATATATTCAGGAAACATAAAGTCATGTTCACATACCCAAATGCTATCCAAGCGCAAATAAAGATAATAGTTAATACATGCCCAAAATAAAAAGAGTCTAATCAGAACTAGAAGAAGGAGCAGGGATAGAAGGATCAATCTGATGTAATCCCTTGTTAATGTGCCTAAGGTATTTAGGCATATATTTGAATTGAGTCTCTTAGGATACATGCAAACCTTCCACCTTTTCCTCTAGGGTTCTTAACCGCTCAAAATCAGAAGGCTGAAAGTCAGGATTAGCCTCAGAATCAGATTCTAATTCAGCAAATAAATCATCCATGTTCACATCATTAAGAGGTAAAACATCTTCCTCTCCAACTTCTTCAGCAACTCCTACATCATCCATATCAACTTGGCCGGGTACCAACCTCGGATTCATCTTGTTAATGTTGGAATTATTGAATGGTAGATGGGAAATAGGAGCTTCTCTAACAGGCATAACCACAAGACTATGAATAGCTAGCGTGGTCATCAGATATGCACAAGGAATATCACTATGGCGAAGATAGAGACGAAACTGAATAATGATATAACAAATAAGAGACGGAAGACATTTGAACACCAGAAACAACTGAGTGAAGTATGCGAGCCATGAAAAAAGTTAACTCAGTTTTGTTACCAGATCGAAGATACACATTAGAAATGAAAATACGATGAAGAATCCTGTATCTGGGTAACATATTTTTAGTTGTCATAGTAAAAGTTAAATTTTTGGAACTGAGCGTAATACCGGAGTTCCATTCCGCATTCATGTTGCATAACACTCTAGTTAGCATACGTTTTTCGGATTCCATGGTATCGCAATTAACGTAGAGATAGGTATTCCTTCATCATTCACAGGAATATCCATCAAACTAGATATCAAGTGACGGTCTACATCAACTAGACCTTCTCTAGTTGTCATAGTAAAAGTTAAATTTTCAACAGAGAAGTCACTTATACAAGCAAACATGGCCTGTGCAATGGACTGGTATGCAGGACCGCCCCAATTCAATATGTTAGCCCATCCTATGACTTTAAGGAGGGGAATAAGATTGAAAGGACTCAAATGATTAGAGTTAACTGTCCGCTCAACAATTACATTGCAGAGACGAATATCCCGTACGTATTCGGGATCCTCTTCGAGTGGTCGAAGAGTATGCACCGTAATCGGTGCGAAACGGGAAGAAGAGGGACCACGAGAGGATCTCTTCTTGTATCTAGTCTCCATTACACAATGTACAAAAGGAATACAAGAAATTAATGGAGGGTTTCTCCCAAATCAGATTTTAAGCTAGAAAACCAAAGAAACCACAAGAAAACTTGAAATAAACTTCAAAATCAAGGAAATAGAAGTGCAAAGATCCTAAATCCAAAAGGAAAATGGAAAAGATGCACTAACCAAGTAGCAATCGAAGGTGGGTTCGACCGGTTGTGGAAGGGTTTGTTGGAGAAGATGAGAGAAATGAAGAAAAAATGCTTTTTACACATTTAAAACCCTCACATCCGAGCTACTCGACTAGTCGAGTACATACTCGACCAGTTGTACCACGACTGGTCGAGTGTGTACTCAATTGGTCGTGCAACCTTAAAAATTTCCATTTTTCAGGAATTTTTTAATTTAAAAATTCCAAACAAAATAAAAACATGCAATATAGTACAAGCAAAGACAATTAACTCAGATCACATTACACATACCATTATCTAATTTCAATTTAGCAAACCTGTTTCTGTCAAGTGGTTTTGTGAAAATGTCTGCAAGTTGATTTTTAATTAGAATATTGTAACGCCCCGTACTTTCTAGTACTCGGGTGTTACCTTGTAAGCAAACTTAGTATAAATGCAAACCTAGACTATTTGAACAGTTACCTTCACTATAGCCTAAATTGACCATTAAGAGTAATCTCCATCCAAAGATTTCGCCATCTGATTATTAATTTGGGAGATCCGCCGTAGATCTTCATCTCAGTAGTTACAAAGTCTTGTGAGCCACTCAAATAGCAAATTTTAGGGTCACCAGATCGTTACCTGGAATAAGAGAAGATCTAAATGATCAAACATAAACTAAGTGGTAGGTTGGGACTTATCTAATAAAGGTTAATGACGTAGGTTATTCGTATCGTCACATCCAACCGTTAATCTAAAATAAAATAAAATAAGCGTAACAAATAAATAAATAGATAAATTAGTTTGAAGAAGCCTAGAATGCAACAGCTAATAATAGAACCATCATATTTGAATATAAATATTCAATGATTAAAAATATAGTAATAATGAATTTGATAATAATAATAATAACATTATTAAGAATATTGTAATAAAAATATTTAAAAATTTAAATACATATTAGACCATCTTATCAGTAATCCAACCATTTATTTTCAACTAAGGGACCCTTGAGACCATTTTGACCGTTGACGTTCAATCTTAGAATGATCTGATCACCAGATCGATGGAAATCGTCAGTTAGACTCACAAAAATGGAAAGTATAGTCTACCTAAGTTCTTAATCTAACCCACCTTCGGTCCAAAACCTTAGAATAACCACCCAAGAAGAGTAAGCAGTGTAGATTGGCACATATCATCACATGGACCCCAATTTTGATCCACGCGTGTACATAGAACTGTGTACACCCGCCGAACACAGAACCATGTATCGGGTCAAATAGAGTTTGACCCGATGAAACTCTAAAAAGTCGGATTCTACCCGATTTTTCCCGCCTGTCTCAATTTCAAACCGGGCCGTTTATCTGATGCTGATGGTGGCTCACTATCAAACACATATCCATGATCCAGACCACCCATCGTGATCAGTGGGGTCCAACGACCCTAGCCACGGTGAAATCCACTGTAGGAAGATCCCCACACGAACTCGGTCGGTGACCGAGCGTGCGTTGCAAAGAAGGGTTACTGACGAGGAGAAGACGACCACGTCCGCAGTTGCGTTGGCTAATCCAACCGTTGGGGATCGTCAGTCGACAGCCACGCACGCAATGGGAGCCACGTCACCCCTACTATTTCCATATATGGCTCCCTACTCAGTAAAAAGCGGAGAGAATATTTCCGTTTTTAACTCCGAAGCAATCTCGACCGTTCCCCACCTTCCGGATTGTTCTCTTGAGCCATCTCGGACGTCGGCCTTAGGGCTCTTTGAAAATCTCGTAGCAAAACGAGATTTAGGTGAGATGCCGCACCGGCGCGAGTTACAACCTCTCCCGAATTAAGACCTTGATCAACGGCTCTCTTACACCGTTAGATGGACCCCACATGCCTTTTGGGCATCATCCAAACCTATTGGACGCTCTAGATCGACAAATGACCTGACTGTTGCAAAACTGCCATGATCGATGGGTCTTCTTCCCCGATCCGATCACCATTGACGGATCCTGATGGGTGGGTCCTTCCTCTAATCTGAGTCGCTCATCGTGTGGCCCACCCCATTTAGATTCAATCAGGAACATGGGTATAGGCCCATGTATAAGATCTGATGCATGGGAAGGCCCATGCGGCAAGCCATTCTCGGCTAATGCGCTGTTTTCGCACTAATCCTTGAGATTAGACGTAGAAGGACCCAGAAATGGACGCGACTATAAATCTCCAGATTTTAGGCCTACTCCCAAGGAAAACTAAAGAAGTAGAAAGAGATTAGGTGAGAGAGAAGAAAAAAAAAAACCGCCGCTGGAGCGAGTTGCATATCCTGTTGCAACTCGACTCAGTTGTGTGTCCTGTCTGCAATTGAGAAAATGGAAAGTGAGAGGGAGAAGTGAGATTGAGAAAGAAGGAGATGGAATAGAGAAAAAGAAAGGGATTGAGAGAGGGAAGGAGTTCGCGTGCGGCAGGAAAGCCGCAGCTGCTGCAATCAGCTCTCGACCGGGTTTCTGGCCGTGTTGGGTTGATCTGATGTCCATTGCTAGACCATCAGAGAAAAAAAAAGCAGCAGATGGAAGAAAAATCAAGATGGAGAGAAAGGGAAGGAAGCTCAAAGAAGGAAGAAGAGGAAGAAGAACGAATGGGTGAGGAAGCTCCGTTCATGAACCGCTGTCGAGTCAAACAGACTCGCTGCGGGCCGATTCTGAGCCGTTCAGGAACCAGTTTGAACCTCCCCAAATTCTTGAAGATTGTTAGACGTCCAGCAGGGAGTTTGGAAGAAGAAGAATGAGAGAAAGGAGGGCGTTGGATCGTTGATTCTCCATAGGTCATCGGGTCAAGCACTGAGTTGACTCGGCCAACCTCCTAGCTGAGTCAAGCTGACTCGGCCAGTTTTCCGACTGAGTTAGGTCGACTCTGATCATCTGGAGGTGATTTGAAGTGGCATTACATTCTAAGGATTAGCAACCCGACTTTGATGATGGTACTAGTTGCGACCGCTATCCTTGGAAGACACTCCATCCTCCAATCAGTCCAAACCTGATCATCACACTCACCACTTAGGAACATTGCAAATAAGAGAAAATACACTCAAGGTTAGGAACATCTCACGTTGCTTCATTCATTTCATTGAGTTTTAAAGCTAGTCTTAAGCATAATGTGTAGAAATGTTATAATTGTGCATATGTTGATTTCACTCCTTTAAATTATTAATTGATATGGACAACCATGAATGAATATTTAGACCTTGTTGCTCTAAATAGGGGTTTTTATTACACTCCTTATGCTACATTTGGAATTACTTAATTACATGTACATTTCTACTAATTATGACATGAGGTAAGGAACATTGTTTCCATCCATCTTATAAATGGTAAAATTGTCCCATTACTCCCTACGCATGCTAGGCCCATTTTAGTTTGAATCTAATGTGCATTAAAATCTAGAATAATACGAATATTAGCTTGTTTCTCTTATTCCTACTTTCTAGGGGTGAACATGAGTTATTACTATAATTGTCATTACTCAAATCGTATATTTAATAACCATGTAATTAGGACTTAGCCTTGCACTTTCTATGTTATTTTAGAAGTTACTTGATTTTGGGCATGGTCCTACTAATGATGACAGGTGCCATGATATTTCATTTCATTTCATTTTACAAACCAAGATTATGTGTGGGATATTATTTTCCATGAAGAATGTGGAATAAACTTATTACAATCTAGCAAGATTGAAATATCATATAATTGGGTTCATTTGGACTTAGAGGAAGTAAGGGTATTTATGTTGTGATCATACTTGAATGTTTGATATCGTATTAAAAGATTGTAAGTTTTGACCCTGTTGATGAAAGCATTCTTATTACTCCTGTAAGGTGTACATGTGTATCATGGTGCATGACATCCACGCATGACATATGAGTTTTTCCGAGTGGTCGATGTAAGCCACACTCTATTCGATTTACTGAAAGTTCCAACGCTTACAGTTAAACTCACAAAGCATGTGCATTTGTGCCACTCTGGGCGCTCTTTCTTTTATGAGGCTTTTCTGGGATTTTAATACCTCCTCGGGCGTACTCTGAGTATTTTTACAGGAGATTGTCCTTGGGCGCACTCGTTTGAATGACCTATTCCAGGTAGTTAATCTACCGCGGGCAGTCTGTTTGGTCTTTTCCAGGTAGTCTACTACCACGGACGACCCTTTATTTTGATAGCTGGATGTGCATCCCCAGATTTGTGACTTAAGCATACATTCATACACCCATACATTCATTTATAATTTTATGATTAGTCTCCTTGTAACTTGAATGTTTTGATTTAAACTGTTTTGGAATAATATGATATGCATGAATCCTTGCAGGAAATTCCCACTGAGTTTTCACTCACCCAATAGTGCGGTTGCACCAAATAGACATAGGTGACGTCCAGGCGGAGACTCCTATGACGGGATCCCAGGGACAGCTGCGGTGGATTGTGGCGAGGAAGAGTTCTATGTACATGTTGTGGAGCCGTTGGACCTCAAATGATAGTTTAGGTTTACAACATTTTAGACTTGTGTTTCACTTGAACTGTAATAAAAATTCCCCTTCTGAGGGATTTCATTTTGTTGTCACTTACTTGTATTGAAATGCTTTGTTGTCACTTATGATCTTCTCATTTTACGCAATAGTTGTCTTACTTCATGTTAGGAAATTTGTTGCTAATTAGATGCATGTTAGTCCATGTTATAACGTAATACTTGGGTTCTCAATGAGGAGCGACTATCCTCGGGTTTTGAGAACCAGGGTGTTACAAGTTGGTATCAAAGCGAGTCTAGACAAACCTTGCCTTTGGGAAACAGTCTTATACAAACCATAAATATCTTAAGTTAGGATGTTGGAACTTAGGTGAATCTCCCCTAGACATAGGGAAATTTTGAGAACGTAGAGACCTAAACTTAGCTCCCATTTGCAATTATTTTAATCAATTGGATGCGTGTGGAATTCCCTTAGAATTATGAAGATCGGAGAATGTAGATATCCAAACTTAGGTTCCCTTGGGAATTGATAAGATAGCCATGTGAATTCATTTAGAATTCCCTTAAAGTTAGGAACAAATTTGAAAATAGAGAGGCAACATTTTAGGCTCTTTGAAAAATTTAGAATTAGTTATTGGAACTTAAAAACCAAATTTAGGTTCCCAATACTGAATTCCATATTTGCATTAGGTGTCATAGATGTATATATACATATATGCTTTTGCCAACATCCTTATATCAACTGCACGTGAACATTTTGTTTTGAGTTACCCAACATTTCTATCCAAAATAGCATTACTAGCCTGATAGCCATCCTATGGAAATTTGACTTTAAATTCAAATAGGTTCCCACGCAATTTGAATTCTGTAATAACATTTTCTTTTTGCATGATAAACTGAGAATATCATTGACTGAACAATCGTAGTTAAATATAATAAACTACCTATCATACTATGATAAAACTTAGGATCTACACTTTTACCTGATGAATCCTTAGAGAGCTTAAGTGTCGTACTCATAGGATTATCGAAATTTTTACCACTCTCGAATCCAAACTTTTTCACCAAGTTTAGAGCATACTTGGTTTGAGAAATAAAGATCCCGTCTTCAAGCTGTTTCACTTGCAGACCTAAAAAACAATTCAGTTCTCCAACCATGCTCATTTCAAACTTGTACGTCATCAAATCTGCAAACTCAAAAGACATGTTAGAACAAGTATATCCATAAATAATGTCATCAACATATATTTGTACTATCAGTATGTGATCATTGTGTTTCTTTACAAACAGTGTCTTATCAACACTCCCCATTACAAAGTTATGACTCAGTAAAAACTTAGTCAATTTCTCGTACCATGCCTTGGGAGCTTATTTTAATCCACAAAGTGCCTTTTTCAGGCGATAAACATGATCAGTGTTGAGGGTCAAATATTGCATATCAGACCCCAGTTATTACCTGATTTTATGAGCATGATACCATCTAATGCCTTATTTTAGTCGTGTTTGTAATACAGGGTGTATTAATGAGCTTGGACTGGAAAATGGTACTAAAAGCATGGAACTAATGCTCTGAAGTCACCAAGGCAAGGGACGGACCCCAGGGGACAGAGATTGAAGAATTTATACGCCAGAGATCCGAGGAAATCACGATACTCACATTAAACGGGCCTGAAAGTCAACCAGAATGCAAGATCACAGGGTTCCCACCATCCATTCAGCTCGAAACTTGATATCTAACCTGAGGACCTTAAATTAACCATACACGTTGAAAATCAGCCATTGGATCTTTGTGGAAATGGCCCAACGGATCGATCAGCCCACAAATCGTCAATCTGGGTCCCACCTGATCTTTAGATATGCTTCAATTTTGGTCTCAACCCCTTAAATTAGAAGGGAAACAAGATGGACGGTGTGGATTTCTCATATACATTAAAGTGGACCCCACCTTGAGTGGCGTGCGCTGCGCTGAGCACCAGAAGAGCCAGAGCAGTCAACTTACCGCTGACCGAGTTTTTTAAAAAAAACTTTCTTTTTTTTTCTCTCCCGCCTGCGAACGCTCAAATAGAGCTTACAGACGGATCTTTGTGGGCCACCACCGTGCATCAACGGTCCGATCCGGACCATCCATAAGACTCACATGGTCCCTCTCATTCAGGCCAATGTGGAGGTATTTCAAAAGACAACAGAGATCGGATCTCAACCGTCCAAACGTAAGACGAACGGTGCAATGGGAAATCCCGTGGGCCACACCGAATCTAATCCAAAACCAGCCATTTCCAACTGGTTTTTCAATGTGCATTCAGTAGAAGGAGTGGATTTCCCTGAAGACATCAATCAGGGGCCCACCGATCATCACAAAGACGTCTCCTGTGTATGCATTACGCACAAGGTGCATCCGAACATTGCCCGATTTCTCCGGCCATTGTGCGACCTTAGTGACGATCGGACCACTGATCCAGACCGTCCACAATTAGAAGAAGTGGGTCCCAACCCCATCCATGAAGCTAGATCAGAGATCCGAGACCATCAGCCACCACAAATCCGAGCTGACACAAGTCGGTTTCCAAGTTTTACGTAAACAAGGCCTGTGCAAACCCCCTTTCGCTACGAAGATTTCCTTCATCGATTGATACAAGCCAACCGACTCCACCTCTCCACGCCTCCACTGACCTTGATGCCTTTCAAAGGAGAGGAGAAGTGGAGATTAAGGCATTCAATCCCGAGTGCTTGGACGTCTGGAAGAGAGTGAGAAGTTTATTTTTTTATTTTGTTTACTGCTTTCTTATGAATTTTGAGAGATTTACCCCAATCATGTCAGGTTAAACCTCTTAGCTAGGGCTAGGAGGAGAAGCTTGTGGTGTGATGGGAACGATTCTACGACTTTGATTCATGTTAGACTAAATTGATGTTGATTATAGTTTGATTAATAGAAATGCTTTCAATTTTTAATGGTTTGTTGTGACTGAAATTACAATAGATCTGCGATGGCTTTAAGTATTTCCTTTTCATTATTTTGATTGTGAAGATAGGAAGCCCTGTTGTTCACCATTGCCCCTTGGACATGGTTGGATGATGGAATCCTTCATAATATTCATACATCTTTCTGATTGATTGTGGATTGGTTTGATTCTGTTGTTTACTTTGCCCCATGGACATGGTTTTGTGATGGAATCAACTCTAATCCTCGCACCTCTAATCTCTTGAAAACTAGATCAAAGTAAGTTTAGATTGAGTTTTAGTGATATATCTTCCAACTGGATGTAGATGGGACTTGAAGTCCAGTTGAGTTCATGAATCAAGCATAGATCTCCCTGATCTCTACAAGTGGATCGTCTGAAACCCTAGTTTCCTACCTCTGAATTTTACAAGTTTTAGATTAATACTTTCACCATTATTCTCTCATATTCCTCTGATTTAGATTACATCTTATCTAGTTCTATTTCTGGTTACTTTCAGATTACGTACAAGGTTCAGTCCCTGTCGATTCGACCTTGGTCTCACCGAGATTATTACTACATCACAACCCTATACTTGGGGTGTGAACAATCAGTATGTTTAGGGTCTTCAAAACCAGTAGGCTGTTTTACATATACTTCCTCATGTAAATCGTCGTTCAAGAAAGCACTCTTGACATCCATTTGATAGATTTTGAAATTTTTGTAACAAGCAATGGATATGAACAGTCTGATAGATTCATGATGAGCTACTGGGGCAAAGGTTTCATCATAATCGATGCCTTCTATTTGAGTATACCCTTGTACAACCAGTCTAGCCTTGTTTCTTATAATGTTACCTAATTCATCAGACTTATTTTTAAAGATCCATTTAGTTCCAATAATATGTTTATCATTAGGTCTAGGAACTAAGTACCATACATCATTCCTTACGAATTGATTAAGTTCATCTTGCATAGCCACTATCCAGTTTTCATCAGCAAGCGCTTCTTTTACGTTACCTGACTCAATCTGGGATGTAAAGTACACATAATTACAAATGTTTTCTAATTGTCTATGAGTCACACACTAGTGAGAGGGTTCCAAAGAATTTGATCAGTTGAATGGTCTTTAACTGACCGCAGTTTAGTGTCATTTTAACTAGATGAAGAGTCTGGTTTATCAAATAAAGAGACTTCATCATCTTCTGAACTTGAAACAGGTGTATTCCAGTGATCATCTATACCCACATTAATGGACTCTTGAATTACACCAGTCCTCTTGTTGAGAACACGATACGCTCTACTATTTAGCGCATATCCTAGGAAAATACCCTTGTCACTTTTAGTGTCGAAATTTCCCAGATTTTCCGGTCACATAGAATATAACATTTGCTGCCAAAAACTCGAAAGTATTTCACTGTTGGCTTCTTATCGAACCACAGTTTATATGTAGTCTTATTATTTGACTTTCTAGTATAAGCACAGTTAATAATATAACAAGCCGTGTTCACTGCTTCAGCCCAAAGATTTTAAAGAAGTTTCATGTTGTTTAACATCACATTAGCCATTTCTTGAAGCACATGATTTTTTCTTTCAACAACCCCATTTTATTGAGGTGTCTTAGGAGCAAAAAATTCATGTGATATACCATGATCGCTATAGAACTTCTCAAAACTGCTATTGTCAAATTCAGAACCATGATCACTATGGATTTTAGAGACATGTGATTCCTTCTCTGTTTGGATACGCTTGAGTACCTTTTTCACTTCATCGAGAGTTTCAGATTTCTCTCTCATAAAAACTACCCATGTATACCTGGTAAAATCATCTACTATTACCAGAATATATTTCTTACTGCCTCGACTCTCCATTCTAGTAGGTCCAACAAAATCCATGTGGAGGAGTTCAAGGGGTTTGGATGTGGCATTGAAGTTCACTTTCTTGTGAGCACTCCTAGTTTGTTTTCCAATCTAACATTCAACACAAATTTTATCAATTTTCTTTAACTTAGGTATACCTCTTATTACTTCACTTTTGCTCAGTCTATAAAGATTATGGTAGTGTACATGTCCTAGGCGTTTATGTCATAGTTCAGTCTCATTGATTTGGACCATGTAACACGATAACTTAGAAGAGCTTGAATCACCGACTATATAGCAGTTCTCAAATGTTCTGCGACCAGTTAATATCACAGAACTATTCTCATTAGAAATCTCAAACCCTTGGTTGGTGAATTTGACACTACGTTTATTATCACAAATTTGAGAAATGCTTAAGAGATTATGCTTAAGGCCCTCTACAAACAAAACATTCTCAAATAGAGGAAGATTAAAGAGTTGAACTGTACCTTGGCCAACAATTCTGCAGTTGCTACCATCACCGAATGTGACAGATCCATCAGTCATATATTTAAGATTGGTGAACAAATCTTTGTCACCTGTCATGTGTCTAGAACAACCACTGTCTAGGTACTACTTTGATTGACTCGAAGCCATGAAAGCGGTGTGGGTAGAGTTGTACATGAGTTGAGCGAAGTTGAGATTGCCCAGCTTGTGTTCAACTCGCACTGCCTGAGTCCCAGCTCGTACTTGGCTTGGCTTGGGCTTCGAGCTTGGATGCCTAGCTCGTGCTCTGCTTGTCCGAGTTCGAGCAGATATCGAGCCGAGCCGAGTCCGAGTTTTCGAGTTGAGTTCGAGTCCGAATTTTGAGCCGAGTTCGAGTTAGTGGATATTCCTAATTTCTCTAAAAGGTGATCCCTCAATCGAAGGTATTAGGTACTTACCGGGCGAGTTGTGGCAGGAACGACCGTCATCGTGTGTAGGGTAGGGATGAGCAGCAGGGACGACCGGCGGCAGGGACGAGCCGCGGCACCGGAAGAGCTGCAGGGATGAGCAGCAACACCGGACAGGGGCATTGGGCAGGGCAGGGACGAGCGGCAGGGCAATGTGAGAGAGAGGAAAGAAGAGGGTGCGTTGGGATGGGTTGGATGGATGCTGAACGAGCGCAGGGATGGGCTTTGAGAGGGTAGGGGCACTGTGAAGGAAGGGCACTGGGTTTTTTTTTTTTTTTTTTTTTTTTTTTTTTTTTTTTTTTTTTTAAAGGGTTTGGGTTTTTTTTTTGAATGGGCTGAGAGAGGGTAGGGGCGCTGGGAAAGGGACGGGCGGGGTGGGTGAGTAGCTTAGGGTTTTTTTGGGTATATATATACCCCTGGTCGAGTACTGAGTCGAGTTGATTTTAAGTACTACACGAGTCGAGCCGAGTCGAGTAGGGTCAAGCTCATGCTCGCTCGAAATGATTTTGAGCACCAAAAATTAGCTCGTGCTCGGCTCTAACTCATTTCGAGCGACGAGTCAAGTTAAGTTTTTTTCGAGTCGAGTCGAGCGAGTTAACGAGTATACTCTGCTCGTGTACAGCTCTAGGTGTGGCAACTAGACAAGCAACCTTAGGGACCCATTTCATTACTGTTTTGGGTTTTGGAGCATAATTGGTTTTTCTACGCTTGTAGTTGTTATATATTCTACCATTCGAGTTAGATTTTAGAAGCTCCTTGAGTAAATCTACAATTTTCTCAGCTAAGGGGTTATGATTCTTATTTCTATAATTGATATGGTTGCTTTTAGATTTCATAGCATGAAAAGTTTTACGATTTTTGAAACTATTTTGATTTAGACTTTTCCTTTTCGAGTTAGAGGACTCCCCTTTAACAAACTTAGGTGGAGTGGACTTACTTTCAGGAGGTGTATTCTTAACGTAGCCCAGACCAGATCTATCGCCACATTTCCTTGATCCGGTTAGTAGTCTTTCTAGTTTAGGATCACGCTGGGCATATGTAACATCCTGGATTTTTGCCAACCTGGAACTAGACGTCCTTAGGCAATGGGTTGCTCCTAATGCCTTATTAACTTGTCAGAACTCAATCCCACAGTCTATAAATCTTTTTTCAAACCATTTTCTTCAAAATCTCACCTTTCATTACCTCGTTCTTTAAATCTTTCTAAGTACTTTTACAATAGACATTAGTCTTAAGGTTTAGGTGATGAAGAACAATACTTAAACTCTAAATTGCTGTAACTAGTAAATACAGAAATAAAATGGGCTTTTAACCATTACCCTTATGGAACCCCACCAAACGAATAAGCTATTTGGAACATTAGCCTCTCATGCCCTAGGACCTTCTCCTGTTGTAATTAGGGCGCGATTCAGTTGAGTCTTAATAACTTGAATCTCCTTCTATACAAACTACCAAAGGCCCGAGTATCACCTCAGGCAGACATCACTCAGGAGTAAATCCTTTAGAAATTAGGCGAGAATTAGCTAGTGTTAAACTAGAGTACCTGTGAACTTAGCACTAATCACTTTAAATACGATCTGCAAGACCTAAAACGTGTAGAATTATTGACGCTAGGTTACCCTAAAATCTCGGATCAATCTCATTACCCAGTTGCTCTCGGGAGCACATTGAAACTCCGTATCAAATCTGGACCGTACATCGAAAGTTCGATTAACATGAAGTTATAAAATTAGGACCGCCTTATTGGGCTTGACGACCATCTCGGAAATCAAATCCAGATGGTGTCCTAGTGCTATTCGCTTAAGCCCGGAGCGAGGAGTGTGAGAAAGGTGAAATTAATTAAAATTAAAATATAAATTTAAGTAATCTTGCATGTGTCGCTTGCGAATCAGTTATAAGGATTTCGACCGTCAGAATCAGGCCAGATTACACCCTTAGATCAGGGATATTTGCCCAAACATATCCATGTACTTGAAATCTCTGATCGAGATCCGTTGACTGTTGAACTAAAACTGGTCCGCCATTTGTGATTTGGAAACCTGACTGGAACAAAAACTTAACTATACCTAGATCCAGCATTAGTGAGCTTAAGTCCGACCTTTGGCTCAAGGGGGGCTTCCAGAAGTGCTCCGTTGAGACGGAATAGACCTACTTCGGACATAACCTAAGTATACCTTGTTCGTGAGTCTATTTTGGTGAGTTCTGGACCTATATAAGGACCTTAAACCCTCACTCTCTCATTCCATACGAATTTGAGAAAACATAGGAGAGAGAAGAGAGAAAAGAGAGAGAAAGTGTGGGAGAAGTGGGTAAAGGATCCTGGTGCTTTATCCTACCATCATGCGAGCTTAACCATCCCGTTCTAATCGCTTTCCCGGCGATTCCAGCTTCATTTTTAAGTAAGAAAACCCTAACTCTAACCTGTTTTAGGGTTTAAATTGATTCAAGTAGCAAAATAGCTAACGTATCCCGTGCTATAGGTTGATATACTGCCGTAGGCGAAGACTTAGAGATTCTATCGACTCCGTTACGATTCTACGGCATAAGGTACGGACTTTAGACGTGTAGGTTATGGTTTTCAATGCTTTCAATGTCAAATAATGATAGATTCATGATCTGCATGCAATTGCACATGTACAAAGTGCTGTCCGTTTCATTTTTCGGTTATATGTTAACTATGTTGAATATATTATATTCCTCATATTTGTAAAAAATACTGTATACGTATAACATACGGATTTATGCTTAACATGATTATTTGTCGTGACTATATGCTTATATGTATGCGATAACTCCCTAGCGAAAGGACTTGCCCTAAATCACGTCACGGCTACTGTACGCTATATATGTTAAATGTGTAGCCCAAGTGTTTGTGGAAATGGCTGAATGAATACGGAACTTGGATTCCTTCTTGCCATGACTATCCGTCGTGGGTGCACGCATGTTATACTTGGGGTAACTCCCTAGTGAAAGGATTTGGCCTAATACCTATGTGATCAACATTTGTCATGTATGTTGATGTATGTAGTCTAAAGTGTTTGTTGAAATGTCTGAATGAGTAGTAGTGAGTAAATTGTAATGTATAAGGGTGTTGAGATATGATTCTCAACTCCTTTAACTATGTGTCTGATTTCTTTAGATATCTGTGTGATTAGGAATTGAATATGTACAAACTCATGCTTATGTTGTACTTCATAACATGCTCAACTGATTGTACGATTTTATCTATTTAATACATATGTTTAAATTCATGTTTAAGTTGTATTCCATAAAGGCTGTGAAGGGTGATGGGGGAGTGGTGTAACGATTCCGTGTAACAGCCCTGACAACCTTAAGCGGACAATATTGGATATTTGACTGTATGAGTAAAATCTTGATCCATTACTGCTTTGACTCTCTGTACTTGAATGTGATTGGGGCTATTGTATAGTCTAGGCAATCGGTAACGGGATTGAATTCGTGGCTGAGATTCATTCACCACGTGAGATGTGTTCGACGAACCCGAGTCGTACTTCGGTTGGCGATAGTGGTTGGCCACGTGAAGTACTTATGCACTTCATGTCGTTTGACTTTTCGTGCGCTTGAGCTAGCCGAGCTCGTCGAGTAACCCGATCTGTCTAATGTATGTTCACCATGTTTGGACGCTACTGCCTGAACCTAAGGTACCGAGCTTACCAGTGGAATCCCGTTTACCTTGGTACCTCGATCCACTAAGACTCATGAGCCGGGCATGGTGGTATGGGACACCGTGGTTGAGCTGTCGGCCTACGCTGGGGCCACGAACCTCCCCGTAGTGACCATTGAGCAACCAGACTCGTGAGCCGATTATGGTGGTGTGGGATACTATATTTGAGCTGTCGGCCTACACTGCTTTGATGGGTGATGGGGGAGTGGTGCAAAGATTCCGTGTAACAGCCTTGACAGCCCTGACTGTACCCGGTATAGTGACCTCGAGCATACTCTGAATCTGCAGAGAGGCCACGAACCTTTCGTAGTAAACAGAGTATAAACTAGGCCTGTATTGATAAGGTGATGGAGGAGCGGTGCAACGAGTGCATGTAATAGCCCTGACAGCCCTTTACAGCGACCTAGAACCGCACCATCGTATGAGATCATCTACGATTGACGAACCTAGAATGGATCATTGTTTGTGAATGATATAAGGGAGGTACCTTAGTTTCCCAATACTGCTGTATGAAAAGGACTAATAACAACTCAGTAATCATGCTCATCATCGCACTGCATGTGCCTGGAAGATGTGGAGCACTAAGGGATGAACGCATGCCGCGGATATAAGATGGTGTCGCATGAGGGAGTATGTTGGTGAGGGCATGCATCATGACAACATTTCATACTTGCATTAACAAGAGTACTTAGGATTGTTGATTGTACTGCTTTATCATTACTACTTGACTGAATTGATAACATGTTAACCTATGCTTTATTGTTCCATTGAGTTGATCACTCACTCCCACGTTATGGGATGGTATTGTACACACCAACCAGACCTTGTTGTAGCTGCAGGTGATGGCGATGCTTATAAGGCGGAGCCGACTTTTGCGACGACGAGGATGCCTTCTTGTATATGCTGTATTCTGGCGGCTTCATGTGAGCCGTGTCTTGATCGACGGGGTTACATGGATGTTGACTAGAGGACCCTACACATTTGGTATATTTGGAATTGTATTTGTAATTATTTAACCTGGTAATGTTATCACACTCTGGAGACTCACCACAGTTTATATATTCTATATATCTATCACAGTCTTCCGCTTGCAATTTAACTATCTCTAGAGTATGATATGCTATTTTGGCTTAATCTCACTCATGTTCAATGCACTAATACAGATAACATTCAATCATCATTCATTATGTTGCATAAGTGATGCGTTGGAACTCGGGAGTTGAGTTTATGCTCGACCCCCGATTTTCAGGGCGTTACAGCATACCTCCAAGTATCCTTCAAACTCAAGAGAGAAGAGACTTCTAGTTTTAGTTTTTCATTTTCTGATTTAAGGTTTTCAACTTGGGATGTTTTGAAATCTAAATCACACTTAACTTTTTCAAAAGAATTAGAAAAATGAGATTTTTCTAAAACTAAGTTATCAAAATCTTCTTTTAACTTTAAAAACTTTTCTTTGTAAAGTTTTAGTTTTACAGCTTCTTACAACTTTCCCTGTATAGGGCATTATAGGTATCTTGTAAATCGTCATCATTTTCAGGTTCGCTTCTTAGATTTTCATCATAAGTTGAATTACAACTGTCTGGGAAGTGACTCTGGCTAGAGTCATTAAGGCCTTGACCTCATTAGTAGACTTGAGTTTAGAATCATCTGACTCAGAAGAAGCTTCAGAGCAAGATGACTCATCCTATGTGGCCAACATACATTTCTTCTTAGGTTTGTCCCTCTTTGGACATTTGTTTGTTAGATGCCCGTATTCATGGCAGTTGAAGCATTGACTGTCTTTAATAGATTTCCAATTTTTAGATCTAGCCCTTTTCTTTTCAGAAGGTTTTTAAAAATCTACCCTCTTTTTGCTTTTGAAAATTTTATAAAACTTCTTGGTTAATAGTGCCATATCATCTTCAGAATTTTCACAATCAGAATTACTAGTATTATTTTGAGAAATATTTTTAGAAGACTTAAGGGCTATGGATTTATCTTTAGGAGCCTTAAAATTTAACTCGTAGGTTTGTAAAGAACCAACAAGCTCTTCAACCCTCATATTATCCGAATCACGAAGTTCCTGAATGACAGTGACTTTAGAATTGAACCTATCAGGCAATGAGC
Source organism: Magnolia officinalis (assembly GCA_021015155.1). Classification (NCBI taxonomy): domain Eukaryota; kingdom Viridiplantae; phylum Streptophyta; class Magnoliopsida; order Magnoliales; family Magnoliaceae; genus Magnolia; species Magnolia officinalis. Next base: position 24,263,427 of record JAJHSJ010000017.1, read on the forward strand.
GCAATATCTTTGCACAAACTTTACTTTCTGGGATACTATCATCAAGACCCCAAATAGAGTTGACTATGTCATTTAACTTAGTATAGAAGTCTATGAAAGTTTCACTTTCTTCCATATATATCTCCTCAAACCAAGTGGTGAGGATTTGAAGTTTAGATTTCTTGACAATAGTCGTACCTTTGTGTGTCATTTCTAGAATGTCCCTGGCTTGCTTTATAGTATCATAAGATATAATTCTTTTGAATTCATCCGGTGATAGTGCGCAAGTGATTGCATTTAAAGCCTTTGCATTGGCAATACTCTCATTTTTTTGAAGTGTGGTCCATGACAAATAAGGTGTAACTTTAACAGATTTAGTTCCATTAGTGCCCAGAACTTCAATTGTGGGTGGGTTTCATCTAGTCACTATGGCTTGCCACATGCTGTCATCAATGGACCTTAAAAAATCCTCATTCTGGCTTTCCAATAGGCGTAATTGGAGCCATCAAAAGGTGGAGGCCTAGTAATTGAGAGGACTATTAAAATTTGACATCTTATAAGCTCAGATCGGTTAGCTTAGGAAATGAATCCAAATAATAAAAAGGAGTTATTAGGCTCTGATACCACTTGAAAAGGCCGAGCTAAACGTCTTAGAGGGGGGGGTGAATAGGACTATGCCAAATAAAAAATAAATGCGGAATACAAAAATAAATAACACAATCAAATAATGAAATAACACAAGTAAATAGCAACCTCAAATGCACTAGTCTTGAGAGGTTGATACAAACTTAGTTATAAGGACAACCTAACACTAAAAACTAAAGGCTTATGGCAGGACAACCTTACTAGAACGTTTGTAAGTATAAAAAACCCAAACCAATAAAGAGGCAAATGAAATAAACTAAGGTATTACAACATTCACCACAAGTGGATAAAGTAAATTACACCATTCACCACAAGTGCATAAAGTAAGTTACAACATTCACACAAATAAGCAAATTCAATCATCCACCACAACTCTAGGAATTATAGTGGTTCGTTTGTGTGTACACCAACTATTTGAAAAACAGCCACACAACTACTCCACTCCCAATATCCACACCCATGGGATATTGGCTTTCACTATGAAAAAGGTTTTCCAAGGTTCACCTTAAAACCTTCACAATTGTGCCTTTAGATGGGCTTACACAATTACAAAAACCCCACATTCTAAGATTTTCTGGATTACCTCAGACAAAACCAAAAATGAGATTTTCTGGCACAACCTCACAAACCACAAAATACACAAAGATTAAATGGTACTTATCTGGAAAATTCTCCTTCTAAAGAAGCCTGGTAGAACCAATCCGATGTAGAAGAAGATGTTTAATGTCCAGTCTCACAAATGAAAAGTTCTAGATCTAAATGATTTTAGATTAATTCAGCCTGGGCTAGTTTGATTTGATTTTGATATCAAAGAGGGTAAAATCACAATTCCCTTCTTTAATGAAATTGAGAATGGAGATCACAAAATCAAATGCGAAAAGCTATTTAAGAGAATTTAAAATGAACACAATACAACTTAAGAAATGTAGGAACTTATCTCTCAGAGTGATGGTTTGATATTGCTTGGAATGAACGAAAAACTTTGAGATTCATCCTCTATTTATAGGTAAAAATACTGTTCTCTCAACTGATCTAAGGGTCGGTTTGACAGGTCGAAGGACCAACCAAATTTCAAAATTTCTGGCGCGATAAGATAAGGTCATTACTTGACTGGTGGAGCAATGCACTCGACTGGTCGAGTGGGACCAAAAAACCTTGCTAGACTTTGAGTTGAGCCTGCACGACTGGTTGAGCACTGTTCACTTGACTGGTCGAGCAGTCTCCACGACTGGTCGTGGGTCCAATAGAAAATTTCAAAAATTTACAATAAACCTTAGACTGGTTGAGCTAGAGCTTGGACTAGTCGAACAAAGACTAGGACTAGTCGAGAAAATGACTTATAAACTTATGAAATGACCCACATAGCATATGCAATGATTATGACCTAACCTATGGTCAATCTAGGGTCATCCATACCTTGTTTGTGAGTTTAAACAATTGAAACATTGTTCGCTCTGCTAATTCATACACTTGAAATACTTGAAGCTTGTCTTCAAATCTTGAACTTGAGCTTGAGTAAAGACTTGAGTTCTTGAGTTTTTAAAGTACTGAACTTAAAGATTAAACTTGAACTTGAGCCTTGAACTTGTACTTGTACTTGAACTTGAAATCTTGAACTTCGACAACGCTTCTTCAACTTGAATATATAGAGAAGTTCGACGAAGACTTGGACAACTTTAAAATGCACGAAGTTGATCTATACATCTCATCAATATATGATACAGATTCTAAATGATTTGACACAATAAAATTTGGCAACACTGGGTGCTATATTTACAATATAGCATTTACAATAGTGTGCCATGATTGATTTATCTAAGCCACTGATTTGAAGTCCCAATCTTAAATGAACTGTACATGCTTTAAAAATGTACAAATTTGAACGATCTTTACCATAAAATCTTATATCTTTTCTTTGTTAATGTAAGCTGTTTGTGAAAATTTTTTAACCATATATTTACACGCCTACAATGGAAAGGTTACATGTGACCAAATGAAGACATGGTTAACCCATGAAAGGGGACCTCAGATTAATGGCTTGGATAAACTGATAATGAGCCTCATAATCACATAGGTATAAATGAGAAACTTTCTCATTTGCAAGGGAAACAATGGGCCACAAGAGTGTGTTGACTGTTCCACACAATTAAACTTCTTATAATTTTCCACTGTTTGTGTACACCTAAAGCACGGTTTGGATATGAAGCCTATGGCCACACAAAGATCACATGTTGATTGCACATCATGTCTCGATGTGTAACGTTTGAACAAAGGTTTTAAGACTTTGATGTGTCCTAATAGGACTAGATCTGATTCTACAACATATCAAGTTGATATTTGTGTTTTTCGTCCATCCAAGACTATGTGAAATTATCAATGGGTTGGATGGAAATTGTTGGGGGAAAAATCTAACAAGTTGGTAAGTCAGCTTATGGAATGGACCAACTCTACTGACATGGCTTGGACCTTCTTGGCGCCGAGCCGAACCGAGGCCCACATGTCCCGAGCTAAAGGCAAGACCTCTAAGGAGGCCGATGCACCTTTAATGACACTCAAAAGGCCCCTCAGAGACCACATAATACCGACTCAATCCTTAAGTCGGTTATAGGTCGAATAAAGACTGGCCATGCCTTGGCCCGACTCGAGTCCGACCTAACCTCTAGGTCGGCTATAAGTCTGCCATCGGCCCGCGATAGGTCAATTACAGGATGACCGTACTTCATCCGGTAGCTGATTAAGGGTCGGCCACCATTAGTCGGCCATAATATGGTCGGCGCGCGAATTGGCCAGCATGAGCCCTTCAGAACCACTCGACGATGAGGAGAGGTGAATCCGGATCTGTCAAACCGATCAGTGCCAATATTCACCACTATATCCGACTAAGAGCCGAGCCAAGGACTCGGCTAAATCTTGAAGATCTGTCTTCCAAGATCCTCGGAAGATAACTCCTGATCCCAGAAATCTAGGAGATCTAAGATCTCGAGATCATCTTGGATATCGCTGAATCTCCTACATATCAGGGAAGAATCCCATAATCACGGGATTACACGTCCTCTATAAATAAGAGACACCTAAAGGTGAAAGGTACACACACATTCTCACCCCTAAACCCTTTACAAGCTTATTAGACCCAGATTCCAGGCTTGACTTTGACATCGGAGGGTCCCCTGCATTAGCCAGGGTCTCCTTTATCCTCTTCCTGTGCAGGTTCGAAGGTAGCGAAAAGGGGTGAGCCAGAAACTGCATCAACAGTTTAACTGTTGCCGTCTGTGGGAATGACATTGCAAGTCATTTCTCGCTCTATCACAAACGCTACATAACCTGTCATGGCGAGGGGGAAAAAGAGAGCCCAAACTCCTACAGAGATGGTCCCGAACACAACCCTGCCGGTAGCAGATCACGCTTTACAATCCATGGATTGACTGGAGTGACAGGAGAGCTGCTAGGGTTCCCCAGCCCGCCAGACAACCTCTGGTTCGACCAGGCGTGCTCAATGGAATCGTAGGGGGAATGGATGACGGAATACTTTGGAAAGAGAGGTTGGAGACATTAGGACTGACCTAAATTATACAAGGTAGATGTTGGCACAAATGCAGCCTCAGCGAGTGCAGGAGCCCAACCAGAGGGAATGACGGTCGAGTGACGCTCGACAGTTCACCAACCCTCAACCTTCTGCCCCACGAGCTGCTCATTATCCAAGCCAGCATCAGGACCTGGTTGAGCCGGCTCCAACTCACATTTTAGGGACTATCCCGCTGCCTGCATCTGACCTACGACATGAAATAGATTGGAGGAGACACAGCCAGCCTCAGGCCAAAGGAACTGCAGACAGCGAGGAGCCGTGGAAGACCGAAATCCAGAACTTGCAAAGACAGATCGCGGATATAAAGAAAAATCATCTAGTCAACCCTTCCAAAATGGAGGAGACAGAGTCTTCATTCGTGAGTAATATAATGCGGGCTTGACTACCAGACAGGTTTCGACTGCCTCAGATCTGCCTTATACTGGGAAGGCCGACCCAACAGAACATATGGAGTCCTTCTGGACCTATATGGAATTACATAGTATCTCAGACGCGGTAATGTGCCGAGCCTTCTCACTTACCCTAGCCGACGCTGCTCGACTTTGGTTCAAACAACTAAAGCCGAGGTCCATCAGTTCATGTGCCGAACTCAGCGAGGCGTTTGTCACAAACTTCATCGGGGGAAGGAAGAGGCTTAAAGCGTTAGCTCATCTGAATTACATAGTTTGGAAGGATGGGGAACTCCTTAAGGATTACATCAAACTCTTCAACCTTGAAGCCCTATAGGTTTGGAGACACTTGGACGAGACAACGCTGAATGCTATTATATTCGGTTTAAGAGATAAGTCATTTCTCTTTTCCCCGGACAAAAACCCTCCATCCACATTGGCTGAGTTCATGAAGCGATCGCAGAAGTATGTCAATGCTGAGGAATCCAGGATCATACGAGAATCAGCCCAAAACAGGAATGCCTTGGCAAAGGAACCGACAAAGAAGGAAGCCGACTAGGACATCAGCAGCTGAAAGCGGAAGGACGACCGACCGAGGGACAAACGCAGGTCGGGCAAACGACCAGACAGTAATTCGCCACTTACACCCCGCTCAATAAACCTCTAGAACAGGTCCTGATGGAGATTAAAGGTGAACGCTTTGTCCAGTGACCCAATAAAATGCGAGCCAATCCTGACCGACGGAGCAAGAACAAGTATTGTCATTTCCATCGTGATCATGGGCACAATACGGGTGATTGCTACAATCTGAAGCATGAAATTGAAAGACTCATTTGTGAAGGTCATCTCGGCGAGCGTGTAGACCAAGGATGTAACGCCCCAACTTTTCAGGACCCGACTACACGACCTGTTTCCCAAAAACCCGAGTGTTAACCTTGAAGGATGGTCAAATTGAAGTATATTTTTTTCTTCAACTATTAGAGTAAGCAGATGAGCATAGAATGGACAAGTCAACATAAGGGAAAATTTCAATTTCATTTAGAGTATTCAAGAGAGTGCCCATAATGACTTATACAAACCAATGTCTTCATTCTTACAAATACAAAATGAAATAACATTACATGTGAAACAAAGTAAATTACAACAATCTTGAGCTGTGAAATCCTGTAGCAGCCCTTAGCAAATATAATCATGTACCCTTGTCAACCATAGCCTACTCCTCACCAATATGAATGTAAACATTATCAGGGCCACCTGTGCTACCTGTACAGTTATATATTTGATAAATGAGTGGCCGACTCAGTGTGAATTCCCGTTAAGATTACACATCGCCACATTAGGTAAGCATAGTTGTAAAACAAAGCATACAAAACAATAGTAATGTAGGTCTTATTATGTGCATGGATGCGTGAATGCAATCATTGCCCTGGGGATGTCATCCGTACGGACAGTGGGCTCGTCACCCATGCAATCATTGACCTGGGAAAAACATCCAGTCGGACAGAGGCTAGTCATCAGCGAAAGCATACTTAGCGCGGCGTAACGACTGCCTTACGTATATCACGTACGATAACAATAGATGCTAGTATGTGCTATGTATGCCTGATTAACCAACCCGTTATTAGTCCAATTACAACTAGCCAATTTAAATAAGCTCAAAGGTCACTACGGAGACTTATCACTACCGTAGGCCGACAACTTGGGCATAGGTCCCATACCACCATCCCCAGCTCATGAGACTACATCTTAGGATGTTTAATGGAAACCCGTCGACTAATGGTCAATCATATTATAATATATGAGTCTTACCATCGCACGGTTGCACAGTACAAAACATCGAACCCATAAAGGAAAAAATACCAGGACAAGCCACATAGGGCGATATCAAAACAAGCCACATAGGACAATTATCAAAATAAGCCACATAGGACGAGTATCAAAACCATGCGATAAAAGACCATCCTTGAAAACCATTGGACACAACAACCCTGGATGGTAGGCCCACATCAATGGTCAATTTAAACCACCATTCAATAACCATTAAGTCGAAGGTCCATTAAATTACAACCAGTCGGGTTACATCCCAAGTATGAGTGTACATTTATAGGTGGGGGTTTCCCACTAATGTACCAGTTTAAGTTCTGTAAGCAATCCACAAAAAGAAATCTATAAGCATGAACAATTATGCAGGATAATCATTAAGCATGTAATACAACAATTTAATTTCCACCAGCTAACACATGTGATTAAAAAAAGGAGATATCAATTATAAATTAAAATAAGAACTATAACTCATGCTAATGAGAAGATGAAAAGCTCAAGGAGAAGAATCATCACCATATATATCATCGATCGCCACTAATGTTGCTTGAAAACACGTGTGCCCTTAGAATCAATCCTACCATGAATTGTAAAATTGTTTGGTCAGATACAAGTTTTACATGCTTCCTGTAGTTAAGATCATAACCTAGGGTTCAGATGACTTAGGTTTAGGGTTTCGTTCTAGGGTTTAGTTATAGGCCTAGATTCTAGGATTTGAATCCTAGATTATTATTAGAATTATTATCATTATTATTATTGTACCATGGGCCAAATAATATTCATGATAGGAGTATTAATCCATCCATATTAGTAAGGATGGTTTATAAGTTCATATTTAAATGTACCGACATTATCAAATATTCTTATAATGACCGATAGCCTCTTAGATAATTCAAGTAGTAGTATTAGAGTCTTTGCTAACGATAGTATAGTAAGGACTAATACTGATGATTACATTACCAAGAATTATACTAATCCTGTAATGAAAATGATGATCTTCCCTAATGATAATAATAATGGTTATCATTAATACATCTAGCTATGATAATAGATGCTATAGTCTACCATAATTTATGAAATTCTATAATCAGGTCAAACCTAACACACACCTAGAGTTTAGATTACTTAGGTCTAGGATAGATTTTAGGTTTTGAGTGTTAATTGGAATGCAATTGCAACCATTATCATTAACCATATAATTACGGTTAGGTATACGACATTAGCGATCATTGCATGTATTAAGTAGTATAATCTACTATCACTGATTGTACCAAAGGATGATAAGTAAATTACTAGTGTTTAGTAATGGTAATTTTATTTGTAATAACTACCATTAGCATGGATAATCTACTAACGGTTAATCATGCTCAATACCCACAATTATTATCTTAATATTAACAATAATAACTCAAGACAATCTATTTTGGGGGAGAAGAGTTGACTCACCTTGTCGATTCGGTTCGAGTCGAATTGACTCGGTTCAACACAAGAACCCAACTACTCCCTCTCTCTCTCCTTCTCTCCCTCTTCCTTCTTTCCTTCCTTCTCCCTATTCTTTTTCTTTTTCTCTTCCTTTTGTTGAAATTTCCAGCCACACCTGGGCTAGACCCAAGCTCAGTTTAACCCCGACTCGGTTCAACTGAACTTGGTCTTAATTGAGTTGGCTCGGTTTCAGCCACAACCACCTAGCAGATAAAGACTCCTAGTCTTCCATGAACTTCCAGTCATGATTCTTTCATAGCTTGATGAAACCAGTTCCATGTTGAGTTTATTCAACAATGTGATTTATCATCAACAAGGAATCTATGCTCAACCCCATTTACCTCAGTGTAGTTACAACCAGGAACTGTCACCACTCTCTCCTCCACTCTTTTTCTTTCTTCCTTCTTCTTTCTTTCCTCTTCTTCCCTCCATTTCTTTCCCCTGGAGGTCTAGAGATGCTCAAAGCCAGGCCAGGGACGGGACAGTGGCTCAGTGGCTGGACTGAATCACATCGGCAGGTCCAGGTTCAGCTGCAGCTCTGTTGGACCGAGCTGGTACACCGGATTGCACCATCATATTTCTCCTCTTTCTTCTTCAATCTCAACAGGACTGAGCGAGCTCGGACTCAACTCAGACCCGTTGCTTTTGGAGTACGACTCGATCGACTTGACTTGCACTCGGGATGGGACCGAGACTGCTTGGTGCGACACAATGGCGTCCTCCCACGACTCTCTCTTTCTCTAGCTCTTCTGCCTTTCTCTCTTTTCTCTTCCAGCCGAATCCATCAAATGATCCAGCTTGAGAACAGTGTGACCGAACCGAGTCTGGCTTGGTTTTGAGCGGCGGAGAAGACATTGGCCATTAATGGTGAATTTCAACGAATGCTTTTCCTTCCAATCGGCTTCTTCCAGATGGTTCGTATGGACCCTGGGGGGCTTTTAGATAAGCTCCATTGAAGCTTGAGGAGGTTAGGCCAGTGGGTTCGGTGGAGAAAGCTTGCGGCCGTTCTCTCTCCCCCAACTCTCTTTCATCTCTAAAACCTAGCTTCAGAGGGCTAGGATCTCTCTAAGGCGGACGGCTGGGATTGGACAAGGGGAGAGGTTTCACACAGATCGTGCCAGCTAGAAAGGCAAGAAAACTAAACTTTCCGTTTTTGGAAAGAGGTTGGTTGCACCCAGCCCGCTTGCGCCTGTGCTTGTACATCTGTACGTGCATGCCAACAGGTGAAAGTTTGGGGGTTTTGGTCCGAATCTCCCGCTCTCTAAGATGGACGATCCGGATTGTGAGGATGGGACTAGATGATGGGCCACGTCTCAATCATACGAGGGAGAGAAAAAAAACCAAACCGTTTGAAACAACCACAGGCAGGAGAAATTCCCATTATTGGATGAGCGCGGATCAACGCTCGTCTGACCATATTGGGAACTTGGTGCACTGCGGGTGCATGGCTGCTGTGGTACACTTGCCACATAGTGTGGGATCCACACGATGTTTGTGATAAATCTGCTCCATCCACTTCACTTGGCGGCCCTGTCATAGCCCTTTTTACCAAGGATGAGACAGATCCAAGGTCTAGGTGGGGCCCACCACTTGATTTGTAGTCTTAAGGGCGATTTCTCGTTACCCTGATGGTCGGATGATTCCGAAGCTGAACGTCAACGGTTAAAAAGTCCTAATGGTCCATTTGTAAAGCTTTCATCACATATTACTAACTAATACGAATATTAATATAGATTTCATTATTTTTATGTATTACTTATAATTAAAATAATTAAAATCTCACACACATATATGCATATAATTTTAATATTAACATAGTACTATATGCATGCCATTGATCTCCTATTTATTAATATATAATTCATAATATACAGCCTTATATTATACATATATATGAATTGGAAATTGTACAATATCTTATTTAAAATCACATCGTTAAATAATATAAAATTTTATTCAAATATCTAATAATTTTTGGTATACATGTTTATAAAAATATTCAATACTACATTAATATTTATAATTCAATTATATATTGTAAAATTATTATTCATTATGTTTAGTTAATATAATATTATTTTCATAATATTTTATGTACATTATATATATATATATATATATATATATATATATCTATATATATATATATATATATATTTGTGTGTGTGTGTGTGTGTGTGTGTGTGTGTGTGTGTGTGTGTGTGGGAAAAGGTACTATGTGCTCGACCTCACGATAAGCTCCCGTGAGGTCGAGCTGTGTGGGCCCCACCGTGATGCGTGTCGACCATCAACACCGTGCATTTAATGGGTCCCCTTTAAATTATGGGATATCCCAAAAATCAGTCATATATGGAACTCAGGTGGGCCATACCATCTAAAAGCATGTGAAGACATGCCAAAAACATATAAAAGCACTTGGTGGGGCCCACCTGAGTTTTGAATGCTGCTGAAACTTGGTCTGAACCCTCATCCAAGTGGGACACACATAATGGGTGGGTTGGATTTGCAAATCACATCTCGGTGGGCCTAAAAAATGATTACGAATGTTTTAATGGTGCACGACCCCTCTCAACTTCTATATGTGGTGTGGCCCACACAAGTCACAGATTGACTTGATTTTTGAGACCTAGGGCCACGATGGAATGGTGCATCTGACTGATGGGGTAGATGTTCGAAACGCATCACGGTGGGGCCCACACAGCTCGACCTCATGGGACGGTCCCATCAGCTCAAGCGCATAGTACCTTTTCCCTATATATATATTACTCTTATTATAATATATTTTCATACACTTCTATATGATAAATAATTTATCAAGATACACCTATAATTTTTCTGATCTATGTTTGTGTAAAATATAATAAATAAAATAAATATACTTATTAAATATTATATGACTACTGGATGGTTCGTCTCGAAGATTAACGGATGGATAGTTTGATACACAGGTGTGGACTGTTTTCAACGGTCAGATTTAAATTAGGATGAACGTGAATGTTCACTTAGGTCAGGCTTGTATTTATACTAAGTTTGGTCATATGGTAACACCCGAGTATTGGAATAGAACCGTGACTATGGAAGAGCGGTCGATTGAAAACCGACCGACAAAGGAAATTTGAACCATCATCGGTGGTCACAAGGGAAGAGGCGACTTGAACAATGCTCGGAAAACTCATACAAGAAGCATTAGTCGCCCTGAATCCGAGATCATGGTCTTAACCCGACCTACGAAGGAAAGGAAATTGGAAAAGTACAGTGTGATGTTCACAGAAGAAGACACATGAGGCATCCATCATCCACATGATGACACCTTGGTCATCTCCGTCACCATGGCAAACTGTAAGGTTTTCAGAGTCCTCGTTGACACAGGATCGTCCGTGGATGTGCTGTTCACTCAAGCAATTGACAAAATAAGCATCGAACGGTCCACATTGTGGCCCGTACGAACTCCTCTAATCAGATTTTTAGGCAGACAGATCCTCCCTGAAGGAATCATTCAACTCCCCCTTACTGTCGGTGAAGCACCGAACCAAGCGCGGTGATGGTCGACTTTTTGGTAGTCGATCAAACTTCAGTCTACAATGCTATTCTCGGTCGGCCTTCATTGTGCCTTCTCCGACCTATAGTTTCAACATATCATCTATCCATGAAATTCTCGACCGACTCGGGGGGTCAGAATTGTCAAAGGAGATTAACACAACACTCGACGATGCTACGCTACAACGCTGAAAGTCCCATATGAAGTACTGACGATCGAGTCCCTGGACCCTCGCAACAAATCTCCTGAATGAGGCCAGCCTGTAGAAGACCTTGTCTAGATACCACTTGATGAATCCGACATTTCTAAGACCATTCAGGTCGGCTCGTCCTTGAAGCAACCGTTGAAAGACAAGTTAGTAGCTCTACTGCGACGATATGCCGACGTTTTTGCACGATCTCATGAAAACATGCCAGAGATCGACCCTTCGGTCATGACCCACCGTCTCAACATCGACCCGACATACAGGTCGATACGACAGAAGCGACGGGCCCTTGGCCCATAATAGTACGCCATAATTGAGGAAGAGGTCAGCAAGCTCTTCAAGGCAAAGTTCATCGAAGAAGTGTACTATCCTGACTAGGTGGCCAACATCGTGCTGGGTAGAAAAGCCAATGGGAAGTGGTGAGTCTGTGTAGACTATATCGACCTTAATAAAGCCTGCCCTAAGGATAGTTTTCCTCTCCCCAGGATCGACCAATTAGTCAACAGCACCGCCGGGCATGAATTACTTAGTTTTATGGATGCTTACTCAGGGTATAACTAGATTGTAATGCACCTGTTTAATAAATCAAAAACTACGTTTGTCACCAACAGAGGTCTTTATTGTTACCGAGTGTTGCCATTTGGTTTAAAGAATGCATGGGTGACCTATCTGAGGTTAGTCAACAAAATGTTTGCTTGCCAAAAAGGGCGAACGACGGAAGTGTACATCAACGATATGCTCTTTAAGAGCATCAAAGCTACAGATCAGTCGTCGACCCTGAGAAAATGTTCCTCATCCTCTGGAAATATCAGATGAAACTGAACCCGAGCAAGTGCGCATTCGGAGTAGGTTCGGGCAAGTTTCTTGGTTTCCTGGTTAGCCAGTGAGGGATCGAGGCAAACCCTAAGAAGATTCAGGCTTTACTCGATATGGACTCACCAAAAAGACGATCAAAGACATTCAGAGGCTGACCGGATGGATTGTTGCGCTCAATCGCTTTGTGTCCCGAGCCATGGATAAATGCCTCCCCTTTTTCAAGTAGATGTTAATCTGGACAGAGGAATGCGAGGTAGCTTTCCAGCCTCTCAAGGTGTACTTAGGATCGTCGCCCTTGCTCTCTAAACCCGAGTCGTGCGATACACTGCTGATCTACTTGGAAGTATCCGACGCAGCTGTAAGCTCGACCCTTCTTCGCGAACATGAAGGAAAGCAGTTCTCGGTCTACTATATCAGCAAAACACTTGTCTCGACAGAAATAAGGTATCCGACCTTGGAAAAAGTGGCCCTATCATTAGTCATCTCTTCCCGGCGCTTGTGGCTATACTTCCAAGCTCATTCGATCATCGTTTTGACCGATCAACTGTTGCTGCAAATACTCCAAAAGTCGGAAGCCTCAGGACATCTCATTCAGTGGGCGATCGAACTAAGTGAATTCGACATCTAATACAAACCAAAGGTCACGATCAAAGGCCAAGTCGTGGCTGACTTCATTGCTGAAGTCACACAACAATCTGAACCAGTCATAGCCAACCCTAACCAAATCGACTCGCCTAAAGAGTCGGCCATTCAGCAAAATCAGGAACAATCTGGTCTTGCTTTACTTCCCGACCCTCCCCATTGGCAACTTTATGTTGATGGGTCATTCAACTCTAAGGCAAGCGGGGCAGGGGTCGTCTTATAAACTCCTGATCACACGTACATGCAGTATGCCTTGAGATTTGGATTTCAAGCCTCCAACAACACAGTAAAATATGAAGCTTTGCTCCTCGGACTTTGTTTGATAGCTAGTTTGGGGGCCACCCATCTCGACGTATACAGTGATTCATAGCTAATCATCAACTAGATAACCGATATCTATCAGACTAGAAAAGAGTGACCGAAAGCCTATCTGTGCAAAGCTAAAGAGTTGGTCGGCGGTTTTCAACATTGCGCTGTCGTTCAGATCCCACGAGCTGAGAACTCCAAAGCCAATCTACTAGCGAAGCTCGCCACTACTGACGAAGATGAAATCCCTATATCTATTCCAATCGAGTTCGTGGTTAAGACGAGTGTCGATGAGACCGACGCGCCAATTGTGCTCCCAATTGACTCGGGACCCACTTGGGCCGACCCAATCATCCGTTATCATGAGATTGGTGAGCTGCTGAAGATTGAGCCGAGGCGCGACGACTAAAAATTTGAGCCGCTCGATACACTATACTCAATGGGATACTGTATAAAAAAGGATTTTTTATGTCTCTCCTGAGATGCCTGCAACCCAGTGAGGTTCATAATGTCTTAAGAGAGATTCATGAAGGCATTTGTGGAAATCACTCTAGAGGACGACCCTAGCTCATAAGATTGTACGACAAGGTTACTACTGGCTGACTATTCAGCATGATGCACGAAAGCTCATCCAGAGTTGTGATAAATGTCAGAGATTTGTAGCCATTCCTCGACAACCACCAAAAGAACTCACCCCTATGGCCGCCCCCTGGCCATTTACTCAATGGGGGATCGACATCTTTGGACCCTTCCCCACGGGGAAAGGTCAAACTAAGTTCGCTGTCGTCGTCGTGGATTACTTCACCAAGTGGGTGGAAGCTGAGCCGTTGGTTAAGATAACTGAACAAAAAATCACAGACTTTGTTTGGAAGAATATTATCTGCCGTTTTGGAGTACCTCGGATTATTGTCTCTGACAAAGGGAAACAGTTCGACAATAAGCAGTACTAGGAGATGTGCAAAAACCTCGGGATCAGAAATGTATACTTGTTCTCGCGGCATCCACAAGCGAACGGACAAGTCGAGGCTCTCAACAAGATTATCAAGCAACATCTCTGAACCAAATTTGATAGAGCAAAAGGAGCTTGGGCCAAGGAACTTCCTAAAGTCTTGTGGACTTACCGAACCACAGTTTGGACTGCCACAGGGGAAACCCCGTTTTCCCTAGCTTATGGGTTGGAAGCGGTCACCCCGTGGAGATTGGACTGCCGACCGCCCGAGTATGCTCGTTTGATGAACATGACAATAAGGAACTTCTGGTGCTTGGCCTCGACCTATTGGAAGAGTGGAGAGAACAAGCTCAGCTTCGAACGATAGTCCGTCAGCACCAAGTGTCTTGGTTCTGTAACGCTCAAGTTAGAGTTAGGCGGTTTAGAGTAGGAGACCTAGTCTTCCGGAAGACATTCCCAAATACTAAGGAGGTCGGTGCAGGTACGTTGGGGCCCAACTGGGAAGGACCCTATGTGATTGCGAGTATCGTCCGACCCGGCACGTATCGATTGGAAGATCTAACCGAACAACTACTTCCTCATCCATGGAATGCCGAGCACCTTAAGGTTTACTATCCCTAGGTCGACGGGTATACGAATTCCACCGGACTGAATTCCGAGTGATTCTCCATGCACATGCTCACAAGTATGTAATCCAACAAAGAAAATAAATGCAAAAATTTGATGAATAAAGACATATTTCATTGATCACATTGAAAAATTACATCGGCATGTACAATCGGTGGTACATTGACAAAAAAAACATGTATACAAAAGTATTGAAGTTAAACGATGCTCTTGAGTTCGGGAGCTTGGTGTGCTTGAGGTGCCTGAAGTTAAAAAAGGGAGCAGAAAGGAATTTTACTCTGCAAATTAACTTCGAGGCTCGACCGCTGCATCAGGAGCTGTCGAAGAAGCCACCTCAGGAGTCGCCTCGACCGCCTCCTTGTCACCCGGACCATCGAATCCCGACTCATTCTTGTCGAAGCCGGAAAGGTCGAGGTCGGGAAAGCTCTCTTTCATCGCCTTCACGCACTTGGCGTAACCCTGACGAAAGAGAGAATTCTTCTCATCCTCGAACACTTGGGACAACTGATACTCCATCACAGCATCCCTCCGTGCGATGGCAAGAGCGACCTTGGTCTCCGCCCTGATCAGACTTGCCATGGCGCATGTCTCGACAAGTTCCACATGGCATTTGTTGTATGCCATTTTGGCCTCTTGCAATCATGAGACCATCCTGGTTCTCTCGATGGCAGACTCCTCAAGGGCAACCTTTGTCGCCTCTAGGTCAGCCTTCGCAGACGCCGCCCGAGCCTCAGCAGATGATAGCTGAGCCTCAGCTTCTCCCGCTTGCCTATTGGCCTTGGCAAGCTCGACACGAACCCTCAGCGCACACGGTGTGAACTGCATAAGAAAAAGAAGATCAGCATTAAGGAGACAGAAGCCGAATGAATAAAGGATAAGGTACAGTCACGATCTTAACTCAAAAAGCATCGTTGTCATCTTGGCGAGCGTTTACTCCATGGGAGATTCGAAGAGGTCGACGAAGTCCTCCTCGGCCCCTTGACGGCTTGCCTAGGGGAGGATTCCCTCGACATGCCAACGGAAACTCCCCCTCTCTTCCTCGGCTACCTCCCTTAGAGGCTCCTCCTCCTCCCTCATCGGGAGGACCTGCTCTGCAACAGGTCCTAGCTCGGGGACCTCCCGAGGCTCAGGAAGAACCACCTTTGCCACCTCCATACCCTCATCCATGACCTCTATGACAGTCGGACAAGGAGGGGCAGCCTTCCCCATGTTCTTGGAGGACGTCTTCTGCTTCTTCGAAGCCCAAGAGTCATCTCGAGGAGGGGCTCTAACCTTGGAGGGGGGATGGAGGAAGGCTGAGCTTTCGACATCTCTGCATCAAGATAAAGCAAGATCATACATCAGAGAAAATACTATGGAAAGACAGTCTGGAGTTATCAGTTGAAAGTCTTACCACAAGTCGTACCTGTCAGAGTTACGTCTAAGCCCGACTGAAGAAGACGCTTTGGTTGGAGAAGCCTTCTCCAAGATCTCCTCTCTAGGCTCAGAGCTCGTAGGTCCTTGATCCGAGCGATAGAGCCAGAGTCGAGCTTCAGTGGCTTTTTAGGGACGACTGAAAAAGAAAAACGTGCAAACGGTCAGAAGACGCAAAACGAAGACTCAACCGACTTAAGCAATAAAAACAATTATTGTTAGTCACCTGACTCGGGGAACGAGAGGCGTGATGGGCCTTGCCTCGACTGTCTCCCAGCGGCCATAGGCCTAGAACCACTTGTCCCTCCAGTTCTTGTTAGAGGAAGGGGGGTCGGTTATTAGAGCCCTGCTAGTGTTTCGCCAGGTGCAAAAGTAGTACCAGTCGGGCTGCAGAGGGTTTGGCCATACTTGATATAGACGGAGAAACTCATCCACGGTTAGCTCAGGCTGCTCCATCTCTGACCACAGAACCGCGTAGCTGAACAGGTCCCTCTACACGTTCAGGGTAACTTGCCCTGGAGCCATGCCGAGGTAACCCAAGAGATGCCGAGTGATCCCCTGGAGTGGCAGATGCAGGCCGCATTGCATCGCGACCGCCCCAAGAGGGGGCTGGTCGGGTAGCTCATTCGGCAGAGGAAGACACAGGATAATGGAGTCGGGATGTGATACCTGAATCGAATCCGGACCAGGTCTTCCCCGGATAAGGTCGAGGGTACTGACCTTTGGACCTTTCCTCGACCTCAACCTCCTTAGCCTCGTCCTCAGCAGGAGTGTCGGGCCTGCTTGGAGTAATTTCCGATGTTGCCTCTCGCCGGTGAGATAGATTCAATGCCCCGACGGATGCCGCCGACCTCTGCGCTAGAGATTCCAGCACTCTTTGCGAATGTTAAAATGTGGCATTCGTTGCCATCACTGCCAGCAGCGAAGGTGAGTCTGAGGTGGCCAGATGGCTGCTCGCCTCACCTCCGCCACAGTAGACTCCCTCTCGAGGGCTTACGGAGCCAAACATTGTTAAAGTCAAAGGAAAGGGAGGGAGAGAAGGCTCACCGGAGCTAGCGCAGGTGCCGGAAAACTCAACAACCATAGGGCAGAGAAGTAGAGAGCAGAGAGAGAGAGAGAGAGAGAGAGAGAGAGAGAGAGATAGAGAGAGAGAGAGAGAGAGAGAGAGAGAGAGGGCAGAGAAGGGGGATGCGCAAATGGAAAGGGTAGCCAGGTTAGGGCACCCCTTTTATAGCCTAACCACATGGTGCCCGCATTTAAGAGGGAACCGAATTGGCACCTCTTCGGTCGCCCCATCTTGACACGTGGCACCACACCACGCGCCGTTAGAGCCTGCCATTAAACGCCCTTCCATGCGTCCTCCTCCCATTGCCCCCCCACTGAAATGGAGGCTCCACAGCCCATGTGACCTCGGGCACTGAACTGACATGTATTGAGGCGTGATAGCGTGCTCTAGTATACGTGCTGGCCGCCGTACCAGTAATAAATGCTTCTTCATAAGCTCGGTCCAGTCACAATCCGACCCAACTTCGATATACTCCTTGGCCTCCATGGGTCGGCACAAGGAGTAGGGGGTTCACTGTTGGGGAAAAAAAATCTGACAAGTTGATAAGTCGGCTTATGGAATGGACCAACTCTACTGACATGACCAGGACCTTCTTGGCGTCGAGCCTAACCGAGGCCCACATGTCCCGAGCTAAAGGCGAGACCTCTAAGGAGGCCGATGCACCTTTAATGACACTCAAAAGGCCCCTACGAGATCACATAATACTGACTAAATCCTTATGTCAGTTATAGGTACAAACTGACCATGCCCTAGCCCGACCCGAGTCCGACCTAACCTCTAGGTCGGCTATAAGTCTGCCATCGGCCCACGATAGGTCAATTACAGGATGATTGTACTTCATCTGGTAGCTGATTAAGGGTCAGCCATCATCAGTCGGCCATAATATGGTTGGCGTACGAATTGGCCAGCATGAGCCCTTCAGAACCAATCAACGATGAGGAGAGGTGAATCCAGATCTGTCAAACTGAGCAATGCCAGTATTCACCACTATATCCGATTCGGAGCCGAACCAAGGACTCGACTAAATCTTGAAGATCTGTCTTCTGAGATCCTCAGAAGATAACTCCTGATCCTGAAAATTTAGGAGATCTAAGATCTCGGGATCATCGTGGATAGCGTTGAATCTCCTACATATCACGGAAGGATCCTGGAATCACGGGATTACTTCCTCTATAAATAAGAGATGCCTAAAGGTGAAAGGTACACACACACTCTCACCCCTAAACCCTTTACAAGCTTATTAGACCCAGATTCCAGGCCTGACTCTAGCATCGGAGGATCCCTTGCATTAGCCAGAGTCTCCTTTGTCCTCTTCCTATGCATGTTCGAAGGTAGTGAAAATGGGTGAGCCAGAAACTGCATCAACAGAAACTAAACATCACAGTGGCCTCCGGGGAGGTTTCACCAATCTTAGTCATCATTCTCACTGTTTCTTATGTTGTGGTCTACTTGATGTTCGACTCTACTTTATTTTTGGGTTCATAGCCTAAAATGAGCTAGAAAAATGGATGGACGGCATGGATTTAAAACACATATAGTATGGTGGGCCCCACAGCACCCAACACATCACAACACTATCGCGCCTAATCCGCGTGGCCCTGGGGTAACCTGAGGGTAGGGGTGTACATCGAGTCGAACCGAGTCGAGCTGGCCTCAGCTTGAACTCGGCTCGGTTTGGTCAACAGCTCGGGCCGATTCGAGTCGAGTTCACCATTGAGGCATTACCACAAACACCTTGACTACACCTTCAAAATTCCTCTGTATGTGAAATGTTTAGGAAGAACAAAGATTAGCTCGTCAATCATCTCCATAAATTGAATGAAAACTCCTCAAATCCCCTCATATTATAGGTTTGATAGCCCTATGCACTTCTCCCCATGCAGCACACATGCCAATGCGGCAAGCTTCTTGTGTGTTCAAACATCATGTAAGTTGGTTCTGCACACTTTCTAGGTTGGCAAGCATAAAGGTGCAAGTTGAGATAGCAGCTATTTGGAATAGCAACCACAGGAAAAATAGCTCGCCCAAACTAGCAAGCTTCTAACATCCGAGTCGAACTGGTTTGATTCGAGTTTGACTCGAGCTGGATTCGAGCTAGATTCGATCCGAGCCGAGTTGAGCTGGGGCTGCTTGAACTCAGCTTGAACTCATTTTCAAGTTCAAAAAACCAGCTCGACTCGGCTTGAACTCAACTTCCAACCGGGTCGAATCGAGGTTTTTCGAGTCGAGTCGAGCGAGCTAACCGAGCTAGCTCGATTCGTGTACACCCCTACCTGAGAGGTCGCATCCGATAGTTAGGTAGAATGTGATACATACACCACGTGGGCCCATATCCGCTGGAGTGCACCTCTTCATTTATACATTCTCAATCCTGCTTTCCGAAACTAGGCTATGCACACACGGCCCTGATTGTCCTGATGGAGATGGTCAAATGTGCGCATTGCCTGCGACAGACTGGAAGTTTGGTTGGACCCACCGTGATGTTTGTGGCAATCCACTCCGTCCATCCATTTTTGAAGATCATGTTATGACGTGGGCCCGAAATTTAAGTGGGCTGCTCGACAGGAAACACCGAGGATTGAAAATCCACCGTTGAAACATTTGTGGGATAACAGGAACACTGAGGATTGAACATCCACCGTTGAAACATTTATGGGGCAACGGAAGGTTTGAATAGGCTAATAGTTTTATTTTTACAGTTTATCTGAATATGATGACCTTATGAACGGTATAGATGGTATGTAAACATCACGGTGGACGCAAGGGAGGTTTCAATGGCAGGCATTTCCCTACCCACTTTTTCCTGTGGTGTGGCCCACTTGAGTTTTGGAATTGACTCAATTTTGGGCCCCTGTTGTAACATGATATGGAAAAATGAATGAACGGAGTGGATTTGTCACAAACATCACCGAAAGCCCCACCTAGCTTCCTGCCACAGGAAGTTCAGGCAATCGCGTCCCATTGGGAAATTGGAGTTTGATTCATGCCTTGAGATTCGTAGCATACATATGCTACAGGAATAGGATCATTCCTTCGCGAAAAATGATGAGATCATGCAGGTTTGTATATTGCTCAGTGAAAAGTATTAAATCAAATGGAGTTGTTGTTGAAATGGCATATTCCTAACACATTCAAAACATCCTTTTCAAGGGCTACTTATCGTGCAAGATTGCTATTTGGGTTATTTGGGGCCTGGTTGGCTGTACTAAAATAAAAATGATAATTGAATGGAACGAGGTACATGGGCATTCTGTGGGGGTGGGGCCACTTGATCCATCTTGCGCCATGTTGGATGGCCGGTCCACAAAACAAGATGGACCATAGTTTTAGGAGTCCAGATCCTCTGCGTTCCTGCTTGTTGCAATGTGATTGAGCCATGTCATCACTTACTGCAGTAGTGCTGGCAAAGCAAATAAAAACGCAAACCAATCGCATTGCACCAGCAGAAAATTTCTACTTGTGGCGAGGAGAGGAACCGAATTCTATTTTTAGCTACCATTCCATATATGGAAAATTTTAATAGTCTATAAGAGTATCGTGGATGATACACAGCTGCTTATAAGTTAGAATTTGCATGTTGTATATAGCTTGAAATTAAACTAATCCAAATTATGGGTCGAGCTTTAGATTAACATGAATAAAAATTTGTGCTTATTTCATTATTTGATTGTTAGAGTGGTGGGTATTGATTGGATGATTTAGAATAGAAAATATCAAATACTCCTATTTTAATAGACAAGCATCCACTAATAAAATTTAATATATCTCATTTTCAGACTGTGACTTAGCAACAATAAGTTCCATAATTTAGTCCATTTAATTTAATTTAAATATATTTCTCATACACAATTTCTGACTTCATATCAAGTGTCAATGCCTCATACACATACATAGCCGCATCATGCAATATCTCCCCCCTTCAATTATTCACCGGCCCATATTGAATCTTATTGTTATGCATAGCGAAGATCCTTACTTTTGCTCTAGTGGTGGACTCTTAGGAATTTCAACACCTGGTCAAGGGTTTGGAGTATTCATAAGTGGTGAAATACCACTATCATACTTGCGTAGAAAGGAAAAAACAAAACAAAACAAAACAAAAAGCCTCACTGGTTCCGCCGGCCATGGCTGGTGGTCAGTGCTTTGTGGGCCCCACAAAAATTAAGTATATCCCAATCTCAAGTGCACCATATTACAGGAAACATTGTTGAATGAATGTCAACCATTAAAAACTTTTTTGGGGGCCATAAAAGTTTTGGATCAAGTTGATCTTTGTTTTTTCCCTTCATCTATGTATTTATGACCTAATCAACAGATTGGATGTCAAATAAACAGTACAGTGGGCCTTAGGAGGATTTTAATGGTGGATATCCAATCACTATTGTTTTCCTGTGGTGTGGTCCATTTCATGTTTATAACCCTCTCATTTATGGGATCAAGCTATAAAATGATCTGTAAAAATAGATGAACGGAATGGATGAAACACATACATCATGGTGGGGCCCACAGAGCACCGACCACCAACCATCGGGCTAGTGGCAGGGGAGTAGTCAATCCGTTTCCCAGATTCACAGGGGTGCGGCACTTGCATTCGATGGTCGAAAGTCCACTAAATGGATAGTTGGGATTGTTTAAATGGTATGATTTGCAACCATCGGCCATCAAGAGCGGGCCTTCATGAGTTTTGGTCAATGAGTGTGGGTCACGTGTGGCAGGAGTCTTGGATCACTAGTATTTCAGGTAGTCATGAGGATTATAGAAACGGTCCTCTTAAACTAGTGATGGATGAAAAATAGGAGGAAACTTTGAAAGACCGAGTCTTATTTATTTATTTATATTTTGCCTCCCAAATGGAATCTCCATACTAGCATGCTTTGTAAGTAGGTGTCCTATGGAAAAGAAAGGAATAGATGTTTTCCTTTTACACGTTTTCCCATACTTGATTTACAAATAAAATTATTGATTTTGTTATACAATTATTATACTTATTCACTACAATAATTTTAATGCACAAAATTAAAGACGACATTGGTAAGATTAATTAAAAATTTCCACTTTCATATCAAACATATTATTATAAGTGAAATTCATGTTTCAATATGATTCTTTTACTCATGAATTTCTGCTTATAAAACAGGCCCTAAACTTCATTTCCGGTTCAGTAGTTTTCTATGACATTTGTAGAATAAGCTTAACATACAATGACCTGTTTTGGGGCTTGCTGTGATTTATGGCCCACATCCAATCCATCCATGGGTTATGCTCCTTCATGATCACCTTGTATGAAAAAAATCTAGCTAATCCAAAACACGATTTGCTCATACCACAAGGAATAGTTGATAAAGGGATGCTCACCAACAAAATGATATAGATTATGTGTGGGGGTCCAAGGTGTCTTATATGTGCCATCCAAACCATTCAGAAGATGTGACCCAATAAGATTGATGTGTTATTTTTTTGTGGATTTGAATCGAAAATTATGATTCCATATGTTGGGATTGTAAACAACTAGAAAACGACAACATAGAAAATGGATGGGCCACATAAACTTAAGTCACGCAAACCGATGATGCACAACGTTCCCCTAAGTGGTCAAACTTGATGATGAATGGCTCTGATTATCGCTCTCTTATCCTTACATGTGCAGACACACTTGCTCGTTTCATTACGCTAACAACCCCTAATTTTGTTGGATTTTTAAAAACGTAATATAATAAAACATGTTTTCAAATGTCTAAAATTATCAGATTAACAATAAAGATTTCCTTTATGATAAAATCATATTTCTATAAATGCAAAAATGCATGAAACAATTCCATACCTATGTATGTAGGAATCGTTGATTTTGTCACTGCCGATCTCCTTAAAGTAGAAAGTCTCCCCCTTAATTTATCTTAGATGAAAGAGAGACAAATAACTTTCATGTCAGCGACATGCCCCTTGTAACGCTTCGAAAATATGGCTTATGAGTATGGTAACTCAGGTTTGAATTTTGGGGTGCTAACCGCTTAAATGTTGGGTCCATTGATGCCGACACTGACAACTTGTTGGTTTTGGATGCTTGAGTTCGATGCTCAAGGGGTGCAAAGCTCGAGAGTCGTCAATGAATGTCGCACACGGGAAATTCTCCCACGTGGTTACTTAGTCAAATTTACGTTCATTCCTAGTTTGAACTTGATCGGAGTAGCATGCAGTTAATAACGAATTCAAAGAAGAGTATGGATAACTGAAACCAATGCAATCAAGCCATATCCAGGTAAATACAAGTATATCATCCAAAATGGGTTCCACAACTAGGAACCAAAACATCCATAATATCCAAACGCTTGAGTACGGAAAACACAAAAAGGGAAAAGCCAAGGCCCAACTGCTGCGGCGACTCCATGACCGTAGACACCCCCAAAACTCCAAATAGGACCTCCCCGAGACCAACCTCACCTCGATTCGCCTATGCTACCTATACAGTTGGGTGTAATTGTACATACAAATAATGAGTGGCTAACTCAATGATAAGTTCCGTCAAGATTAGGCACTTGACATATCAATCAAGTATAGTTTCAAAAGAAACGTACAAAACGGTCATGGTTTACAATGCATTTTATTTAAATGCATGGGTGGATGTAAATATTTTTCACTCTAGGGATGCACATCCAATCGGACCAATGAATGAACCTTTCAAACAGTCAGCCCATTCGAATGCAAATGGAATGAGTCTTTCAAACAGTCGACTCATTCTCCGAAAATAAGAGATTGGGTCATTCAAACAGGTAACCTAGCTCTAAGGTCGTTCGAATGGTATATTGGTCTTTCAAAGAGTCAACCAAGCACTCCAAAATGCCCGCGTGTTATGAATGCATGATTATCTGACTTTTATTAGTTTGATTCACAAATAGCTATTTATCATCGAGCCTTACACCTAGTGGCTAACCTTGATTTCCCATGTGGGCCTACTGTCACGAGGTGTATTCAACAAAAGGGTTCATCTCAACAAGCCCGCAAGGCATGATAAGTCTCAATGATGGCAGTCAGCAACCAATTCCATTTAGTCTCAAAACGCAAGGCGACCAATAGCTCGAGGCATAATCCCGTGTATGCGGCTCAATCATACAACTCACCATTCCAATAGTGTTGTCCCGAGGATTGTATCACAACGGGCAGTCTGAATCACACAGGCCTATCCACAATCGCCCATATCCCTGTGGATCTCCAAAGTGGATCCCGATTGCCACATTTTGCTAATCTAACAAATTAACCTACAACATATGTAATTCACACTGCACATTATATGAATATGAGTCCATGTAAATTCTACGAGGCAGGCAACTGATTCAAGCACGATAGGGAGTGTACATGTGTGATTCAACCTATACAAGAGCAAAACATATTATGTGAACACATACATGATTCTAAACATGTCATGGATCCTAGCCAAATATCCCTAATTCAATAAATGTGAGATGAATTACATGAATTTCCATATGATTCGAGGTAATAGACATGTTCATTCAATAATTGAGACTAACGCTACATTAAAAAGTCAATGGGAAGCTTGAAGGGCATATCATCACCTTAAGGTTTAGGATTCCTCAATTCTACAACTGTAATTTGGGTGTAACACGACGGAGATGAAACCTAGGGCTGAAAATTGAGAAAAATGCATTACACAACTTTGATTAGGTACTTTTAAACCAATTTCCTCCAAATTAAGGTTTGAATCGAGAATTGAAAAAAGGTTTACTTACCTCGGGGGTTCAATGATTAGCTAGGGCAACTAAATACAATGTCAATCCAAGGCTCTAATGACACTACGCCATATGCTCGACCCCAACATCTCTATACGGTGATCTAGGCCCAATCCTAGCTAGACGGCGAGCTAAAGGGACCAGAGATGATCTAGGAAAGCTCACACAGACCAGGGCGACAAGAACCCACTCCCCTTCTCCCATATTCCATTCTCTCTCTCTCTCTCTCTCTCTCTCTCTCTCTCCCTCTCTCTCTCTCTCTCTCATACTCTAAAACCCTAAAAATCAAAAGAAATAAAGAACATAGGGGTTTGAGGGGGTATTTATAGCCCCATAATTTTTTTTTCAAATTTCACTTAATCGCAAGCTGTCGGTCGGAACGACCAGCATTGATGATTTATAGGTTAGACTGACAATTGTAAAACTGTCCTGATTTAGGTTTGCTTCTCCTCTCTTAGGTCCTAAGGGCTATGTGGGGTGGTTTACCATTAATTATAGGTTCAATATATAACTAGGCTCGTAGGTAATTTCGAGCGAGGGTTCATCTATTCGGCACAAAAGACTAATCAACTTTATCATGTTGACCGATCTCCGATTTGAATATGCAATTTGATGTGCTTTTAAGGTAGGCTCTACCTAATCGACTGTTTAGGCTAATGGACGAGGTCTAAGACTTTGAATGCCCAACATATAAGGTTTGATTGAGTCTTAGGTTCTCAGGCTTAGGGCTTCACTTAGACCCTAAGTCTTTAGGTTCAGGCACCTGCACAAGCACTTGCAGATACGCGTGATCGTTCTCTTTCTCAAGAAATTTACCGAGTAATACCCGATGACATTCGATACCTGAGTATCGAAGGGCCAAGGTGTTATAGTCTACCTCCCTTAAAAATAAATTCGTCCCTGAAATTTTTTACTGCTCCCGCTAAAACCGAGTTTAACAATCTAGGTTGCGAATATGGCTATACTAACCTCTAGTGGTCCAACTTGTGCACATGACTAGGTCTAATTCTAGGAATCTAAACCCTTCTTAGAATTTTTTATGTGTCTTGATTCCTAAGCTATCTTGTTCGTGGGTTTTACATTATCAATAACCTGACAATGGCACGGTCTACGCTCAATGGCTTAAAGGATAAATTTGAGACTAGTCTAAGGGACCCTAGTTATTCACAAGCTAGGTCCAAGAATGAGATTTCTAAGTTGATTTAAGTGACTCCTTTGACGTTTATACTATCCATCATAGCTAGGCTTATGATATGCCCAAACATGTACTCCTAGCTCTGAGTCGTAAACATGGTTGGGAAGGTTTTCTAATTCTAATCCATTTTCTTTCAATGGATGCTTAAACGATACCAAAATAATGACTTGAGTTTCGCTCAAGAATCTAATTCAGTAGTTTAGAGGGCCAACCTAGGGACATCCAAGTCATCCACACTGTTAGGCGGTGAATACCCTCTAATCTACATTGGATGACATAACCCAGGATACAATTGAGACCAATTTCCATCGATCAAACATAAGAATCCACTACCTTAAACATGCTAGGTTAGAAAGGGGGATGTGTATATACTAGCTTACTCAAGCTAGCAAGACTTAAATAGTCTTGGTTTAGCACAATCTACCCCCCTTAAAATAATTCCCCTAAAGATTTGACAAAAAAAAAAAAACCATTTACTACTTGTTAGGGAATGAAAAAAAAACTAAGCGGGAGGTCATAAAGCTAACGAGCATCATATCTAAATGTATACACCGACTAAGGGAATCGATGCAACATAAGTATATGAAACAATGGAGATATTAGAGTTATATGTGCAAACATCCACACGGGTTGCTAAATACGAATGTGGAGATTGTCCAAGCATATTTATGCATACATAACAAGAATGGTCAGCAAAACATGATTAGTGGCTATGAGCTGAAAATTATATGTACTAGCACAATCAACCACCTAACCAGAGCTGGTCGGGGAAGGAACATCTTGTCCCTGCTGGCGGAAGGAGGACGCTATGTTGCTAAGGTAACGGAGAATCTTCCACTACGATCGCTCCGCAGTCTCCTCCATGCGAATCAGTCTCTCCTCGATCGCATCCAGCTTGGCCTGGATGTCAAGCTATGACTGAGTTGCGACTGGAGCATTACTGGAGGAAGAGGTAGATGACTTGCAGATGGGACAACTTCATCTTGCAGATGTTGTTCGCATTGATTAGTTTCACCCCTACGGGCTTTTTGGCAAGAGTCAGGAAGCAGTAGCACTCTGCTAACTCAGATATGAGGCAACTGTATGGCAAGGCAGGCGTGTGGTTGGAGAGTAGGACATACATGATCTGCCGCACAATCAGCGTGGGGAGGCAGAGCTGTTGATGGTGGCCGATCTCATACATTGTATCTAACATGAACGAAGTCAGATCCATGTAGTTACCCTTGCGTGGGTAAGCATTAGTAACGAAGATCAAGTGGAGGATGCAATACTTAGGGGTCATCTCCGATGTCCATAGGGTGTTGCCTTAATAACATGGGACATTATGGTCCCTGTATAGGACGCGTATCCACATGTCCCCATGGGCTTGAGATGACGGGTCAGACTTGGGAAGGTCGACGCTAGTTAGTGGAACCCCGATCAACTAGTTAATAATGGTAGGAGTCACGCACATAACTTGGCCCCTATAACTGACATTGAAGTTGGGAGGGTCTGTTTACAACCCCAAGTGCAGGGTCGCGATGTAGTAATAAATCGGTGAGACCGAGGTCGAATCCATAGGGACTAAACTTGTACGTATCTGAAAATAACTAGAACTTGAACTAGAAAAAGATCTAAATTGAATTATGGAATAGTTGAGAGGAACTGTGAATAAAGTATCAATAATCAAAAGGAAACTAGAGCGTCAAGGATCTACTTGTAGCTATCAGGATGTTACCTTACTTGATTCAACAAACACAACTGAAATCAGAGTCCTATCCTATCCAATTAGAAGATGAAGCAAATAAATCAAATCTTTGAACTTTTCATTGATCTAATCCTCAAAGAAGGAGTATTGTGATGATTGGAAGGGAATTCATGCATCCACCATGACCAGGAGATGATAGTGAATTACGAGTTTTACCAATCTTTACAATCTCAAAACAGGAAAAGAAGATATTCAAAGCTATCACATCATCTATTGTAATTTGAGTCACAATATGTCATAGAAAACTGAAAATGTTCCTTAAATTCAAATTAGAAATCAATGATGTTCAACATAAACAAGAATCAAAGCAAAGGAAACATCAAAATAAACTATAGCTTCACCTCTTAGCCTTAACTAAGAGATTAGCTAGTCATTGCTAACTCAAAAACAAAAGAAAAAGTAAAAGATATACTAGAATCCATGAATAAATCAAAGTGGAAGAACGTTGTTAGTGCTCCGTTTAGACCTTCTCTCTATTTTTAAACCCTAGAAGATGTTTTGGAGCATCCTAGGGAGTCTTATTTATAGTTGTGAAATACCAACTTTCTCACCGAGTTGAAAAAATTTAAAAATCGCCTAAAATTTATGCACTTTACGCAGTTCTCAAAATAGACTTTCAGAACTTTTATTTTTTAGACTCCGAGTTTCAGAATATATTTTTTCAGGACAATTTCAGGAATATATTCTTTTTTCACGACAATTTTAGGATTCCTTTTTTTCACTTCAACTCTTTGATTCTTTTCATTCCTCATAAGGTTTCCTTGGATCTTTGGCATGTGAATTCTTCATTAATGACTTCCAAATCTCCAAATCTTCATTTAGTATTCTTTTGAGCATAAATATTCATTTTGACATTAAGTTCACCTTAAGCTCTCGAAATCACCTCGCACATGAAAACATGCATAATTAGATCGATTAAGCACTATCATGTTTATAAAATCAAGGTATAAATAGGGAAAATATGCAATATTTCACATTCAACAGGGTCCATACAGGCCTCCGAGCATCTCACAAAGAAGGATCAGATGAGGCCCTTGTACACCAGGCCTCTAAACTCCAGAATGGGCTCCTAACCCACCTATATCAAAAGCTCGTGTATCGGGAACCCCCAGCAGTAGTTGACCAGTACTTGGTGCTCACACACCTCAGGATGGGCCACATACTTGTGACTGATGAAGATTTTTTGCTTCTTCATTGGACAAAGAATATGAGGAGGAATGCGAGGTGGACGACTCGTGATTTGGGGCCCGTCTATGTCTGTGTTGCGGAGGGGATTTGATGCGATTGGCTGATGATGGGCTGCGTCATGCTGAGCCTTGATGCTACACTCTCGTTGAGCCGAGGAGCGAGGGCGGGTCTTTTTGCAGGGTTTAGGTTAAGGGAAAGGTAGAAAAGAGGGGAAATGAGTAAATTACCATGAGATAAGAAAGGAATTTAGGTAGATTTTAGGAAGAAATCAAGTGATTTGGGAGTAATGGGTTGGAAGGAGGGGTGAAACCAAAGCTCAAGGAGAAGGAATGGAGGGAGGGAAATGAGAGAAATGAAATTCGGCTAGGGTTTTATGTTTGAAATTGCACCGTCGGTCAGACTGATGGGAACCGACCCAAACCGACGAACCCTAAAAGGCTATTCCTTTCTCTCGTTCATCATGCATGCCTGTGGCAAGTAACTAAGGTCTTTCCACCCTGGGGATGGTCTAAATCACCTAGTTACGGGTCACACAGGGTAATGAGGCTATGTCTTATGAATAACCAAATGGTGAGACAGTGTCTTCGATAAAAGACTAGGAGAACTTTTGATTTCTTATGATCCTAAGTACAACTTCTAATCTGGTTCATTGCCTTAGAAATTTCCCAAGGGTGGATGCACAAAATTTTCCATTTCTAGAGTATGAGCTAACACGAAAGGATGGGTGCAGTGGTTCTGAACCCAATACACTGGCTTCCTACCTGGCTGGACAGTTAGTCCATTAGCATCCGCTTTAAATCCTAGAAGATTCAGGTCTGTTGCTCGATCAGAGTAGTGAGTCCTTCGGCAAATGCTAGGATTTCGAGCTCAATTCAAACTATATACCTTTCACTTAAATATAGTTTCATATGTTCACCACCCCAGCTTTTTCAAACCCTTGAGAAATATCATATTGTTCCTACTTCCACGACATGAGCGCACCAGGCTTAGTACCTCAACCTAAAGGGCAACATCCCTTAAGGGCTTGACTATCCATTCTCTATCCTTTTCTTGCTCATAGGGTCCTTGAGAAGGTATTGATTCTAACCTCGGGAGAGCCCCTGAGTGGTTTTACAAAAGATCTCTCGTCTAGGAGGACGATGTGACACATCCACTAGCAAATTGATTAGGACAAGTTGTGTAGGTCTCATAGGTTTTGCAACGGATATATTCCTACCCTCAAGCGCAAGGATAACGTTCAAAGCCACTCACTGTTGTTGAGACTCAAATATTGTATATTTATCCTCTCATATGTATTGTTTTTTCTGTACATTCAAGTGTTAAAAGGATCTGATTATAAATGTTTTTTTTACATGTAGGACTATTTTGACTCCAAAGTTAAATCTATGCTTAAAAGTGATAATTTAAAGCCCAAAAGAAGTTAAGTTAAAGAATTGAAGAATTAGAGTTAAAAGATGAAGACTTGAAGACCTTAAGATCTAAGGAAATCAACTACCAGAGCAATGGAAGTGACTGAAAAATAATGTGCACTGAACTAAAGAGATCAACAGAGTTTCGATCAATCGAACTTAGGGCTCAATCGATCGACAATCTATTGAGCTATCTCGATTGATCGGAACAAGAGCTAAAAATCATTAATTTATTCAGAAAACTCAGATGACGTATTTTGCCATGTTCAATCGATCGAGACTCAGGGTTCGATCGAGAGACGGAAGTCCAAATTTGAAAGTTCATTTCTGGACTTTTTGATAATCTTGATCAATCGATTAATCGATCGACGGTTCGTGCAACTGCATAAATCTTAAGTCGATTTAGAAATTTCCTATTTAAAGAAGTGTTTTTAGGCTTTTAGAGATGAATTAGGTTAGAGGGGGAGTATATAAGAAGGCAAAGCTTGTCCGACACTGCTTTTCTTCTTCAATCCTTGCTTTTGAGTTTGTTTTTCTTTAATTTTTCTTTTAAGATGTTAGCTATGCTAGGTTAATATCTTAGTTACGACTAAGGGATGAACCTCTTGATGAATTTTATTATTTAATTCATTTTCAGTTCAAGTTTATGATTTTTGAATGTTGAATTGTGATTGTTTTGATTGAATTCCTATATTGGAGAAAGAATTGATATGTAAAATTGATCGATCTATTGTTAACTATAGGTGCAATAGATGTTTTTGATTCCCTGCGATCAATTGTTTAGATCTTCATGAGAGATTGATCTATCTCGATTCATATATCTTGCTGGATGCTTAGGATTGGATTTATAGCTTTATCTTTCAATTAGAATGGATTGGAATGGAATTCTAGTTGAGTAAACAACTTGAAAAAGCCAAATTAAGTTTTGAAATTTGTTGAGTGAGGATTCCTAGATCCTTAGTTGCTTTTAATTATTATTAATTAATCTAACCTAAGGGTTGACAGCCCCAAGTGCAAGGCTGCAATGCAATAATAACTCGGTGAGACCGAGGTAGATCCTCAGGGAATGGGGAACATGACTAGAACTAGTCTAAAGGTAAATGGTTTATCTGGGTTTTTAATCCAACGAAAGTAGAAAAGAGTTTTAAATGAAATAATAAAAGAGTAAGGATACATGATCCACTTATAGTAATCACAATATCTAATTCACTGATTCAATTCTTGTAACTCAATTGGAATCGAAATCCGTCCTACCTAATCGAAAAATAATTTTGTCATCATGAACACCAAATAAAATATGATTTCAATAGAACGATTCCCTCATAAAGCATTCAAATCTCAGTTGTAGGGAATCAAAAGCATCTTTGTAACATCCCAGATTTTTGCCAACCTAGAATTAGACGTCCTTAGGCAATGGGTCGATCTTAACACCTTATTAACTTGTCAGAACTCAATCCCAAAGTCTAAAACAGCTTTTGAACCCATTTCTTTCACAAATCCCACCCTTCACCACCTTGTTCTTTCAATTTTTCTAATTACTTTCACACTAGACACTATCTTAAACTAGTTAAGTATTATAACTTAGATCACTTTATATACAAACTACAAAGGCCTAGGTACCACCTAAGACAGAAATTACTCAGGACTAAATCCTTTAGAAATTAGGCGAGAATTAGCTAGTGTTAAACTAGAGTACCTGTGAAATTAACGCCAATCACTTTAAATACGATCTGCAAGACCCAAAACTTGTAGAATCATTGACGCTACGTTACCCTAAAATCTAGGATCAATCTCATTACCCGGCTGCTCTTGGGAGTATCTCGAAACTCCGTATCAGATCTGGACCGCACGTCAGAAGTCCGATTTACACGAGTTAAAGAATTAGACCGCCTTGCTGGGCTTGACAACCATCTCGGAAATCAAATCTAGATAATGTCTCAGCGCTATTCACTTGAGCTCGGAGCGGGGAGTGTGAGAAATGTGAAAATAATTCTAAATTAAATTCAAAATAACTAAATCTGGCATGTGACGCTTGCGGGTCAGTATTAAGCAACCTGACCGTCAGAATCAGGCCAAATTACACCCTCGGATCAGGGATATTTCCCCAAATATATGCATGTACTCGGAATCTCTGATCGAGATCCACTGACCGTTGAACTGAAACTGCTCTGCCACGCGTGATCTGAGAACTCCACTGGAACAAAAACTTAACTCCACCTAGATCCAGTGTTAGTGAGCTTAAGTCCGACCGCACACAGAAAAGGGGCCGCCAGAAGTCCTCCGTTGAGCTGAAACTGACTCACTTTGGTTATAACCTAAGTATACCTTGACCTTAAGTCCGTTTTAGTGACTTTTTAGGCTATATAAGGACCTTTAAACCCTCTCTCATTCAGCCATACGAATTTGAGATAAAACCCTAGAAAAGAGAGAGAAAGTGTGGGTGTTGTGGGAGAATCTCCCTGCCTTGATTCCCTGCTGATATACGTGCTTAACCACTTCCTTCTCATCGCTTTCCCGGCGATTCCGGCTCCATTTCTAGGTAAGAAACCCTAACCCTCAACTGATTTGGGGTTTTGATAGTTGTAGGTTATGAAATAGCTAACCTACTTCGTTCTATAGGTTGTCAAACTGCCGTATACGAAAGCTTAGTAAACCTATCGAATCCGTTATGATTCTACGACAAAAGGTGCGGACTTTAGGTGTATAGGTTATGGTTTTCAATGCTTTCAATGTCAGATAATGATAGATTCATGATCTACATGTAATTGCACATGTACAAAGTGCTGTCTATTTTCTGTTTCGTTTAAATACGAAGAATATGGAATTTTGTATATTCTAGGTATTTGTAGAAAGTACCGTATACGTATAAATTTTGGAAATGTGTTTGCCATGATTATTTGCTGTATGAACATATTATATATGTGTATAATACTTGGCGAAAGGGTTCGCCCTAATACATGTTTTTGCTAGTATACGCTATGTATGTTGAAATAGTGTATTCTAAGTGTTTGTGAAAATGCTTGTGAGAGTAAGTGCTTGGATGATGATGCTTCAGGTAGGTGTTGAGATGGGATTCTCAACTACCTTAGGAACGTATATGATTTCCTCTATGATTGGTTGTTTAATTTAATCGCTTATTATGAAATATATGTGTTTGTATTTCTTGTTTATATTGTGCTTTGTAACATGCTTTATGACATGTTTGTTAACATGCTTGAATTACTTTATTTATTATGCTTTACTCCACATGCTCTGAATAAGGATTGATTGCGATTGGGACTATGATTAAGTCCAGACAATCGGTATCAGACTTGAGATCGTGGTTGAGATTCATTTCGCCATGTGAGATGTGTTCGACGAACTCGAGTCGTACTTCGGTTGGCGATAGTGGTTGGCCACACGAAGTGCTTATGCGCTTCATATCATTCAATTTATTGTGCGCTCGAGCTAGCCGAACTCGTCAAGCAACCCGATCTGTCTAATGTATGTTCACCATGTTTGGACGCTACTGCTTGAACCTAGGGTACCAAACTTTCCAGTGAAATCCCTTTAACCATGGTACCTTGATTCGCTAAGACTCATGAGCCGGGCATGGTGGTATGGGACACCGTGGTCGAGCTGTCGGCCTATGCTGGGGCCACGTGCCTTCCCGTAGTGTCCATTGAGCAACCAGACTCTTGAGTCGATTATGGTGGTATGGGACACTATATTCGAGATGTCGGCCTACATTGATTGGTGTCGAGCCCTTTGTAGTGACCTCGAGCATACTCTGAATTTGCGGTGAGGCGACGAGTTTTGCCGCGGTGTATAGAGTATGAACTAGGCCTGTATCAATTTAGTGATGAACCGTTAAAAGGGTGATGGGGGAGTGGTGTAACGAATGCGTGTAACAGCCCTGACAGCCTTTGCAGCGACCTAGAAATACACCATTGTATGAGATTAACTAGGACTGACGACCCTAGAATGGATCATGTTTGGGAATGATACAAGGGAGGTACCTTAGTTTCCCAATCCTGCTGTTTGAAATGGACTAATAACAACTCGGTAATCATGCTCATCATCGCATTGCATGTGCCTGGAAGATGTGGTGCACTGAGGAATGCAAGCATGCCGCGAACGTAAGATGGTGTCACACGAGGGAGTATGTGGTGAGGGCATGCATCATGACTGCATTCATACTTGCATTAATAAGAGTAGTTAGGAGTGTTTGATTTTACTGATTTATCATTACTGCTTGACTGAATTGATAACATGTTAACGTATGCTTTATTGTTCCACTGAGTTGATCACTCACTCCCACGTTACGGGACGGTGTTGTACACACCAACCAGATTTGTTTGAGTTTCAGATGATGGCGATGCTGTGAAACGGAGCCGGACTTTTATTAAGATGAGGAGGATTCCTCCTTTATGCAGTTTCAGGCGGCTTCATGTGAGCCGTGTCTTAATCAACGGGGTATAGGGATGTTGTCTAGTTGACTTTACACTTTTCGTATAAATTGGACCTGTACTTGTAATTAATTAACCTGGTAACATTATCACACTCTGGAGACTCACCACAGTTTTTATATTTTATATATCTATCACAGTCTTCCACTTGCAATCTCACTTGTCTCTGGAGTATGATATGCGGTTTTGGCTTAATCTCACTCATGTTCAATGCACTAATACAGACAACATTCAATCATCGTTCATTTTGTTGCATAAGTGATGCGTCGGAACTTGGGAGTTGAGTTTATGCTCGACCCCCGATTTTCAGGGCGTTACAAGATGGTATCAGAGCATGATTTGGATTAAACCGGACCTGGGTTATGGTCACATGATGCACTCTGAATTAGGAGGGAGCGACGGAACGTAGAAACCAACGTAGTATTTTCCAATTTCACCGAACGGTGAAATCGACCGAAATCGACCGCTGAGATTGGGCCCGTACACACACATGATCACGCGAAACGATCCCGAATCACTTCTAGGCCATCAGTCGACGGGTTTGAGTCGTTCCTTAGAGACGAATGTCCTTAGGTTGTGGGTCAACCACAATACTTTACACTTAACCTCAAAGCCTAAAACCCCTTTTATCCAATTCCTTCAAATTCTCTCCGTTCACCACCTCATTCTTCAACTTTTTCTAAGTCCTTTCATATTAGATGTAAATCCTAACGTATAAATGATGAAGAATAATACTTAAACAAAAATTTATTATAAATAGTAAATATATGTAGAAATTGGACTTTTGACCATTTAAATTATGGAATCTCGTGAAATAAATGGGTTAGTTGGATAGATTAGTGCCTCCTACCCCAAAATCATATGCCACACGTCACATAAAATCATTTCGGTTTGCAATTTGGCCCCAATATGGCTCAAAACGGAGTCGGGGGCCAAACGGAGCACCTCCGGGGGGACCCATATGTTTTTGGGGCCTAGGGGTCACGAGGACCTCGCCCAAGTGGCGAGCCATCGCCACTTTGTCCAGTGGGTGACGAGGCCCTCGCCCGTTCGGTGAGGCCTCGCCGGTTTTCGCCCTCGGCCAGGCGGGCCGCTTGGGCCGATGGCCTTTGGGGTCTAGTGGGACCCCCTGGTATAGGGGTCGTGGCTTAAAACCTCCCCAAACTAGTAATTCCTTCACAAACCACCCTCCCAAGCTCTCCTTTCTCCACAAAACTTCTGATTTTTCGAAGAAATCGCCCCTCCAACCTCTTCTTCCTTCATTTTCGTGCACCACCTTCACCACACATTCGAACTCTCTTTACCTATCCTCCTATCCTCTTCATTTTCTCTCATTTGGTCTCTTACATGCCCCATTTGGAGCTCAAATCGTGTAAGCTCTCAATCCCTCCCATCTCTCATTTTCTTTCTTCGAACCCTGTCTCTTGGGCCTATACAACCTCTGTTGGGACCCAAGTCCGTGGAGAACCAAAACTCCAGCCCCTTTCTCCCTTTAGGGCCAGTTCGGCCAACTGCATTAGGTGAGTAAGGTGGATAGAATTGGAAAAGTAATAATAACTATATGTGTAAGGTATGGCCCCTAGATTTGGTGTATCCCATGTTTTCCAATGCCATGTTTGGAATGTATGCAATGAAAAGTATATCGCGAGTTTTCCTATTACATTTAGAAATTCATCATCATGGGATTTGGAAATCCCATCTCACACTTTCCAACATAAGGCCCATCTTCCAAGGCCTATAATTTTAATCCCCTCCCACCCTCCTACCAAACGTGCCACTCCCAAATCCCGAGGTGGGATTAGTAATGCAGTCCCATTTAGTACAACTTAAGATCACTGGCGAAATAGGCTCTTGGAGTTTTGGACCTAGAGTGGTGTTCCTAGATTCGAACGACCTAACAATATAGGAAATCTACCGATGTAGTAACGTGAACCCTAAGACCCTCTTAGTTGGTATGAGCATATGTGAGGTGCTCGAGCGTAGTCATATTCTAGTTCGGGCAACTCAATTCCTATCAAACAACTTTGACCCTAAGCGATAAAACAATTTCTTATATTAGAAAGGGTATAAAATCATCTAGTGTATAAGCATAGACTGTGGAGTACAACCAGTGGATTACCGCTACTCCTAAATTAAGTCTAGACTACTGGTTAGGCTAAGGAAAGTAAAAGACTAATTAATTATGCTAAGCCAATTGAATGATAGACTTAGTTAGGTCGGCTAATACACCTCTTTGATCTGGGTGGCGCAGCGGAAGCGTAGTGGACCCCTCTTCCACTGGCCCAGGATCGAATGAAAATTGATCCAGACTGTATGTAAAGATAGGTCACTAAATAGGATCTGAATCTTCCTTAGACCATAAAGCAATTAGGGTTCAAGTATTAAACAATTTCATATTACACAATAGGCCTAACAATGGGTACAAACTGAATTACAATAGCCAAGGTCAATGTATCTACAACTGTGCTCGTTGAATACGAACATAATAGAAGCCTGTTCTACTATGAGAAACCGTTTTAGGATGATCTAGTAAAATTTGATTCACCATTTCCTTGGACATAGATAATAACGAGGACTCTCTTAGACCAAGACCTAAAGGGCAACCTTAGACATAGACAATTTAAGCCTTTCACTGATGGACATTCCCTACGTTTCTAGAGTGATCGGACTACGGAGTTACTGAAATATACAACTGCGAAGCATTCGCGGCTTGACCCAATTCTCAATCCTGGGCGACTACCAACGGACTCACTGCTTGATCGAGCAGAAGACCAGGATCTACCAGGACTAAGAAGGGATACGATGAGCCTTCTACCCTGGTCAGGTAGATGATCGATGTATCGGGATCAAGCCCACTATAACCGTCTCACCATGCTAGTCAAACATTGAAAACAACTATCTTATTCTAAATTGTTGGGGATTGTCGTCAAGACTCCAAATAGGTAAAGAAATAAATTGTAGAAAACCATTAGGGAATGAGAAATGGATAAAGAAATAAGTTTTAAGGGGGTAGACTAAAATGAAGCAGGCTAGTATATACCCTACCATGCGTAGAAACTCGAAACCAATAAAACTTAGGCAAAAGAAATAATTAAATCTTTTCTTATTACCCTTAGGCAATTTCGGGGATGAAATTTTGTTTTAAGGGGGGTAGATTGTAACATCCCGGATTTTTGTCAACCTGGAATTAGACGTCCTTAGGCAATGGGTCGATCCTAACACCTTATTAACTTGTCAGAACTCAATCCCAAAGTCTAAAACCGCTTTTGAACCCATTTCCTTCACAAATCCCACCCTTCACCACCTTGTTCTTTCAATTTTTCTAAGTACTTTCACCCTAGACACTATCTTAAACTAGTTAAGTATTATAACTTGGATTGCTTTATATACAAACTACAAAGGCCCAGGTACCACCTCAGACAGAAATTACTCAGGACTAAATCCTTTAGAAATTAGGTGAGAATTAGATAGTGTTAAACTAGAGTACCTGTGAAATTAGCACCAATCACTTTAAATACGATCTGCAAGACCCAAAACTTGTAGAATCATTGACGCTAGGTTACCCTAAAATCTAGGATCAATCTCATTACCCGGCTGCTCTCGGGAGCATCTCGAAACTCCGTATCAGATCTGGACCACACGTCGGAAGTCCGATTTACACGAAGTTAAGGAATTAGGACCGCCTTGCTGGGCTTGACAACCATCTCGGAAATCAAATCCAGATAGTGTCCCAATGCTATTGGCTTGAGCTTGGAGCGGGGAGTGTGAGAAATGTAAAAATAATTCTAAATTAAATTCAAAATAACTAAATCTGGCATGTGACGCTTGCGGGTCAGTATTAAGCAACCTGACCGTCGGAATCAGGCCAAATTAAACCCTCGGATCAGGGATATTTTCCCAAACATATCCATGTACTCGGAATCTCTGATTGAGATCCACTGACCGTTGAACTGAAACTGGTCCGCCACGCGTGATCTGAGAACCCTACTAGAACAAAAACTTAACTCCACCTAGATCCAGTGTTAGTGAGCTTAAGTCCGACCGCACATAGAAAAGGGGCCGACGGAAGTCCTCTGTTGAGCTGAAACTGACTCACTTTGGTTATAACCTAAGTATACCTTGACCTTAAGTCCGTTTTAGTGACTTTTTAGGCTATATAAGGACCTTTAAACCTCTCTCATTCAGACATACGAATTTGAGATAAAACCCTAGAAAAGAAAGAGAAAGTGTGGGTGTTGTGGGAGAATCTCCCTGCCTTGCTTCTTTGCTGCTATACGTGCTTAACCACTTCATTCTCATCGCTTTCCTGGCGATTCCGGCTCCATTTCTAGGTAAGAAACCCTAACCCTCATCTGATTTGGGGTTTTGATAGTTGTAGGTTATGAAATAGCTAACCTATTTCGTTCTATAGGTTGTCAAACTGCCGTATACGAAAGCTTAGCAAACCTATTGAGTCCGTTACGATTCTACGACAAAAGGTGCAGACTTTAGGTGTATAGGTTATGGTTTTCAATGATTTCAATGTCAGATAATGATATGTTCATGATCTGCATGCAATTGCACATGTACAAAGTGCTGTATATTTTCCGTTTCGATTAAATACGAAGAATATAGAATTTTGTGTATTCTATGTATTTGTAGAAAGTACCGTATACATATAAATTTTGAAAATGTGTTTGCCATGATTATTTGTTGTATGAACATATTATATATGTGTATAATACTTACTTGGCGAAAGGGTTCGCCCTAATACATGTTTATGCTAGTATACGCTATGTATGTTGAAATAGTGTATTCTAAGTGTTTGTGAAAATGCTTGTGAGAGTAAGTGCTTGGATGATGGTGCTTCAGGTAGGTGTTGAGATGGGATTCTCAACTACCTTAGGAACGTATATGATTTCCTCTATGATTGGTTGCTTAATTTAATCGCTTATTATGAAATATATGTGTTTGTATTTCTTGTTTACATTGTGCTTTGTAACATGCTTTATGACATGTTTGTTAACATGCTTGAATTACTTTGTTTATTATGCTTTACTTCACATGCTTTGAATAAGGATTGATTGCGATTGGGACTATGATTATAGTCCAGACAATCAGTACCAGACTTGAGATCGTGGTTGAGATTCTTTTCGCCACGTGAGATGTGTTCGACGAACCCGAGTCGTACTTTGGTTGGCGATAGTGGTTAGCCACACGAAGTGCTTATGCGCTTCATATCGTTCAACTTGTTGTCCGCTCGAGCTAGCCGAGCTCGTCAAGCAACCCGATCTGTCTTATGTATGTTCACCATGTTTGGACGTTACTACTTGAACTTAGGGTACCAAACTTTCCAGTGAAATCCCTTTAACCATGGTACCTCGATTCGCTAAGACTCATGAGCCGGGCATGGTGGTATGGGACACCGTGGTCGAGCTGTCGGCCTACGCTGGGGCCACGTGCCTCCCCGTAGTGTCCATTGAGTAACCAGACTCGTGAGTCGATTATGGTGGTATGGGACACTATATTCGAGCTGTTGGCCTACACTGATTGGTGACGAGCCCTTTGTAGTAACCTCGAGCATACTCTGAATTTGCGGTGAGGCGATGAGTTTTACCGCGGTATATAGAGTATGAACTAGGCCTGTATCAATTTAGTGATGAACCGTTAAAAGGGTGATGGGGGAGTGGTGTAACGAATACGTGTAACGGCCCTGATAGCCTTTGCAGCGACCTAGAAACACACTATCGTATGAGATTAACTAGGACTGACGACCCTAGAATGGATCATGTTTGGGATGATACAAGGGAGGTACCTTAATTTGCCAATCCTGCT
Organism: Magnolia officinalis; assembly: GCA_021015155.1. Lineage (NCBI taxonomy): Eukaryota > Viridiplantae > Streptophyta > Magnoliopsida > Magnoliales > Magnoliaceae > Magnolia > Magnolia officinalis. Next base: position 24,304,431 of record JAJHSJ010000017.1, read on the forward strand.
ATTTGAAATGGACTAATAACAACTCGGTAATCATGCTCATCATCGCATTGCATGTGCCTGGAAGATGTGGAGCACTGAGGAATACAAGCATGCCGCGAACGTAAGATGGTGTCGCACGAGGGAGTATGTGGTGAGGGCATGCATCATGACTGCATTCATACTTGCATTAATAAGAGTAGTTAGGAGTGTTTGATTTTACTGCTTTATCATTACTGCTTGACTGAATTGATAACATGTTAACCTATGCTTTATTGTTCCACTGAGTTGATCACTCACTCCCACATTACGGGACGGTATTGTACACACCAACCAGATTTGTTTGAGTTTTAGATGATGGCGATGCTGTGAAGCGGAGCCAGACTTTTATGAAGATGAGGAGGATTCCTCCTTTATGCAGTTTCAGGCGGCTTCATGTGAGCCGTGTCTTGATCAACGGGGTACAGGGATTTTGTCTAGATGACTTCACACTTTTCGTATAAATTGGACCTGTACTTGTAATTAATTAACCTGGTAACATTATCACACTCTGGAGACTCACCACAGTTTTTATATTTTATATATCTATGACAGTCTTCCGCTTGCAATCTCACTTGTCTCTGGAGTATGATATGCTGTTTTGGCTTAATCTCACTCATGTTCAATGCACTAATACAGACAATATTCAATCATCATTCATTTTGTTGCATAAGTGATGCGTTGGAACTCGGGAGTTGAGTTTATGCTCGACCCCCGATTTTCAGGGCGTTACAATCTTAATCCAAAAATAAATAACTCAAAGGCTTTAAAGTAAAATCCAAACTAACTTAATATAATATTATCATTTAAACAATTTTTATTGAATCGATTAAGCTAAATACTGTAATTAACTATAAGCTTCATCCCTTAGCCTTAACTAAGAGATTAGCCTAACATGGCTAACATCTTAGAATAAAAACAAAAGAAAAATGAGAAAAACAAACTAGAATAGAAGGATGGAGGATCAAGAACGATTCCATAGAATCTCCGCCACTCCTTAGTCTCTCTCCCAAGCCCTAATTCGTATTAAAATAGCTTAAAACATCCCCTTAAATAGGAAAAATTCACATCAAATTGTACTGTCTTGAATTTTCATTCTTTTGTTACGCTTCGGTCACACCAAACATCACTTCAGTCACACTGACTAGATCTTTTGAATGCAACCGAATTTTCTGAAAATATATCTAAAGTCTTTGTCTCCCTTAGGTTGGACCGAACTCTCCTTTAGTGGTATCGAACCTTATAGTCACACCTAAGTGTCGAGTTGAATTAAGTCTGAAAATGACTTTTTCTTCCAGAACTGTTTTGGGCATCTTCAATCAGACTGAACCAACCTTAGATGGGACCGAATAGTATATTATTTATGTTGTTGAACTGTATGGTTTTCCAGACTTTTCCTCATCTTCAGTACTTGGTTTTCTTGGATCTTTTGCACTTGAATTCTTTAACACTACCCTCCAAATTTCCAATTCTTCATTGCCTTTGAGCTTAATCTCTTTTTGAGCTTTAAATAATCCTTTTAAGCACGTATTCCATTTTAGATCCAAAATCACCTCGCATGTAGAAAGCATATCTAATTAGATCAATTAATTACTTAAATGCAAGAAAATCTAATGAAATTGAGATGATAAATATGTAATATTTAAGCATGATCATCAATCCTCTTTTTTCTTCGTTGGATTAAAAACCCAGACCACTTGATTAGTTTTTCTTATAGTGTTCTCAACCCAATTTCCTGTGGAACGATCTCAGTCTCACCGAATTAAGACTACAATGTAGTCCTGCATTTAAGATTGTTCAACAAGTTTTTGACGTCGTTGCCAAGGAATTTACACTGAGAATACATTAAGTTTAGATTAGGGTTTTTCTTCCTTTTAAAAAAAAATAAAAATAAAATTTTTTGTCATCTAACCTAGGGTTTTGTTTTTTTAAGGATTTTTAATTCTAAAAGTTCAGTTCTAGGGTTTTCAGATTTTTTCCAGATCACTAACATTGTGAATTTCAGACTTCATTCAATTTGACACTTAGGCCCGACTAAAGTTAGCTTCGGTCCCTTCTAAGGAGAGTTCAGTTCAATTTGAGAGAGACAGAGACTTCATAAATATTTTGTAGAAATTCGGTTACAATCGAGAGACAAATTTGGTGCAAGCAAAGTGATATTTGGTGCAACCGAAGGTGATAGTCGATGTGACCGAAGTGTGGAATTTTGAAGTTGGTCCAAAGTCGATGTGGATTTGCTCTATTTAAAAGTTCATCTATGGACGAATTAAGGCTTGAGAGAGAGAGAGGAGAGAGAGAGAGAGAGGAGAGAGAGAGAGAGAGAGGAGAGAGAGAGAGAGAGACTAAGGGATGGTGGAGCTTTTATGGAATCATCATTCCTCCTCAATCCTCCAGTTCTAGTTTTTCTTTTATTTTTGTTTAAATGTTAATCATGTTTGACTAATCTCTTAGCTAAGGCTAAGGGATGAACCAATTGATAGATATTTAATATTTAATTCATTTTCAATGAAAGTTTAGTTATTTATATGAATTGTGATTGGATGTAATTGAATTCTTAGATTGGAGAAGGAATCAATTTGTAAAATTATTGATCTATTGTTACCTCTGGGTACATTGGATGCTTTTAATTTCTTGCGATGTGATTACTTAGATCTTCATGAGAGATCAAGCCTATTGTGATTCTAATCTATGTTGGATGTTTATGATTGATACTATAACGTTATCTTTCGATTAGAATGGATTAGAATCCAGTTCTAGTTGAGTTATTAACTCAAGAAGACAAATTAAGTTCAAAGTCCATTGATTGGGGATTCCTGGATCCTTAATCACTTTTATTAATTGTTTTAAAAATCTTCTACTTTGCTAGATTAAAAACCTAGATAATCCGATTAGTTCCAAGTGTGTTCTCACCAAAAATCCTTGTGGATCGACCTTGGTCTCACCGAGTTATTACTGCATCACAACCCTGCACTTGGGATTGTCAACTCTTGGGTTCGATCAAGTTTTTTGGCGCCGTTGCTGGGGACAATTGTGCTGAGAATATTTAGGTTTAAATTAAGATTTGTTTTTAGTTTTAACCTAGGGCTTTATTTTTCAGGGTTTTGATTTTAGAATTACTAGTTAGGTTTTTGCAGAAATTTAAGAACACTAATAAATTTTCTTGTTTTAGTTTTATAGAATTCTTTAGCCCTAGTTCTTTTAAATTGGTAACCTCGTTCCCCACTCATTCTAATTATTTTCTACATCTCTTAGTTGATTTATACTTAATTTAAATATCTTATCATAATTTTTATTTTTTATTTTTTATTTTTTATCGTAGGATTTAATTTTAGGTTTAGAATTTAGTTTTCTATGTGTGGTTCATGCCTAAGTGGGTAAGGGACCATACACAACGACTTCTAAGCGAATGAGGTTTAGTTGATGGGCTTTTCATCAACTGTCGAGTTAGAAAATATATGAGTATGCTTGAATCATCTCAAACCATGGCTGTGAATGCTCCAAACATGCCTGAGCATGAGCCACACTTTGATGAGAATGTTGATATTAAACCTGAAACATCACCTACTAGGATAGTGTGATTGAACCCAGGGGTTGATAACCCCAAGTGCAGGGTTGTGATGTAGTAATAACCCGGTGAGACCGAAGTCAATTCCTCAGGGAATGGGGGACAGAAATTAGAACTAATTTAATAGTAAATGTTTGTTTGGGTTTTTAATACAACGATTAGGTAAAAGGGTTTTAAAACAATAAAATAAAAGACTAAGGATCCCAAAATCCACTTATAGCAATCACAGTATCTCATTCATTGATTTAATGTATATAACTCAATTGGAATCAAAGTCCCATCCAATCCAATCGGAAGATGATTCTGTTAAATCGATCATGAATACCAATAAGAATATGAATTCAATTAAACAATTCTTCAATGAAGCACTCGAATTTCAATTGCAAGAAATTCAAAGTATCTATTGTGCCCGGAGTCTACAATATATTAAGGAATTTTACAGATTGATTCCTTCTTTAAACAAGTATTGTAATTGCACTTCCAAGCATCTAATGTGCTCGGAGTCGACAATGGATCAAAGATGAAATAACATAAAAGCTTTAAAGTAAAATCCAAATGTATTTCAATCTGCTATCATCATTTCCATTTTTAATAGCCCTATATTGACCTCTTAAAAATGAGCTAAAGCCACCCAATCATAATTGCGATCCTTACACGTCCTTAGGTTTAAAGATTTATTATCCTTCATGCAATATCAAGTCATTGATTACATAGACCATAATTCTGGCCAATGGGCACCTATATCAATGTAACACCTTGGATTTCGTAACTCAAGTATAGTACCCTTACTCTGAAATCTTGAGTGTTAAATTAGAAAAAAAAAAAACACATGTAGGTGCGCTTTCTTATATTCCAAGTCATTCATATTAACATTCATATGATAGCATCAAATAGGATCAAGATAACTCACAAATTGAGGTAAAGTCCCAAATCAACACAAACAACTAATCCAAAGTGTCCACCTGGATGGGGATTTATTACAAATCATAAAGTTATGAAAGTTTCAATATTATACTTACAAGAAAAACCACTATTTACCGATTAAGCTCAAACAACTTAGCTGCACTCATATATGGCTCCTCGGACTCAGGATCCTCCTTATCCTCCATATGGGCATTCTCAGGTACAACATCGTATTACTCTACTCTTGTAACATCTAGTTCGTGCATATGCACATACAAAATCATGAGTGATCATCTCAACGAGAAATTCCCCCTAAGAAACACATCTATCATCATAGTGTAGTTTACAGATAGGAAACAAATTAGCACAATCATTTATCTTAAAATATAATCTTATTTAACATATAGATGCATAAGTGCTTCAGTCTAGAGATGCACTTCCAACTGAAAAATGTGGGTAGAACCTACAATGTGAGTGTACTATCATAATGACCTATAAATCACTTGGGACACAATGACATCATGACTCGAAAATCACAAAGGACATGATGACATCATGACCCGAAAATCATTGGTGATATACATCGGCCTCATTTCAAAAAACACAATGCAAGTGAATGGTGACGTACATTGGCGTCATCTAGTAAATTTTATGTAATGACTTGAAAATCACAAGGGACACACAACAACATCATGACTCAGAAATCACAAAGGATGCGCAACTGCATCATGACCCGAAAATCCCAGGGATGTTACAAGAACCTGGAATCATAAGAACGACATCAACATTACCCAGAATCTCAAGTGACCTGGAACTAAAAGTGAATGGACGCATAATGACTAGTATTCTGGTAAAATACAAAAGGTACAACCACACAATAACTAGCCATTCGGTAAAAATCCAAATTCCATGTATGCATGATTACCCAATCCTTTATTAGTTTAATTTGCAATCAACCAATTATGGACAACCCTTACAACTAGTGGCCTTCCAATCAACATTCATGATCCATTTAGCAATCCTTTCCATCACAAGTCCATCCATGGACACAATAAAGGGTTCAACCCATAATCCACCTTGGGCACCAAGTATCTTACAAAGATGACAAAGCATCAAGAAACTTGAAATAGTTTTCACACAACACAAGGCCACTAGTTTAAGGTATAGTCCCAAAATATGTGTCCACCCCCATTCGACACTCACATTTCCAACAATAGTTCTTATATAAGGGTTGTATGTCCCATCAAGTCTTCAATGTGGCAATCCAAGCCACACCAAAACTATATTATTTAACAAACATACAACACATCAACTCCCTTCCACATGAATCATATTCTTCTCCCATTACCAACACATAATCCACATAAAAGTTCAATAATACAGTTTTCTTGAATTCAAAGCAAACATCAATTTCACACTTATTGTGACTCAACATGCTAGATTTTGTACCCATGTGTATCATATGATTCAAGTGTCCAAGCTTATGCTATTAAGCATGCTAAAGTTCAACAACAAGTGCATGATTCAAGGCAAGAACTTAATCATGAGACCTCAAAGACTAAAGTGTGTATATACGAATTCATTAAATCAAGAGATCTAAACATGTTAATTAAAGATACCAGGGTGTGTATATGTGGAGATTATTCAAATCAAAATATCAACACTTGTAATCTAGGATATACTAAATAGTTCATACATGTCATTTATAAGCATTAAGGGATCTCATCATATGATTTAACTAAGTGACAATTCAAAAGAAAAACTAGTACTAAACTGAGATTTCAGTAGAAAGTTTGAAGGGTAAATCTTCACCTTCAAGTTGGATTGCTTTGATTTTGTGTACATATGATCCGGATTTAATTTAAATGAGATGGATCTTAAAGATGAAAAAGGGAGAAACCAATTATAACTCAAATTCAAATCAATTACTTTAATTCCACTCAAAATAAAGTTCTAAAAGAGGCTTAGAGGTTGATTTACCTCAACTCACTTGTATTGACTCAACGTGTTTCCAAGTTCTGTCCAAATTGGACCCAACAAGTGGATTTTGAATGTATTGTTTGGGAAAAACCTACATTCAAATAAATAAAGAATTAAACCTAGTTTAAGCTCTAATTAGTACTTTAAATAGAAGCTTGAGACAAACTCACCTTAAATTGCCTGAATTTCAATCTCAGAATCAACATGAACGTGATCAAATGAGGTGAAGCCCAACGTAGTATTTGGAGAAATTGGATTTCCTAAATTCAATCAAAACTTAAATTAACCACTAATTAAGATCCTATGAAGGTTTGAGAGGTTACATGTGAGACCCGTATCGTAGCTCGTACCGTTCCGTAGGCTTTCGCGGTCCTCCTGGTCAAATTTCGATGACCCGCGATGCCTAGATAGCAGTTGCGCGTGACCCCGATTCATATCCCGTATTCCAGAATCGGCTCGACCCGAGACTTGTACCCTTGCGACTGCACCGTCGCCGCGGTTCCGACCCCGCATCTCAAGCGTTGAGGCAATACCTAGGCCAGGAGATGTGGGTTCGCATTTAGTTTGAGGAAAACGTTGCGCGTTGCGAATTCCAAGAGAATCTCTTCAACCTATCCGATCAATCAATCAATCAAGTACACACCCTATCTCAAGTACAAACACCGATCTCTTCTTTCCCTAAGTCAACTCTCTCTCTCTCCACCCATCCCTCTTTTACCCAAAATTCAAACAAACCCATACCTCTCCATCCCTTCCTTAAAACACCCTTTCCACCCATCCCTATCATTCCATCACTCCTCTCTCTCTCTCTCTCTCTCTCTCTCTCTCTCTCATTCTCTAACAATCTCCTAAGCTCCCAAGAGAGAACCCAAAGTCCAAGCTCCCCAAGTCTCCCAAGCCAAGTGTGGCCCACTTTCTTACCCTCTCATCTCCTATCTTAACCCTCCAATCTTCATCAACCCCCATCAAGATCGAAACCAAGGAGCCTAGGAGTCCAAGGAGCTAAAGAAGGAGGCCAAACGTGGGTGATCCACCTTTAGTTTTGATTTTTAAGAGCCCACTTGTTATGGGATCCACTTGATGTATGCATTGTATAAGAGAGGAGCCCATAGTGGTGGGGTCCCTCCATCTCATCGTGTCTCTCTCTCTCTCTCTCTCTCTCTCTCTCTCTCTCTCTCTCTCTCTCTCCCTCTCTCTCTCTTCCCCATATCTTGTGGATCCCACTGTGATGTATGATCCACGCCGACTCATCCGTGGGGCCCACCTCGCTAGTGTCCGATGAACAGGCCCCGGACAAATCTGGATGAAGGAAATACAAATATCGGCTTGAGGTGGAATGTGGGCTCACCTTGATGGCACGTGTGGCCCACACATATGTGGGACCCACCTTATTTTGTATCCACCGTTAGTCCAGTGTCCAAAAGATCTGGACACTGGGCTCTGGACGTTGGATGAGTTATATATATTAAAAAAAATAATAATAATATAAAAATATATAAGATAACATATATATATATATAAATATATAATATATTATGGTGGGCCCCACTTGGGACCCACCAGATGTGTATATATATATATATATATATATATATATATATATATGTATATGTATATTGTGGTGGGGCCACACCCACGTGGGAGCCCACCTTGTTACATTTATTCCTAACCGTCCATCTAGACGAGATGGGGACCCTGATGTATCTATCCCACATCTAAACCATCCATCCATCTGACGTGCTCGTGGGCCCCACTCTGATGTATGTGTTACATCTGAACCATCCATCCATCTAACGTGCTCGTGGGCCCCACTCTGATGTATGTGTTACATCTGAACTGTCCATCCATTTAGCAACTCGTCTAAGGCTTGAAACTAAATATAAGACGGATCTAGTATCATGAGGACCACATTGCAGAAACAGTGGGATTGAACATCTACCATTGTAACCCCCTTTGGGTTATAGAAGTTTTGGACTAATATGATATTTGTTTTTCCTCTCAGTTCAGGTCTTTGTGAACTTATGAACTGATTGGATGGAAAATAAACGCTATGGTGGGACCTCTAAAATTTTAACAGTGGGAATTATTATTACCACTGTTATGTGTGGTATGGTCCAGATGATCTTGATATGATTCATTTTTTAATAATACTCTAAAATGATCTCTAACAATAGATGAATGGTGTAGTGGTATGCCCATTTGATTCAGCCCATTTGATGTACTTGGGGCTCATTTGATAAGGCCTAATGTGATATATGAGGCTCTTGTAAAAGGCCTAACTTGTTGTATTTGCAGAGGTGCAATATGATGTATTTGTGGCCCATTCATTAAGGCCCAATATGATGTATTCGGAGCCCATGGGTTGAGGCCCATTGTGATATAATTGGGCTTCATGGGTTAAGGCCCATTGTGATGTATTTGGAGCCCATGGGTAAAGGCCCATTGTGATATATTTAAGGCCCATGGGATGTGGCCCTTTGTGATATATATTAGGCCCGTGTCAGAGGCCCATTGTGATGTATATGTGATCCATATGATGTGACCCACTTGATGTATATGAGGCAATGTGACGTATTTATAACCATCCATTGAGGCCCACCTTGATATGATGCATAATGGACCTATATGAGAGGCCCATTGCAATGTGTTTGGGGCCCATGGGTTGTGGCCCATTGTGATGTATTTGGGACCCATGGGACGTGACCCATCTGATGTATATAGGCCCATGTGATGTGGCCCATTATGATGTATGAGATCCTTGTGTAAGTCCCATTATGATTGTATGAGGCCCATTGAGATAGTATGCAGCCCATTGTATTGTGTATGAGGCCTTTGTGTGAGGCCATGGGCCCACTATATGTTCGGCCCTATGTGGACCACTTTTGGGAGCATATTGGTTAAATGTCTACATTGATCGGCAATGATGGTTAAATGTCCACATTGTGACCTTCCCTTAGGCCTGGTTAGGCCTATTCTTATCATTCTCTAATGGTTTAACCCAAATTATTGGGCCCCATTGAAATTGCTTGATCCATCATTGGCCGCCCATCTATGGACCCTGCCTTGTGACGAGGCCAATTCTGATTATCGAGCCCAATTTCGATTGTTGAGGCCGATCATCGAGGTTGATTATGATTATCGAGGACGATTCCAATTGTCGAGTCCGATTCCGATTGTTGAGGCGGATTCTGATTAACGAGGCAGATTCTGATTAACGAGGCCGATTATTAAGACCGATTCTCATTATCGAGGCCAATTTCGATTATCGAGGCTGATTCTGATTATCGAGGCTGATTCCAATTATCAAGGCGATTCTGATTATCGAGGCCGATTCCAATTATCGAGGCCGATTCTAATTGTTGAGGCCGATTCCGATTATTAAGGCTGATTCCGATTGTCGAGGCTGATTCCAATTGTTGAGGCTGATTCCGATTATCGAGGTCGATTCTGATTATCGAGGCCGATTCTGATTGTCGAGGCTGATTCTGATTGTTGAGGCCGATCATCGAGGCTGATTCTGATTATCGAGGCCGATTTCAATTGTCGAGGTCGATTCCGATTGTTGAGGCTGATCATCGAGGCCGATTTTGATTATCGAGCCAATTCTGATTATCGAGGCCGATTCCAATTGTTGAGGCCGATTGTAATTGTTGAGGCCGATCATCGAGTCTGATTCTAATTATCGAGGTCGATTCTGATTATCAAGTCCGATTCCGATTATCGAGGCCAATTTTGATTATTGAGGTTGATTTCGTTTATCGAGGCTGATTCCGATTATTGAGGTCGATTCCGATTGTTGAGGCCGATTTTGATTATTAAGGCCGATTTTGATTGTCGAGGCCGATTTCGATTGTTAAGGTCGATCATCGAGGTTGATTCTGATTATCGAGGCCGATTCTGATTGTAAAGGCCGATTGTCGAGGCTGATTATCAAGGCCTAATGTAATGTATATGAGGCCCGTATTTGAGGCCCATTGTGATGTGTATTCAGCCCGTATTTATGACCCAATGTGATGTATATGAGGCCTATGTGATGAGGCCCACTGTGGTGCATTTGAGGGCCAGGCGATGGAGCCCATTGTGATATATATTAGGCCCATGTGAGAGGCCCATCGTGATGTGTATTAAGCTCTTGAGTGAGGCCCATAGTGTTGTATATTTGGCCCTTGTGTGAGGCCATGGGTCCACTATATGTCAGGCTTTATGTGGGCCATTCTTTGGGGTCAATGTTGGTTAAATGTCCACATTATCATGGGCGATTGTTGATGCCGCTTATTGATACTGATTATGAGTATGTGACAACATAGCATTATGCCCATACGCATCATCTTCATGTTTATTATAAGATGTGATTGACCATTGTATATGCCATAGTACAGATGGTTATGAGACTCCCTGATAGGTGGAGTTATCCCACATGAGCGTGCAGTATGCCTAGGATTGATGTATGATTAGACTACATGACTCATGCATCTTGCATTGTGTGATTATAATTACTGTAAGCCTTAGCGACATTAGGGCTGTGACCTCCTCAGGCATGTCGTGGATGACCAGATGGGACACTAGAAATGTTTGGGTTCGAGCATCTGGGCACTTTGGATGTCCGTGGGTGAAAGTCCCTAAACCTCCGAGGCTAGGAGATGCCCCAACGTCTAGACTGAGTGGATATATGAGCGCCTGAGTGCTGAATCCAAGAGTTCGCATCTCCCACTGTGTCGTGGTCGGTTGGGAAGGGGTGTGGCGTTATCTGCCCCAGGGTAGTGGGCATAGTTAGCTGAGTTTGACCAGCTCATGAATGGGTCCGCTATCGACGTGCCGGGTAGATATTGGCTAACTACTACCTGCCAGGCGGATAGCGAGGTCTCTCCACTTGCATGGTTGCGAGTCCACGGGGCAGCGATTATATGTAGAGTGTACTAGACCTCGGTGATGATCCTAGAGATGTACAATATAGTATTGATATATGGACTTATTGAGCAGGAGTTGCATACTCAGCATTATACTTATTCATTCATTTACTATCCACTCAGGTTGTGTAAGACCTGTACCCTAGATCGTACCGTTCTGTAGGCTTTCATGATCCTACCGGTTGAATTCCGGCAACCATCGACTTGTTCCGACGTTTGCGCACGATCCTAAGCCGAGTCCTGCCTACCGGAGGTGGCTCGATCCGAAACTCGTATGTTGGCGACCGCGCCGTCACCACGGTTCCAACGCCGCGACTCGCGCACCGAACTGATACCTAGGTGGGAAGATGTCAGTCTGCGTTCATTCCGAAAAAATACCGCACATTGTGAATTACGAGGGAATCTCTACGATGTCCCATCAATCAAGTTAGTACACCACCATGTCTCCATGCCCACCTCAGCCAACAACAAGTACAAGTGGCCTCTCTCCCTTTTCCACAAGTCAAACCTCTCCCTCCCCTCACCATACCACCTTTTACAATTTTCAAACTAAACCATACCACTTCTTACAACAACATTTCAAACTCTCCCATGCCACCCCATCTTCCTTACATCATCATCCCATCCATATCTCATTCTCTCCCTCCCTCATTTTTCTCAAACCTCTCCAAGCAACAAAAAAATTTCATACGTTCTAAGCTCTCTCCCTCTCCAAGTGTGGCCCACTTTCCCCTACTTTCACATCTCCCATCTCAACCGTTGGATCATCATCAACCACCATTGAAAGAGGAGGCTAGGAGCTAAGGAGCCTAAGGGAGCAAGGAGGAGGCCAACAAGGTGGGTGATTCACCATTAATCTCAATTTGTAGGGCCACTTGTGTGGGACCCACTTGATGAATGCATTGTATTTGGGAGGGCCCAATAGTGGCGGGGTCCCTCCCCTCTATCACCGTCTCTCTCTCTCTCTCTCTCTCTCTCTCTCTCTCTATGAATGATGATGATGATGAAGGATGATGAGGCCCACCATGAATCATATAGTTCATGTGGGACCCATTGGATGAATGGGTTGAATCTACACCATCCAACCCATTGGTGGGCCCAGATGGAAGGAAAAACACAAGTATCAGGTGGTCCAAATGGGTGGGCCACGTGAATAAGGGACCCACCATGATGCAGCGTTTATCCACGCCGTCCAGCGTCCCTGGACGCTGGACTAGGGCTGGCTAACATGGAGTTGTGTACTGACATGGGTGTGTACTTCCAAGCTTTAAAAAAAAAGAGAAAATTTACTTTTTGGGTGGGCTGCTCATGCAGGCCCCACCTTGATGTATGTATGTGATCCACGCTGTCCAATCTATTCTCCAGCCCATTTTAGGTGTTGAGCCGAAAAATGAGGCTGATCTAATTTTTTGGCGGGCCGTGGGATCGAGAATACTAGTGTTTCTGTCAAAACTCGGGAAAAAGGATTGCTGGGGTCCACCAGAAGCTTGGACCCACCTGAAACTTGGTGTGGACCGCTAATTTTGTGGGACTTAGTTAATGGACGGGTTGGATCTTACTGATGCGGGCCCCACGAAACAAAAGAAAGAAAGAAAAAAAAAAAAGGTGGCAGCGCTGCTGCTGCATGGGTGGCGGGCGGACGGGCTGAGCCCTCATGGCCCAGCTGTGGACCCCACTGTGATGCGTTTTGAACATCGGTACCGTCCATCATGGGGCCCTCCTTCTAACAAGCGTCTGCCCCAAAAATCACCTGTATAGGGAACTCAAGTGGGCCATACCATCTAAAGTCATGTGAAGACATGCCTAAACATATAAAACCACTTGGTGGGGCCTACCTGAGATTTGGACACGGCTGAAACTTGGTCTGAACCCTCAGCCAGGTGGGACACACACATTGAGTGGACTGGATTTGTGAACCACATTTCGGTGGGCCCCACCCACCCAGGTCCACGTGACCACGTGATCAGGTTAGACGGCAAATAAACATTACAGTGGGCCCTGCCCACGTGACCTCGTGAATAGGCTGGATTTCAAATAAACATTACGGTGGGTCCCCCTCCCTGGTCTGCATGACCTTATGAATAGGATGGGTGGCAAATGAACATTCCAGTGGGCCCCCCCTTAGTCCGAATGACCTCATAAACAGGTTGGGTAGCAAGTAAACATTACAGTGGGTCCTAGGCCATGTGACCCTATGAACAGCTTGTGTGGAAATTAAATATTATGGTGGGCCCTATGACCTTGTCAACGGACTGGATGGAAAATAAATATTATTGGTATGCCTCACATGGGACCCACAATGATGTGTGCATTATTCACACTGTTCACTTGTTTTGTGGGCCCATCCTATTTATGTGCCCCAAACATGGGCCACCTTAGGCAAGCCCACCGTGATGAATGTGTTGGACCCACTGTCCTTCTAATTTTTGCCAATCATGGGCTGCCACATGAGGCCCATGTGATTAGGCCCATTTTGATGTATTTGTAGCCCGATGTTGAGGCCTACTTTGATATATATGAGGCCCATGTAACTAGGCCTATCCTGATGTACTTATGGCCCATTGTTGAGGCCCACTTTATCATACATAAGCCCCATGATTATGTGGCCCATTTGATGTAATGAAGGCCCATGGGTTGAGGCCCAATAGGATGTACCTAAGGCCCATTGTAGTGTGATTTCACCATGGTATATGTGTTGACCTTTATAGTGGGCTATGCCTTGGGAGCAATGATGGTTTAACGTCCACATTGAAGGATGATGTTGGTTAGATGTTCGCATTATCACTCCTCCCTAGGTCCACTGATAGGCCCATACTTGTAGTGGGTAAGCCGTCTAGGCCATCTTCACTTTGCTCAGAGCTCATCATTATACAACATGTTTAGTATAGATATATGATTCATGATCATACGCATCATATGCATGCTTGTTATGAGGAGTGACTGATCATAGCATATGCCTTCAGGTAGACTGGTTACGGGCTCCCTAATAGGCGAAGTTGTCTACATGAGCGCGTGCCTCACGCAGGATGGTTGCATGACTGATAGTGTGATACATGCACTTGCATTGGTGTGATTGTGATATGCCCTAGCGACACCAGGGCCATAGCCTCCACAGACACATCGTGGGCGGCTGGTTGGATACCGAAAACTATGTTCTAAGCAATTGGGGCACCATAGATATCCCTGGGTGAAAGTCCCTGAACCCGATGGTACCAGAGGATGACTCCAATGTCGAGACTGAGTAGATATATGAGCGCACGAGGGCCGAATACCATGAGGCCGCGTCTCCCCCACTGTGTCATGGTCGGTTGGAAAGGAGTGGTGGCCTTACTCACCCGAGAGCAAGGGGCATTACTAGGCTCAGTTTGACCAGCTCGGAAATGGGTTCGCTATCGACGTGCCGGATAGGTATTGGCTGACTATTGGCCAGGCGGATAGTGAGGTTTCTTACGCTCACTTGGACTGTGCTACTTAGAGAGAGACAGTGCCATTTGGAGTGTACTGAACCCCGATGATTATCTAGACTGAGAACCATACTGATTTGATGCTCTAGTGAGAAGTTGCATTGGTATGAGGATTGGCATGCTTGACTTACATATTGTATCGCATGGCCTTAGTATGGCCGATAACATTCACATCTTGTACTGCATAGCCTTGGTACGGCTGGTTGCATTTATGTACTCATCAGCATGATTCCGCATTACTCCGGCATTACATTCTGAGCACATTCGCACACACTTACACCGCCCTCTGAGCTTTCTATAAGCTTATGCACGATTGATGCGTGCAGGTGACGCCAGGACGCAGCTGTAGTCTCGTCGCAGTTGGAGTGTGCCGCCGAGCTTTTGGAGTTTTTGTTATTTGCACTATCTTGTATTTCTTTTTTTATACACCTTGTACTCAAAGTTTTTTATCATAGTAAATTTTTTGGTGGTGTTCTTGTGGTTATTGTTCGTGGGTTATGCTTGGTTATGCTCATTACGAATCAAATTGATATTAGAAATCCTCCTTGTAGCATCCCAGGATCGGAACCTGGTATATGGGTGCCGGGAGCCGAGAATGCGGTTCTACGGAGGTTCTCGGCGCCGGATTCGGCGATCGGGAATTTTGTGAGCCCGGTCTCTGAGTTCGGGGAGTGACAGGTTGGTAGTGCACAATTAATTGTTGTGTACCTTCGCAATGGCCAAAATTTTCGTTGGGGTGCACAACTAACCTGAGATCAAGAGTTTACCACATTGAGTCTATCTATCCAAATTTAGGTATGAGACTGGTTTGGATAGAAGTCCTTTATGATAGACCCCATAGCCTGCGATACCATGTACTATTATCCCGACTTCACACTGTAACTTGGTCATTTCATTCGTACCACATGCCTTATATTGCATTACATCCATGGCATGTGGCATTTTGGGTTTCTATGTTTTTGTATTTATATGACCTAGATGAGGCTGATGGTATTTGTAACTCTTCCGAATTGCATATTGTATTGCATCCTCGGTATTTGATATTTGACTTACTATGTCTTCGCATTGTGTAGCCGACCTACATTACTTTCTCAGCATATGATATTGGCTTGCTACGTCTTTTCATCACATATCCTGGATGAGGTTGATGATATTTTATGGACTTGTCAGTATTTCTTCTTACTCTGATACTGTATGGTTCGTGGACTTACCAGTATTTTTGTTTACTTTGATATTATATTCTGAGCATGCATATACTGCTTACACAGTTTCACCACCCTCTAAACTTTCTATAAGCTTATGCACGATAGATGCGTGCAGGTGACGATAGGTTGCAGCCGAGCTGAGGCAGGAGCGTGCGTTTGAGCTTCTGGAGTTTTCTTTGATTTTCGATATATGTATATTTCCCTTTCAGCACTGTATTCAACTGATTATATTAGTGGATATGTGATAATGATGTTGTTCTTGTAATTTGGGTATACTTATGGTTATGCTTCTTATGAGATAAATTCATGTTGAAAATCCTCCTTATAGGATCCCAGGATCAGAATTTGGCGTATGGACGTTGGAAGCCGAGAATGGGGTACTATGGAGGCTGTCGGCACCGGATTTGGCAATCGGGAATTTTTTGAGCCCGGTTTCCAAGTCTGACGCGTGACATTACATACTTCAATGATTTAAGTTGATTTTACTCAACTCCAAACTAGGTCTAAACTTGGGTTCAATGTGGTGAATCCATGTAAGAGATTAAGGGATTCTTAATCTTACATATCTTAATCAAATGAATTCAAATTGAATTTGGGTGAGAGTTCTAAAAGATGAACATAAATAAACCAACTCGAGTTGACTTAACTCAATCCTAAACTTAGTCATGACTTGGCGAGAAGGCTCAAACTTGCCGGACCAACACCTGTAGCCAAAATGAACTGGTAGAAATCCCTTCTCCAATGACCATGGACTCAATGAATAACTCATTGAGTTAACTCGCCAGTAAAGACCCAAGCAACACAATCAATATGGCTTAAACCCGGACTCAACTTCGTACTATATTGACTCGAAACTCTCTAGTACTACAACTAGATCAATCCAAATAGACACCAGTGGGGTCAGGATCACGCTAAAACTGACCCAGCATGGATCTGAATCGCTAAAGACGGAGTTGGATTGATAACAACCCAGTAACACCTCAACTACGGACAACTCTTTTAGAACTTCTTCTTTCCTTCATTCTTCTTCAAGTGAAATGTTTAAAATAGATCTAAACTCCAACTAGATCTTAGAAATAGAGTGACTTACTGAGTCGTTCCACCTGAACGGATTGCATTAGACTCGGGAGAAATTCTTGACGAGATGGAAGGATTTAATATTTGAATCCTCCTACTCTTTATCTCTAGATGCGACCAGAAGCCCTGAACTCGGCCCAAACTTGACAACAATTAGCCTAACTCGCTCTGGCGACATGGCTCGATGACGTGTCGACCATAAACTCACGAACGCTCTACTCTCTTGATCTTTTTACGAAAATTTTTTATTTTGGAAAGAGAGTTGTTTGAACGAGATAAAACTATTTATAGAGTTCTAAATCTCATCAAATTACCGAAAAAATGTTAACTCTTGAGTGGAACTAATATTTGATTGGAGATTGTAAGTGCTATGTTGTATATCAAGCACCCTGTGTTGTCAAATTCCGTAGTGACTAACCACTTTAGAATGATGGACTTGTTCAAAGATGGAAAGTTCACCTTTATAAGAAGATGTCCTATAAAGCTCAAGTTATAAAGATTGTTCCACCTTGTTCAAGATCAACTTCAAGTGCTACTTCTAGTTCAACTCCAAGTTCTATTTCAAAGTTCAAGTTAAAGTGCATGTTCAAGTTCAAGAGCAAGACCAAGTTTAAGTGCTACTTCAAGTTTATGTGCTAGTTCAAGTCCAAGTGCACTACATGGTTAAGATCAAGTTAAAGCTTCAAGTGTACAAGATTAAGCTTCAAGTAAATCAAGTTGAAGATCAAGCAAAGTAATTGAAGCTATAAGTTCAATGTTCAATGTTTCAGGTATAAATGACCCTAGAAAGACCTTAGGTTTAGGTCATTCATATTGCACATTTAGTATGGGTTATTGTGATTGTTATAGGCTTTATTTCAACTAGTCTTAGCCTATGTTTGAGTAGTCCAGGCTTTGTCTCGATCAGTTCAGGGTTTTTCTTGACCAGTCTAGGATTTGTTGCAAAATTTTGGATTTCTCTGGTAGGGTCACGACCAGTCGAGTACTCTACTCGACCGGTCGTGAACATGGCTCGACCAGTCGAGTAGGGCTCGACTCAAACTCCAGCAAGCTATTTTGGTTGAGGGACAGTTTTATCCGATCGTGCCAGAATTTTTGAAATTTGATTGAATCTTAGACCAGTCAAAACTCACCTTAGACCAGTCGTAGGAGCTGTTTTTCAGCCTATAAATAGAGGACTTTTCTCAGTCTTTTAGATAGATAAAAAGCTAAATTAAACCTCTTCTTTGAGAGAAAAGCCCCCGTGATTGTTAAGCTATTGTTCGGTAAATTAAGATTCTTTTTATAGGTTTTTGATTTCTAATTTCTTGATCTCTCTTTGCTTCAATCTGATTTTATAAAAGGGTGTTATTCTCTACCCCCTTTGAGATCTAAAAATCAAAGTAGCTCAAGGTTGGATTAATTTAAAATTCATTTATACCTAGAACCCTTTTATATGTGTGATTGAACATTGGACATCTTCATCTTCAAAAGAAGCAGTTCTACTGGGCTACATCAGGCAGAATCTTTGGATAAGTATTTTGTTTAAATTGCTTTTGGTTTTTAAGATTGTCAAAAATTCTCTATTTTGACTGAGATAGCTAGAAAATCTTAGCCCGGGGTTTTTAATTGTGGTAGCCCATTGAAAACGCAATTGTAAAGGTTTTAAGGTGAACCTTGGAAAACCTCTTTCATAGTGAAAGCCAATATCACGTCGGTTGTGATTATTAGGAGTGGAGTAGGTGTGGCTGTTTGAGAACAGTTGGTGTACACACCGAACTACTATAATTTCTGGTGTTTTGTGGTTGATGTATGTGATGTATGAGTAGTGAATATTGTATCTATTTCATGTACATGTGGTAAATATTGTAATAGCTAGATATCATTATTTTGCCTCTTATTTTAGTTTGAGTTTTTGATCCTTACTGAGTTCAAGAAATCAGGTTGTCCTACCATAAAACCTTAGTTATTGGTGTAAGGTTGTCATTTGAACAACGTTTGAATCTCAATAATATTGTAATTGAGACTGTTATTTAATTCAACTATCTTCATTTATATTCTGCAATTATTTTTATTTGGCATAGTCCTATTCACCCCCCTCTAGGATTGAGAGCTCGCCCTTTTCAGAGATTACCCTTGAATTTTGATTAATATGTGACATGGACAAACGTTTGATCTTCTGTGATGGATTTTACGTCTCATGGCCCACCAACTAATCAAATCAAATAAGAAATCGGAGCTCCACAGTGTTGTGCGGTTTTTTTTTTTTTGAGACGAGGAAGATGATCTATTCAACAATGGTGAATTTCAATCGAATGGTTTGTTCTTCGATCCTTCGATTGTGGTCAGTCCAAATGGACTATTAAAAACTTGTGGGGCCGATATTTTGAATAGTCATGACGATGGTTCGTGATTCTCACTGCGCACACATCTCGCAAGAATTAGAATGACCGTCCGAGAAGCTTCAATTTTTGTTGCGGAAGCTGTTATCAGATGATTTCTCAAGATTCCAGGGGTGGTCTGAAAACTTATGAATGGCTTGAATCCATCCAACTTTAACTCCTTTAACAAATCATAATGAAAGAAGCTTCCACACATGGATACAGTCTTCCAGCCAAACAATGACCTTTATGCGTGGGATGAAGAGCTAGTTCTCCTTTACGGAGGGTTGAGATGAGAGATATCTTCCTCACATGGATCGCCAAACAATCTGATAGAAAAGGAAACTTCCATTTTTGAAACGGAATTCCCACGTGGTAGTAATTTTTGGTAAAGATTCCATGCAGTCTCCTACATATGTTAACGTGTAAATATCACTATGTCAATCGGACCAGCGAGCTCTCCCCGTTGGACAGTTCAGATCATGCTTAGGTGGCCACCCTAACAAATGACTTTTACTGTTTAAATCAATCGTTGATGGGAATTGTAAGAAAAAGAGGAATTTCTTCTTCGGGTTCTC
Source organism: Magnolia officinalis (assembly GCA_021015155.1). Classification (NCBI taxonomy): domain Eukaryota; kingdom Viridiplantae; phylum Streptophyta; class Magnoliopsida; order Magnoliales; family Magnoliaceae; genus Magnolia; species Magnolia officinalis. The sequence goes on from JAJHSJ010000017.1 coordinate 24,324,485, forward strand.
TTGAGTTCTCAAGTTCTCTTCAAGTGAGCGGTTACACACACAAATCTATGAGACCTTTTGATTATGATTGTCTATCACCATATCAACCCCTTAGAAATTTTTATTATTTTTATCTTATTTGGTTATTTATTTATTTATTTATTTTCTTTTATTTGTTTATTATTATATAATTTTTAAATTATTATATTAAAATAAATAAGTGTATATAAATTAATAGTTTATAATTAAAATATATGTTTTATAAAATATTCTTATATTATTCTATTTTATTTATTTTTATTTAGTTATTTATTTTATTTGTAGATTTTATTATATAATTTTCTTTTTAAATTGTGTCACATGTTCTTGATTAGAGTCATTCATTAATTAAATTAGACCCTTATTGGCCATATATCTAAAGATCAGGATAATTTAGTACTTAAATGGACCACATGCCATGAACCTGCATTTAACTATTGATTCTGACAATCCAATAGTTAGATCATTTTAGAAATTAATTATTCAACGATCTAGGGGTCATACGGATTGTTTAAGGAAAACGTAATAGTTGATATTGAATAAGATAATCTAATTTATGTAATTAAGTGACGATTTGTCTGACGGGACATTATGGACCTGATGAATGGTGGATCTATTGATTTAGGTCTGCAACTGATGATGCATGGTTTAATTTGTCTCTAAATGCTCCATTTGAAGTTTTGTCATAATTCGATGTGTAAAAATAAATTTTCATATGTAAATTTTCAAGTAAAAATTCAAGTGTGGACACCGAGGACTTCAAATACTCAATTATTAGAAAAGTTTGGAGTGTTACAGCTAGTGACTTGAGTTTAATCCTCCAATATAATTGTCCAATGATCCAATACCAAGATCTTATATCAATGACATACTTATACTCTTGTGTAGGGTAAGAGTTAAGGTACAACCAACATCAAGTCAGATTCTAATGGTAAAGATCATCCATTATTACCCAAATCAGTCTCTCTACACAGGATAAATATATATCTCATAATATGATGTTATATGTGTCCCAATTACCTGTAACGATCATGGCTCAATGGAGTATTAAGACACATGGATCACAACTCTCTTCATTAATGACCGTTATGTTCAATATCAAGTTTCCAAGTACAACTTGAAGATTCAATCCTTATATAACCCATATTCCTATATATATTTAAGGTGACACTACATATTAGCTAAGATACATCAAACTATTCAGAAGGACATTTAGTCATCATCATCATTTAAAGTTGCGATGGATTCTATCACATCCATATGACTAATGGATTAAGGTTCACATTGGTTTTTTAGAGCACAACTCTAACATATCTGTCACCTCTAAAATATGATAGTGAATATTATGAGTTCCATCATACTTCATTATAGTAAGCTAGATCACTAAGGTCTCTATTAAAGATTTCTTAGCAAAATGAAATCGTTTCTCAATATTTTTCAAGTATAATTTAAATAAGAAGAATTATTTGCCGAGTTATTGATGCATTGATATTCTTTACAATAATTATTTTCAAGAATATCATACACAAACAGTTTGACATCTCCCATTGATTATATAACATCTTATTTTTCTTCGATGTCATACTAGACGACACAGTGAGCAGGTCAATCTAGGGAACAATATATAAATTCAAGACTCCTAATGCAACTAAACTGGCTTGAGCCAATTAGAAAAAATTCAATCAATTAAGGATTAGAACTTTTAATGCATATGCATGTAATGAAGAAAACTTAAATAATTTGGTGCTTGGAGAGTTAGAGCGATGGAGAACTTTCATTAATGCTTTTATAGAGTGACTAGTGTATTATCACAACTCTTTTGGGTTGAAATTATGATACACTATTATGCCGTCAACGAGAAGCTATGTCACCCCATAAGGCTATCTTAGTAGTATACTCCTATAAATAGTAGATTGTGAACATTTGGACCACATGCTATTTAGATTAAGGTGAATATCAAGGAAACCTATGCTAGTCACTCTTCTAAGAGACAATGATAGTACCTTTGGTTTACTCCTTGCCTTTTCAGTTAGAATGATCACACCCCATTCCAATAGGACACGGATTGCATCCTACCCCGCTAGTCTCTAGCCCCGAACGGACAGTTCTATGGGCAGGCCCACCGTGATGTATCTGTTTATCCATGTTGTCCATCCCTTTTCTGATACGAACATAAAAATGAGTTAGATCCAACTCTCAAATAGACCACAACATATATGACTCTTGCATTTAATGTAACTAGTATTTAATATTTGTGCATTTAATGCAACCAAGCTTATCATTTGGTGCGGTCCACTTGAGCCTTATATGTAAACTGATTTGCAAGAGGGTTACAGCAAATCCACCTCCAAGATACATAAGCCTCTTCTCCAAGACCCGAGAAATGTGGGTTTCGGTCTGCAAAATCGAAAAATCGCACCCTGAACACACTTTTACATCGTACAACCCTAACTTCTATGCTGTTACAATTTACCCCCTGAAAACTGTTGTAATTTATTGTCTGAAAAACTATTTGCAATTTAGCGCCTGAAAACTGTATTTTCAAAAAAACTTTCCAAAAAAAAAATGGTGAAGAAGAAGAAGATGGAGAAGAGATTGTTGGAAATTGTGAATTCGGATTGACCCAAAGATGGGTTTATATAGAATCACAAGAGATGCTTAAAGCCCTTTCATGGAAAGACATCTTCTTTCATGGTGTCTTTTCATCAATGGTGGTGTCTTTTCAACAATGGCATCCCTCCATTTCAAATTCAAAAGATTCTCCCTTTACTAAGAGGCATCACCATTCACACCAACAATTACCAAAGCCACAACCCTTCTTTTCCAATTTTCTTTTCTTCTTATTTTAAAGAAACCCAAACAATCCCCCACTATTTTTCAAAATACAGAGGTCAGGGTATGTAAGGAAAATATGTGCATAGGAGAAGGTGTCTTATGGACTTGAACCTTCTCTTAGTGTAAACAAATCAAAGTTGAATCAGAATCCTTAGTGAATATGGTCTTAAACTAAGTATTCTATATGACACAATCGGACATGTTGCACACACATATATTTCAATTGTCATGTGTTCTAAAATTACAGTACATTAATGGCCTTGTGCTCTGTCCTGGATTCATGAGTTCATGAGAGTAGCCAAAAACTCTCGAACATCAGGAAGTGGCCCCACTTCCAATACTCATATAAGTGAGTCCTTATGAATGCCCTTGTAATATAGCACCCTTAAAAGAACTCATTAAGAGCAGCAGCCCATCATCCTTTTTATCATTACAGGTACCCAACACTATATATACATCCAGGAATGAGACAGATAGAAAACATACAATGCTCCTTCAGCCACTTTCTGTGAGGTACTTTGCCCATTGAACCTATTAACTTAGGTCGAGTTTCCCTCATCCGGTGTCTGTGAAATTGGCTTAAGTCCCATTCCTCTTGATGTTCTACTAACAACATCCCTTGCTAATCCCTTGGTGAATGGGTCTGCTAGATTCTGGATAGATCGTACATATTGTATTGTTATAACACCGTCACCAAGTAGTTGCCGCACAAAACTATGCCTTAGACTAATATGTCTGGATTTTCCATTATAAGTTTTGTCATATGCCTTTCATAGTGTCGCTTCACTATCACAGTAGATAGAGACTGGTGGTAAAGGCCCTACTAATAATGGTATTTCTAATAACAGATTTATTAACCATTTCACCTCTTTACTACTAGCTGCCAAAGCTATGAATTCAGATTTCATGGTAGAGTGAGATATGCAAGTTTGCTTCTTGGATCCCTAAGAAATGACAACTCCTCTAAGTGTAAAAATTCATCCACTGGTAGACTTGTATTCATTAGAATCAGCGACCCAATTTGCATCACTATACCCTTCAAGTACACTATGGTAACTAGAAAAATGAAAACAATAGTTAATAGTTTTTCTCAAGTATCTGAGTACTCTAGAAACATCTTTTCAATGATCTAAACTTGGATTACTTGTAAACCTACTCAATTTACCTACTGCAAAAGCAATATCAGGTCGAGTAGAAATCATGACATACATAAGACTGCCAATCACCTTGAAATACTCTAACTGAGATACACTACGACTTTCATTTTTAATTAACTTGATATTAAAATCAAAAGGAGTAGAAACTGGGTTCTTATCATAGTGATCAAACTTTTTGAGTATCTTTTCAATATAATGTGATTGAGATAGAGTTATACCATTATTGTTTCTTAATAGCTTGATACCTAAAATCACATTGGCTTCACCCATATCTTTCATGTCAAAACTAGATGATAAGAATCTTTTAGTGTTATTTATAACTTCTAAATATGTACCAAAGATTAACATATCATCTACATAGAAACATATAATTACTCCTTTATTATCAGAGAATTTTGAATATACACATTTATCAGATTCATTAATCTTAAAGCCATATAAGGTGACTACTTTATCGAATTTTTCATGCCATTGCTTAGGTGCTTGTTTAAGTCCATATAGCGATTTGATCAATTTATACACTTTATTTTCATGTCCTGGAATTATAAAACCTTCAAGTTGCTCCATATAAACCTCTTCATTGAAGTCACAATTTAGAAAAGCTGTCTTTACATCCATCTGATGGATTTCTAACTTATGAATGGATGCTAGAGCAACTAAAACTCGGATAGTAGATATCCTTGCTACTGGAGCATAGGTATCGAAAAATTAATACTTTCTTTTTGTGGAAATTCTCTAGCCACTAATCTAGCCTTAAACCTTTTTGTAGTTCTATCTAGTCTTAAATTTCTTTTGAAAATCCATTTACAGCTTATTGACTTTGATCCTGGGGGCAGATCCACAAGTTTCCATGTTCCATTTTGTAATATAGAATCCATCTCATCGTTTATAACTTCCTTTCAAGAGGAAGCATCCTGAGATTTAAGTGCATCATCTATTGTTACTGGATCATTTTCTATGTTAAAACCAACATAGTTTCCTTTGTTATGTTATCTTTATCTCCTTCTATTAACAGAAGCTAGAAGTCGGGTTCGAAAGATGTACCTTTTCTGATTCTCTTGGTCCTTCTAGGTTCTATGTCCTCTTTATTAAGACTGCTGATATCTTGATCAGGTATATGAGAACTACTGCTTGTACTAGGATCTTGAGGTCTTGTCTCTTTTCTAGTTATAGAAGAGAGTGAGTTTTCATAAAACTCGACATCTCTATATTCTATTATAGTATTTATCGGGATCGTATGATTAGACTCTACAACTAGAAACTTATAAGCCTTACTATTTTGTGCATATATTATGAAAATACACTCAAGAGATCTCAACCTTATCTTAGGCCTTTTAGGATTAGCAAGCCTAACTAAGGCTCTACAACCCCATACCTTAAAGTATGATATGTTAGGAATCTTATTCTTCCATAGTTCATATGGTGTCTTACAAGTCTTAGAGTGTGGTATCCTATTAAAGATATCACAGACAGTGAATAGGGCTTCTCCCCAAAATCCTGAACTTAAACTTGCGTTATTGTGCAAAGAGTTTGTCATGTCTATGAGAGACCTGTTTTTTCGTTCTACTATCCCATTTTATTGGGGTGAATAGGGAGCTGTAATTTGGTGAATTATACCATGAGTTTTGCAAAACTCTGAGAATTCTAAAGATAGATATTCTTCTCCCCTGTCCGACCTTAGAATTTTAATTTTTTGGTCTAATTGGTTTTCAACTTCTGCCTTGTATATCTTGAATTTTTGTAATGCCTCATCTTTATTCTTCAATAAGTATACTAATGTATAACGGGAGAAATCATCTATCACGCCCCAAACTCGGAAACCAGGCTCACAAAATTCCAGATCACTGAATCTGGCACCGACAGCCTCCGTAGAACCCTATTCTCAGCTCCCAGCGCCCATTCGCCAGGTTCCGATCCTGGGATGCTACAAGGAGGATTTTTTTTATTAGTTTGATTCGTAATAAGCATAACCAAAAGCATAACCCACAAACAACAACCAAAAACTCCATCACATTTCCACTATGATAAAAAACTTTACAAGTACAATAAGTATAAAGGGAAATACAATGACGATAGACAAAAAGCTCCAAGATGATCTGCTCTGCGCTCCTGCCTTAGCGCTGCTGCGTCCCAACGTCACCTGCACGCAACGATCGTGCATAAGCTTATAGAAAGCTTAGAGGGTAGTGAAAGTGTGTGCACAAGGTAGTAATACAGATACGCAGTATTAGAGTAATGCGGAACATGCTAATGAATCCATGAATACTACTAGCCATACCAAGGCAATGTGATGCAAGGCATGAATGATGTCGGCCATACCAAGGCCATGCGATGCGAGATGCAACTCAAGCATACAAATCCTCATCTATATCCACATATCAATACAGCTCAACTCTGGAATATCACTGGGGTCTAGTACACTCTAAACCAGATTGCCGCCCCATCGCGCACAATAAGGTAGTGGAAGAGACCTTACTACCTGCCTGCCAATATCGGGCTCAGCTAGTCGATAGCGGATTCATTCCACGAGCTGGTCAAACTCAACCTAGATTTGCCCCGTCCACTTGGGCGGGTAAGGCCGCACCCCTTTCCAACTGACCACGACACAGTGGAAAGCGCGATCTTCTGGTAATCGGCACTCGGCGCTCATGCACCCACTAGGTCTAGACGTTGGAGCAATTTCTTGGTACCATAAGGGTTTAGGGACTTTCACCTAGGGATATCTATAGCACCCCATGTAGAATAAGATTTTCGGTATCCAATCCTGCCAACCACGATACGCCTATGGAGGTTACGACCCTGATGTCGCTAGGGTGTACGGTACCATATCACACAATGCGAATGCATGAATCCCACTATCCAGTCATGCAGCAATCCTGTGCGTATCGTGCACTCATGTAGGGCAACACCTCCTATCCGGGAGCCCCTAAACAATCTACCCAGAGGCATATGCTATGATCAGTCACTTCTCATACCAAACATACATATGATGCGTATGATCATGAATCATGGAATTATACTAAACATGTTATATGGAGTACATGTTGATCATAACGAAGATGGGCCTAGACGGCCTATAAGTATGGGCCTAACAATGGGCCCTAGGGAGAATCATAATGCAGACATTTAACCAACATTAATCTTCCAATGTGGACGTCAAACCAACATTGCTCCCAAGGCTCGTCTATCATAACATCATTACACAAACCATGGTAGGGTCATACATCTTAATGGACTTGTGTACATCCCATTGGGCCTCGACCCATAGGCCTTAGTTACATCAAATGGGCCTCCTAACATGGCTTCATATATATCATGGTGAGCCTTAACGGATGGGCCATAACTACATCAAGATGGGCCTAAACATATGGGTCGATCAAATGGGCCGAGTCGAATGGGCTGAAAACGAATCAAGTGGGCCCATTTAGAGCACAAATGGGCCACACACAATCAAATAGGCCGCACTGATGGGGCTCTCATGTATATCAAATCAGGCCCACCCTTATGTATATTTGAGATCCGACCTATTCACAAGTTACCATAGAGATAAATGAAGTGGAAAACAATATTAGGGACTATGGTGGCCCATAGAAGTTTTTGAACGGTGTATGTCACGGTCTACTTATTTAAATGGTGGGGTCCACTTGAACTTTAGATATGATTCACCACTATCTTCCCATGCTGTAAAATGATCTCACAAACGGTTGGACGGTATGGATACCACACTTGCATCATGGTGGGCCCCACCGTTCAAATAGGGGACGGTGTAGATAAAGCCTATACATAGGGGGTGGGTCCCATGTAGGGCCCACCTTTCTCAAATAATATATAATATAATATAATATAATATATAATATATTATTTATACTATATGAGGCGTCCTTAGCAGTGGGACCCATAGAACTGGCTGTCGCTAGATGGCAGTGGGCCCCACCATCAAAACAGACGGACGACATTTGCCAAAACACATACATAATGGGGGCCTACATCCCACTGATGTTACATGGAGAGAGAGAGATAGATAGAGAGAGATATAGAGAGAGAGAGATAGAGAGAGAGAGATAGAGAATGAGATATAGAGAGAGAGATAGAGAGAGAGATAGAGAATGAGATATAGAGAGAGATAGAGAGAGAGATAGAGAATGAGAGAGCACGTGGCTGCTCTCTCTCTCTCTCTCTCTCTCTCTCTCTCTCTCTCTTCTTTTCTTTTTCATCTCTGACACAACTAGAGGTGGGTCCCACGTAGGGCCCACCACAGTATCATATATAATATGATATATAATATATATATATATAGATATATATATATATTATATAATATATCATATATAGGATATAATATAATATATATAATATAATATATATTATGTTTAATGCCCAGGCCATTCAGGGCCTGGACGGTCGCACGAATCAGGGAGGGCCCACACGGGGGGAGGGGGGGGGGGGTGTCCCGCCGTCTAGTGATGGTGGACGGTATGGATCAAACACATACACCAAAGTGGGGCCTGCCAACTGGATGGACGGGGTGGGTAGGTCCGCTGGACCTACGTCCGTTCACACTTCACTGGCAGCCACCCTCTGCCAAGACTCAACGTTAAATGAGGTATCTTTCACTCTATCTACCACGTGAACCATGGGGGCCCACCGTTGAAATGAGGTATCTCCACTCAGTTTGGCAACGAACCATGGATTCGGGCGTGGAAGTGGGCCCCACATGGACATGGTCCACCGTCCAAAACAGTGGACGGTTTGGATAAGACCCATACATCATGGTGTGGCCCATCTGGACGGATGGAGGGAGTGGGTCAGTCCACACCCATGTCAGTACCCACTCCATGTTAGCACACCCACGTCAGTGCACATCCCCATGTCAGTTAACACTTCACTGTTTAGCCACCTCCACTGACGGACGGTGGCATGCCTAATCAAGGTGGGTCCCACCTAGCCCACCTGTTTTGGATCAAGCTAATATATGTGTTTCCCTTCCATCCGGGTGGCCCACTATTTGGATGGCCCATACCAAAAAAAAGGGTCAAGGTGGCCCACTACTTGGATGACCTGGATGAGATACACACATCATAGGTGGGCCATGACCATAGGGAAGGAGAGAGAGAGGAAGAGAGAAAGAAAAAAAAAACACTGGCAAAGATGGAGGGGCCCCACCACTATGGGCCCCTCTTTGATACAAAGCCTACATCAAGGTGGGTCCCACCATAAGTGGGCCCTTACATCAAAAAGAAGATAAAGGAGTGGAGATCCAAGATCACCCACCGACTTCTTCTTGCACCCTAGGCTTCCTTAGCTCCTTAGCTTTGATCCCAACGGAGGAGATGAGGTTTGGATGGTTGAGATGGGAGATGAAAGAGTGGGAAAGGTGGGCCACACTTGTAGCTTGGAAGAGATGGGGAGAGGCTTGGACGTATGGAGTTTCTCTTGCTTAGGAGAATGTTTTGAGAATGAGAGAGAGAGAGAGAGAGTTGTAAAGAGAAAGATAGATAGATAGGTGATGGAGTGATGGATGTGGTGAATGATGGGTGTAAGTACTTTTTGACTTTTGTGGTTTTTGGTGTAAGAAAGGTATGGGTTTGTAAGAAACTTTTTGACTTTGGGGTTGCTTGGGAAAGGGTGAAAGGTGATGTGTACTTGAGATGTACTTGACATGATGGGATTGATTGATGTGAAAATTCATAGAGATTCTCTTGGGTTTCGTATGCGCGACGTTTTCATCACATCGAACGCTGGCCCACATCTCCTAGCCAGAGTATCGAATCGGCGCGCGAGACGCGACATCGGAAACGCCGCGACGGGTTGACGGCGTGTTACTCAGGGTCGCTAGGGTACAAGTCTCGAGTTGAGTCGATTCAGGTTGACGGCGTGTGACTCAGGGTCGCGCACAAATACCGGTTAAGTGTCGAAGGTTGCCGAAATTCGACCGGGAAGACCGCGGAAGTATACGAAATGGTACGGTCTAGGATACGGGGCTTATAACTCTCCCCTCCTAAAAGAAATTTCGTCCTCAAAATTTACACAATCATCGCTACTAGATATAACTCATGAAGGAGAAGAAATATAACATCACTATATAAAATCAGAGATAATATACAAAATACAACACAATCAATCATAAAAAAAGGTGGGGATAGCGCTCTCGAATCTGTTGGTGAAGGTTAACCGGTATTTAAGGTGGGGATAGCCTCCTCAACAGAATGGTGACCCCATTGAACCTTCACCAACAGAATGACCTTGGTCCAGAAGACCTGCTCCTTCCGATCAAGGATACGAACAGACTGCTCAATATAGGAAGCGTCCTCACGAACCTCTAACGGCTGCCAATCAATAATAGGAACGATGTCTGACCCACACTTCCTCAACATGGAGACATGAAAAATGTTGTGGATGCCAAACAACTGAGATGGCAAGGCAAGCCGATAGGCCACGACGCCAACGCGCACAGTGATCTCAAAAGGTCCTATGAATATCAGGGCAAGCTTGCACTTCGCTCCAAATCGAACTACGCCCTTTATGGGCGAGACCTTGAGATACACATGATTCCCCACATCAAACTCTAAGGGACGACGCCGACGATCTGCAAAACTCTTCTGCCGGCTCTGAGCTGTGCGCATCCTCTGCCTGATGATATCAATAGCCTCTGACGTCTCTTACACAAGCTCGGGACCTAGGAGACGACGCTCTCCAATCTCGGTCCAACAACTCGATGATCTGCATGGTCTGTCATATAGTGCCTCAAAAGGAGCCTTGCAGATGGTCGCCTGATAGCTGTTATTGTATGCGAACTCAACCAATCGCAGATGCTCATCCCAGCTACCCCTGAAATCAATTGCGCAGGCCCGAAGCATATCCTCAAGGATCTTGTTGGCCCTCTCGGTCTGGCCATCGGTCTACGGATGGTACGAGATACTAAGCTGCAAATCAGTCCCCATCGCTCTCTGAAAGCTCCCCCAAAACTAAGACGTGAACCTCGGGTCTTGGTCAGAAACGATCGAGACTAGAATGCCATGTAGTCTCACAATCTCCTCGATGAATAACCTCCAAGCCGGTCCAAAGGCTAAGTCGCACGAATCTCAAGAAAATATGCCGACTTCGTCAGACGATCCACAACAACCCAGATGGCGTCATGACCACACTGAGTCCTCGGCAAGCCCATAATAAAATCTATCGACACGTGTTCCCACTTTCACATCGGGACACTCAACGGCTGCAATAGACCAGCGGTTCTTTGATGATCGGCCTTGACACGCTGGCACGTGTCACACTCGGCCACAAAACTGGCAATCTGGTGCTTCATCCCCGCTCAAAAATATTGTCGCCTCATGTCACGGTACATCTTCGTCAAGCCAGGGTGGATAGAAAATCCAGATCGATGCGCCTCGGTCATAAGATCTCTACATAACTCAGGAATATCTGGGACACACAATCAGCCTCTGAAGCGAAGTCCACCGTTTGTACCAATCTGTCAATCTATTTGACTCTCAGATGCCGCCTCAGTTATATAACTCTGCAACGACTCATCAACCTGCTGAGCCTCGATCACCCTTGCGACAAGAGAGGGTTGAATCGACAGGCTCGATAACTGCACGATAGAAGATTGCAGGCCGAACTCAAAATCTTACTCTGCAACATCCTCAAGCATCCGCCACTCCTGAATCATCATATGCACCACCAGGCCTCATGACTGACGGCTGAGGGCATCCACTACCACGTTCACCTTGCCCAAGTGGTACTGAAGATCGAAGTCATAGTCCTTCAGGAGCTCCATCCAGCGCCTTTGCCTCATGTTCAACTCAGACTGCGATAAGAGGTACTTCAAGCTCTTGTGATCAGAGAAGAGCTCGAACCTACCCCATAGAGATAGTGTCTCCACACTTTCAGTGCGAAGACTACTGCTGCCAGCTCCAAATCATGCGTGGGGTAGTTTAGCTCATGGATCTTGAGCTGGCGAGACGCGAAGGCCACTGGTCTCCCGTGCTGCATCAGGACAACACCCAAACCAATATGCGAGGCATCGATGAATACAATAAATTCATCACTCCCAGAGGGAAGAGTGAGGACAGGAGCGGAAGTGAGGCGGTCCTTCAACTCCATAAATGCTCTCTCACAGGCGTCGCTCCAAATAAACTCCGTGCCCTTCCGAGTCAACCTGGTCAGCGGGGCTGTAATATGAGAGAAGCCCTCAATGAAACGCCGGTAATAGCTCGCTAAACCAAGGAAACTGCGGATCTCGGACGTAGTCGTGGGCTGGCCTCACTGATGCACTGCCTCAACCTTCGAGGGGTCCACTGCGACGCCCTCACTCGTTACCACGTGATCGAGGAATTTCACCTCCTCCTGCCAGAACTCGCACTTCTCTACCTTAGCATACAACTGGTGAGCGCGGAGGGTCTGCAACGTAACCTCCAGATGCTGCTCATACTCCTTATGGGTCCTTAATAGATCAGAATGTCGTCGATGAAGACTACAACAAACTGATCGAGATAAGGGTGGAAGACCCGTTCATTAATCATGAACTGAATGAATACCGCAGGCGCATTGGTCAGTCCGAAGGACATGACCTGGAACTCAAAATGACCCTGACGCGTCTTGAAAGTCGTCTTCCAAATGTCCTCCTCTCGAACCCGAATCTAATGATAACCGGAACGCAAGTCGATCTTCAAAAAGAACTGTGCACCCTACAGCTGATCAAACAAATCATCGATCCTCGGGAGCGGGTAGTTATTCTTGACCGTGACCTTGTTGAGCTCGCGGTAGTCTACGCAGAGCCTCAACGAGCCATCCTTCTTCTTCACGAAGTGTACCGGCGCTCCCCACGGTGAACTGCTCGGACGGATAAATCCCAACTCGCGCAACTCGTCCAAATGCTTCTGCAGTTCCCGCAACTCCAACGGTGCCATACGATACGGGGCCTTCGAAATAGGCACGGTACCGGCACGAGATCAATCTGAAACTCGGGAGTCGGCGAGGCGGTAATCCCGGAATCTCCTGTAACACATCAGAAAAATCACAAATAATAGGCAACTGGTCGATGCTCACCGCTATGGGCTCCTCTATGGCACACAATATCATACAAGACAGCGGCTCTCCTCTGGACTCTGCAATGAACTAGAACTGCGGCACGCCGGGTGTACAGAACGCGACTGTCCTAGCTAAGCAGTCCAAGATGGCGTGGTACTCGGCAAGCCAATCAATGCCCAAGATAACGTCGAAATCTGACATCGGCAGCACATACAAGTCGGCAGGCAAGAAAATCTCTCCCGCTAGCACGGGGCAAGACGAACAGAAGCGGCTTAATACTGTAGTCTTCCCCAAGGGCGTCGATACGGTCAACCCCTCTCGAGCAGACTCTATCGGCAATCCAGTCGAACGACAGAATCCCTCGAACATAAACGAGTGCGAAGCATCGGAATCAAATAAAACTCGAGCGATGCATGTAGAGACTAGAAGTATACCTTTAACGACTCCTCCAGATGACTGAGGATCCTACTGGGCCGCGTAGAATCTAGCCTGAGCCGGTTGGGAGGTGCCTATCCCCTCTGAGTGTGCTGCTGCTGCTGTTATCACTGAGGCGGTCGAAACTGCTGCCTCTGCTGGTGTGGGTCTCGGAGGCTGGTGCTGCTGCTGAGGTGGCCTCGGTGGTGGGGGCTATTATCGCTGCTACTGTGGGGGTCTCTGCTGCTGCTGCGGTAGAGACTGCTATGGACCTCTCGGCTGCTGCTACTGCTGGGGGCGAGGACACTCCCACATATGGAGCCCTGTCGCACCGCACCCAAAATAGGTGTCGATGAACTGCCTCGGAGGTGGTGCTGGAGGTGCTGCTGGCGCTCGGAAGGCTGGGCGACCTGTGCGCCTCTGCTTCTGCGGTCGATGCTACTGCGAGTCATTGAAAGGAACTCGCCTCTTCCGATCTCTCCTCTGACCGCGATCAGACTGAGAACCGGCCCACTCAGCCTCAAAACTCTGGGCCTTCCGTACCACCCTCTCGAAAGTCGGGAGCTCATGCCCAATAACAAGGCCTCGAAGACCGTAACGCAAACCGTCCTCGAATCGGTGGGCTCTCCGCTCCTTGTCATCTACCAACTATGGTGCAAATCTGGACAGCGCTACAGAACGAGCCGCATACTGAGCCACTGTCATATCGCCCTGCAACAAAGCCTCGAACTCCAACGCTCGCTGTCGTCGGATGTGATCAGGGAAATACTGTCGGTCAAACCGATCCACAAAATCCTCCCAAGTTTACACAAAGTCGGTGCCTGCTGCCCGGGAGATTGATGTCCACCAATGCTCAGCCTTACCATGGAGAAGAAATATGGCTAATCGGACTCATCGCTTAGTCGTGCATCCCATCGTATTGAATATCTTCTCCACATCGGCGCGCCATCTCTCAACTGCCGTCGGCGATCCTACTCAGCCTGATTCGGTGAAACAATGGGGTGTCTGCCCTGCCCCTGAAGTGCAGCCGTCACAGCCTACAACATTTGCTGTAACTGGGAGGCACTCACGGATATGGTCGGATCCGCACTGGTCTCTGGTGGAGAAGCTGCATCCATAGGCTGGGCAGTAGAAATCTCTGGTGGTGGAGTGGGGATCGTAGGTGGTAGGGCAGCAGTCACAGGTGGTGGAGTGGGAGTCTTGGGTGGTGGAGCAGGAGTCGATCGGGTCACTCTCCAGCGCGGAATGTCCTACAGGAAAGATCGAAGGCGCCTATCAATTTAAAAACTCTCGAAGGTACGCATGTTAAGGGTCAATAACAGGAGACAACTTAGCTATCCGGACTTGGGGTACAATCATCCTGAACTCATAGTAGACATGAAATGTTGTTCTTAGTTATTCTCGAGTTATGCTCTGATACCAACTCTGTCACGCCCCAAACTCGAAAACCAGGCTCATAAAATTCCTGATTGCCGAATCCGGCACTGACAGCCTCAGTAGAACTCCATTCTCGGCTCCCAGCTCCCATCGCCAGGTTCCGATCCTGGGATGGTATAAGGAAGATTTTTTTTTATCAGTTTGATTCGTAATAAGCATAACCAAAGGCATAACCCACAACAACAACCAAAAACTTCATCACATTTTCACTATGATAAAAAACTTTACAAGTACAATGAGCATAAAGAGAAATACAATGATGATAGACAAAAAGCTCCAAGATGATCTGCTCTGCGCTCCTGCCTCAACGCTGCTGCGTCCCAACGTCACCTGCACGCGACGATCGTGCATAAGCTTATAGAAAGCTTAGAGGGTAGTGAAAGTGTGTGCACAAGGTAGTAATGCAGATATGCAGTATCAGAGTAATGTGGAACATTCTAATAAATCCATGAATACGACTAACCGTACCAAGGCTATGCGATGCAAGGCATGAATGATGTCGGCCATACCAAGGCTATGCGATGCGAGATGCAACTCAAGCATACAAATCCTCATCTATATCCACATATCAATACAGCTCAACTCTGGAATATCACCAGGGACTAGTACACTCTAAACCAGATTGTCGCCTCATCGCGCGCAATAAGGTAAGTGAAAGAGACCTCACTACCCGCCTGCCAATATCGGGCTCGGCTCGTCGATAGCGGACCCATTCCTCGAGCTGGTCAAACTCAGCCTAGATTTTCCCCCTCTACTTGGGCGGGTAAGACCGCACCCCCTTCCAACCGACCACGACACAGTGTGAAAAGCGTGACCTTCTGGTAATCGACACTCGGCACTCATGCACCCACTAAGTCTAAACGTTGGAGCAACCTCTTGGTACCATAAAGGTTTAGGGACTTTCACCCAGAGATATCTATAGCACCTCATATAGAATAAGATTTCTGGTATCCAATTCTGCCAACCACGATACGCCTATGGAGGCTACGACCCTTATGTCGCTAGGGCATACGGTACTATATCACATAATACGAATGCATGAATCACACTATCCAGTCATGCAGAAATCCTGCACGTATCGTGCACTCATGTAGGGCAACACCTCCTATCCGAGAGCTCCTAAACAATCTGCCTGGAGGCATATGTTATGATCAGTCACTTCTCATATCAAGCATACATATGATGAAATAGCGGTGAAGACCGCTTGAGTTGAAGTCGGAATATGCCAATATCTCCTAGAGGGGGGGTGAATAGGACTTTTTAAAGATTTATGAGTTATATTAAAAATCTTATCACTCTAATCCTATCATGTATGCAATTTTCAGGATTACTCAAATGTAACTCTACTCTTCGACGATAAGTCTACTCCACTCCCGGCTGCCGCACTCAACCCTTGAGTGTACCAGATTTCACTAAGGAGGTTTCCCAGGGTTCACCTCTAACTTAAGGTTTTAAATCAAGTTCACCTTCAACCTTTACATGGAGGTTTCTACTCGGTTCACCTCTAACCCTGGAGTTTCACTGGTTCACTCTTAACCAGATGTTTATGCTCTCCATAGAGCAAGGGTCCACACAACGCACCCAAAGGTTTCTACTCGGTTCACTTCTAACTCTGGAGTTTCATTGGTTCACTCCTAACCAGATGTTTATGCTCTCCACAGAGCAAGGGTCCACACAATGCACCCAGAGGTTTCTACTCGGTTCACCTCTAACCCTGGAGTTTCACTGGTTCACTCCTAACCAAATGTTTATGCTCTCCACAGAGCAAGGGTCCACACAACGCACCCACAGCGTACACTCCCGCCAGAGGCCTCCTTGAGGACTTCAAAGGGTGAGAATCACTTAAGACCCAATCCTAGAAAGGAATGATCGCAAGTGTCCTCCTGGACTCTAAATACTTACAGATAAGTTGATGAGTCCCGTTAAGCACAACGCCAAAGATCTCCTCCTTGCTGACGAAGAGTCTTCTGCTTCCTTGATCCGCAACACAAAAGATATACCAAGACTAGGCTTAGGGTTGGGTCAAGGTGAAAATGGAATCCTACTCTCTAAGGGTTTTCCTATAAAGAAGGTAGAGTAGTTCCAATCTTATGCATTCAAGGCATCCCAGCATAATGATTTACCATTAAGGTAGTAGCTGGAGGATCCTTGAATGCGAAAGTTCATTCTCCAATCCACTCTATTGAATATCAATGGTGAGGGTGGATTGGAGGATGAACTCCCTCGAGAGAAAGGGCTTAAGGTATAAGATGTAAATTGAAACACATAAAAGCTCTCTCTATTCTCTCTTCCAGCAACAAAAGACAAGTCCTTTATATATAGGCAAAAAGTTCCAACGGATATAAAATGGTCACATTTATGACAGAGTTCGATATCATCGAGCAGGTTCGATATCATCGAGCGTATACTCTCGATAGCATCGATGGTCTGCTTGATGACTCGGACTTGATGTCATACGCTTTTGAAACTCTTTACCAATTGATCGATGAATCGAAGCTATTGTCGATGTCATCGGATTTCGAACTCCGATTCCATCGATGACAGGTTCGATCCATCGACACTTGAAAAATGAGGGAGACTTGACTTTGAGATATTTCAGGTTTTCATGAATGATCGGGGGAACCGTCGAGGTCATCGGAATTTGAATGTTGATGATATCGAGATCAGAGTCGAGGCATCGATAAATCCAGCTGATTTATCTTTGAACTTGCTGGACAAATTATGGCTTTGTTCGATACAATCGATCTGGTGTCGATATCGTCGATATTTGAATATCGATTAAATCGAAGGGCCCCCGATCATAGTTAAAAAATAACCTGAAATAACTGCTGTAAGAAATATGCGCCAATAGTCGATATCATCGATGGACCTCCGATCTTATCGATATTTACATTCATATAATCTTGGACGGTCATCGATATATCAAAGAATTTTGAGATTTTCATAAAAAAACAGGGGCGCCGGAAATCTTCCTGTCGATCTTATCGAGCCACTCTCGATGGTCTCGAGATTTGAATATCGATGATATCGATATGTGTATCAATATATCGATAATTCGTCCAGATATTTTTGTGAAGTTGTTGGACATATTTAGCTTTTATCGATGATATCGATAGTGTATCGATATATCGATAAATCCGTCCAGATGAATATTTAGTGCTGGACATTTTGGTCCTTTATCGATAATATCGTTAAGGTATCGAGGACATCGATAGATCGGTGTCATCAGGGATAATATGGAATTGTGACTTCGTATAAAATCGAAGCAAGAAATTACTTAGATTTTACTATTTTGACAAAATAATTAGATTAATTTAAAAAATTAACCATACCCTAAGATGTCTATCTTGTTTTAAGGGTTTAATTACTGGTGTTTTGGGACATGGGATGTGAGGCTATGATTTACCTATTACGAGCTTCCACACATCTGGTTGAGGCAGACGCTTGAGATAATCTTCCTATCGAGTTCTGCAGCCAGTCTGACTCACCACACACGTAACTTGACAAACAAGGGCACTAGCAGGTGCACTTTCAATATCCCCATTGTCAATTACGGGACAAAATACCCAAAACACCCTATAACACTTCTAGTCACACCCTAAATTGTGTGTACATGTATTTACACAATTTTATAATTTTTCTACCCCATGTACATATTCTAGAAGTATCTTCTCCTCCTTACTTCAACACTCCCGCTTTCTTGGTGCAGTTGCTCCCCCTAACACCTACAACACATTAGATATACAATTTTTCGTTCGGGGTGTTTTTCAATTGTTCTCCCCCTTTTTGTCAGTCATTGGCAAAGGTATAGCAAGTGATATTGACTAAAGAGTGAATTGCATGGGAGAGCTAAGCAAATAGAGATGTATAAAGATGAAATCATTTCAAAACATACATAATTTTCAGAGGATATGAATGCAAATAGAAGAAGCAATAAAGGCATATGCATTTCATATCAGAAACTTTGATAAACCAGTGGGAGGAAAGAAAATATGGCATTAAAAATGTGAGTTCTGTTCAACCATATTCAAGATAAAACTAAAATATCCAACTCTATACTACCACAGACAGCAGTACATTTAAACATTATCCCAACTAAACCAAATAACACACAATAAAAAATGCAACTATCCAAAACACATACTGCCACAGACAGCAGTAATCAACCAGTCTTCAAAAACGTTCAGTCCAACCATGGACATATACTTTTAAACGAATGTACCCGACTAGCTAGTTATCACATACACTCAGATAGGCATAGAATATTAAAAAAGATACTAATATTCATATGCAGAATTATGAGTGGAGTGTATGTGATAGTGTGTAGTGATCATCATCATGGTGCAGAATGTGATGGTGCCGTGTCATCCTGGTGACAAGTCATCACGTCCACCAACTTTTGGACGGTTTGCTGCACACTCAACACCATTCGTTCCAGGACAGTAAATCTCTCATTCATCGACTCCTTGAGCTGAGAGACATCGTGTTGAATAGCGCCAAGCTTGTCTGACTGAAGCTAAAACCGCTTTGTATGCCCAGATGTTGATGTTGATGGACCATAATGCGGTCTAGAGACATCTTCTTCGGTCATCCCGGTCCCTCTCATAGGCGCGTCTCCAGCCCTATCTTCTCCCTCAACTTAGATTCCTTCCTCCAGGGGCTCCTCAGGATATTTGTGAAACACCAGATCCATCCTTCGGATGTTGCTTTTGTTAAAGAACTGGAGAGGAAGAACTAGATCATTTGTGGTTTGGAATCATATAGCATTACAGATTGTATTGATGATCCAGGGATATGGCAGGAGAATGTCCCTAGTCCTATGAAAAGCATACACCAATTAATACACAATCAGGGTAAGCAGACAGATCTTGACTCCAAAGGTGATTGAATAGATTATCATAGTCATGAAGCCAGTGAGATCAGCTCTGTTGGAGCCTTTAGAGTAGATATTTGAAGCTAGAATATCATGCAAGACTCCATAGCATGGTTCCATGAACTTAACTTTCAGAACATTTCCTTGGTACCACTCGACATCACGATCGTGACAGAGAAATTTAGTGACCTTGGATCGAACTTCAGGATCTTCCATGTCCATATCAGGGATTCCCACAGGGGATAGGATAAGATTGAATATTCCTGCAACAGACCCTGGAGTGATCAATACATCATCACCATCTACAGTGACGGAGATGGAGGGGGGATTAGATGTCGGAGAATGGCAAGCAGTAAAGAATTGGTAAGTTCGTTCAAGTTGATATGATCCTCGAAAGTCGAGAACTGGTGACCAATCTACAGCTGCAAAAAGAGGTTCCAGATTATATGAGATCAAGCAGCTTCTGTCGACTTTCCTCTCGGGAATGACTTTCCTTCCTGCAAACCTTACTAAGACGGGATTGACTTGCACTGGTGGAGGAGTCTGATCTTCCGACTGGGACCTACCTTGTTTTGAGCATGGCTTTGTGGGGATCCCAGGTTTGGAAGCACTTGCTTTAGCTTTAGAGGCAAGCACCTTTTGTCAGGAGGTTTTCAAAGATTCCCCTTGTCTGGATGCTTTCTCTTTATCTTTTCCCATGTGGTCGGATTCACCTTGAACGGCTTGGGAAAGACGACAAAAATAGCTGACAAAAACGGAAAATACCCAAAAAGGAGGTGGACACATGGTGTGCTTGGAAGGGTGTTACCGGATTTGTAGAAGGATTTGAGTGATCCAACGTGGCTTCCAGCAGTTTGGTCGGGAGAATTGAGTAGAGAAGGCGACCGAAAACTCTTGAAGAATAAATTCCTTTTTTTTTCACTCTGCTGACTTTTATCGGGCACCATTTGTCGATTTTATCGAACTTACTTTCGATTTTATCGATGATCCTCAGTCGATATGATCGATAGTAGCCCCGATAGTATTCTCGATCAAGTGACTTTTCAAATTCTGATGAGATGTCGATAATATCGACATTTTATCGATGTGATCGAGAATGCACATGACAAATCAGTAAGAGTATCAGTTATGAAAGTTTTCAGATTTTAGCCACCAGATGACACTCACTTCAAGCATACTCAGCAAAATTATGTACAATTACTGTACATAAAAAATTATAAACATTTGCATGTTTATTTACAAAAGATTGAGGTGAGAAACCTCAGATATATCATTTCACGCACAACAAAATTGCATTATTTCAGCAAATGTCCAGGCCTAGATGCATGACTTGGACTTGTCCTTTTATGCTTGGAGTTTCAGGGTATGTGAAGATTAGTCATAAGACAAATTTATTTTTCTTTTTCCACCCATTTTGAAATAGAATTCTTTCTCCTGTCTTTCATCTTAGGTGGTGATAGATGAGTGTTTCCCCTAGGTGGACTCTTGACATTCTGTGTTTCTCTGATTGGTTTGAATTTTCCAATGTGATTTTTGTCCAGAGTTATGTGAAGCCCATCTAGATGTTAAGCATTCAACCTCATAATGACCTGTATCACCACATAAATGACATACTGGAGAGATTCTTACATTACTTCCTGAAGCAGCCGATGATTTAGTTGTTGGTGCTGCATTTCCTATTTTCTTTTTAGTTTTCTCATACCCTAGGCCACTCTTGTCCTTTCCGGGCCTTCCCATCCCTAACATCCTTTCAAGCTTTTCACCACTCTGAGAAAATTTATAGTTTATTTTAGTAAATTTTCTAGATTTTTCTAAGTCATAGCAGAGTGTGTGATTCTCATTCTTAAAATGCCTATTTTCATCTTCTAATAGTTCAATTTGTTTGGTAAGCTTAGATGATTCAGTTTTTAAGGATAGGTTGATTCTTTCCAACTTGTCATTATCTGCATAATAGTGTTGTAGATCATTAATTAGGTGTGAATTGATCTCCAGTGTTTATCCAGATCTTTTTGTAGCAGTACCATCTTGTTTTATGAGATTCTAAGTCTCTTAAGAATGTTGATGCTATGAGTATAGAGTTGATTGTAAGCATCTTGCAACTTATCCTTTCCTATTTCTTCTTCATTTCCAGTTTCTTCATCATCAGATGGAAATGATTCTGTGGCTTGCTGTTCTTTTTCGTTTTCAGATTCGACGGGAGTGATTGAAACAGTGAAAACCATAAGTATTTTCAATGATTTCTGATCTCCATTACATTCTGAGTCACCGGATTCTGAATTTGACTCCTCAGTATCATCCCACGTGGTGGCCATAGCCTTGCCCTTGGTTTTTCTGTTTGGGCATTCCATAGATAGGTGTCCATACTCCCGACAGGCATAACATTGTAGTTCTTTGGTTCTTCTACCAAATTTGCCTGCAGGTAGTTTGTTGTTCACCTTTCTCTCTTTAGAGGGACGGCCGCGATTCTTTTGAAAGAATCTTCTGAATTTTTGTGCTAGTAAAGCCACTTCCTCATCTTCATCTTCCTTTTCACTCCCACTATCCTCATGTATTATTTTCTTTGAAGTTTTCAGGACAGTGTTTTTCGATTTTTGGGGTTGAGTGAAGTGTAGTTCAAACGTTTGTAGGGAATCTACCAGTTCTTCTACTTTCATTTCATCTATATTTCTACACTCCTCTATTGTTGTAACCATGGGATTAAACCTTCCAGTAGGGATCTTAGAATTTTCCTATAAATTTTCGGTACCTGAACTTTTTCTCCCAATCCACCCATGGAGTTGCAAATGATGTTTAACTTTGTAAAGAACTCCATAAATGTCTCATGCTCTTCCATTCTGAGATTTTCGAACTGTGAAGTCAACAGTTGAAGTTTGGATCGCTTCACAGTGCTTGTGCCTTCATGGGTTGTTTCCAATAAATTTCATGCTTCTTTTGATGTCCCACATATGCTTATTTGATTAAAAATATCTTGGGACACAGCACAGTAGATAGCATTCATAGCCTTGGCATCAGATGTTTGCCTTTCTTTGTCGAATGCTGTCCACTTTTCTTTGGGTTTGGACTTTGTGATTGTTGTGCCACTATCAAGTATAATTTGTTCAATAGGTGGCGCTTTCAACTATATCCCAAACGTCATGATCCAAAGATCTCAGAAAGTAGTGCATCCGAGCCTTCCAGTATGCATAGTTTGATCCGTCGAGGTCTAGTAACTGATGAGCCCTCTCCTTTGGCCATATTCCCAACTTCAATCAAGATCACTCTCTAGGCTGTGAAGCCCTTAAAGAGAGACCCGCTCTAATACCAATTGAAATAGCGGTGAAGACCGCTTGAGTTGAAGTCGAAATATGCCAATATCTTCTAGAGGGAGGGTGAATAGGACTTTTTAAAGATTTATGAGTTATATTAAAAATCCTATCACTCTAATCCTATCATGTATGCAATTTTCAGGATTACTCAAATGTAACTCTACTAGCTTCCAAGCCAAGTAGAGGATCCAATCATACACTAATCAAGATATAGCAATATGCAACTTAGTCTATGTTGGATGTGTGATGGTATGTGTGTGAGATGTGATCAAATATATGAATATAAATGCATTGTCATGAATCACACATATAGAAAAGCAATCACAAACACAGTCATTTTATAGTGGTTTGACGATAAGTCTACTCTACTCCCGGCTACTGCACTCAACCCTTGAGTGTACCGAATTTCACTAAGGAGCTTTCCCAGGGTTCACCTCTAACTTAAGGTTTTAAATCAGGTTCACCTTCAACCTTTACACGGAGGTTTCTACTCGGTTCACCTCTAACCCTGGAGTTTCACTGGTCACTCCTAACCAGATGTTTATGCTCTCCATAGAGCAAGGGTCCACACAACGTACCCAGAGGTTTCTACTCGGTTCACCTCTAACCCTGGAGTTTCAGTGGTTCACTCCTAACCAGATGTTTATGCTCTCCACAGAGCAAGGGTCCACACACGCACCAGAGGTTTCTCTCGGTTCACCTCTAACCCTGGAGTTTCACTGGTTCACTCCTAACCAGATGTTAATGCTCTCCATAGAGCAAGGGTCCACATAACGCACCCACAGCGTACACTCCCGCTGGAGGCCTCCTTGAGGACTTCAAAGGGTGAGAATCACTTAAGACCCAATCCTAGAAATGAATGATCGCAAGTGTTCTCCTGTACTCTAAATACTTACAGATAAGTTGATGAGTCTCATTAAGCATAATGCCGAAGATCTCCTCCTCCTTGTTGACGAAGAGTCTTCTGCTTCTTTGATCTGCAACATAAAAGATATACCAAGACTAGGCTTAGGGTTGGGTCAAGGTAAAGATGGAATCCTACTCTCTAAAGGTTTTTCTAAAAGGAAGGTAGCATAGTTCCAATCTTATGCATTCAAGGCATCCCAGCATAATGATTTGTCATTAAGGTAGTAGTTGGAGGATCCTTGAATGCGGAAGTTCATTCTCCAATCCACTCTATTGAATATCAATGGTGAGGGTGGATTTGAGGATGAACTCCCTCGAGAGAAAGGGCTTAAGGTATAAGATGTAAGTTGAAACACACAAAAGCTCTCTCTATTCTCTCTTCCTGCAACAAAAGACAAGTCAACTAACTAGACAAAAAAAAGTTCTAACGGATATAAAACGGTCACATCTTATGACAGAGTTCGACATCTCGAGCAGGTTGAATCATCGAACATATACTCTCGATAGCATCGATGGTCTGCTCGATGACTCGGACTCGATGTCATACGCTTTTGAAACTCTTTGCCAATTGGTCGATGAATCGAAGCTATTGTC
>JAJHSJ010000017.1:24349153-24614623 GCA_021015155.1 Magnolia officinalis
TGAATCTTGTATAATCATCTACAATAACTAAGATGTATTTTTTGCCACCTCGACTTTCCGTTCTTGTTGGTCCTATAAGATCCATGTGGAGAAGCTCGAGTGGTCTTGTGGTGGTATTGGAGTTCACCTTTTTGTGAGAGCTCCTAGTTTGTTTACCATACTGGCA
The DNA here is from genome assembly GCA_021015155.1 of Magnolia officinalis. Taxonomy (NCBI): domain Eukaryota; kingdom Viridiplantae; phylum Streptophyta; class Magnoliopsida; order Magnoliales; family Magnoliaceae; genus Magnolia; species Magnolia officinalis. Next base: position 24,349,320 of record JAJHSJ010000017.1, read on the forward strand.
TTCACCACAAATCTTGTCTACTTTTTGCATCTTAGGTAGACCTCTAATTAGTTCACCTTTGCTCAATCTGTATAAATTTCGATAGTGTACATGTCCGAGGCGTTTATGCCATAATTCTGTCTCATCGGTATGGACCATGTAACACGTTTGTTTAGATGAGCTACTATCGCTTACTATATAGCAGTTCTCAGAAGTTCTGGCGACCAGTTAAATATTACAGAACCCTTTTCATTTATTATTTCACAACCTTGATTAGAAAATTTTAACATTATGGTTGTTATCGCATATGTGAGATATGCTCAACAGGTTGTGTTTTAAACCCTCAACATATAAACATTTTTAAATAAGGGAAGGTTTATAGAGTTGGACCGTACCTTTGCCAATTATCTTGCAGTTGCTACCATCACCAAATGTGACCTGACCCATCAGTCATATCTTTAAGATCGGTGAATAGTGCTTTGTCGCCTGTCATATGTCTGGAGCATCCACTGTCTAGGTACCATTTTGAATGGCTTGTAGCTTTGAAAGCAGTGTGAGCAACCAAACAGACAGCTTTAGGAACCCATTTCAGTACAGTTTTAGGTTTAGGAGATAATTGGTCTTCTATGTTTATAGTTGTAGGAGTGACCTACAGAATTAGATTTTAATAGCTCCTTCAGTAAATCAATAATTTTTTCAGCTAGTGGGTTTCGAATCTGATTTTGAAATTACATAGCTGCTTTTGGGTTTATGAAGTTTTTGTATTTTTAGAAAAAACTTGACTAGTATCTTTTCCTTTTGAGTTAGAAGTCTCTCCTTTCACAAAATTGGAAGAAGTATTCTTCTGTTTTGGAGATTTGTTTTTATCATAACCCAACCGGATCGATCGCCACATTTTCTTGATCCGGATAACAATTTTCTAATTTTGGATCGCTTGGGCATATCTCCATGTGTCCTTCAAACTCAACAGAGAGATACTTCATTTTTAAGTTTCTCATTTTCAGATTTCAATTTTCAATAGGGAGGTTTTGAATTCTAGGTCACACTTAGACTTTTCAAAACTATCTGAAATTTGAGATTTTTCTAAAATAAGAGTTTCAAAACATTCTTTAAGTTTATAAAACTTTTCTTTTGAAGTTTAAGTTTGACAGCAATTTTACAACTTCCTTATATAAGGCATTGTAAGCATCTTGAAGATCTTCATCATATTCATGATCACTATCATCCAAATTTTCTTCACTTGTTGAATCATCGTGATCGGAAAAAGTAAACTTGGCTAGAGTCATAAGGGCCTTAAGTTCATTGCCCGACTCGGTTTCTGAATTTTCTGACTCAGAAGAGGCTTCAGAATCAGACGATTCATCCCAAGTAGCCAACATACCCTTCTTTTGAATCTGTCCTTTTTAGGACATTTGTTTGCTAAATGCCCATATTCTTGACAGTTGTAGCATTGACTATCTTTCAATGATTTCCAAGTTTAAGACTTAGGTTTGAACGTTTCTTTTCATTTGCCTTTTAAAATCGACTCTTTTCTTACTTTTGAAAATCTTATAAAACTTTTTCGCCAAAAGGCCATATCATCTTCAGACTTTTCTGAATCTGAATTTTTCTTGAATAATACTTTTAGATGACTTCAAAGCAATAGACTTACCTTTAGGAGCTTTAAAACTTAATTCATAGGTTTGTAAAGAACCAACTAATTCCTCTACCTTCATATTATCCGTATCACGAAGTTCCTGGATTGGCGGTACTTTTGAATTGAACCGTTCAGGAAGAGAGCGTAGTATTTTGTGCACATACTTTACTTTCAGGGATCTTATTGCCCAGACCCCACATTGAGTTCACAATGTCATTCAATCTAGTGTAAAAGTCCATAAACATTTCATTTTCCTCCATATGAATTTCTTCAAATTTAGTTGTGAGGAGTTGGACTTTAGATTTCTTGACAATTGATGTACCTTCGTGTGTCATTCTAAAATATCCCAAGCTTGCTTGGCAGTATCACAGGATATGATTCTTTTGAACTCATCCGGTGATAGTGCGCAAGTGATTGCATTTAGTGCTTTAGCATTAGCACTACTCTCACTTTTCTGAAGTGTGGTCCATTGGTAATATGGTGTAATTTTCATAGATTTTGAACCATCAACACCAGTTACTTCCCGTGATAGGAGGTTTCCATTCATTACTGTGTGCTTGCCACACCTTTCATCCATTGATTTGAGGAAGATCCTCATTCTGGCTTTCCAATAGGCATAGTTGGAGCCATCAAAGGGAGGAGGTCTAGTAACTGAAAGGCTATCAAAATTGACATCTTTTTATATAGCTTAGATCGTTAGCTCAGGAAATAAATCCAAATAAAAAGCAATAAAATGAGCTATAGGCTCTGATACCACTTGAAAAGGCCAAGCTATATGTCCTAGAGGGGGGGGGGGGGGTGAATAGGACTATGCCAAATTAAAATAAAATTCAGCGGAAATAAAATAAACCAACACCTTACAACTTGAATCAATTCACAAGCTAAATTTAAATCACCTTGATAAATAGATATCGAGAGATTGATTCAAATTCAGTTCTAAGGACACCTTACAACCAATAATCAACAAGGGCTTATGGTAGGACAACCTTATTCTAGAACCTCTTTTGGATCAAGAACTCAATATTATATAAGTAAATGAAATAGCAAGGAATTGAATTTAAATGAAGAAGTAAGATCTAAATTATTACAACAATCCCCACACTTGCTTGAAATGTAAATAATTACAACATTCACATCCCCTTGTACATTCCACAAGATCAAATGATAAAAGATATGAAAATTAAGCAAGCATTCAAACCACAAGTCAAAGAGTTATAGTGGTTCGCTGTGTGTACACCAACTGTTTTCCAACAGCCACACAAAAAGCTACTCCACTCCTAATATCCTCACACAGGGGATATTAGCGTTCACTAACAAATAGGTTTTCACAGGGTTCACCAAAAACCTTTACAATTGTGTCTTTTTCACTTGGGCTTACACAATCCAAAAACCCCTCTTTTCTGAGTTTTCTGGTTTTCCTCAAACAACCAATACAATGAGATTTTTCTGGCTCAACCTCAAACAAAACCAAAAGCAAATGAATTTTACAGAATTGTAAAATACCTGGATTTCTCCTTTTTCGTAGCAGCCCGTAGAACCAATCGGAGTAGATGATTTGAATGTCAAAGTTCAATTTCCAATACTCACATTCATAAGGTTCTAAGTTCTAATTGATTTTAGATTTAACTCGTTGGGCGTAGCTAAATTTGATTTTGATTCCAAGAAGAAGGAATAGATAATTCCTCTTTTTCAAATAAGATTGGAATATAGAAACAAAATCAAATTAAATAAGCTAGCAAAAAGGAATATTAAATAAGCACAATCTAGCTTAAAATAAACACAAACTTATCTCAGAGTGATCACTTGAAAATCTTGAATTGAATGGGAGTGGAAGTATGAAAACTCTGAATTTCGTGTTCAATTTATAGAAGCAGAAATCGCTCCTACGACTGGTCTTAGAAACCTACGACTGGTCGTAGCTCTAACAGATTTTTGAAAAAAATAAGCGCGATCTTTGAAAGCCGTTCTACGACTGGTCGTGAGTACCCTACGACTGGTCGTGGGTCCCCTACGACTGGTCGTAGATCCCTACGACTGGTCGTAGGACCAGTGATTTCGTCGCTGGACTTTAAGTCGTAGCTCCACGACTGGTCGTGGACGAGTCGAAGCCACACCTACGACCGGTCGAAGGACCTCCAGGACTGGTCGTGGGCGTACCAAAAATTCTGAAAAATCTTCAACTTCTTAGGACTGGTCGTGGAATTTCTTGACTAGTCGAACCAATGTTAGGACTGGTCGAACAAGAGCTAGGACTGGTCGTAGAATAGACCAACCTTGTGTATTTTAAATATTTGAATAATGTATCCAAAGTGACCTACTTAAAGGGTCAACCTAAGGTCATTCAAACCTGAACCATGTCGTATGGACATTGAACTTCAACCATTCAACGAATGTAGATAAATTGAATTATATCAGGCTTGTCAGGCTTGAGATCTTGATCAAACATAGAACTACTTCATACGTTGTTTTCTTCTCATTTTGAACTTCAACATTGTAGCTTCTTGAGGCTTCATCATGTAGTATTTTGAGGCTTCAACATGTAGCTTTTTTGAGGCTTCAACATGTAGCTTTTTTTGGGTGTCTTGAATTCCAATAAATGATCATACAAGTACAGAACACCGATAGATGTTTTTGGCACACAAAATTTGACAACCAAAGGAGCATGAGATCATAACACTTACAAACACTCAAAAGCTCTCTCTTCTTTCTCTCACAGCAACAAAAGACAAGTCCTCTATATATAGGCAAAAAGTTCCAACGGATATAAAACGGTCACATTTATGACAGACTTCGATATCATCGAGCAGGTTCGATATCATTGAGCGTATACTCTCGATAGCATCGATGGTCTGCTCGATGACTCGGACTCAATGTCATACGCTTTTGAAACTCTTTGCCAAATGGTCGATGAATCGAAACTATTGTCGATGTCATCGGATTTCGAACTCTGATTCCATCGATGACAGGTTCGATTAATCGACACTTGAAAAATAAGAGAGACTTGACTTCGAGATATTTCAAGTTTTCATGAATGATCGGGGGAACCGTCGAGATCATCGAAATTTGAATGTTGATGATATCGAGATCAGAGTCGATGCATCGATAAATCCAGTGGATTTGTCTTTAAGCTTGTTGGACGATTTGTGTCCTTGTTCGATGCAATCGACGTGGTGCCGATATCATCAATATTTGAATATCAATTCTACCGAAGGGCTCCCGATCATAGTTAAAAACAACCTGAAATATCTGCTGTAAGAAATGCACGCCCACAATCGATATCATCGATGGACCTTCGATTTTATCGATATTTGAATTCAGATAATATCGGACGACCATTGATATATCGAAGGAATTTGAGATTTTCATTAAAAAATAAGGGTGCCGGAAATCTGCCTGTCGATCTTATCGAGCCACTCTCGATGGACTCGAGATTTGAATATCGATGATATCGATAGGTGTATCGATACATCGATAATTCGTCTAGATATGTTGTGAAGTTGTTGGACATATTCAGTGCTTTTATCGATGATATCGATAGGTGTATCGATACATCAATAAATCCGTCCAGATGAATATTTAGTTGCTAGACATTTTTGGTCCTCTTATCGATAATATCATTAAGGTATCGAGGATATCGACACTGCAGATCGATTATATCAAGGGTGCATCGATAAAATCGACAAGGCGAGAAAAACTTACAAATTTTTCCTATTTGCAAAAAGTTTTCTCACCCTAAAAACCCTACGATGTCTATCTTGTTTTAAGGGTTTTAATCACCTGGTGTTTTGGGACATGGGATGTGAGGCTATGATTTACCTATGGCGAGCTTCCACACATCCGGTTGAGGCAGACGCTTGAATTGATCTTCCTATCGAGCTCTGTAGACAGTTTGACCTACCACTCACGTAACTTGACAAACCAGGGTACTAGCAGGTGCATTTTCAGAGAGAAGGTCCCTATTTATACTCAAAGGATTTGGAAATTTGGTCAGCCTAAGAATATGTTCAGCTGGCCAGATTTCAATGATTTCATTCCAACAACTATCGGATTGCGCAGGATAAGATTTATCCAAAATTCGACTGGTCGAACTCCCAATTTGGCTAGACAAATTGTAAGACCGTATCTTAAACCGTACCATTCCATAGACTTCTGCGGCCTTCCCAGTCCAATTCCGGCAACCTTCGACCCTTAACCGGTATTTACGCGCGACCCTGAGTCATGCGCCGTCAACCCGAGTCGACTCAACTCAAGACTTGTACCTTAGCGACCACGCCGTCACCACGGTTCTGATGCCATGTCTCACGTGCCGAGGCGATACCCAGGCCAGGAGATGTGGGCCCACGTTCAGTTCGAGGAAAATGTCACGTGTTGCAAATCCGTAGAGAATCCATCACATCATTCACTTCACTTGTCAAAGTGCACCCATCAAGTCAAGTACCCTATCGCATTCTTCAAGTACACTACACCATCCCCAAAGTCAACCTTTCCATCCCATCTCTTACACACCCCATCACTCCTCTCCCATCATCTCTCTCATCTCTCTCTCTCATTTTCTCCCAAGCTCCATGAGAGCAACCCACGTCCATGGCTTCCATGGGGGAGAGGCTAGTATAGCTCACTTCCTATCTCCCATCCCCACCATCCAAAGTCCATATCAACCGTTAAACTCCACCCCTTGGAGCTCTAGATCGCATCGGTGGAAGGAAGAGTCCGAGAAGATCAAAGGTAGGTGTTCTATTCTCTCTCTCTCTCTCTCTCTCTCTCTCCCTTTTTTTGTGTGTTTGATCGTGGCCCACCTTATGATATGTTTCACATCCATGCCATCTACATAGTGGGCCTACCTAGCAGTCCATTTAGGCGGGCCTAATTGAAGGAAATACACAACTATACATTTTATCCAAGGATGGTGGGTCCCACGCGTGTGGACCCACCCCAATGTGAAATACATAGTGCCAAGTGGGACCCACCATGATGTTTGTGTTATATCCATGTTGTCCAGCGTCCCTGGACGCTGGACATAATGGAGGCTAACATGGAGTGCGTATCCTGACAGGGGTGTGTGTACTAACAACTTAAAAAATATATAAATAAAATATACATTATGTTTAAGTTTTGGGGTGGACCACTCATGTAGGCCCCACCTTGATGTATGAATTCAATCCACGCCGTCCATTCCATTCTCCAGGTCGTTTTAGGCGTTGAGCCGAAAAATGAGGATAATACGACACTCAAGCGGGCCATAACATAGTAAACAATGTGTCTACCATTGAAATCCACCCTGATGTTTTGATGCTCTAAAATATAGCGAATATTGGGCTCGTCTGGTTTGTCTCAAGCAGTAAAGGCCAATGGGTGGGGTGGATTTTGCTGATGCGGACCCTACATGTGAAAAACCTCAGAAAAACTAATTTAAAAAAAAAAAAAACCAAGGTAGCAGCGCCTGCTGCTGCCGCTGACGCCAGACAGCGTCCTGACGCTGGGCCCCACCCTGATGTGTGTTGTATATTCACACCGTCCATTTTGTAGGCCCCCTCAGGCCAGTGGGCCACCCCAAAAATCAGTCATGTAGCAATTCAGGTGGCCCACATCATAGGAAACAGCGGGATTGAACGTCAGCCATTGAAACCCTTTTTTGGGTCACAGAAGTTTTGGAACATTATGAAATTTGTTTCTCCTTATCATCCAAGTCCGCGTGACCTTACCAATGGGTTGGAGTGAGGATAAACATTATGGTGGGCCCCACGTGGGACCCACAGTGATGTATGTGTTTTATTCTCACCGTCCACGGTTGTGGACGGTGGAACCCACCATGTATGCATTGTATCTATGCCGTCCAGCCATTTTGCTGGGTTGCTGGACGGCCAGTGGACCCCACACTTGATGTATGGTTACATTCAAACGGTCCATCTAGTGTCGAGCTAGCCTTAAGGCTTGAGGCAAATGAGGCAGATCTGCCTATCAAGTGGACCATGCAGTAAAAATCAATGAGGATTGAGTGTCGGCCATTGAAACCATTAAAACCCCTCTGGATTTCCAGGAGTTTTGGATAAATATAAAATTTATTTTATTTATTTTAATGGGTCAGTGTGACCTTATCAACAATGGATGGATGGAAAATAAACGTTATGGTGGGCCCCACGTGGGACCCACCTGTAATGAGTTTGGATTGGCAGGTGTGCCACACACACTAACCATATGACTGTGTGATGTAGCAGGTCATGTGGAACCCACCTTGGCGACATGTGTGGGACCCTCCTTGATGTATGTGTTCCCTCCACACTGTCCATCCTTATGGGACCCACCATGAGGCATGTGTTGCATCCAAGCCGTCCAACCATTTTGAAAGCTCATTTAAGGGCTTGAGTTAAAAAATAAGATAGATCGATTTATCAAGTGGACCACACTGCACAGTGAGGATTGAATGTCTACCATTGAAAACCTTTGGGAGTGCAGAAGATCTGGATCAGTAGGAAATTTGTTTGTTTTCCCCTCTTAATCCAGGCCCTTATGACCTTATGGGCCCTGTGGTTTATTTAACCATGAAAATTATTATCTCCGTTACTATTTGTGGTATGGTCCAATGATCCTCAAATATGATTTTCTTTTGGGATGTATGATCAGGCCTATCTTGATTTATTTGTGGCCGTCCATTGAGGCCCACTTTGATATATGAGGCCCGTTGTGAGGAGACCCATCTTGAGTATTTGTGGCCCGTTGTTGAGGCCCACCTTGAAATATACGAGGCCCATGTTATGCGGCCCATCGAGATGTATCTAAGGCCCATGGGTCGAGGCCCAATGGGATGTATATAAGGCCCTTTGCAATATGTGATTCCACCTTGGTTATGTAATGACGTTTATGGCATACCATGTCTTGTGAGTAATGTTGGTTTGACGTCCACATTGTAAGATTAATGTGGGTTAAATGTCCGCATTGTCACTCTCCTTAGGGCCCATTGATAAGCCCAACTTGTTGTGCATGAGGCCCATGTGCAGGGCCCACCTGTGATGTATATTAAGCCCATGTGTAGGGCCCACCCATTGTGTATTAAGGCCCATGGGTTGTGGCCATTGTGATGTATTTTCGGCCTAGATGGCAAGGCCTGATGTTATGTATGAGAGGCCCATGGGATATTGTCTATTATAATGTACAAGCGGCCCGTATATGGGGACCATTATGATGATACATATGGCCTTATGTGAGGACTAATGTGATGCATGTGAGGCACATGTGATGCCACTTTGATATACTTGAGGCCCATTAGTGCGGCCCATTAATGCAACGCACTTGATGTGCATGAGTTCCATGGGCAAGGCCCATTATGATGTATTCGAGGCCCATGGGCGTGGCCCAATGTGATGCATACGTGACCCATGAGTGAGGCTTAAGTGATGTATGTTAGGCCCTTATGTAGGGCCATGGGTCCACTATACGTATGACTCTATGTGGACCACTCCTTGGGGAGTGATGTCGGTTAAATGTCCACATTAATGGGTAATGGTGGTTGAATGTCCACATTGTGACCTTTCCTTAGGCCGATTGTTCAGCCGATTCCGATTGACGTGACCGAATTACTGATTCTGATTTTCGGCCGATTTCGATTGACGTGACCGATTTGCCGATTCTGATTATCGATCGACTCTGATTGACGTGACCGATTTGCCGATTCTGATTATCGATCGATTCTGATCGATGTGATTGATTGCCGATTTCGATTGACGTGACCAATTTGCCGATTCTGATTTTCAGCCGATTCTGATTGACTTGACCGATTTGCCGATTCTGATTATCGATCGACTCCGATTGACGTGACCGATTTGCCAATTCTGATTATCGATCGATTCCGATCAACGTGATCGATTGCTGACTCCGATTGATGTAACCGATTTGCCGATTTTGATTATCGATCTATTTTGATTGTCATGACCGATTGCCGATTCCAATTAACGTGATCGATTTACCGATTTTGATTATCGATCTATCCCGATTGTTGTGACCAATTTACTGATTCTGATTATCGATCGATTCTGATCGACGTGACCGATTGTCGACTCCGATTGACTTGACCATTTGCCGATTCTGATTGTCGAGGACAAGTGTCGAGGTCAACTCCGATTGTCGTGGCCAAGTATCGAGGCTGACTCCGATTGTCGAGGCCGAGTATCGAGGCCAATTCCGAGTGTCGATTTCGATTATCGAGACCTATATGGTGTATATGCTACTCGTAGTTGAGGCCCATTGTGATGTATGTTAGGCCCATGTGAAAGGCCCATCGTGATGTGTATTAAGCTCTTGAGTGAGGCCCATGGTGTTGTATATTTGGCCTTTGTGTGAGGTTATGGGTCCACTATATGTTAGGATCTATGAGGGCCATTCCTCGGGAGCAATGTTGGTTAAATGTCCACATTGTCGAGGTCGATTGTCAATGCCGGTTATTGATACCGATTATGAGTATGTGACAGCATAGGATCATGATACATGCCCATACGCATCATCTACATGTTTGTTATGAGATGTGGTTGATCATTGCATATGTCATTGAGCATGTTGTTATGAGACTCCCTGATAGGTGGAGGTTATCTCACATGATTGCACGGTATGCGCAAGATTGATGCATGACTGGATAGTATGACTCATGCATCTTGCATTATGATTACTGTACGCCCTACCGACATCAGGGCCGTAGCCTCCACAGGCATATCGTGGATGGCCAGATAGGGCACCGAAAATTTGTTCTAGCATTGGGCTGCCATAGATGGCCCTGGGTGAAATTCCCTAAAACCCTCTTGGTACTAGAGGATGCCCCAACGTCGAGACTGAGTGGATACATTAGCGCTCGAGTGCCGAATACTAGGAGGCCTCGTCTTCCATTATGTCGTGGTCGGTTGGGAGGGGGTGTGACCTTACCCGCCCAAGCATAGGGGGCATTGCTAGGCTGAGTTTGACCAGCTCGTGAATGGGTCCGCTATCGACGTGCCGAATAGGTATTGGCAGACTATTGGCCAGGCGGATAGTGAGGTTTCTTACGCTCACTTGGACTGTGCGGCTGGGAGAGCGGCAGTGCCATTTGGAGTGTACTAAACCCCGGTGATGATCCCAGAGATGAACCGTACTGATATGTGGACTTATTGAGTAGGATTTGCATACTCATTCATTCATTCATTCACTCACTATCCACTCGGGCTGGTGGTGCTCAACTATTTGTTATGTGAACTTTCACAATGGCCAGGATTTTGGTTGGGGTGCACGACTAACCTGAGATCAGAAGTTTACCACATTAAGTCTGACTATCTAAATTTAGGTATAGGACTGGTTTGGATAGAAGTCCCTTGTGATGGACCCCATAGCCTGCGATACTACGTACTATCATCCTGACTTCACACTCCAGTATGGTCATTCCATTCGCACCGCATATTGCATTACATTCACAGCATATGACATTTTGGGTTACTTGTGTTTTTGCATATATATGGTTTAGATACAACATCTGATATTTGACTCTTTATGACTTCTCATTTGTATAGTTGATCTGTATCACGTATTCTGATATTATTCCTTAATTGTATAGTTGATCTGTATCGCGTATTTTAATATTATTCCTCATTTGTATAGTTGATCTGTATTGCGTATTTTGATATTGCTTGACGCATGGACTTATTAGTATTTTTACTTACTCTAATAACGTATGATTCATGACCTTGCACCTATTTCGACATTGTATGATTATGACATTGCGTTGAATACTGGGCACTTACCTTGTGCACACACTTACACCACCCTCTAAACTTTCTATAAGCTTATGCACAATAGATGAGTGCAGGTGATGTTAGGTTGCAACAGTGTTGAGCTTGGAGCGTGCAGCGATCTTCTGGAGCTTGATTTTCGATTTATGTATTTTCCTTTCAGCATTGCACTCAAATGATTATATTAGTGGATATGTGATGATGATGTTGCCTTTGTGAATTATGCTTATTACGAGTTAAATGTACAAAAAAAATCCTCCTTGTAGGATCCCAGAATCGGAATCTGGTGTATGGACGCTAGGAGCCAAGAATGGGGTACTATGGAGGCTGTCGGCACCGGATTCAGAGATTGGGATTCCCGTGAATCCGATTTCTGGATTTGGGGCGTGATACAAATTCCCTTGAAAATTTGAGAAATCTTTACTGGAAAATTACCTGAACTTTCCTCGGGCTGGCCAAACTTCAAGTTAGGTTGGCCAAACCTAAAGTCAAGTTGGCCGAATTTGTAACAATTTTTTAAATTTTCAAATATGAAAACTTGATCGAAACTGAAGTTAGGTTAATCAAAGTAAGTTGGGCTGGCCAAACCTAAAGTTAGGCTAGTTGAACTTCAGTGAACATATACTGTAGTTTATCGATTTTAATCATTTTTAGAAATCACCTAACTTAGGATCTTTCCAGGGTCATTCCACCTAGTGTTTGGCATATATAGAGATCTTTTAATCTTGCTAAACTTGAAACCGAATGATGTCATTTAAATCTTGAGATGTTGAACTGATCTTGAGCCAATATTCACGAGATGCCTTAGCTGTTGTAGTGTACTTGTGATCTGACCAGTATCTTTGTCTACGAAATTTGACAACTTTATGTGTGTTACAAATATAAGCACTTAGAGACCCTCGATCGATCTAATCGATCGACTATGGATCATTGAAATTTTGAATTAACTCTTCAAGTCTATAGACATTTTTAGCCACCTTCAATCAATCGAACCCTGCTTGTCGATCGATCGAGCATGGTCAGATTAAATCAGTTTACTCGCTAGACTACTTTGGTCATCCTCGATTGAATGAATTCGATCGATCAGGATCGTTCGAGGATCGCCTTGATTGATCAAACCTTGGGTTCAATTGTCGAAACAAATCACGAATTTTAAAATTTAGTTGCTGGACAAAAATTGACCTACTTTGATTTATCGAACACTGGCTTCAATTGATCAACCGAAGTTAGACAAGTTCAGTTACACAGTTCGGTTTTTCTTCTTCTTCCTTAATTTTGATGGATCACATTAATTATGGAATTGGGTCTAACCCATCCAATAGTTTTTCTCATAGTTAAAATCGAAGAAACAAAAGGATTGCTTAGATCTGAATATCTGGCATCTTCGGCCGATAGTTGAAAACTGTTTTCAACAAAAGCTCTTATAAATTATACAACTTCACAGATCGCTATGGGAATTCCTTAGTCGGATCATGTTGAGGGTTAAATATTGCATATTACACCCCATTTATATTGGTTTTATGAATATGATAATGCTTAATGTTCTATTTTTCTCATGTTTGTGTTGCAGGATGAATTTAAGAGCTTGGATTGAAAAGGGTGCTAAAAGCATGAATTTGATGCTCAAGAATCACTAAGGTAAGGGATGAATCTTATAAGGCCAAGATTGAAGAATTCACATGCTAAAGATCCAAGAAAACCAAGTGAGGAATGAAGACAATCAAAGGAATCTTGAAATTGTCCTGAAAATAAATATATTCCTGAAAGTGTCCTGAAGAATCATATTCTGAAACTCTGGGTCATTCTGTGAAATTACGTAGAGTGAAGTCTATTTTAGAAAACTGCTAAATTTGAGGCGGTTTCTAGATTTTTCCGAGTCGGTGCGAAAGGAGGTGCTGTAAAACTATAAATAGGAGTCCCTAGGACGTCCCTAGGCATCATCTAGGGTTTGTGGAGTAAAGCAAAAATGTGGAGAAGCCGTTGTCAAGAGTTTTTCTTCCATTTCCTTAGTAGTTTTTATGCTTTTCTTAAGAGATTTTTAGTTCAATCATGTCTTTGGGTGGCTAAACCTCTTAGCTAGGGCTAAGAGGCGGAGCTTGTAGCGTGATGGGATGTTTCTATTGCTTTGATTCATGTTTATATTGAACCCTCTTTGATTCTAGTTTGATTATAAGGAATACTTTCAGTTTTTAATGGTTTGTTGTGACTCAAATTACAATGGATTTGCGATAGCTTTGAGTATGTTCTTTTCATGTTTTGGGATTGTGAATCTAAGAAATCCTATTGTTCACCATCTTCCCTTAGGCATGGTTGGATGATGGAATCCTCTCTAACTTTCACAATTCTCTCGGATTGATTGTGGGATTGGTAAATCCTGTTGTGAGCCATTGTCTCATCGGCATGGTTTTGTGATGGAATCACTTATAGTTCTCATACCACTCTTTCATTGAGAATTAGGTCAAAGGAAGTTCAGATTTGATTTTACTAAGATATCTTTCAATTGGATAAGATGAGACTTTGATTCCAGTTTTTTCGTGAATCAAGCATAGATCTCCGTAATCTCTACAAGTGGATCCTTGGAAACCATAGTTTCCCACCTTTGAATTTCTTAAGTTTTTCATTAAATCTCTCACAGTTACTCTTTATACTTCCAGATTTAGGTTTTCATCTTCTTCTAGTTCTAGTTCTAGTTGCTTCCTGAATACTCAAGTTCAGTCCCTGTGGATTCGACCTCGGTCTTACCGAGATGATTACTACATCGCGACCCAACACTTGGGGTTGTGAACAAGTTTTTGGTGCCGTTGTCGGGGACTAACGGTTGCGTTTTGGAATTAGGTTAAGATTAGGGTTTTTCTAGTTTTTATTTTTAGGATTAGGGTTTTCTGAATTATTTTAGAAATTAACTTTGCTTTCTATTTCTAGGTTTAGAAACTTTCCTAATTTGTTTTTAGAAACTATTTTTTTTAGAAATTAACCTTTTTTTTTATATAAAAAACTTTCTTAGATCTACTTTCTAATTCTAGGTTTAGGAACTTTCCTTTTCTCTTTTTAGAAACTTTCTATTTTCTGGTTTTAGAAACTTTCCTTTTTAGAAACTAGTTTACTTTCTTAATTTGTTTTAGAAACTTTCTATTTTCTGTTTTTAGAAACTTTCCTTTTTAGAAACTAGTTTACATTCCTAATTTGTTTTTAGAAACTTTCTATTTTCTGTTTTTTAGAAACTAGTTTACTTTCCTAATTTATTTTTAGAAACTTTCTAATTTTAGAATTTCTGTTTTTTTAGAAATTGACTTATTTTGTTTTGTTTTGCAGGATCTTAATTTAAGAACTTCTAATTTGGCAACTTCTTTCTAATTCCCTCTCTCTTTCTATTTCTAGATTTATATTTCCCTTCTTTCTTTTAGGTTTAGGTTATAATCTGAAATTGAGGGCTGAGAGTGTTTCGTGCCCAAGTGGGTTCGTGACAACACTCTACATCTCTTGAGTGAAGGAGGATTGGTTGAGGGGTTATCTATCCATCGCGAGATTAGACACCACTTGAGATCTTCAGAGTTAATTGAGGATATAGTTGCAAATCAACCGCTCAATGAACTGGGAAGACAGCCTCAACCTCGGGTTAAGGAAGTCTATGATGAGAATGAGGTGAATCAAGCACCCCCGCCTCGTACTTTGTGAGATTATTTATAACCGGCGGGGGTGAGCACGCCCTCATGCATGGTTTTTCTAGAAAATACGGGACACATGTATATCAAGTCAGGAGTGATCCAACTCCTTCCAAAATTTTATGGGCTTGAATCTAAAAATCCATATCTACACTTGAAAGAATTTGATAAAATCATAGCCACTCTATACTTTCCAAACGTGTCCGATGACACGGTCAGGTTAAAACTCTTTCCTTTTTCTTTGAAAGAGAAACGTAGTTGCATTCACTACGTCCTCAGATGGAATGACATGACAAGGGAGTTCATAAAAAAAAAATTTTCTATACTATAAGACGAACACCCTTAGAAAGTCAATCATGGACTTCACCCAAAAGGAATATGAAACATTTTTCCAATGTTGGGAACGATTCAAGAATCTTGTCAGTTCATGCCCACAACATGGTTTTGAAACGTGGTGCATCACAAATTTCTTCTATGATGGGCTAACGTCTTCCATGCGCTAATTGGTCGAGACAATGTGTAATGGGGAATTCATGAATAAAAGTGTCGATGATGTGTGAGATTTTTTTGACAAGCTTGCTGAAAACACACAATCATGGGACATCTCCACAAAATTAAGCACCATGTCTAGGTCGACTCAATCCAAAGAGAGGGGTGGAATGTATCTCCTTAAAGAGGATGATGATATCAATGCTAAAATGTCTAATCTCCCCAGAAAATTTGAGGCCATTGAATTAAAGAAGGATAAGGGTAAGGAAATTGTTTGCAGTATTTGTGGTTGCAACATTCACACAGTTGAAAATTGTCTAACAATATCTGCTTTTTAAGAGGTACCGAATGAGCAATCTAATGCCGTAAGTAATTACCAAAGACCTTTTAGTGGGCCCACCTCTAATACATACAATCCCAGTTGGAGAAATCATTCAAACTTCAGTTGGAGAAACAAACAAATTGCTACATCTCAAGGATTCCCTAATTAAATTCCAATTCAGGGGAAACCTCAGGAGGATCCGATTTAACGCATCTTCAAAACCATTTTCAATCAGGGTATGCTACAAGTCTTTCAAGACCTCATAAAGGCCATACAAGGACTTAAGACTAAAAGTGCGATTGAGAATAAGGGGAGCCTTCCAGCTCAACCTCTTCCCAATTTAAAACTATAATATGAAGTTAGTGACTCGAGCACTTCAAATCAGATGGAGCAAGCTAAATCTATCACTACTCTTAGGAGCGGGAAGACCATTGACAAAACTATTCCGGTTAGGGCTAAAAAGCCTAAGGACCCAGAAGAGGACAACAATGATAGATCTAGCCATGCCCCACAAGAATTAGAACCGGAACCTCAAGGGAAGCCAATTGCTCCATTTCCCTAATGGTTGGTTGCACCAAAACCTCTCTCTAACTCTCAGGACATTCTATAGGTGTTGTAACAAGTGCAGGTCAATATTCCTCTACTTGATGCTGTAAAATAAATACCTTCATATGCTAAATTTCTGAAAGACTTATATATGACCAAAAGATGGCAAAATATTCAAAGGAAAATGTTTTTAACTGAAAAAGTGAGTACCATCCTGAAGTAAGATGTGTCACAAAAATACAAAGATCCTGGTAGCCCAACCATCCCTTGCGTAATTGGGAACTACCAAATTGAGCACGCACTTCTTAACTTAGGAGCGAGCGTAAATCTAATTCCTTGGTCTATAAATAGTTAGTTTTGGGTGAATTAAAACCCACCCTAACCACATTACAACTTGCTGATTGCTCAGTTCATTTACCGAGAGGGTAATTGAGGATGTGTACCCGATAGATTTTATCATCCTGGATACGCAACCCATCAGTAACATGAGCACTCAAATTCCAGTCATTCTTGGTTGCCCATTCCTTGCCACATCAAATACAATAATTAATTGTAGGAATGAAGTCTATCTTTTGGAAATATGACATTGGAATTGAATAGATTTTTCAATACGGGCAAACAGTTAAAGGATGATAATGATTTCCACGACATTAAAATGATTGACTCTTTCGTGGAAGATAGAGCACTTCTGACCTCCTCTGACCCTCTAGAGACGTGCCTGGCCTACTCTCATGAGTTTGATGATGACATGATTAGGGAGATGGGGACCATACTGGATACTATGCCGGTACTTGAAGTTAACTGGTGGAGGCCACAATTCAAAGATTTGCCTCAAACTGATGTAGTGCCTCTACCATCTAACCTCAAGGCATTGAAGCTTGACCTAAAACCTTTGCTCTCTGATTTGAAATATACCTATTTAGGTCAAGATGAGACATACCTGGTAGTGATTTCTTCCCAACTTGAGCAAGAACAAGAGAGTATGCTCATCTCTACTCTCATTGAGCCCAAAGGAGCCCTTGGATGGTGGGTTGCGGACCTCAAGAGAATTGACCATTCGATTTGTACTCACCGCATTTATCTAGAGGATAATGTGAAGACCTCACAACAACCACAATGTAGACTAAATCCAAACATGAAGGAAGTGGTTAAGGCCGAGGTTCTTAAGCTATTGAATGTAAGTATCATATACCCAATATTCGATAGCCAATGGGTGAGTCCAACTCAGGTGGTTCCCAAGAAGTCTGGAATCACCATCGTAGCTAATGCCAATAATGAACTCGTGCCAACTAGGATCACTACTGGTTGGAGAATGTGCATTGATTATAGGAAGTTGAATACCATCACGAGGAAGGACTACTTTCCTTTGCCCTTTATAGATCAAATTTTGGAAAGGCTATCTAGTCACTCTTAGTATTGCTTTCTCGACGGTTATTTAGGCTACAATCAGATCGAGATAGCCCTTGAAGATTAGGAAAAGACCACATTCACATGTCCTTACGACACATTTGCTTACCGAAGGATGCCATTCGGGTTATGTAATGCCCCAATCACTTTTCAGCGATGCATGTTAAGTATTTTTTCTGACATGGCGGAGAAATATTTAGAGGTCATCATGGACGACTTCTCGGTCTTTGGTCCATCCTTCAGCGAATGTTTGGAAAATTTGAAAAATGTGCTGAGGCGATGCGAGGAAAAGAACTTGGTACTGAATTGGGAAAAGTGTCACTTTATGGTTCGTAAGGGAATTGTCCTTGGACACATCATCTCGTCCAAGGGAATTGAGGTAGATAAGGCTAAAATTAATCTTATCTCTAACCTACCTCCACCCAAGAACATATGAGACGTGCGATCCTTCATAGGACACGCCAGATTTTACAGAAGATTCATAAAGGACTTTAGTTACCTCTCTCGTCCTCAATGTAATCTACTTCAAAAGGATGCACTATACGAGTGGACCGAGTAATGCCATGAAGCTTTGAATAAGCTCAAGTGCATGTTAGTCACTGCACCTATCATGCAGCCACTCGACTGGAGCTTTCCTTTTGAACTTATGTGTGAAGCGTCTGACTATACTCTTGGGGTGGTTTTAGGCCAGAGAAAAGAAAAAAAGCCCTACGTTATTCATTACATAAGTAGAACTCTAAATCCTGCCCAAGTGAATTACTCGACTACGGAAAAGGAACTCTTAGTCGTAGTGTTCGCTTTAGACAAATTTACGTCCTACTTGATCGAATCCAAGATCATCATTTACACAGATCATGTGACGCTCCAGTATCTTCTTTCTAAGAACGATGCTAAGCCCCGCCTGATAAGATGGATCCTCTTACTCTAAGAATTTGATTTGGAAATGAAAGATAAAAAGAGAGTAGAGAATGTAGTGGCTGACCATCTTTTCCTCCTTGATCTCTCTGATTCCCTTGAGATGACACATATAAATGACATGTTTCCTAACGAACAATTGTTTAAAGTCTCTCATTCACCTTAGTTTGCTGATATTGCTAATTATCTTGCCACATGTTTCATGCCGACACATTGGACTACGTAAGATAAGAAAAAATTCTTCGCCGAGGTTCATAAGTTCTTATGGGGATGATCCATATTTATTTAAATATTGTCCAGACTAAATCTTAAGAAGATGTGTGTCAGACAATGAACACCAAAGTGTTATCTCCTTTTATCACTCTCAGGCCTGTGGTGGTCACTTTTCTGCTAAAAAGACCACGACCAAAATCCTATAGTATGGTTTTTATTGGCCCACTATGTTCAAGGACACTCATGATTTTTGTAAAGATTGTGAGCGTTATTAAAAGTTGGGAGCATTTTCCCGTCGAAATATGATGCCTCTGAACCCCATTCTGATCATTGAAGTATTTGATTGTTGGGGCATTGATTTCATGGGACCATTCCCCCAATCTTCTGGAACTTAATATATTTTGCTCGCCGTAGACTATGTCACTAAATGGGTTGAAGCGATCCCATGCTGGAACAATGATCATCAAACAGTCATTAAATTCTTAAAAGAGAACATTCTTTCCCAGTTCGAAATGCCTCGAGCCATCATTAGTGATGGGGGCTCACATTTTTGTAATAGGCCATTCGCGAACTTTATGAAAAAATATGACATTTCTCAATAAGTGAGCACTCTATACCACCCACAAACAAGTGGGCAAGCTGAGATTTCTAATAGGAAGATCAAACACATTTTGGAGAAAACGGTTAACCCTGATCGAAAGGATTGGTCAATCCAATTGACTGATGCTTTATGGGCTTACCGTACCGCATTTAAGACCCCCATTGGAATGTCTCCCTTTAGACTTGTCTATGAGAAGCCATGCCACTTACCTGTCGAGTTGGAACATAGAGCCTACTAGGCTATTAAAAATTTGAATTTGAATTTGGACAACGCTTGCTCGCTACGCAAACTTCAGTTGAATGAACTTGAAAAAATCCGGAACGATGCATACGAGAACTCGAGAATTTATAAGGACGGGATGATGGTGTTTCATGATTAACACATTCTTCGGAAATCATTCACACCAGGTCAGAAAGTCCTCTTGTACAATTCTCGGTTACATCTCTTTCCGAGTAATGTCCGATCTCGTTGGACCAACCCTTTCACTATTACTAATGTTAATCCTCATGGGGCCGTCGAGATAAAGAATCTGAACAATGGCAATGAATTCAAAGTAAATGGACATCGATTAAATCCATTAGTTGAGAAATTTGATTAAGAGGACATGTCTATACCTCTGATTGATCTTGTTTACTAGGATTGACCTCCTAGTTAGACGAAGGTATAGTTAGGTTTATTGCCTTCATGTTATGTTTAGGATAGTCGGCTTTATGCTGTTTAAAATAGTTTGTTTTTGTTGATTTAACTCTTGTACTAACCCACCTTCATGCTGAGATCCTTTAGAAAAAGCTTCAAAATTCCTTCATCAGGTATTATCCTTCCATCACTTCTCCTTCAATTACGTTGTCTCTTTTGCAAATCATGCTTATTTCTTTTACATTGAGGACAATGTAGATTTTAGGTTGGGGGTGGGAGATTAGGTGAACTAATTAGTGTTTTCTCAGTTTTGAGCAAAATTTACAATTTTTTAAAAAAATTGTCAATGTTTATTTATTTGGAAAGTGATAAGTTATGTATTCAAGAATGTTTTGAGTTTGATGATAAGATAGAGATTGAATTTTGAATTGCTGAAGTCCATCTAAGTTCTTGCGCTCAATTGATTAAGAGGAAGTTTGAATATCATGTTAATCTAAATCACAAGACACGTTCAAATTATTTTCTATGAATAATGCTAGAATTTCTGATTCTTAGTATGTGAATCATTGATAGATGGTGAGAATCAAGTCTGGAGAATTTTATCCACCTTAAAAGATGAAAAAAACCAGTTAAAAAATAGGAGATCGACAGAAAGGTCATGTATGGTGAAAAGACTGAAAAAGTTTGAAAAAGAATGAAAAATCTGAAAAAAGAAAGATAAAAAGACTGAATGAATACAAATGACTGTCCATATAAAATAAAAAAACTAGAAAAAGAAGGAAAAGGGGATACGTTTGGAATCAGTACTTGAGTTTTCAACCAATCTTGAAGTGATGAGCATGACTAACATTATGAAAATATAGTATTTTCACTGAGCACGTTGAAAAACCTGATATGCGAACTAAGATCTGACTTAATGGATAAAAGACTTATCTGATTGATTGTTTATGTGACTCGGCTATAGGTTTTCAAAATCTCACTTTCTCATCATTGAGTCTACTCATTCATACTTGATTACACAAAAGATTTTTTTTCTGAAAAGGTTTGAAGATTGCGCATTAAAGTTCATTTCATGCATACTTTGCTCGGGACTAGAAAAATGTTGGCTGGGGATTGTGTTGAAGGTCAAATATTGCATATTATCCCCCAGTTATATCTTGGTTTCATGAACATGATAATGCTTAATGTTCTATTTTACTCATGTTTGTTTTGCAAGGTGAATTTAAGAGCTTAGATTGAAAATGGTGCTAAAAGCATGAATTTGATGCTCAAGAATCACTAAGGCAAGGGATGGATCTTAGAAGGTCAAGATTGAAGAGTTCACATGCTAAAGATCTAAGAAAACGAAGTGAGGAATAAAGAGAATCAAAGGAATCCTGAAATTGTCCTGAAAATAAATATATTCCTTAAAGTGTCTTGAAGAAGCATATTCTGAAACTCCTGGTCATTCTGTGAAACTGCGCAGAGTGAAGTCTATTTTGGGAAACTGCGTAATTTTGAGAAGGTTTTTAGATTTTTCCAAGTCGGTGTAAAAGAAGGTATTGAAAAACTATAAATAGGATTCCCTAGGCATCATCTAGGGTTTGTGGAGTGGAGTGAAAGCATAGAGAAGCCATCGCCAATAGTTTTTCTTCCCTTTCCTTAGTAGTTTTTATGCTTTTCTTAAGAGATTTTTAGTTCAACCATGTCTATGGTTGGCTAAACCTCTTACATAGGGCTAAGAGGTGAAGCTTGTAGCATGATGGGATGTTTCTATTTCTTTGATTCATGTTTATATTGAACTCTCTTTGATTCTAGTTTGATTATAAGGAATACTTTCGATTTTTAATGGTAATTGTGACTCAAATTACAATGGATCTGCGATAGCTTTGAGTATGTTCTTTTCATGTTTTGGGATTGTGAATCTAGGAAATCTTGTTGTTCACCATCGTCCCTTGGACATGGTTGGATGATGGAATCCTCCCTAACTTTCACAATTCTCTCAGATTGATTGTGGGATTGATAAATCCTATTGTGAGCCATTGTCTCATGGGCATCGTTTTGTGATGGAATCACTTACAGTTCTCACACCACTCTTTCATTGAGAATTAGGTTAAAGGAAGTTCATATTTGATCTTACTAAGATATCTTCCAATTGGATAAGATGGGACTCTGATTCCAGTTGTGTTCGTTAATCAAGCATAGATCTCCCTGATCTCTACAAGTGGATCCTCGGAAACCCTAGTTTCCCACCTTTAAATTTCTTAAGTTTTTCATCAAATCTCTCACAATTAATCTCTATACTTGTATATTTAGGTTTTTATCTTCTTCTAGTTCTAGTTCTAGTTGCTTCTAGAATACTCGTGAGTTCGGTCCAGGTGGATTCGACCTTGGTCTTAACGAGATTCTTACTACATCGTGACCCTACACTTGGGGTTGTGAACAAATCACTCTAGAATTCAAGGTCCAAACATGATACAACTTTATGATAATTTGATTCAAATCTTATAGATTGACAGGGTCAAATTTCTCAAAGTTACCCTTCCCAATACGTAGCAATAGTGCAGAAACTGTTTCCTTTTATTCAAAAACTTCTCCATAGATCGAAACGATGGACGTATGGTTAAGCCGACATGTCCATTGGTTAGGTCTAGGGTTTTTAGATAGAGATTTATAGGAACATAAGAATAGGAAGATGAAATTTTACCGATGGATGATCTTCTTCCACAGTGCTTCTATCTCTTCTACGACTGGCTGCTCTTTTGGGTTTAGATTTTTCTAGAAGAATTTCTTGCAGACCTCTTCTTTAAATAGAGTGAGAGTCTTGATTCTAAAAGATTCCATTAAGATTTTGACAAAAAATATAATTACTGTGGCATGGAGAATTAATCCCCACTGACCTGTCCCTCTACCAAGAGTGTTTTTACTGACTGAAAGTGTTTAATTTTATTAATAAAAAAATAAAAATTAATTTATTTTAGTCAGATCCTTAAGTAAGTCACGAAATTCAGAGTCGTTACAAGTAAGCTTTGAATCAGGTTGATATTTGTGTCTTCGCCAACGCAAGCATTTCCATCTCAACTGTTTCCTCTTGTTTGATTTACTTGAGTTTTGGAGTTTCCTCAGTTCTGGGACCATGTCCTGAATTGAGCTGAAAAAGCTGATGAACAGAGTGGTATAACTATCCACCACGGTGCACCTCAGAGCTTAAGGGGGTGTTTGGAGCATGGGATTAAATGGGTTTAAGTGGGATGAAATTACCAAAATGTAATGATTCCACTGTGTCAGGGATTGTCGTCTAATCTCATGGCTTGGAGGCCATCCCACTTCATGTTTGGGAATCAAATTGGCTACTCATCTTGCCACTACCGGTCGGTGCTCTGTGGGCCCCACCATGATGTATGTGTTTAATCCATGCCATCCACCCATTCTTCCATGTCGTTTTATGGTATGAGCCCAAAAATGAGTTTCATCCAAATCTCAAGTGGACCGCACAATTGGCCCTAGGAGGTTTTCAATGGTGTAATTCAATCACTACTGTTTTCCCATGGTGTGGTCCACCTGAGATTTATATCTACCTCGTTTTTGGGATCAAGCCCTAAAATTATATTTCAAAATGGATGGACGGCATGGATAAAAGACATACATCATGGTGGGGTCGACATAGCACCGACCACTAGCTACGCAAAACCCAAAGTAGGATTGCAGAAACCCTTGCCCGGGTGCTGATTCCAAGAAGGGGCTTCACAACCTATACCTTATGTGAGTCCCAAACAGACGTTGCAATGATCCATGGGATCTTAAAATCCACTCCCACCAAATCCCATTTAAACCCATGTGCCAAATGCCCCCTAACATTGCATGGAAGTCGTGTCCTCTCAGGACTCTAACGTTGCAAGTGAGTAGTCAGATCAGGACTGTCCAGCTACTGGACTTTTAAAATATGTATTTTTATAATAGTTGTCTATAATTTTTTTTTTTTTCATATCATTTCAACCAATAAGCTTTAAAATAAGGTAGATTTAAATCTTTTGTGAACCGTAATAAAATAATGGTGATTGAACGCCCATGGTTAAAAGTTTATTGAAAGTCATCAAAAGTTTTAGATGAAACTGATATTTGTGTTTTCAAATTCTGTGTGACTTTAATCTATAGGTTGGATAAAAGATAAACATTACAGTAGGCTCTAAAAAGTTTTCAAGGGGAGACATTTAATCAACTCTTCTGTTTTAATGGTGTGGTTTACCTGTGATTTGAATTTTTCTCATTTTTGGCTCTAAAAATAGATGAACGGCGTGGATAAAACACATGTATATTATTATGGTGGGCCCATAGAACACTGTTCAGTAAGGACGTCACTACTAGCAGCGTAAACAGGCAATCCATGTCATTTCTCGGATAACACCAAATTCACTGAGAGCGGCTCTGCTGCGACGCGTGGCAGTATTTCACCTGCAAGGGCTTTTCAAGCCATTAGCACGACATAGACTAAGGAGGCAGTGTGCATGCTTCATAGGAAACTATGTACCTCAATGCAAGATCACATACACAGAACACAAAGGTTTATTGTTCCGTTTGTGTATATTGTTCTATGACGGAACAATATACCTTTGTGTTCTGTGTACATTCTTGCATTGAGGTACATGGTTTCCTGGGAAGCATTAGAGGTGTACACGAGTTGAACCAAGTGAGCTTGGACAACTCAACTCCACTCGGCCACTAGTTGACCCCAGCTCAAATTCGGCTCTTGACTTGGTCCTTGAGCTTGACTGGCCTGGTCGACTTAGTTCGGTCAGCAGCTCGGCCTAGTTTGAGACGAGTTTGAGCCAAGATCGAGCCGAGTTCACTTGTGTAGCATTTTCACAAACACATGGACTGCACCTTCAAATTCTCACTGTATGTAAAATAACAACAACAATTTTATAGGTATTTCATCGAACACCTTGTAGGCAACATCAAAATCAAGAAAAAGGGTATTTGTTTCATATACATACCTTCCTTCCCACCAGCCAACACTTCGTTGAGTCATTTCATCAAACACTTGGTGAGTAACATCAATATCAAAGTAACCGAGTCACTAAACTGGTTTGATCCGAGTTCAATTTGAGTTGGGGTTCGATCTGAGTCGAGTCGAGCTCAGGCAAGCTCGAACTCGGTTTAAAATTTTTTTGATCTCAAAAACATTAGCTCGACTCGACTTGAACTCAGTTTCGAACCAAGTCAAATCGAGTTTTTTCAAGTCAAGTTGAGCGAGCTAACCGAGCTAACTCGGTTCGTGTACAGCCCTAGGTATATATATATATATATATATATATATATATATATATATATATATATATATATATATCGTCGGAGGGGAAGTGAGTCATGGAAATTAAGAAAAAATGAGTGATGTGCGATGTGCAAAAAAGGCCCGAAAAGGATGTACCACATAAGGGTTGAGAGACCACAAATGTAAAACGAGAAAGAGAGATGGAGCATAGGAATCAGTGGTCTCCCAAGCCCTCACGAGCACGTTCCACAATTAGGTGAATTCAACACAGAGAAGCTGGAGAAATTGTAAAGCAACGCCAAAAATTAGGACTTTTTTCCTTACTATAATCCTCTGACAGCTTTTGCAAAATTTTTGGGTTAAATTTATACCTAACTACCTTTTGCGTTGAGCCACATCCATGATGGATGGAGGGATTCAAATATGGGTAAATAGTGTGGGGCCACTATAGTGTTTATGAGAAATCCACATCATTCACATATTTTGCCAAATCATTTAATGACACGAGTTCAAAAATGAGATATATCCAAAGCTCAAGTGAGCCACATCAAAGAAAATAGTAGATATCATACACTCACGATTGAAACATTCATGAGCTATAGAAGCTTTGGATCAGGCTAATATTTTTATTCTTTCAGTTCATGCATGTGGTAAGGACCTTATGAGCATTTGGGCCACTTTATGAACTGTTAGAATTACATATAAACATCACAGTGGAGCCTAGAAAGGTTTATACGGTAGGGAACCCCTTTCCACTATTTCCAGTCATGTGGGTAACTTGAGTTTCTGATCTATCTAATTTTAGTGTCATGTCTTAGCATGATCTCCCAAAACGGATGGATGGAGTGGATTTTCCACAAACATCACAGTGTGCCCAACATAGCTTCTGGTGATAGGAACTTCCTGCAGCTATTGCTCGAAATCCTCGTCAATGTGATGGGATGTGACGCGGATTTGGTAGCCAGACCCAACTAGATACAAATGACCATATGGGGTTCACTGTGATGTATTTAGTTTATCCACATCGTCCATTCATTTTGAAAGATTATTTTAGGGCATGGGCCCAAAAATGCAGTATATCAAACGCTCAAGTGAACCACACCACAGAAAGTAGTCATATTGAGAACCAACCATTGAAAACTTATTGGGGGCCATAAATTTTTTGGATGTAACTCATTCTTTGGTCCATGATGTTAAATTAAATTATAAATCTAATGGATGGAGTGGATTCGACACATCCCATGGTGGATCCCATAATTCTTAACACATGATAATCTAGACCCTTTACACATGACAATCTTGACCCTTAACACATGACAACCACTACCTAGATCTTTAACACATGATGTTACACCCGAAAATCAGCACCGAAGTAGAAAGACTTCCATCCTGATTTTCAGGGTGTGAACCTAACAAAAATGCACGTGGGCGAGCTCCCAATGCCCACGCAATCCGGTTAACATTCAATCATAACCAATAATCACAATAACTTTAAATCAAAAACATCAAAAGTTAAGTAGAAATAACTAAACTCAGAAATAAATGACTAATATTCAAAATGTACAATTACAAAAGTGGTGTCCGCCCAAATGGGGGCTATATAAGATATAATAAACATTCAATAATACTAAACCATGGAAGCCACCAAGCCGAGGACTCCAATATATACATATCGAAAATGAATAAAGTATAAAATGTTCTATTTTCGCCCAACACCCAAAAACATTGGCAATCAAGCAAGCCAATCTATGCTTGCACATATGAGACCTCGGTGATGGTATTTGCATAAATAATATAATTTGGCTGGTGTTTTAAAATAGCCTCCAATGTGGGAGTGAGTAACTAACTCAGTGCAACCATTATTCGAAATTTCACATGTTATCAATCATATTTATGCATAGGCAACGACGACAATGTAAAATAGACAATCCCTAATAATATTAGTCATATAAATGCATGGATATCATGAAACGCATATGCATGGCCCATGAACACAACAATTGTAAACTTTCCACATCAATACTATCACCAGCAAGAATGTCAACATATGAACAATGGTTGGCCTATAGCACAACCCAACAATGTGATGGCATGCATGATTAAACAGGTAGTCATTATTTCCAATTCCAAATAGCAAGTTGGTGAAGCTAGGATATCGCCATCATATCGCAAGTATTAACCTGGCTCACATGGCTCGTTGTGGCACTAGGCGACTCCTCACTTATAACACCCCATACTTTTCAGTACTTGGATGTTACCATTGTAATTTAAGTTAGCATACTTATGTGAAGGTACACACCTAGCCTACTTCATTCATTATCATTTAAAGATTCAAAATCTGCCCATTTCAACCGTTGATTCGTAGGAAGGACTATCACATCATCTTGAAATTGAATCACACAATATAAATCTTAGGTCTTACATCAGTAGATCCACCAATCAGTAAATCCACCGTTCACAAACCAGGACACCCAATGCATAAATCTATCATTTGATCGACCCAATTAGATCATCACACCACTAAAACCACTATTGATTTTCACTTAAATAGGTCATGGACTCTTTGGACACTTGATGTCTAAATTCAGAGTCAATCCAACCGTCGAATTGGCAAGAATCAACAAAATAACTCGGATTGAATGAGTACGGCCCACCTGAGCTTTGGATCTATGTGATCTTTGATCAGGGGACCTAGTTGGAACATCCAAAGCAAATGGACAGTGTGGATTTCATAGAAAATCATGGTCGACCCCACTTTTAGAAGCGTGAGTACACTAGGGGGCATGCACCTGCTGTGCACTGAACGGGGAAGCCCGGTAAAACTAGGTTTGACCCGTCAGCGCTCGAAGAAGAATTATTCTCCTCTTTCGCTTCCCGTCTGAAGCGAAATTCAAATGACGTTGGCCCACCATGATCATCCAGTGGGATGATGGAACCATCCATCGTGATTGGGCAGAAATTATGACCCTACCCTGACTGTTCCTGCACATTGAAACACATGTGTGAGATCACAAATCCTGGGGCGCGGATTAGCTACTTACAAGTTGAGTAGTGAGACTAGGGCTGAAAGTTGGGCGGGTTCAACCCGACCAACCCGTGAACGACCTGACGTTGGGTTGGGCTCAGGCAGGATATTTCGGGTCCGATCTTAAGCTTGGGCTATACAAACACCAACCCGATAAAACTTGGGTTGGGCTCGGGTTGAGGTCTCGGGTTGCCCAACCCAACCCGAACCCGATCAATATATAAGTTACTTATAAATTATAATTGAGTGTGGATCATTTGTGTCGAAGGCACACTAGTGATGTTGAGTCTCATTTGTCCACGTCATTTCCAAGGACTCAAGCTAACAAGATATGCCAGATTTCTCTCTCCCAAATAGACTTCATGCTATGTTACATGACTTTTAAAGTAGTTGTCTTATATTTTAGCTTGTTTTTTAAAGAAAAAAAAAAAGGAAGTTCTTTATAATGAATAATCACATGATATATAATTAATAAAATTATAGATACAAAAATAAGTCCTATATTGAAATATAATAAACTAACGTAATTACGAAAATATTAGCATGTATATACCCGACCAATCCTATCAATCCGACCGAGCCCGCTTGGGTTGGGCTTGGGTTGAGAATTCCCAACCTGAGATTGGGTTGGGTTGGGTTAGGGTTGAGGTATAAGAACCTTGGGTTGGGTTAGGGTTAAGCACCAACCTGACCCAACCCGCCAGACTTTCAGCCCTAAGTGAGACTGCCTACTGAAGTGACGTCACCAGGTTCTGTGGGCCCTACCATGATGTATGTTTTGTATTTACACCGTACATCCATTTGGAGAGATCATATTAAGGCAAGATCCAAAGAATGAGTCATATCCAAAGCTCGCTACGCCCACCATTAACAAGTTCTAAGGGTCACAAAAGTTTTCAGTCAAACTGAGATTTATGTTTTCCCTTCTTTCATGTATGCGTTAATGCATGAACAGGTTGGATCTCAAATAAACATTACGGTGGACCTAAAAGGTTTCAACAGTGGGCGTCACTCTCTCGGGTCTACTCCAACCTTGGATCTGCGTCATTCTTTGCATCATGCTCTAAAATAATCTATCAAAATGTATAGACAGTGTGGATGCAAAACATACATCGTGGTGGGGTGATGTAACTTGGTGATGTCACTTCAGTAGCTAGTCTCGCTACTCAACCTGTCAGTAGCTAATCCGCTTCCGGTAGTGTGCGGCAATTTTTCCGAGAATTGAAAGGATCCTCGTCGCCACGCTGGCGATCCTTGTGCGCGAAGATTCTAGCAATCTCAGCCTATCGCTAAGACAAATCTCAACCATCCAGTTTAGGGCTTCCTCAGCTAAGAGAGAGAGAGCCGCATGCGAATGGAATCTTACTGTTATGGCTACATGGCGAAATCGCGATCGTCTCTAGGCCTCTAGAACTCTTGTTACTGCACCTAAGACGTCGAATTTAGGGCAACAAGATCTCTTATCGCAAAGACGAGATATCATGCGAGAGGTTAAGTTGTCGCCCGTCATCTCGTGCGTAAGGAAAAAAGAAACCCGTGGACCATTTGATTTTTATTGTGGCTGTCCAAAATATGGACCCCACCGTGTTCAGTGGACCAATCCACGCCTTTTAGGAGCTCTGGATTGAAGGAAGAACCGCTCGGAAGACATCCACCATTAACGGCTGGATCTTCTTCCTTGATTAGCCAAAAAACCCATCTTCTTGGGTGGGCCTCATTTTTTAGATCTGAGTCGTCTGTCTGGTGCCCCATAACATTAGATGACCATCTGTAATCATGGATTTTAATCACGCAAAAGAGACCAATGATAGTAGCGTCCATTCCAACCGAGGAGACCAAATTGAAACATATTAGTGTGGCGCTATGTTTAATCCCTTGATTAGTTGATGATCATTCTAGACAGTCGGGGAAACTGTAAATAGCCTCCTTATAGGGGAAGCGGATTCCGTAGTGAGTAACTCACTACACTAGTGTACTGAGTAAACTCTTTACTCTTTGATGTCCACCATGATTTATATACTTTATCCACTCCGTCCATCCATTTTAACAGATAATTTTAGTACTTGAGCCCAAAAATGAGTCATATCTAATGTTCAAATGGACCACACCATAGGAAACAGTTGAATTGAACATCTACCATTGACAAATTCTTGAGGGCCACAGAAGTTTTGGATCAAGCTTATATTTGTGTTTTCCCTTAATCCATGTCTATGTGATCTTATTAACAGGTTGGATGACAAATAAACATCACTATGAGCCCTAGAAAGGCTTCAACGATGGAAATCATTATCCCCACGGTTTCCAGTGGTATGATCCACTTGATCTCTGGATATGCTTCAATTTTGGGCTCAACCCCTTAAATTATATGGAAAAATGGATGGACTGCGTGGATAGACCACATACATTCAAGGTGGGCCCAACTAAGTTTACTCAGTATGATAAGCGCCTACTGAGTAACTCAGTACGCAATCCGATTTCCCTTTTAAGTAGGGGTGTACATCGAGTCGAACTGAGTCGAGTTGGCCTCAGCTCGACTCGGCTCGGCCACTAGCTGACCTCAGCTCGAACTTGGCTCGGCTCGGCAGTAACTCAGGCCAGCTCGGGTCGAGTTTGAGACAAGATCGAGCCGAGTTCGCCATTGCAGCATTTTCACAAACACCTGGATTGCACCTTCAAAATCTCACTGTATTTGAGATAGCAGCAATGGTTTTATAGGTATTTTATCAAACACCTTCTAAGCAACATAAAAATCAAGAAAAAAAAGGGTGTTGGTTTCATATATGTACCTTCCTTGCCACCAGTCACACTTCTTTGAGTCATTTCATCAAACACTTGGTGAGCAACATCAATATCAAAGTAACCGAGTCACCAAATTGGTTCGATCCAAGTTCGATTCGAGCAGGGTTCAATCCGAGTCGAGTCGAGCTGGGGCTAGCTCAAACTCGACTCGAACTCATTTTCGAGCTCAAAAAATCAAATCAACTCGGCTCGAACTCAGCTTCAAACCAAGTCGAATCGAGCTTTTTCGAGTCGAGTCGAGCGAGCTAACTGAGCTAGCTCGGTTCGTGTACACCTCTACTTTTAGGGCACCCCTCTCCAAAAATAGGAAGTGAAGGAGAGAAAGAGAAAGGACGTTGTTGTGCACACTAGCTTGACTCAGTCAAGTCGCAGTTTGAGTCCAGGGTGCCATCCAATTTTCTATCAGAAAGAGGGAGAAGAAGAAGATAGAGGGAGAGAGAGAAAGAGGAAGTAGGGTGGTGTCACACTCCCATTCGAGTGCAAGTCAGGGGCTGTCGCACTGGGATGTTGTCCGAGTCGTAAGCCCGTTGACTCGCTCGTGCGAGTTACTGGTCAATTTTTGGTCCAACAATCTTACTGGACAAGCTTGAGGTGAGAAAGAAGGATAGGAGAGGAAAAAGGGGAGAGAGAGAGAGAGAGAGAGAGAGAGAGAGGGGGGGGGGGGGGGGGGGGGAGAGGAAGAGAAACGAGAGAGAAAGGGAGTTCGAGTCGAGTCGAGTTTGTCTGGATTTTAGGTTGTGTTTGGTCGTTTCTGGCTTTCTTGTGAGAGAAGTGAAGTAGAGAAGAAAGAAGAAAGGTAGGATAGAAGTAGAGAAAGAGAGGAAGAGGAAGTAGAAGTAGAGAAAGAGAGGAAGAGGAAGGAGAAAAGAAAAGTGGGAGATTGCTTGTTGCCGAGTCAACTCGGCTGAAATTCGTTGAGTCCAGCTGGGTTGAGTTGGGCTTGGGTCTGGTCATGGGTTGTTGTGGGGAGAAAAGAGAAGAAGAAAAGGAGAGGGATAAAAGAGGAGAAAGAAGAAGGAGGAGGGCAAAGAGAGTAGGGAGTGTTGTCTGGTCCTTACTGAGTTGACTCAGTTGAGTCCATTGAGTCCAAGGTAGTGGCTAATCTGAGATCACTCGATTCAGCCCATCTTTATCGTTGTTGGCTCATGACATTCGATTTCTCACCAGTTCACAACTGTTCTCAAGATCGAGTAAAGCCGCGTTAAGTCAAATCGAGTCCTATCGAGTTAACTCAGGTTCGAGGTGAGCTAGCCCCTACTCCTCAATTTGGAAGGTAATTTGAGCATAAACAATAGCTAATATAGAGTTTTCGAATTGTATATTTGATTGGTTAGCCTAGGATTTGATCTTTCCCTAAAGAGCTACAATTAAATTTAGTTGACAGTCTTCAATTGAATCTAGATCCGGTGCTTTAAGCTCTTTTATAACCTCTAAGTCTTGTAAGAAGAAAATCCATACCCCGAGGGTGAGAACTTCTCCTATAAGCTTTCCACTTAAGTTCGTTAATCTTGATATAGATGATGGATAATCTCTTATATTTAACATCTCCTAAGTTGATTAATTTACTTGTCTCAATATGTGAAAATGCTAATATGTTGCGCAATTGATTCTTTAAATACATAACTAACATGTATCTTTAATTTTAGTAAGCATGAATGATGTGTTTGCTATATGTTATCTCAAGTTATAGAATTTGTTAATCAATTAGATGTTGGCCACTTGTGATTGCTTGATGATATTTTTGGAGGTCTTCGAACTAGATGGAATTTGTTGTGGACTTACCATCTGGTGGACCATTTGTGCCTTATGTAGCTTTGATCGTATATTTGCCCTATGCGGCTTTGATGGGATATTTGCCCCTTCGTGGCTTTGATGAAATATTTGCCACTTTGCAGCTTTGGTGGAATATTTGCCCTTTTGAGGCTTGATGGTTATATTTGTATAAAACCATTGATTTTCAGGTCATTACGCGGAGTTTAATATGATTTTCATGTGAAGCTGAAGTTCATTTATTGATTTTCTAGTCGCCTTGCGGAGTTCACATACAATATGATTTATGGGTGAAGAAGAGGTTTAAATGTTGATTTTCTATTCATCTTGCGGAGTTTACTTGTATTGTGATTTCTGAGTGAAGTTGAAGTTCATATGTTGATTTTTTAGTCACCTTGCGGAGTTCTGTTCACTCCCTAAGTATAGGGTTGTGATGTAGTAATAAACTCGGTGAGATCGAGGTCGAATCCCAAGGGACTGAAACTTGTACGTAATCTGAAACTAAGTAGAAATAGAACTAGACTAAGATGAAATCTAAATCGATTGAATTTGAGGGAATAATAGTGAATTATTAATCTAAAATTTAGAGAAATCAGAGGTAGGAAACTAGAGATTCAGAGGATCCACTTTAGAATCAGGGAGATCTTATGCTTGGTTCAAGAACTCAACTGGACTTAGAGTCCCATCTTCATCCAGTTAAAGGGTGTAACCATGAAAATCAAAATTGAACTTCCTTTGATCTAGTTTTCAAGATATGAAAGGTATAAGAATTAGAATGGATTCCATCACCAAACCATGTCCAGGAGACAAAGTAAACAACAAAATTAAACTAATTGGCAACCAATCATCGATGTATGAAGGTTAGGAAGGGTATCGTCATCCAACCATGCCCAGGAGACGATGGTGAACTGCAGGGCTTCCTGACGTCATAATCATAAAAGGGAAAGGAACATGCTTAAAGCTATCGCAGACCCATTGTAATTTTAGTCACAATATACCATTAAAAACTAAAATCATTCCCTTAATTAAAACAAAATCAACATCAGTTCAGTCTAAACAAAAGCACAAGCAAAAAGTCCCCCATCACGCTACAAGCTTCACCTCTTAGCCCTAGCTAAGAGGTTTAGCCCATCACAGACATGATGGACCAAAGACTCTTAAATAAACAAAACAACTAAAGAAAAAAAAAGAGGGAAGAAAAGAAAACTCTGGTGCTCCACACGTCTAAGCCTCCACGGCTGCCTTGATCCCCTCCTTCCTCTCTCAAACTCCCTTTTATAGCCAGCAGGCGGTGGCTGCGTCGGTTGAAGCGGCTGTTGTAACAGAGTCAGAAACCCTCTGTTTACGTAGCAGAATCAAAAGAAAGGATCTTACACATCTACAATGATTGTTGGGCCCAGGATTGATGTTAGACAAGAAATCCACTCCGTCCAGTGGGTTCACGTTGGATTTTTGGTCTAAAATGGACCGATTAGGCTTGAATTCGGCATGACACATGAGATTTATACTTCTACCGTTCGTCCTCTTTTTAGACGGTTAACAATGGATCTCCGTTGTTTCTTACAATTTATCACCTAAGCTTAGATAAGAGGACCTTGGTCTCCTATTGGATGGTCCGGATTGGACCGTTGATGTTCGATGGTGGCCCACAACACTTCGTCTGATGCCCAGTGCAAAACATATCCACGTTGGCCTTTTCGTTATTGTCGTTGAGGCCATGATCGACGTAATCGCAGGGATCCAATCCTTCCATTAGAATACTCGTGAAAAACCATTCGAAAATGGATTGTTCGGCTTAGATTAGGTGTGGTCCATCATTCTGTTCATTTCAACGTCATTCTTCCGTTCAGCTAAGATGCTCGCACGATTGCTTGCATGGTGGAGAAGGGACACCTAGGCGTTGGTTGTGGTTGCCCCACGGGACAAATGGATGGTTTTGATCATCAGAATATGTGATGGGTGGGGCCCACAAGCCAAAAATAGCTGGCGTGCATTAGACGATGTGCCTAAATTGATTTGGAAGAAGAGAGTCGGTCAGCTTGCGCTGACCGACCTTTTAGGTTCTGGTGCGATGCGGGAATGCACCGCACCGCGCACATGCACCCCCACAGGTGGGGTCCACTGTGATGTTTAATAGAAATCTGCTCCGACCATTCGTTTTATCAGCTCATTTAATGAGTTGAAACCAAAATTATCCAGATATCAGGTGGGCCCCAAATCGATAATTCATGGACTGATCTGACCGTTGGGCCACTTCCATAGGGATCCAGGAGCTAAAATTCGACGTGTACAGTTCATTTATGGTCCTCAGGCCATGTATAAAGTTTCAAATCAAAAAGATGGTGGAAACCCTGTGATCTTGCATTCTGGCTGATTTTTGGGCTACTTGAGCTTCAGTTTCTCAGTTTTCTCAGATCTCTGTTGTGTAAATCCATTGATCTTGGTCCCCTGGGGTCCCGTCCATTGCCTTGGTGAATTCTGAGTGTAAATCTATGCTTTTAGTGTCCTATTTCAATCCAAGCTCGTAAATACACCCTACATCACAAACACGATCAAATCAGGCCGTTAAACAGTACCATGTTTGTAAATCTAGGCAATAGCTAGGGTTTGATATGCAATATTTGACCCTCAACAAATTCATATGATTTTCGGGTGAAGATGAAGTTCATTTATTGATTTTCTAGTCACTATGTAGAGTTCTATATGATTTCTGGGTGAAGTGGAAGTTCACTTAATGATTTTTTAGTCATCTTACGGAGTTCACATACAATGTGATTTTGGGTGCAATAGAATTTCGTATGTTGATTATCTGAGCATCTGTATATATTCACTTGTATTGTGATTGCTGCTACATTTTCCTAATGGTGAAATTATATTGATTGGCTATATTTCTGAGTATATGATCATGATTTTAAAATGCGTTGTTTATTATATCTCTTTATATGTCTTGCGATCTATACTAAATTATGAATGATGAATGTATAATCTTAGAGAGTATTCCTCATTGTGATAGCCATTGGCACTATCAAAATATATCAGTTAATGTAGGTGTAGAGCGAGCCGATGTGGTTCACTTGGTTACTATTGCAGATCAGGCAGTTGAGGAGCTAAACGGGGTCACTGTGGCCCATATTAAGCTCCATCATTAGTTGATAGGTTTCAATTTTTAATTGGTGTACTTTCAGTATTTGGATTGTATAAGTCCTCCATCGGCACTACATTTGGATTTTATTTTTTTATGAATGAGAAATTTTTACTCAATACGTGGTTTATTCCGCTAATAATTGCTGCCAACTCTGATCAATGATAAGACTTTTAAATTTAACTTGAATTTTAAAGGTTAACACTTGGGTTTTTGAGAAACAAGCACTATACCCGGGTTTCAAAAACTAGGGTGTTACATCACTAGCGTCCCTTGATTCAAATTTGGGTTATCACCCAATGGTCCATATAATTTAATCAAATTGATAGTATGACTTGACACCCAAGGACCTTCACAACTAGGGCGAATGTTGTCACCTAAGCCCCAAATGTGGAGAAGGCACGCCACCCAAACCACCCTAATGTGGGTGTTCATCGATGCTCATGGGTCATTATGGCAGGCTGTCACTTAATGTTTTACCAACATGACGGGCTCGTCACCCAATGTTTTACCGATTTGACAGGCAAGTGATCAGCCAGGTGTAGGTCAACAGCTCGGATACAGTGTCCCATACCACCATACTTTACTCTTGAGTCTTTTCGAATTGTAACGTGCTAATGGTTATGAATGGACCTTATTAACTAGTAATAGGATAACCTAGATTCTTTAATGTGTCGTACAATTACCAAAAGTAAAGGCGATCGATCTTGGCATTAAACTGATTTGACTGACAAGGGGGAACCCTAGACAAACCGACATTAGGTGCGAAGAATCCATATGTAGTTCTGACTATTGTCGATCGCCCATGTTCTACCTAAGTTAGTCACATAAGTCATGATTGGCCAACTATGGCGGCCATCCCTTACTCCAACGATTGACAAGGCTTAATCTTAGTCCTCGACAGTTTAATTCATACAATGTACATAGACAATAATATAACAATATACTAGTAACAACAAGTATAACACACTTAGATTAATATAAACCAATACATGCTAAGGTACGTTAATTTGAATCCACAAATGACTATAGTCGGGCCACAACACAAGTACCTGGAACATGCCCACCACAAGATATATACTAAACACTATTTGGGGTCAATAATCATCATCATTTGCTGTAATAAAACTCCAACGAGATAAACATTGTATTGAACAAGCATTTCATCATACATATTAACTACTAATACTATTAATATCAGGTTATTAGGGTAAGCATTAAATGCAATATTAGAATATAGATTTCTACTAAATCAAAGAGAAATCATGGTTTATCACCCTTAAGGGTTGATAAAAGAAAATCAAGGAGAATAGTCCACACCTTAGAAGAGGGTTATGCAATATAATCACACCAGGGTCAGGATTTCTGGAAAACGTCAATCTCTAAACCAAATTCAAAGGAAGTAGGTGAGATTCATTAAATTTATAACTAAGGAAGCATAGTTCGGAAGGTAAGATACATTTCTTCTCTCTAATCACAAAGGGAGACAGATTCGGTGGAAGATGTGACACAAACATGATGAAACCATAATTATGAATCTAATCCTAAAATAAATTTCTACAGAAAAATCCTACAACAATATGGAAAGCAAGTAGGTGGATTAAGGGAAGATGTTACCAGAAGAGAGGAACTAGAATAAAGATTCTATAAAACAAAAATAATAAACTATGTCAGTAATGTTAGAGAATTTTTTTTAAAGATAGACCCTAAGAACAAAATTCTGGAAACCAAAAAATTCTAAAAACTCTATATTAGAAAATTTCAGAAAATAAGAAAAATCTAGCCTAAAATAAAAATCAAACCTAGAAAAACCTAAACCTAATCATGTTTAACGCCACTCCCCGGCAACAGCGCTAAAAACTTGTTCACAACCCCAAGTGCAAGGTTGTAATGTAGTAATAACTCAGTGAGAATGAGGTCAAATCCACAGAAAATGGGGAACATGGTCTATAACTAATCTAAATCTAAATTGGTTAGTCTGGGTTTTTAATCCATTGATTTAGAAAAAGGTTTTGAAATAATAAAGATAAAAGACTACTGATCTAGGAATGCACTTATAACAATCTCAATATTAATCTACTTGATTTAACAATAACTCAATTGGAATCGAAGTCTTATCCTATCCAATCGAATGATAGAGCGGTTAAAATAAAATCTAAACTTTTCATTAGTTTAGTTTCCCAAATATCTGTATACTTGCAATGATCACAGGGAATTCAATCATCTACCATGCCCATAGACGATGGTGAACAACGACTTTTACATATCACACAATTTCAAAGCCAATAAGATCATATCAAAAGCTTTCACAACATTTACTATAATTTCAGTTACAATACATCATAGAAAACTAGGAATATATCTTTATTTAGACTAAAACTTAATGAAAGTTCAACATATACTTGAATCAAAGCAAACTAAACATGAAAAAAAAAACTATAAGTTTTATCCCTTAGTCTTAGCTGAGAGATTAGCCTGAGAAGACTAATATCTTATAAGAAAAACAAAAGATCAACTAGAAGCCGTAAAGAAATCGAAGTGGAAGAACATTTCCCGCGCTCCACCTTGGCCTTTTCTCCCTTTCCAAGCCTTAGAAGATACATTGGAACGTCCTAGGGACTCTTATTTATAATTGTGGATCTTCAACTTTCACACTAACTTGGAGATTTCACAAATCGACCTTGTATTTACGTCCTTCTGTTACGCTTCAGTTGGGTCGAATTAAGATTAAAAGTCTCACTTTCTCACTGGACTGTTTTGCGTGATTTCTATCGGACCGAAGTCTGTTTTAGGACTTTTCTTTTTTTAGACTTGGAATTCCAGAATATGATTTTTCTAGCCAATTTTCAGGATTCCTTTTATTCACTTCAAATATTCGATTATCTTCATTCTTCGTTTGGTTTCTTTTGATCTTTGGCATGTGAATTTTTCATTAATGACTTTCAAATATCCAAATCTTCATTATCTTCTTTTGATCTCTAAATCCATCATTTTAAGCGCATATTCATTTTTAGGTCTAAAACCACCTCGCATGACAAAAAAATATTTAATTAAATCAAATTAACACTTAAATGTCAGGAAAACTATGTGATTGAATGGTTAAATATTCAATATTTGAGTCTCAATAACAATCTCTTTTGTACATCGATCATTCTCTCACTGGACCCTTGGACGATCTGAAGTCTAGTTGTTAATTGTGCCATTTCATTGACATCACTATTACATTCTCAAGTCACATGTCTCAGTTCGATCTCATTGAAATTATCCACTAGCTGGGTTGTCAAAGTATAACACGACAGTAGTGCAACACTAGTACATTTAAATAAACCACGTAATTGGTAATCAACTGTTACTGATATATTCCTTTCACCTAATTGCAGCAACATTTCCAAGTCGATCACCAAGGATTCGTATTTAGCCTGGTTATTAATACATTTAAAATCTAAAAATGCAAATTTTTACCTTTTTCCATTCGAAGATTTAAAATGATCCCTGCTCCTGATGATTTGTCAGTCCTCGAACCGTTAAAAATCAATTTTCAATGGGTTAGATGAACCTGATATAAGTCCAACGCTTCTAGAGGAAGTTGACCTTCTATATCAAATGGATGATCGGCCATAAAATTTATTATGGCTTGTTCTTTTACTGGTTTTGGGGTATATATTTAAGATCAAATTCATATAAGGCTAAAATCTATTTGTCAATTCAACCACTTAAAATCGTCCAATTTAATAAATATTTTATTAAATAAGTAACTGCAATTACATTAATTAACTCGACCAATAAATAATGCCTTAACTTAATGGCCGCAAAGTACAACGTTAGGCACATATTTTCTATTATAGAATATTTTCTTTCAATATCAAGCAGCATCTGACTAAGGTAGTAGACTACATGATGTTTTCGATCATTATTATCTCATGCCAACGGGGTTCCAATTGACTTTGTAAAAGCTGTGACGTACAACTTGAGTTGTCGACCTTCAATCGGTGACATCAACATCGGTGACTTCATCAAATATTCCTTGATTTTTTCAGAAGCCAACTAATGTTCAGCTTCTCATGTAAATTCATCTTAATGTTTCAACTTCACCAACGAAGAGAACACATTAGTCTTTCCTACACAATTAGAAATGAATATGCACATAAAGTTAACTTGACCAAGAAAACGTTGCAACTTCGGTTTGTTTCTTGGCGGCTGATCATCTATGATTGCTTATGCCATGTTCTGATATATTTCGATCCCTCACTTATGCACAAGGAATCGTAGAAAATTACCAGTCAAAATCCTAAAAGCACATTTAAGGGGATTCTTTTTCAACTTATGGACCCTCATTTGCAGAAATGATTTGCACAAATGGGCAAGATGCTCTGCAATGTTAGTCAATTTGACTACTACATCATCAATGTATACTTCCACGAAATGACCAGTCATATCATGAGAAATAGCATTCATCACCCTTTAATAAGTAGCCCCTGCATTTTTTACCTCAAAGAGCATAACAACCCAACAAAAGTTCCCAAACGCCATGGGCATCTAAATGTTATTTTGGTACATCATCAGGCGCTATGTTGATTTGGTTATACCCTGAATGGACGTCTATAAAGGAAACATCTTATGCCCAGCTGCTTGGTCATCAACTGATCTGTTATTGGCATTGGATATTCGTCCTTAATTGTAGCTTGATTCAAATTCCTAAAGCCAGCTTACCATTTTTCTTAATAACTATAATCATTTTGGAGAACCATTCAATGTATTAGATGGGCATATGAATGTCACGCCCCAAACTTGGAAACCAGACTCACAAAATTTTCGATCACCGAATCCGGCGCCGACAACCTCCATAGTACCCCATTCTTGGCTCTTGGCACCCATATACCAGGTTTCGATCCTGGGATCCTATAAGGAGGATTTTTAGCTTAAATTTATTTCGTAACAAATATGACCATAAACATAACCCACGAACAATAACCAAGACATTATCACAAAATCCACTATGATTAAAAGCTTTAAGGTACAATGCGCATAAAGGGAAATACAATGATAATAATAACGGAATCTCTTAAAGCTCGACTGCATGCACCTGTTCCTACTACGGCAGCGTCCTAGCGTCACCTGCATGCATCAATCGTGCATAAGCTTATAGAAAGCTTAAAGGGTAGTGAGAGTGTATGCGCAATATAAGCATGCTCAGAATGCAATATCAGAGTGATGCGGAATATGCTGGCAAATTCATGAATACTATCAGTCGTACCAAGGCTATGCAATGCAAGGCATGAATGATATCGACCATATCAAGGCTATGCGATGCAAGGCATGAATGATATCGACCATATCAAGGCTATGCGATGCAAGGCATGAATGATGTTGGCCATACCAAGGCCATGCAATGCGAGATGCAACTCAAGCATACAGTCCTCATCCGAATCCACATATCAATGCAACTCATCACTAGAGCATTAAATATCAGTACAGTTTTCTCTCTGGATAATCACTGGGGTTTAGTACACTCTAAATGACATTGGCCCTTTCTCAGGCGCGCAGTCCAAGTGAGAGTAAGAAACCTCACCATCCGCCTAGCCAATAGCCTACCAATACCTATCTGGCACGTCGATAGCGAACCTATTTACGAGCTGGTCATACTCGGCCTAGCAATTGCCCCTACCCTCGGGCAGGTAAGGTCACACTACCAAAAAACAGGGCAAAGCCGACAGATGTGTGGCTGTTTTGGCTATGGATTTTAGCCGTAACAAATTCCGACGGCTAAAATCCGTAGCTAAAACAAAAGAAGGCCATAGCTATAGCCTCTCTTTTAAGGGTGGACGTTCAATCGGTAATGTTTTCCTACAGTGTTGTTCACCTAAGTTTTATTTCGATATGATATTTTGGTATAAACCGTAAAAAATTATTTACTAACGGATTTACGGTGTGGATTAAGCAAAAACATCATGGTGGGGCCCATAGAGCCCTACCAGATCCAATATCCAATCACCGTTTTCATTTTACGGTAAATGAGTGTGAAGTTTGCAATTTATGTTAAACAGTGGAAACTCGTCCATATAAAATGTGGTTTGATATATGGCTATCCAGACCATCCAAATAATGGGTCTTGTTGTAGATGATTTATATTTATAATTATATTAAGGAATAATATCTTAACAATCCACTAAATGGACCCTTAGTTGTACGGCTGTGAATATAATTTGTTATATAAAATATGTAAAACTCACAGTTTAACGGATCTCAATTTTCTACGATTTCAGAAAAGGGAATTTTCATTTTCCCTCTCTCGACCACCTACTTCTTCCTCTCCCTTCCCTCTCTCTAAAGAGGAATTTTCATTTTCCCTCTTTCGATTCCCCCTTTCAACCGCCCTTTTATTCCACTCCCTTCCCTCTTTCGACCGCTCTTTTCTTCCTCTCCCTTCCCTCTTTCGAGCACCATCTTCATCGCTCTTGATCGCCCTTTTTGAAGTTCGTATACAGACCATTCATCTAGAAGCTCATATGCAGATTTCATGCTAAGGTGAGTCATGAAATGTAATCGGATTTTTTTTTTCTTGATGACGTTCTTGGATTATTGTATTCACATTTATATTTTTTGTCCAAACTTGATCAAACTCGTGAATATGATGTAGCTGGAGGAATTATTAAAAAGAGCTTCTCATAATATCTGTTTATTGGAGATCTTTTTGAAGGCATTCGATTATATTTAGCTGATAACCGTTGGAACGTCAGATGGTAGTCGGTGCTTCGTTTGGGGATGATAGCACTGGACTGCATTATGTTTAACGAAGGCCATGATTGGTGGCTAGGATCTTCTAATTGCAATGAGTTTTACTGCATTGATCCACACTACAAGAGAAGTAGGCATACTGTCCAAATCAAACGATCAAAATGGGACGGCGAAGATGGCCCCTTATATGCAATTTTCAGCCTGTACTTCATTTGCAATGAGGCCTATGATTTGGACAGTCCTGATCGTGTTATATGTTTGCCATGTGCACAATGTATGAGTCATTGCTTTCTTGAAAGAGAATCATCAGTGCACTGTAGCCCAAGAAGCTGTATTGAGCCTTCCTTCTCATGCAGATAGAAAATTGAAAGAATGTAAGACAAAAGGGCAAATTTAGTTTACTGTTCTTTCTCTTTTTCCTGTCGTATTGGTATCATTCTTCAGCATTATCTTAAAAATGGGGCGATTCTTCTACTGTACATGTGGCATAATCCCACGGTGATTTATAGTACCATCAAAATTTCTGACCACTGATGGATGGATAGATTAGATGCTAATTGACTGGATTATCCAGATTATCCCTCACAGACCCTTCAATCTAGTTCGTTTTTGTGTTCATGCCTTAAAATGACCTGTCAAAATAAATAGACGGTGGATAAAATACGGACCGTCCGTCTCTATCTTGGTCCTAATGGGTAGGACAGGACTGTTTTTCTCTAGCTAGACCAGTCTCTACCAAGCTAGAGACAGATAGTCCTTTAAGTGGCTCTATAAGGCC
The DNA here is from genome assembly GCA_021015155.1 of Magnolia officinalis. NCBI lineage: Eukaryota > Viridiplantae > Streptophyta > Magnoliopsida > Magnoliales > Magnoliaceae > Magnolia > Magnolia officinalis. The sequence goes on from JAJHSJ010000017.1 coordinate 24,392,969, forward strand.
CACCGTGATGTATATATAAGTAGCTAGAGACAGACAGTCCACACCTGATGCAGGAAGGAACAGTGGATGAAGTGATCGATTGATTCGGTGCTTTCCACACACAGCCATTTATATTGGTAGATTATGTATGTTACACATGACACATGTGTATGATGTGCCCAACCAGGCATCCTGCAGGGCCGTTGATTGGCCTTTGAAAAAACAATAGTTCGATTAGACTATTTTTGCCATCAAATGGATGGACCTTTTTCTTGCTATTTTTTTATTTTCATTTGTGTGCCACAACTTAAAGGCTTGGGATTGTCTAAATATTGTGCCACTCATTAATGGAAACACCAACCATTCATGTACATATTGGAAATACCAAATGAACGGTTTGGATCTCTTTTAGGATGCAACATGCGGAAATGACATGGAGGCATGAAATTGCTATGCCTCACATGTACCAAATCCGTCATCACACCTCCTAAATTTTACTTCACACACAAATCACAAATCCTCTGCATTTTGAAGGGGTGAAATACTTGGCTATCTTTGTGCATCAGATCACTGTGTGTCTGCATGGGTGCAAATGAGGGTCCTTGTATATTACCTATGCATAAACATGGATGTTGCATGATGAGGCATGAATTGTACACATGAATACACCAATTTTTCTTTATGTACAAATTCACAAATGCATAGAAACAAAACATGTTCTTGCCCTTTTGCATGGACAATTTGACTTTTAAAATTTATTATGAGCTTCATGCCTTCCCTTTTGAGAGGAGTCTAATTCAATTCAGCCAATGTGATGATCCTCTTTTGTCATAGGAGAGCATAGATGCTCTTATCAAATGTGTGGTCCAAAATATTGGTTCAGTCTGATTGGGGTTTTTATTTGTTATTGATTTACTTTTGGTCATAGCCTGATGGAAATTTTTAAAAATAGGTACTAGGTAGGTTTCTAACTGTGGATTAAATGCACCAATCAACTATTTATATAATCAAATCAGTATAATTTTTGGTATATGCTTCACCTAAATTATGGCTAAAAATTTGAATGGTTTAATTTTAGTTCTATGGTACATGTGCAATGTCATATTGGTTGTGTATTAACTATTGTGCTATCGAAGTTGTGTGTGTGTGTGTGTGTGTGTGTGTGTGTGTGTGTGTGTATAGCTGTGTTTAACAGAGAGGATGTGGCCCAATTTCCCATGCTCAAATGGACCAACAAATATGCCACAGTTCGGGCTGGGTGGTTTTGAGAGTGGCAGTTCTTGCTAATGGTTGGGTGGCCAAGTAATATGTTTGTTGTTATCTTCCAAAAAAAAAAAAAAAAGGCAGATTTGTTATGACCAGCTGAGTTCTCTATTGTTAAATAATTCTGCCTTCTGAAATTGCCCTTGGTTTTGTTCATTGGCAAACTAAAAATGCAATATGGCTATCTTGGTAGTTAAAGAGTTGTTGCTACTTAGTATCCTTATAGCAAGAAGGGTATGAAGGCTTATGTAGAGCCCAACATCCCTATTTTATGCTTATACTTATGAAGGCACTTAATTTAATGAATTTGATATTGAATTTGGTATGCTTATAGGTAGGGGCATTTCGCTCCTCTTGCAGGTAGATGGTCCTGAATGACTACATACTCTTGAGATTCTGACTATCAATGGTAAATTTTCGCTGATTTATTTCGGCCCTTTGATTTTCATTTAAGCTTCTTTTCATCTTAAACCCCCCTCCAAATTCAGCCGTTTCTGCCTTGTCATTCATAACTTCTGATATTTCTAAGCTCTCTTTGTACAATTCTTGGGACATAACAGAGCAGTTTGAAATGAACAGCAACTGGCAGGTGGAGGTCCATTACATAGATACCGGATTTCCTTTCGCCATCACTGAGAGTTTCCTGGAATTGTTTGAAGGCCTTACATATATTCAAGCGGATTTTGCTCTTACAGGAGCCTCGCAGGATCAGGTTTCTTTTGAAATATTACGAGATTCTTTCCTCTGATCATAAACTTCTGTTCTTTGCTCTTCGGAGATGTTAAACATGTGAAAGCATTTTTGTTTTGAATTGTTGAAAATTTATGTTAAAATGCGGAAACATGTGAGTTATTTATGTTTTGATGATAAAGTTGAAATTTTTCTTTTTCTTTGATGCATAGAAAATGGTTGGGAAATTTGACAACTTTAATCTATATTTCATTAGTTTTCTAAGTAACTGCATTTTATTTTCTCATAAAATTGTCATCCTAATCTTATTATTCTAAAGTTAGCCCATGTCTTAAAAGCTATTACTGGTACAAATTCTTTATACCTTATTATGGTTTGAATTCCTGTTTGGGCTCCAATAGGGCCCACCTATGATCACCAATGACAATTTGATAGGAGGAATGCTTGGTAGATTTTGAAAATGTGCCAAAAGTATCCATGAATGGGTAATCACAACCAAACAATATTTGAGTAAAAATGGTTTTATGACTCATTTTGCAGGCCCTTATCTGAATGGATCACCTAATTAGGGTGACATTGGGGCCTTGTACAGTCCATGGTGGACTGTTCCTATTCTCTTCTTCAGGCATACTCCCTTTGGGATGAGAAGGATGGGGTGAGCATCTCCTTTCTTTCGCCTCTTTTGAATCATCCCATGCCTTTCCTGTGATCATTGGTGGGCACGGTTGGGCCCACATAGGAATTCAAATGGTAACAAGGTCTGAAGAACTTGTGTTGGATCATAGCTTGCCATGGTAGGATCGTTTGTAATTTGTGGAATATTTGGGTACCTGTGCAGGAATATGCATATGAGTCCATACAAGTATGGACTATCTGGTTCAAGCGGTTCTCCATATGATAGTCATACAAGTATGGACTGCCATTTCTAAATAATAAGAATAACTATTTTAGTGTTCTCTTGTTTCTTTCTCATGGTTGTCCTTTTTTAATTGAAAAATCATTGTTTACTTTTTGTCATAGACTAGAAGAAATGCTCTTGGACATGGAGACCATGGATATTCTAGGGCAGCAGGCCTTGTTAAAAACACCTGTGAAACACATGTCAGGGCGTTTGTCAATTCCAAAAATGAAGGTGTGTATGAGTTCTGGATTAGTTCAAATCTTTATTTCATGGTTCTCCTCAGGATGGTTCTATCTGAGGATTTCTTTACTTCCAGAATTTGGAGAATGGTCATCATGAGAATGAAGAGTTCGAAGGAAAAACTGTAGGTTCAAAGATTAAATTATTTTATATTATTGTCTAATTGTTTATTTGTGTCCAATTTTACCTTTTTATGTACGAGGCCTTAGAAAGGGCAATTTCTATAGGTGCCACAAAGTGCAACTCCTGCTACCAAGAATAATTCATTATCTGATAGCAAGTTGAGGGAATCCCAGGTTCAGAGACAACATGTATGTGCCCACTAGTATCAGCATTCATCTAATCTGTGTAATTTATTAGTTTCAAAAAGGAAAAAAAAAAAAAAAATCTGTGTAATATATTATGAGCTTCATGCCTTCCCTTTTGAGAGGAGTCTAATTCAATTCAGCCAATGTGATGATTCTCTTTTGTCATAGGAGAGCTTAAATGCTCTTATGAAATGTGTGGTCCAAAATATTGGTTCAGTCTGATTGGGGTTTTTATTTGTTATTGATTTACTTTTGGTCATAGCCTGATGGAAATTTTTAGAAACAGGTACTAGGTAGGTTTCTAACTGTGGATTAAATGCACCAATCAACTATTTATATAATCAAATCAGTATAATTTTTGGTATATGCTTCACCTAAATTATGGCTAAAAATTTGAATGGTTTAATTTTAGTTCTGTGGTACATGTGCAATGTCATATTGGTTGTGTATTAACTATTGTGCTATCGAAGTTGTGTGTGTGTGTGTGTGTGTGTGTGTGTGTGTGTGTGTGTGTGTGTGTGTGTGTGTGTATAGATGTGTTTAACAGAGAGGATGTGGCCCAATTTCCCATGCTCAAATGGACCGACCAATATGCCACAGTTCGGGCTGGGTGGTTTTGAGAGTGGCAGGTCTTGCTAATGGTTGGGTGGCAAGTAATATGTTTGCTGTTATCTTCCAAAAAAAAAAATGCGATTCAGGTAACTATAGGCATATGGGTGATGCAAGGTTCTATAGCTAATATGTTTCCTCATGTGGCAGCTGTTTGAAGGCGGGGAAGGCAGATTTGTTATCTTGTGTCTTTTTGCCATTCTTTCCAGCATTCATAAAGAGAGGAGCCATCCCCATTTCCAAGATAGTCAAAGTCTTCCCATCAATCAAGTGTTTGGTCAAATCATAAGATCCCTTGTAAGTTGGGCTATTGTAGGGAATTAGAGGCATTGAAAATAAGGAGCTTGAACTACTGGAATATAGTGCCATCTCAGGTGGAGATGGTCTGTTCAAGGAATTGTAATGCAGCAAGCACAATAAGCCTGTAGTCATTGGCTCATTATTAGTTCTAGACTCATATAAGTGCCATTTTTTCTTATTGTAATGAAATTTCATGCATGTTGCTGGTATATTCCTTTCTTTTACTTTGTTTAAGAATAGAAGTTGTATTTGTAGTAGATGTTGTACCTATTTGTACATTTATCAGCATATATGTGATTGCAAGAGGTATTATCATCACATCTTCACTTCTACTAATTCTTGTTGTTTTTACTTGGTTATTTTCATATGTAGTCAGCATTTTCACTTGAGTTTATTGCTTGTTGTTCATGTCACCTAGAAACATCAAATGGATCACTGTAATACAACAAACACAATCTCCAGCCGCAGCAAGTTCTCAAAGACTTATGGTGAAGCAGGGCTTTGTTCCAAGGAGGATTCGTCTACAAATTTCTCATACTACCAGCAAGGGCAATGAGTTGAGTAGGGACTGAATGCTATGAGCCACAAATGACATGTACTACCAGCAAGGATAGTAAGTTGAATAGGGACAGAATACCGTGAGGCTGAAATGGTAATATCTAAGGTGAGATATTGTCCTAATTGACTCATTAAAAGGAGAATTAACGTAGTGTTTGTATGTACCTTCAAATCATAGTTGACTTCTTCCCAAGCCAGCATAATGACCTTGGGATTTTGAATTAGCATGGGAAATGCTACTCGTGTTGAGCGATCTAGCATATTCCACTAGAAAACATGGTTGAGATGCGAACATTTATGTTTTTAACTGTGCTTTCTACTAGCACATCCTGGTGGTCTTGGGTGTCTTAATTGACGGTCCTGAATACTCTGTTGCAGGCTGAAGGAAATGTGGAAGATACCAACCGTAAAGGAGCGCAGTCTAAAGAAAATGTGGAAGATACCAATGGAATTGGACAGGCTGAAGGAAATGTGGAAGATACTAAAGGGAAAAGGAATGAAAGCATCAAAACCCATTCAAGTGATGTCTATCTATTCATATATTGGGCAATATTGTATGTGAATAGATAGGTGATGTTTGTAAAATGGAGAGAAACTTCGGTATTCTTGTGCCTTGTAATGCCTTCATCTTTACCTTGAAACTAATGATGTTTTATGGAAATACAAATTTTGTATGGATGGAATTTGAATGATATATCTGATTTTGATTTCTTCCTTTTGTGTAGACTTACCTTCTTAAATAGGTTGGTTGGTTGGTTTAGGGCTTTGGAGAAATGGGTATATCTAGTTTTGGATGTGTTAATTACACAATTAAATTTTATTATTATTTTTAAAAATAATGAGAAACGCCGACGGTTTTATCCGTCGGTGAATGGTCGTCGGACTGGCTAAATCAGTAGAAAACGCCGATGGTTTTTGCCGTCACCCTTAGCTGTCGGAAGTGCCGACGGTTTTAGCCGTTGAAAACACCCGACGGCTAAAACCGTCGCCCTAGGCCGTAAAAAATGCTGACGGTTTTAGCCGTCGAAGACAGCGACGGTTTAAATCTGTCGGCGAGCAACGCCCACGCCCCCTTTCCCGACGGACCGTCCGACGGCTTTTAGCCGTCGGAGAAGGTCATTGCCGACCATTTTTAGCTGTCGGTGTTGCCCTGTTTTCTGGTAGTGTCACACCCCCTTCCAACCGACCACGACGCAGTGGGAGACGTGACCTCCTAGTATTGGCCCTCGGTCGCTCATGTATCCACTTGGTCTCGACATTAGAGTCATTCTCTGGTACCATCGGGTTTAGGGATTTTCACCCAGGGACATTTATGACGCCCCGATGCTAGTAATAGTATTTCTGGTATCCGATTATGCCATCCACGTTATGCTTGTGGAGGCTATGACCCTGATGTCGTTAGGGTGTATAGAAATCATATCACACAAATGTGAGATGCATGAATCATACTGTCCAGTCATGCAGCAATCCTGCGCGTACCGCGCACTTATGTGAGGCAACTCCGCTATCAGGGAGCCCCATAAATAATCTGCCCAATGATATATGCTATGATCAGTCATACCTCATGTCAAGCATACATATGATGCGTATGGTCATGAATCATGAAGCTATACTAAGCATGTTATATGGTGATGAACTCTCTTCATTACAAGGATGGGCCTAGACGGCATACACATAACCAGTCTGGGCCTAACAATGGACCCTACAGAGAGTTACAATGTGGACATTTCACCATCATTTCTCTTACAATGTGGACGTCAAACCATCATTGCTCTCAAGGCATGACCCGCCATAAACATCATTACATACATCATGGTGGAATCACACATCGCAATGGGCCTCATATATATCACATTCGGCCTCACACAAAGGCTTCACATACATCTCACATGGGCCACACCAATGGGCCTCATATACATCAAGTGGGCCGCATCACATGGGCCGCACTAATGGGCCTCATATACATCAAGATGGGTTACATCACATGGGCCGCACCAATAGGTCTCATATACATCAAGATGGGTCGAAACAATGGGCCACACCAATGGGCCTCATATACATCAAGTGGGCCGCGTCACATGGGAGGCACCAAAGGGCCTCATATACATCAAGATGGGCTGCAACAATGGGCCGCACCATCTACACCATTCATATATTTTAGAGATCTTTTTAGAGCATTACCCAAAAATGAATCACATAGGAAGATCATCTGGACCATACCACAAATAACAGTGGAGATAATGATTTCCACTCTTAAAATTACCAGGGCCCACCATAACATTTATTTTCCATCCAATTTGTTCATACGGTCACAAAGACCTGAATCAAGAGGAAAAACAAATATCATATTGATCCAGAACTTTTGTGATCCCTAAAGGATTTCAATGGTAGGCGTTCAATTCTCCACTGTTTTCTACAGTGTGGTCCACCTGATAGATCTGCCTCATTTTTAGTCTCAGGCCTTAAGACGAGCTTGTCGTTTGGATGGACGGTTTGGATGTAACACATACATCAGTGGTGGGTCCACATCCCAACTGAACAGTTTATGTATAACACATACATCGTACGGGACCCACAGGGCCTGCTGACGTCGTCAACAGTAATATAGCTAGTGTGTGGTGTCCACATACACAGACGATTTGGATAAAACCCATACCTCATGGTGGGGTCCACACATGTGGCCCATCAGAAAAAATGGATGGATGGTCTGGATCATGCCTGTGATCAGACCACCTTTCTGACATCAATACATCAACTACATAGCTGGTGTGGGGCCATGTCCAGATGAATGGATAGTATAGATAACACACATGTGTGTTGTGGGTCCCCAACAGGTGGATGGTCTGGATCAATATACATGGGGTGGGTCCCAAGTAGCTTACTAATGTCATTACATCAGCTAAATAGCTGGTGTGAGTTACACCAGCCAATCATCTTCCATATTAGGTGGGTCTCACGTGTGGCCCACCACATGCAATATAATATTCTATTATTTATTTATTTATATTATTTTTTTTGAATCAACACCAACGTCCATGCCCTGGACGGCCTAGATGCTCTTACATAGAGGTGGTTTTCCACCGCCGGGTGATGGATGGCATGGATAATATCATGCTCCAAGGTGGGTCATTCAAATAGGGAGAGAGAGAGAGAGAGAGAGAGAGAGAGAGAGAGAGAGAGAGAGAGAGAAATGTGTGTAATGGGAGGGACCCCGGTACTATGGGCCCTCCCTTCCATGCATTACAACATACATCAAGTGGATCCCATTACATGTGGGCCCAAAAATAAAAATTTCAACGGTGAAGATCCCTTTCCACCAAAATGCAAGGTCTAGATGACCCTTTATATAATAGGAAAATAAACATCATGATGGGGTCCATGGAGAATGGCCCCATCATGGAATGAACATCTGAGTCATGGTGGGCCATCGACCACACCTAGAGTCCAAAGTGAGATCCATACCATTGATCAGTAGGCCTCACTTGGCCCATCATGAAAAATACAAATCTAATCCTATAAACACCCACCTATGGCCTTCTTCTTTAGCTCCTTGGACTCCTTGGCTCCTAAGCTAGCCCTTTAAGGATTGATGATGAAGTTTTGATAGTTGGATAGGAAGATTTGGTGATAGGAAGATGGGTCCTCTCTTGGTTTTTTTTCTCTCCTTGGGATTTTTCTCTCAAGGATGCTTGGGAAATGGAGGGAGATAAGATGGAAAGGGTGAGAGATGGGAGAGATAAATGGATGTGGTAAGGAGAGACGACATGGAGGGTATGGGCTTGGTTGAAATTTGGATGAGATAGGGATGGATAGAGAGAGAGAGAGAGAGAGAGTTGACTTTGGGTAAGGCTTGTGTAAGAGAGGGATGTGTTGTGTACTTGACTTGTGATTGATTGATTGATGTGATGGATTGTAGAGATTCTCTAGGGATTCACAACGCGCGGCGTTTTCCTCGAAATAAACGCGGGCCAACAACTCCTAGCTTGGGTATCACATTGACGCACGAGACGCAGTGTTGGAACTGCAGCGACGGCGCGGTCGCTAGGGTACAAGTTTCAAGTCTAGTTGACATAGATATACAGGATGCAATATAAGGTCATGTGCAAACGTCGATTATAGGTCGCAGGTTACCAAAATTTGATCGGGAGGATCGCGGGATCCTAAGGAACTGTACAGACTAGGTTACGAGCCTTACAATGAATCTTGCCTTAAATAGCCATTCGATCTCCTCTTTTATCTTCTAGATAACCTTTGTTGTCATCTGTATAGGTAGTTGCTTGTGTGGTCGATACCCTTATGTTATTAGTAACCTGTGCTCAACTAGGTTTCGGTGTAGACCAAGCATTTCATGGTAATCCAGGTGAAACAATTAGTGAACTCTTTAAGAAAATTAGCGAGCTCGGCCTGAACTTGTGGTTCTAACAAACCGCTGATGAAAGTGGGCTTGGGGTTCTACTCTGTCCCTAAATGTACTTCAACCAGGAGATCCTGGACTTAGGCCGGAGAATCTTCTAGCTTTTCTGGAGCCTTTCTCAAATCTTTCAGATCTATGCCGTCTTCGGCCACCTTATCGACCAATACTATAACTTTGATCAGATTGACAAAGAAACCACTACAATGCTCACTCGAGCTTTCCTTGAGCTTCTTTATTCTAGCCATGAACTCGGCCGTCCCATCGACTGATGGAGAACTTGTCTTGGGATTTCTTTAATAGTGAAATGTGGAATTGCCCGATAGGGTATTATATCTATTGATAGTTCGTGATCTAGGCGTATCATGGTGGCAATATCTTGCATTATGCTATTTAGATTAATCACAGTAGATATTCCGATTGGACGCCCATATTTTTTTTGCTTCCAGTGAAACGTACTTGCTCAACTTTATCTCCATAAAGGTATGCCTCGGCCGCATTAGAAGTAGCCAGGAATGACTTATTGTCGAACAAAACCAATTCAAGCTTATCTTGGTTCAAAAAAATTATGAATTAATGCAGAGATGATGGGATATATGAGAAAGACTGTATCCAATCCCTTCCTATCAAGGCATTGTAAGTAGATGAAGTGTTGACCACGAAGAAAGCGGCCAATACTCTCTTAGTTCCCACCATCAACTTGATAGGTAGGATGTTGTGTGTCTTTGTTATTCCACCAACAAAATTACTCATTGAGACCTTGATTGGAATTAGGTTAGACTTGACCCTTCTCAACTTTGCAATCATTATGGTAGGAATAATGTTTATTGCTGCCCCATTGTCGACCAGGACTCTGGTGACTGGACAACCTTTTAAATGGATTAAGATAAATAGCGTCTTTAGGTGTTGGGTCATAGTGATGGAAGGTCTTTTTATGACCACTTTCTCAGAAGATGCTCCTGGCTCCACGGTGACAGTCGATGTATTTCTGGTTCCCTTTGGGTAAAAGAAACCATGTTGTATTATCACTAGATGACTAATTTCCTCCACATCTCATACCATATTGTTGGGATAAGATGGCTTGGCTTGAAAGTTGGATGGGAGTGTGATAACCTTATTGTAGTCCACCACAACTGGTGGCAGTGATCCAAACCTTACTATAGAATTTGAACGTTGCCTTCCATGCGTTTCTAAATTTTGTTGCCCTTTAGCATTTGTGCTAACCAGTACAATACTTGGACAATTCTCCAACATAACTACCTCTGCCTTTTCAAGAACAAGTGGAGTTTCTTCTAGCAACTTCGCTGTTGCCAGAAGTTCTTCGATCAATAGGTCATCGTCCAAGAAGAACTCATCATTGGGATACTTGAGCGAGCTCTCGAGATTTTTAGTGTTTTTACTAGGTTCTGCATTAACTAGCTAGCTTGCCACAACTGAAGCATCCATGGAAGGCTTCATAACTAAATCAACTGCAGTTATCAGTATCTGGCATGGCCTCATGGCCTTTGGTTGTAGATCATGTTTCATGTAGGCCAATTCTCTTTGCTTGATAGTCTGCTATCATTAATTTTCAATGCTACTTCTGAGTGTAAATCATCCCCTTAGGCACAATTAAAAATTTAGGGGTGACTTACCCTCCTTCAGACCTCCTCCTGAGTTTGGTGAGGTCTGACCATCCTTCATCTCGGTGATAGAACCGGCCGAGATTGATCAAAATGAGGCTGGTATGTTCTTTGCGGTTGATAAGAGCTTGATCCTTCAACTCTTTGCAAAAACAAAGGTCTGATCTGACTAGTCGAACCAGGTAACAACCTGGTTGGCCAAATTAAACTTGTGCATCAACTACAAAGATGTAGCTCATGGTCGATGTGTGGTGCTACTCTCAGCCACACCTTTGCACTTATGGCCGTCTACCAAGACGTGTAGTTACTCTTGGTAGATTGTCATGTAACAACCTGACGATCACGTTGAATAAGGTTGACTTTCTTTCATGGTCGAGTTAGTTGTTGAAGATTGAACATGGCCATGTTGATCTCCAAATTTGGTGGAAATGGATCTGTATCGATCAATATTGCTTCCTTATCCTTATAAGGGAATTTCAACAATCCATGGTTTATGTTATCTTGGAGAGTGGGAATAGGTTTCATGCCACTTGCAATATTCGGTCTTCTTTAACTCTTCAACCGTGGGTATTTTATGGTTAATAGGAACTTTAATGAACTTCCCGGCCAACATGATATTAAAGATTTTATCATCCTAGGTAATATATAATGCATACATATTATGAGTTTTCTGTATAGTCGGTGTAGTGGCCTCAATTCTAACTAATACCGAACACACAAATGACTTTTTAACCACTACCTTGGCCACATCCACATCGTAGTTAGGGTCATAGTAATATGTCCAAGTTGACGAGTTCTTTTGTATCACTCTCTCTTAAAGAAGGGCTTCATATCAGGATACTTTCATTTGTCAAATCATATAAATCTACAAACTTCATCTTGATAAACTTTTTACGAAGTTTATATTCCAAACCATCCTGGGCGAGCTATACAAACTCGACCTCAGTTGTGACCACCTTACAATGACTCTTTGCTCTGTTGAATCGGGCAATATACCTTTCTACCGATTCACCAAGCAACTACCAAAATCGTGCAAGAATGGCCATAGAAAGTTTTCTGTCCTTATAGAAGAACTGGGCATGAAATTTCTCTTCCATCTCTTGCTACGTTTAAATAGAATTTGGTAATATGTTAAAAAATCAAGTAAAAGCCGCTGCAGTTGAGGAATGGCCAAACAATTGTAACTAATGATAGTCATTGTTAGCTAATTCACCATATTGCATGGTAAATCAACCTATATGCTCTATAGTCGATTGACCAGTGTCTCCAGCGAAAAGTGTAAAGTCTAGTCGATAGTTTATGGGTAATGAATACCGACAGTCGATTCATTCAAGTTATGGTTTGTAATATATCGAGGTAGTAGTGTGGCTGAGAACTTATCCTGCCACTTCTTGAACCATTTTCATTACTTGGTCATGATCCATATGTTGAGGTTCAGCCACTAGTGGTGGATCTAGACCCACTGGGTATTGTGCCTGGTAGTAAGGTGAATTCCTAGGGAGAGGGTTCCCTCTAAGCATTCATTGATTTCAAACTTTAGGAACGAAGTTTCTAGCTTCCTACTCAACTCGCCTGAATTCAGTAGGTGGAGGCATAGTCCGTATACCTTGCGTTGGGGCAGAATGTATGTTCCATGGTGGGGGACGTACTGGAGGTAAATTTCTAACTGAACTGCCCTCGACGTTTTGTTGAGGTATTGTGGAGCCCTTTTGACAAGGATAACCATCATCCAATTCAAGTTCTCAGTCTGGCTAGTCATCCATCTATTGAATGATTTTTCATGAATTCGCGATTGCTCTGCCTGAGCATGTGCTTGCTCAGCTTGAGCACTCCTCTGTTCCACGATATATTGGTTTCCCAACTGCATATCGTGTAGCTCAACTGATATTGTCTCAAGATGGTCACTCCGAGACGAGGATGCCTGATCCTGGTTTGGAGGATTGGGCATTGGGTTTGATGGTGACCCTAGGCGTTCAAGTGCTGGTTGCACATACATTTCCTTGGGTGGAAGTAGTGCGAAAGGTGTTATAAGATTGTTAACCCCATAGGAGCTTTGGGTAACCCTTCGACTCATATTTCTAAAGTTGTATTAATTAAACATGCTTATGTTACACTGATATGTATACCAAATCAGGGGTCCCACCAGTCATGCGAAAAACTGTTGCACAACATATGAATAATAAATATTTATGGCAGCCAAGTAATTTTTAGTCCCACCAGGCATGCTAAAAATTGTTGCTCCATCAGGTACAAAATTTGATCACGTGTAATATTTGTGGGCGTACCAAAACCGACTATACAGCTCCATTCTAACTAAACAACTTTGACCCCGAGTGCCAAGATAGACAAATATATTAGAATTGACAATATATAACCATGATCCGAGAACATTGGTCGTGTATTCAGCCACTCGTAAGATATTTTTTAAAACGATCAGGTAATTATCAGAGGCTAGGGAGTAACTAGAAAAGGACCTTTTTGAAAATCATCAAACGATTGCAGGGAGTAAATAAAAAGGACTTTCTATAGAAAAGGACTTTCGAACAGGACTTTCGAACACAAAAGTAAATAAAAAGGAAACACTTACATTCGATTGCAGGGAGCAACTAGAAAGTACCTTTTTGAGAGAGGAACTGCTTGTATTGCAATGAAAATCATCAAATGTATGAGTATAGACTTGGATTACAAGGATTACATTGTAACACCCCGTACTTTTCAGTACTTGGGTGTTACCATATAATTGAGCTTAGGATAGATGCCAGTCTAGTTTAAGCAAACGATCACGTGCATTTCAGTCTAAATCTAACCATTGAAAGTAATCACTATCCACATATGAAACTATCCATTTAATCGATTCTCAAAATGGCATATCTCAACCATTTAATACAACCCTTATTCATAAATTAAGACGTCTGGCCATTTAGTCTCACATCCTACATACAGATATAATAAATAAATAAATAAAGATAAATAACTAAATAAATGACAATGTATAGGTAATAATATTAATAATTAAATATTTAATAATATAAAGTCATGAGATGGAAAGTCCTAACCTGCAGAGTGGGGCCCATGACATGAATTAAAATTTGCATGCATGTGTGAAAAGAAAATAATAATAATAATAATAACAAACAATATTATTAAAAGTGTTGTAATGTGGTATTTAATGTTATAAAAACATAATAGGTCATAAAACCCATAATCTAGTCATTGATTTCTACCTTAAATAATCCCTTAGGACATTTTGACCGTTGATGGTCGAAGTGGAATTAATCCGACCATTAGGATTGGATTAACGATCGCTTAAACCACAAATTCCATCTAATATGGCCCACCTAAACCTTAGAGTTGTCTGACCCTTGGCCAAAGGTCCTAATTGGACCTATGAAACCAAATGAACGGAGTGGATTTATCACAGTCATCATGGTGGACCCCACCTCGGAGCGTGAGTGCATGGCAGGGATGTGCACTCACGGTGCACCATTCCAAGAGGGCCCGGTCAGCCGGCGCTGACCCAAAAATTCCAAAAATAGAGAGACACCTCTGTCTCTCTTCTTTTCCACCAGCAGACGGAGGCCGTTCATTTGCGACTTGCTGTGGCCCACCTTAAGGGACTATCTCAATGATCCAGACCGTCCATCGTGCACACGTCGTGGGCCTGACCAGAACCACGTCACTTGTGAAAGCTCCTGCACTCGTGTGTTTACACAATGCCCGACGCAAGTAGGATCCGGTAACACATTGTTTCCTAAAACGGAAACTGTCTGCATGCCAGGTTGGCAATCTGCGTGCCACCTATTCCTCCGATCTCAGTCGTCCAAACTGACGAGATCTCAACCGTCTAAATCCCTAGTTTGGGGATTTCATTTGCGACAAAATGAAAACCCTCAGTTTCGTTAAAACGGGCTGTATCTAAAGCCATTACAAAACCACTTCATCCGAGCTATTTATTCTCCATCCGACGGTTTAGGAAGGATTAGGGCGCACGCACTTCCTAGCGATGACGTAGATGGTTCAAAACATAAGGTGATGATTCTTCCCCTTGAGCTTTCCATTTTCCCATTAACTTAAGTTATAGTTTTTATTTCAATTTATAATTGATATCTCCCTTTTATAATTACATGTGTTAGCTGGTGGAAATTGAATTGCTATGTTTCATGCTTAATGTTTATCCTGCATACCTATTTCATACTTGTGGATTATTTGTAGATTGCTTATGGAACTTAAACTGGTACATCAGTGGAAAACCCCCACCTATAAATGTACACCCATACTTGGGATGTAACCTGACTGCTTGTGATTGAAATGGACCTTCGGCTTAGTGGTTATTAGTGGTGGTCTAAATGGATCATTGATGTGGGCCTACCATCTAGGGTTGTTGTGTCTAAGTGATTTTCAAGGACGGTTTTTTATCGCATGGTTTTGATACTCACCCTATGTGACTTATTTCGATATTTGCAATAGGTGGCTTGTTTTCGATATCGCCCTATGTGGCTTTGTTTTGGTATTTGCCTTAGATGGGTTCGGTGTTTTATTTTGTGCAACCATACGATGGTAAGCTCCATATACTGAATATAATTGGCCACTAGTCGATTGGGATCCATTAAACATCCTAAGGTGGTAGCCTCATGAGCCAGGGATGGTGGAATGAGACACTATGCCTGAGCTGTCGGCCTACACTGGGCTCTAAGCTCCCTGTAGTGACCTCTGAGCTTATTAAACCTGTTGATTGTTAAACAGATTAATAAAGGTTGGGCTAATCATGCATTTTCATAGCATATGATCTTTTTCGGGTGATTAAATTCTCCCTGGACGATCTATATATTATGGTCTTTTCTGGATAGCTAGTTCTCCTTGGACGTACCTTTGCATATTTTTCCAGGTGACTAGTTCTCTTAGGGCGACCCTTACTTTATGATCTTTTCTAGGTGATTAAATTCTCCTTGGGCGATCTATACTTTATGGTCTTTTCCGGGTGATTAAATTCTCCTTGGGCGATTTATATATTATGGTCTTTTCCGGATAGCTAGTTCTCTTCGGGCGTACCTTTGTATACTTTTCCAGGTGGCTAGTTCTCTTAGGGCGACCCTTGATTTCGACAATGGGATGTGCACCCCAAGTCGATGATGCATTCACGCATCTATGCATTTAATAAGATTACATCATGTATTGTTTTGTATGCCTTGCCATATTTTATAACTATGCTTACCTAATGCGATGGTGTGTAATCTTGAGAGGAGTTCACACTGAGTTGGCCACTCATCCATCAAATAAATATAACCATACAGGTAGCACAGGTGGCTTATGTAAGGCCCGTATCCTAGTCTGTACTATTCTGTCAACTCCTGCGATCCTTCCCGACGAATTCCGGCAACTCGCATCATATAATCGACGTTTGCGTGCGATCCTAAGTCATATTCTGTAGATTTGAGTTGGCTCAACTCGAGACTTGTA
Organism: Magnolia officinalis; assembly: GCA_021015155.1. Taxonomy (NCBI): domain Eukaryota; kingdom Viridiplantae; phylum Streptophyta; class Magnoliopsida; order Magnoliales; family Magnoliaceae; genus Magnolia; species Magnolia officinalis. The sequence goes on from JAJHSJ010000017.1 coordinate 24,409,307, forward strand.
CCCTAGCAACTGCGCACTCACCGCGGTTCCGATGCCGCGTCTTGTGCATCGAGGCGATACCCTGGCCAGAAAATGTGGGCCTGCATTCAGTTCGAGGAAAGACGCCGCTCGTTGCAAATCCCGAGAAAAGAATCTCTACCCAACATTACATCAATCACATCAATCAAATCACTCACCCATATCTCTCCCACCAACCAATTAAAGCAACCCATGCTTAGCCTATTCCTCTTATCCCAAAAGTCAAAGAGACCCATACTTTCCATGCCTTATCTCTTACACATCACTCCTCCGTCTCTCTCTCTCTCTCTCTCTCTCCTCTCTCTCTCTCTCTCTCTTTACATCACATCTCCCATCTCTCTCATCTCTCTTATCTCTCATTTCTCCCAAGAAACTCACATCCCAACCTCCATGAGAGAGAGTTTGGTGTGGCCCACCTTCCTATCTCTCATCCCCACCATCTAAAGCCCATCTCGACCGTTAAATCGCACTCCTTGGAGCTAAAGATCGCATTGGCGAAAGAAGGAAGATGAGATCAAAGGTGGATGCTTCTTTCTCCCTCTCTCTCTTTCATTATTTTGGTATGATGAGATGGCCGTGTGGCCCACCCGGATGTACCCCACTTTGATGTATGTGATGTCCAAACCGTCCATCAAATAGACCCCATGGCCATCCAAGCCATGTGGGCCCTACTTATCGGTGATGGGAAAACTCAAATATCAATTGATCAAGTGGGCCACGTTCACGTGAGTCCCACCAGCCGTGGTCCCACAAGTGGGACCCACCTTGGTAAATACGTCCACATTGTGAGCGTGGAATGACAATGGGTGTACTAACCAAATAAATAAACGAAAATGCTTGGTTTATGCTTTTGGCCGGGTTGCTTTTGCAGGCCCCACCTTGATGTATGGATTTAATCCACACCGTCCACCCTTTTTCCCATCTCATTTTAGCTGTTGAGCCGAAATTTGAAGCCGATCTAAACCTCTGGCGGGCCATAACATAGGAAACAGTGGTTTTTAGGCGATTTAAACAGTTAAGGCCCGCTGAGATGTTTTTATACGTCAAAAATATTGCATATTAGACTCGTCAGTTCTATTACGAGCCGGGGAGGCCAGTAGTCAGTGTGGATTTGTCTAATGCAGGCCCCACACATAAGAATCTGTAGATTATCAAACAAAAAAAAAAACAAATCACATACACATGGGCGCCCCTGCTGGTGTCAACGTCCTCTGGACGCTGCAGTAAGCATCCTCGCCGCTGGTTTAAAGGTGGAATGGTGGGCCCCACCACAGGCCCCACCACGATGTATGTTGCACATCTACACTGTGCATTTGATGGGTTCCCTTTTTGGAACTAGGTTTCCCCAAAAAATCAGCCTTATTCATGTTATACTTGTTTTAAAATAATGTTAAAATTTAAATTTTCAAATTTTCAGTGTTTTCCCTCCACATTTGAAAAGTTGTGGTACTTTTGTGTTGTGGGTTTTGTCCCACATCGGATTTGACAAAGTGAACTATCTTGTATATAAGATAGTCTTTTTGCCTAGGGCTTGAGCCCCTTTCAGGGGGCATGTGAATTTGGTCCTGTGGGGGTCTATGCCAATAGCTCTAATCTATGCCATTGACCACACACGCGCGCGAGCACCGAGCCGAGCCGTGCCATGCTGAGCCGAACCGAGTCCGAGTCCAAGTCCGTGTCCGTGTGGGTGTGCGTGTGCATGTGCGCGTGCGCGACGCGACGGGAGGATGGGCTGGGCGTGGGCGCCGGTACGGGTGCGGGTGCGGGTGCGGGTGCGGGTGCGATGTGAGTGTACTCGGGTGGGTGTGTGTGTATGGGTACTCGCGGGACTTTATTTGCGAAAGTGTACTCGCACTTGTACCTTTTCGTTTTAAACCGGAGAGATGCATCCCTTCCGGTTGGTCGCACCTGTTGGGTTTAAAACTCAACGGACCTAACCCTTTGTAAAGGGTGCTTTTGCACCACTTCGGAGTCTATATAAAGACTTCTGATTTCTGTTTTGAATATACGAAAATACTCTCTCTTATAAAACTCTCTCTGATACGGTTTTAAGTATTTTTATTACTGAGTTCATCGCTGAGTCAACTCAGCACTTTCGGATTAAACTGCAAGTGGTTCGAGCCCGTGTACAGTGAGTGCACTGCTAGGACCAGGTCATAGTCGTTGTATCTTGGAGGTCGATTGCTCTGGAAACCTGTTGCACTTGGGACGCTGTCCAAGGGGAGCAAATTCGATTTCAAGCTGAGTGACTCAGTCACGCCTCGACTCAATACAATAAGTTCTTCTTTCTCAAAACTTTAATTTTCTTTTTTGGTTCTCGATTTTAAAAGTCTATTTAATTCAACCAAATATTTCAGCAATTCACAGCTCAGGTGGCCCACACAACAGGGAACAGTGGTGGGGTGAACGTCTACCATTGGAATCCTTTTGTGGTCCAGAAGTTTTGGATTAATATGAAATTTGCTTTTACTCTTCATTCAGGTCCCTGTGACCTTATCAACAGATTGGACGGTAGGTAAATGTTACGGTGGGCCCCACGTGGGACCCACTGATGTATGTATTGTAACCCACACCTACCATCAGTGTAGACGCCACCATGATGTAGTTGTTGTATAGCCACTCCGTCCTTGTCTAGGATGGTGGATCCCACGGTGACCGTGTGTTGCACACACACCGTCCATTTGTTTTCAGAAGGTGTGGGGCCACCCCACACGTACTGCACGTGTGGGATGGGACCCACCTAATGTACTTGCCTTACATTCCTACCGTCCATCAAATGGGCCTTATGTGGATAATCAACACCGTCCGTCCAGATTAGGCAGAACATAGGCTGGACGCTGGACTCTCTTTCTCTAATATAATATAATATTATATTATATTTTGTATATGTAAGTGTGTATATTTATAATATTAATGTAATAGTATATATGATATTATATGGTGGGCCCTACGTGGGACCGACCGTGATATATGTGTTTTATCTTGCTGCCTCAACAGCTGTGGGACCCACGTGTGTGGACTCACGTGATGCATGCGTTGTATCAATGTTGTCCATCCGCTTTTAGCTCCCAACAGTCCGTTGAATAGAGGAGCTGGACATTTGAACTTATATTAATATAATATTAAAAGATATTTTTATATATACATATGTACTGGTTGTATTTGTGTGGGACCCACCTTAAATGTATGTATATCCTCACGGCCCGTCCAGCAGTGAGGTATGAACCGACAGTGACGTGTACTCACATAAAGAAAGAAAAGGGTTTGACTTTAAGGCTTTTGGGTGGGCCACTCATGCAGGTCCCACCTTGATGTATGGGTCTTATCCACGCCGTCCATTCCATTTCCCAGCTCATTTTAGGCATTGAGCCGAAAAATGAAGCTAATCCGAATTCCACGTGTGCCTTACCACTCATGTTAAGGGGTTGGATTACCCACGTCATTTCTTACTTTTGCATGGGAGGTTTGGAGTGAGTTTTCACTCATGGGACTCATATTGATGTATTTCTTAGATCAACACCATACGTCCATTTTCTGGTACACTTTAGCCATGGAGCCCAAAGGTCTACTCGATCCAACTAACAGGTGGACCACACCACAACCGATGGTGGTAGTGGGAGCGCCCCCTCACGTAAACCATGCGGACGTGGGGTGGGGGCGTCCAACCATGGACCCCATCTTGATGTATATGTTTAATCCATGCCGTCCACCACCTTCCCCATGTAGTTTTAGGCTATGAGTCGAAAAATGAGACAAATCTTAGTTCTTAGTGGACCCCACCGAGGGAAATAAATTTCCACTGTTAGAACTTTCTAATACCTACTGTTGTGTGTATAAGTGGTGGACCTATCCATCATTAGACTCCTTTGCTCCATAGAGAGCTGGTCGATATAATAGACGGAATGGATTACCACCAGTGGGCCCTACATGGTAAAAATAAAAAATATAAAAAATAATAATAATAAAGGAAGAAAGATAATAAAAAAAGAGAGTCCCTGGACGTTATTCTCTAGTGATGGTGGGGGTGGAAGCATTACTTGGCTGCCACCACATGTGGACCCCACCATGGTGGATTTGTTTAATCCACACCGTCCACCATCTCCTCCTTATAATTTTAGGCCATGTGCCAAATTTTGAGGGAAATATGAGTCTCGAGTGGGCTGTACTTAGGGTATTAATGCCCATCTGTTGAAACACTCCAGGGCCCTCTTTGGAGTCCCTTGTCATCCGAATCAGTCCTAGTCAGAGTCTATTTGACCTCATTCGAGGTGGCCAAGACGGTGAACGGATTAGATTATTCACTTGGGGTGTCCCACCATGGACTTATTGTAAGGCCCAAGATGGTGTATGTGTTGTACACTCACGCGGCCCAGCCATTTCTAGTTTATGCAGGGCCATGGGCCCATTAAGAGGCAGACCCAAATCCCAGGTGGACCATACTATAAATAGTGGTGATTGAACGTCCACCATAGGGCCGACTTAAGAGGCTCACCATAATGTGTTATATACATGTTGTTCAACCATTCTTAGGGACATGGGCTACCATATACAAGCCCACCATAATGTATGTGTTACACGCTCAATGCCCACCATGTTGGGGGCTGCCTTGTGAATAGGCCCATCTTCATGTATTCGTGGCCATCCGTTGAGGTCCACCTTAATATATATGAGGCCCATGTGACACAACCCATTAATGTATTTGTGGCCCATGGGTTAAGGCCCATTGATGTGGCCCATCATGATGTATTTTTGGCCCATGTGCGGGGCCCACCTATTTGTATTTTTGGCCCATGTGATGGGGCTCACTTATTGTGTATTTATGGTCCATTAGTGAGGCCCATTGTAATGTAATTCCAACCCATATGTCGTGGCCCGTTGTGATATATTTTCGGCTCATATGATGTGGCCCATTGTGATGTATTTGAGGCCCATGGGCAAGGCCCATTGTGATGTATTCGTGGCCTATGAGCAAGACCCATTGTGATATGTATTAGGCCCATGATGCATGACTCATTTGATGTATTCGAGACCCATGTGTAGGGCTCACATGTCACGTATTTGAGGTCCATGAGCAAGGCCCACCTGTTGTATATATGTGGCCCTTGAGTAAGGCACATGACGTTGTATATTAGGTCCTTGTGTGGGGCCGTGGGCCCATTATATGTTTGTCTCTATGTGGGGCATTCCTTGGAGGCAATGTTGGTTAAATGTCCACATTGTCGAAGTCAATTATTGATGTCGGTTATTGATACCGATTATGAGTATATGATAGCATAACATCATCATACATGCCCATACGCATCATCTGCATGCTTGTTATTAAATGTGGTTGACTATTGCATATGTCATTGGACAAGTTGTTATGAGACTCCCTGATAGGCGGAGATTATCTTACATGAGCACACGGTATGTGCCGTATGGATGCATGACTCGATTATATGACTCATGCATCTTGCATTGTGTGTTGAGATTACTGTATGCCTTAGCGACATCAGGGTTGTAGCCTCCACAGGCATATCATGGATGGCCAGATGGGACACCGAAAATGTTTGGTTCTAACATACGGGCTCCATAGATGTCCCTGGGTGAAAATTCCTAAACCTCCGTGGCCAGGAGATGACTCCAACGTCGAGACCGAGTGGATATATGAGTGCACGAGGGCCGAATACTAGGAGGCCGCGTCTCCCACTGTGTCGTGGTCGGTTGGAAGGGGTGTGACCTTACCCGCCTGAGTGAGGGGCAATATCTAGGTTGAGTTTGACCAGCTTGAGGAATGGGTCCGCTATCGACGAGCCGGGCCCGATATTGGCAGGCAGATAGTAAGGTCTCTTCCACTTACCCAGTTGTGCGCTCGGATAGGGGCGGCAAGCTGGCATAGAGTGTAATGAACCTTGGTGATGATCCCAGAGAGGAATCGTACTGATATGTGGACTTATTACGTAGGAGTTGCATACTCATTCATTCACTATCCACTCGGGTTGGTGGTGCGCATCTATTTGTTATGTGTACCTTCGCAATGGCTAGGATTTCGGTTGGGACGTGCGACTAACCTGAGATCAGGAGTTTACCACATCGAGTCTGACTATCCAAATTTAGGTATGAGACTGGTTTGGATAGAAATCCCTTGTGATGGACCCCATAGCCTACGATTCCATGTACTATCTCTCGACTTCACACTCCAGCATGGTCATTCCATTCGCACCGCATATTTCATTATATCCGCAGCATATGACATTTTGGGTTACTGTGTTTCTGCATTTATATGGTCTAGATACGACTGATGCTATTCGTGGACTCATCAGGAATTACATATTGCATCGCATCCTCGGCATCTGATATCTGGCTCTTTATGACTCCTCATTTACATAGTTGTTCCATATTGCGTATTCTGATATTGATTTACTCATGGAATTGTCAGTATTTTGCTCACTCTGTTATCGTATAATTTATGATCTTATCAGTATTTTTGTTTACTCTAATAATTCTTGATATTGTCAGTATAGCTGCTTACTCTGATAATTCATGATCTTGCGCCTATTTCAACATTGTATGATTATGACATTGCGTTGAATACTTGGCACTTACCTTGTGCACACACTTACACCACCCTCTAAGCTTTCTATAAGCTTATGCACGATAGATGCGTGTAGGTGATGTTAGGTTGTAGCAGTTTGAGCTTGGAGCGTGTCGGAGCTTAATTTTTAATTTATGTATTTGCTTTTTAGCATTGTACTCAAATGATTATATTAGTGGATATGTGATGATGATGATGTTGCCTTTATGATTTGGGAATACTTGTGGTTATGCTTATTTCGTGACAAATGTACAAAAAAAAAAAAAAAAATCCTCCTTTAGGATCCCAGGATTGGAATCTGGTGTATGGACGCTAGGAGCTGAGAATGGGGTACTACGGAGGCTGTTGGCACCGGATTCGATGATCGGGATTCCTGTGAATCCAATCTCTGGGTTTGGGGCGTGACAACTTAAGTGATTTTCAAGTTCGGGATGATGAGGAGCCGGGTTCAAGTGCCAGGATTGCATGACTGTATTTACCTTAAGAAGCTGAGGGGTCTTATGGCTCAAATTTACTTGCATTTTTCTATTCCTCATGTATTGGATCATGTAATTCTTGTATTTGCTAATTTTGGAGACATTGGTTTGTATAAGTCATTATGGGCAGCTCTTGTATATTCTAAATGAAATTTAAAATTTTTCCTTTATGCTTACTTGTCCATTCTACGCTCATCTGTTTACTCTGATAGTTGAAAAAGAAAATATACATATATACTCGAATTTGACCATCCTTTAAGGTTAACACTTTGGTTTTGGGAAACGGGTCATGAACTCAGGTTTTGAAAAGTCGGGATGTTACATACATCTAATGGATTATTGTTACTAATGTAAGATTAGGCTACTAGTTACTCTAAGGAACTTAAAGAACAATTTACGTTAAGAAATATAAGGGATAATTGAAAGATAGATTTGATTGGTTTGATTGGGTCGATATAAAACGTTTTGCTTTGCTAAACTCCTTTGCTATTTATAGATATCCTTGCGATGGTCATGTAGATGACTCCTCTCCATATTCAATTGATTACAGCGATCGTTTTGGCACCACTCTGTCTTCTAGACTCTTCTTGGACACTTGTCCCGGTAACCGCCTCAGCACCGCTTTTCTCTCGATCACGTCCAATATTCAAGCTTCTCAGCCATGCTTCATTTATTAATGAAGTGTAACACCCACATTAGCGCTAACGGTAATTCCACAACAGGCACTCGAAATATCCTCAAAGATATTAGATGCGCTTTATACTTCAAGTAGGATATTCCACCGCTATATGGTACTTACAATGGCAAACTTTTTCATTCACCGCTAAAATATATCGCTATATCTCACTATTGTTGTAGTGTGAGCCCAAAAATGAAGCAAAGCCCAAGCCAAGTGGACCACACCGTATAAAACGGTGTGGATTGAACACCCACCATTTAAAACTTCTTGTGGCCACAAAAGCTTTGGATTAAGCTGATATTTGTGTTTTCCCTTCATCTTGGTCAGTGTGACCTTATGAATAGGTTTAATGGCAAATAAACATCATGGTGGGCCTAGAAGGTTTCAAACTTTCCATGGTGTGGTATAATTGAGCTTTACGTCTGCCTCATTTTTTTGGCTCATGCTGTGGAATGATTTGGCAAAATATGTGGATGGCATGGACATAACACATACATCATACATCGTGATCATGGGTCCAAAGAACTTCGCCATGTTGATAGAGCTTTTAACCGTCGCAATTAGCCCTTTGAAAGCTGCAAGTTATTTGAAAAGGGTAAAGTTGTCTAGAAAAATAATTTAACACGGAATCACTTACCACATTCTACCTACAGTATTTCATATAGGGTTGAAAGTCGAGCGGGTTGGGTCGGGTTGGTGCTCAACCCTATCCCAACCCAAGGTTCTTGTACCTCAACCCTAACCCAACCCAACCCAACCTGGGGTTGGGAATTCTCAACCCAAGCCCAACCCAAGCAGGCTCGGTCGGGTTGGTCGGGTTGGCCGGTTGGATACATGAAAGTATTTTCATTATTACATTAGTCTATTGTATTTCAATACACGTCTTAGTTTTTGTATCTATAGTTTTATTAATTATATATGTAGTTATTTATAGTAAAGAACTTCATTTGTTTTCTAAACAAACAAGCTAAAATATAGGACAACTATTTCTTTAAAAGTCATGTTGTGTAACACGCAATCTATTTGGGAGAGAAAATTCCGGCATATCTTATTAGCTTGATTCATCGGAAATGATGTGAACCAATGAGCACTAACTACACTAGAATTTCCTATGCCTTCAACACAAACTATCCACACTCAATTATGATTTATTAGTAACTTATGTATTGATCGGGTTCGGGTTGGGTCGGGCAACCCAAGACCTCAACCCGAGCCTGACCCAAGTTTTATCGGGTTGGTGTTTGTATAGCCCAAGCCCGAGATCAGACTCAATACATCCTGCCCAAGCCCAACCCAATGTCGGGTCGGTCGGGTTGAACCCGCCCAACTTTCAGCCCTAATTTCATAAGGTTTTGGTGAAGAAAAGCTACGTTTTGACAAAGTGCTCTCATTTGATGGAAAACTTTTCTTGTTTCCTTTTAAAAAAAAAAAAACCTTTATTTGTAGGCTATGTTTTGCAAACTGGTATAATTGGTAAAGTCATTGTGCAATGTCAGGACTAGGAACTTGTACAATTTGATTGAGCTTTCAGTTTTCAAACATGGAGCCCGTGGCTCATTCATCCAAACCGTTGATATATGATGGCCCATGAATGAAACTATTATGAATTTCTTAATGGTCCATGTAGAAATTATTTCTGATTTTGAAATCTAATTGTGTGATTTATGGCTCCCAAATAATGTATTTGCACTCATTTTTGGTGCTTATGACCTGGTCTAATAGAAAACTGCCACATACTCAAACTCGAAGAGATATTTGATTGATTTTCCTTTGACGTTACAAATTCCGTCATTAATGCAATGGTATAGAACTTTAAGCATACCTTTGAGGGGTTGAAGTAATTAGAGCATGCCACATGACCATGTTTATTGAGCTTAATTAATAAGGGCAATGTACCTCGCAAGTCTATAAAACACACACTGAGAGATTGGATCTATCATGAATCTAGTGATGAAATTCTCGGTGAGGTCATTATTCAGTCCTTCTAAAATGGAAGATCTTCCTAAATACGTTTGGAGAGACATCAACGAAGTTTCGAATATTAGGAGATTGGACTGTTGTTCGTGTGAATATGATTGCAAATTGGTTTAAATCAGGAGAGATAGACACATCGGCCTGAAGATCTGATCCTAAGTTGTGATCCGATTAGGATTAAGAGTTTGAGAGATAAGGATGTAATGGATCCTATGCATCTGTACTCTCTGGCACTCCAGGCCATCCAGCAATGAGTGATGAAAATGAAGGAGGTGATTTGATCTTGACCATCCAACACTTCGAAGTTGATAAGGTGGGCCATCAACAAAGAGATTGAACGTCCATGGTCGATTTAGATATAACCCTTGAGGTCCATTGATCTTAGTCTAGTTGTCTTTATCAAAGAAACTTTGGTAGTTTCAAACCTGATCTTTAGTAGGCCATGGACATTTGCGCTACATATTAGCTACAAGAAGAAGATCCGAGAAGCTAGGGAGTCCGGATTTAATTGGAATCCTTTTTCCCAATCCAGGTCACCAGTTTTAGAGTAATCAATGGGATTGTCATATCCATAACTATGATGTAAGCATGAAGGATTCAGAAGAAATAAGGAAGCCCAGCGAGGGTTTTCATCGCCTTGACAAACTATAAAAGGACCACACTAATAAGAGATCAGGGCCCTATGCCAAATACATTTATCTACTTTTCATTTATCTTTCCTTAGTTTTTCTTATTTTAGGTAGATTGCATAATAGCTCTTGCTAGAGTACCTTAGGAGTATGAGTAGATATCCTCAACCTTATTATAGGAACATGTTCAATTGAGTTCTAATCTGGTTGTTCATACCAACCCAGTCATGTCCTGCTAACCACCTGCCTTGATCGTCTATTCTAATAGACAAGTTAGGTATTTATCTTATTTTAGTTTACTTTCATTTATTTATTTGGTTAATTAATATTTTATCGACTATAATGGACTACACATTTAATATCAATAAATTCGACATTTACTCAGCCTTATTTTATTTATTTGTACATTTATGTTCATTTGAAAGGCATACAAATCTAAAGATTGGTGAAAGAAAAAAAAAAAATTTCTTAAAGCCGTAGGCTCACGTCTATTGTCAGAAGGTAAAAAGAACTCATTTGGATGTGCTAACCCTTGCCCTTATACAAATGGCTTAAACAATGCAAAACTGATAGTCTAGAAGATAACTGGATCACGGTCCAGTCTCCAATCTATCTATCTTGGTGCGGGGATACCCACAATTCATTCATAACCTCTGAGTCAATGAGATTCTGACACGCCTGTGCATCTTACACTTGCACGAACAACCAATCCAGGCCCTTGTTCACCCATGCGGCCTAATATGATTGAATTGGTAGCAACACAATGGATAATTGTAAAAAATTAGCATCATTGAAAGCTTTAATGATAATCCGATCAGTGCCATTTTTACACCATGGCTTGCTCCTTGGACGCATGAATCAATGAACAGTTTGGATGAATTGCTTCTTAGATGCATGAATCAATGAACAGTTTGGATTAGTTGCTCCTTAGATGCATGAATCAATGAACAGTTTGGATTAGTTTCTCCTTAGATGCATGAATCCATTTATAATATATAGGTCACCTCGTGATCCATTTAAAAGTTTGCATGGTGACACCCAACAAACAATTGAATAACATTTACATTGTTAGTGAATTTTATAAAATAGTACCTCATCAATATGATATTTACATATCAAGACCTTTTTTAATTATTTTTTCATTAAACTACCTTATTAATCAAGTTGTTGTCAAATGAGTACCTTCCACTAGTTTTCTCCACCATCCATTGTTTAAGGAACGATCAGGACACACGGACCTAGATGAAGGGAAAAAGGAAATATCAACTTGATCCAAAAGTTTTGTAGCCCATAAGAAGTTTTTAATGGTGAGCGTTCATCATCACTGTTTCCTACAACATGGTTCACCTTAGATTTGGATATACCTTATTTTTGGGCTTGCACCCTAAAAATGATTTGGAAAATTGGATGGACGGTGTGGATTAATCGCATACATGCATTATAGTGAGGCTCACAGTGCACCATATGCAATCCACGATCAAGTGAAAGGCTCCATAGGCACTTTCATCATTTTGGGAAAACTCCTGTATGGACGTACTAGAAAGCTAAGAGAAGGTATCTATATTATGAAAACTTGACTAGTGAGGTAGGTATTGGAATTAAATGCCATATTAATGAAGTACTATTTTGGAGTAGCTCATGCTCCATAATTTTATTGACATGGGGAACACGTGCATCTCACAAGAGGAGCCAATAATCCCACGGCAGCAACCAAAGAAAAAAAAAGGCACTAGCATATTTTATTTTATTATTTTATTTTATTTTATTTTATTTTTACACACACACTCACCCCACACACTCACGCTAGTGGAATTTCACCACCTATGGGTACTCGAACCCTAGACCGGGAGTTGAAACTCCTAAGAGTCTACCACCCGAGCAAGAGTAAGGACCAAAAAAAAAAAAAAAAAAAAGAGCACTAGCATAATAATAACCAAACAAAAATAGTGCCCATATAAAACAAATCATTTAAAAACAGGTGCATCTAGTGGTTGGGGAAGATCTTATATGTTTAGGTGTCCCTTCCTCTAACTGTACAGTGTATATGGAAAAGAAAAAAAAAAAACCACTTGAATGGGAGGAAATGCTTGATTTTGATGGTCCACTGCGATGTTTTAGGTAAGATCTATCCAACCATTAGGATTTTAGTACTATATTAGGCAAAAGATCAGGCTGATATGTGATTATGGTTGGCCACATCAAAGGAAACAGTTGGAAAGGGAATGCCCACCCTTGATTTTTACAGGGCCTACTGTGATAATTATATGAAATTTACGCCAATAACTAGATCCACATAAACTTTTAAGCCTGTGTTCCAACAATCATACCCTTCCGTGATTCATGTGGGCCATGCTATGGAAACAGTTTAGAGGGTGGGCGTTACCCTATGCATGGTTTCCAAGCATGTGGTCCACCTGAATCATAGATGGAGCTGATTTTTAAGCTCTTGGCGTGACTTGGAATGATGCATTTGGTGGTCATAAAGCTTTTACATAAACATCATGGTGGGGCCTACTTGAGCCACCTACCCATTTGCTCTTATTGACAACTGATCCCAAAGTAGTGGAATGATAATTAGGTAGATTAATGAGGTAGCTTTTTGAAAACTTTGTTAAAAGAGATATTAGTTAGATAGTCTCTTGTAAATTTTCTTTTCTCATGTATTATTGACAGAAAAATGTGGAAGTATAAAAATATTGAGAGAAATTCGCATGTCTAGAACAATATTTGTCATTATGGTGATTGACCTGTCAACAGTCTATCCTGATAACTTGGTGAGGAACATAATTAAAATTGAGGGAGACTTGGTTGCGATCCTACCTAGTTATGTGGCTGTGACCTTGATAGTACGGCCCAGCTCGATGCGTCCACTGTTTATATGTTTTGCTAGCTTATTCTAAGGCATGTTCTTAAAATGGATGAAGATACAAATTTAAGGTGAACTACACCACGGGAAACTATGCTTATTGATCATTAGAAACCTTTTGTGGGCCACAAATTAAAGTTTTGGATTCAGCTGATTTTTTTTTCCCTTTCATCCAAGTCTGTTTGACCTTATCAACAGGTTGGATGGTCAACAAACATTATGATTACCCTAGGAAGTTTTCAACGGTAGATGTTCAATGACTACTGTTTCCTGTGGTGTGGTCCACCTGAAATTTGTATTTTCTTCATTTTTGGGACCACGTTCTAAACTAAGCTGGCAAAATATCTGGATGGCGTGGATATATAATGCATGCATTGAGGTGGCCTATGGTCAGGGTAGCACCCACATGGGTTATTATTAGTCCAGGCAAGTTGCACTCAATGATATCCTTATGGACCTGATTCCATGGATTCAGATTCGGCAGTGACCCCTCCAGTGGTACAAGGTTAGTTCTAGTCAGTGCTGGAAAAGTTCCGTGGGCCGCCCCACATGATATATTATTTAATCTATGCCATCCATCTATTTTGCCAAATGGATTTTAGGACTTAATCCAAAAACGAGGTACATAAAATTTTCAAGTGGCCCACACCAAAGGAAATAGTGGTGATTGAATGTCCACATTTGAAAATTTGTGTTTTATCTTCATTCAGGTCTGTGTAACCTAATCAACAACGAATTTGATGATAAATAAACATTACAATAAGCCCTGAAGAAGTTTTTAACAATGGGCATTCAATCACCACTATTTCCTGTGGTGTGGTATCTGAAATTTAAATCTACCACATTTTTTGGCTCATGATCTAAAATGAACTGGCAAAGTAGACAAACAGAGTGGATAAATCACATATATCATGGTGGGGCCCACAAGTATCATCCACTACTGTACTCGGTACTGGAGGATGGTCTGAAACCGGTTCCATGAGACGTGCATGAATTGCGTTTGGGAGGTATGAAATTGGCTCCAATTCCATGAATGCCCCTCGCCCAATTCTTATAAATACCCATAATGATATCCTTCATACCCAGATCTTGCTTTACCCAATATATGTAGAATACACTCGTACCCATTTCCATTGAAGCCATTTTTATTTTCTATCTTAGAACTCATGTCTCTTATTCTGGGAAATGGCCACTCAGATATTCCTATCAAGAATCAGGTGGAAACAAATGGCAGAAAGGAGATTGGTCGTGCATGTGCAAATTATCAGGCCACTCAGATATTCCTATCAAGAATCAGGTGGAAACAAATGGCAGAAAGGAGATTGGTCGTGCATGTGCAAATTATCACCCCAGCGTGTGGGGTGATCGATTTGTTGCGTCCTCTTTAGATGAAATGGCAAGTACTGTTTATATTCTAGTGTGGCTGGATACGGTACAAAGTTTGGTAGGATAGGCTTATACTACATAACTTTTGTTAGGCCACTGTCATGTTTTATTTATTACAACCAACAGGTTCATCATCTTCCTTTGGAGACCTAAAATCATTGATATTCGAAGCTCCGGTAGGCTGTAATTAACCATTCAAATCATGTCAAAAAAGGAAAAAAAAAAAACCTTTAATTCTTGTTTTGTAGCACACTTGAGCTTTGGAATGGCCTGATTTTTGTGTAGTGCACCTGAGTTTTGGACCCAGCTGATTTGTGGGCTCCAAAGAATGACGTTATGAGGGTCGATGAACTCAAAGTTAGCTAAAGGGAATAGGTTGTTGTTGCTGCTTCCTTTAGTGGACCTTAGTTCATCCACACCCCTTAACGTTCTCCTTGAAACCAAAAATTCATTCAGGTCTAAAATTCTGTAGGATACACAAAAATCAGGCCACTTTAAATTAAACTCAAGTAGGCCAAAACCATTTAAATCATGCTGAAAGCCTTTAAAATCATGTTCTGTTGCCTACTTGAGTTTTGAAATTGCCTGATTTTTGCATAGCTGGCCTTAGTTTTGAACCTGACAGATATATGGGTCCCAACTCCCAAGGAGGACCTTATTGGGCATAGATGATGGACAGATCTATTGGTGGGTGTACCCATCCAAATTGTTCCCTCTAGCCACGAATTAATGATAGAGTTATTAGCAAACATATTATTTTTATATGGATTTTTACAAATATTCTATGATTATTTAAATTAAAAAATAAAAAAATAAAAATAAAAAATAAAAAAAAAACACAATAAATTTAATTCAGGGAAATGGTAAACATCACTACTACATGGCTTCTTTATACTAATCTTAATTCTAGGAGGAATCTAGGACAACCGGTTCACATCCATTCTCATTCAAATGAACACATGGATAGTGATGAATCCAAACTGTCCATCCGGTTCGATTTGAATAATCTTTCATATGATGGGAAACGACGTGACCCTTGTTTGTGGTCCACCAAAAGGATTGTCCAATAACTGAGATTTTGAAAGTTCTCTTGACCTTTTCTCAGAATGATCTGTTTAGTATTGTGGAATAATTGAGACTTTGAAGTTCTCTTCACCTTTTCTTATAATCATCTGTTAATTAGCATAATTTTCTTATTGTGGTAATTCGATTATCATACCATCTAAGCAAATGGTAATCCTGAGACACCAAAATGGCGAAATCAATTCTTCTTAGAACATTATTTCACATGTTTACACATACACTTACGGTTTAAAACTAAAGTAATATATATTAATTGTATGAAGATTCTTTTAAGAATTATTTCAAAAGTTTTGGTTATTGTTCATCCCAATATAGTCTATTTTGTAGATATTTTAAAATGTCGTGCTGTATAGTCTTCCAGAAGTAATGAAAAGATGTAATTTTATTTTATTTTTTTACTTTTTTCAAAATGATGTGATAGATTCCCTGATTTTTGTCTATCTACGATGTTAATGTAGAGGCTTGATACACATATCAAACAACGGGCTGAAGAACTGAAGGAAGTAGTGAAGAATATGCTTTGCACTGTCAATGATTCATTGCTCAAAATGAATTTGATTGATGTGATTCAACGCCTTGGTGTTGCCTACCACTTTGAAATGGACATAGATAGCGCATTGCGCCAGATGTATGATGACCACATCAATGGTAATGATGATGGTTTTGACCTCCGAGCCGTTGCTCTTCAATTTCGACTGCTTAGACAACACGGTTATAATGTCTCTTCTAGTAAGTGTCGTGCCTATGTTCTATTCATTCTTAAGAAGTTCTTTATGTGTTTCTGTGTTCCTAAATGTAATTAGAATTCATTTACATGTGTCAGCCAAAGGATCAACATTTTTTATCCCATGAGGCCCACCTTGATCGGAACCATCCTCTTAAGATTGAAGGAGCACAGGAAAAGAATTTGGGATGTGTCTAGATATGTGAAATAAAAATTCTTTTCCACTTTCAAGAGAGTTGGACTGTTTGGATACATGAATTCCACAAAGTAATTATTATTCTTATCCATAATTAGAATTCACTAACATAATAAAATCAGGTCAGTATTTTCTAATGAATTTGAGAATTCCTCTTGCTATCCAAGCAGGAACTCTTAACCTTGCAACAAAATTCTAGTCATGTTATATTATCCACAAAATCCAAACATGTTATATTATCCACAAAATCCAAACATGCATGATCCCATATCCAAACATGTTATATTATCCACAAAATCCAAACATGCATGATCCCATATCCAAACATGTTATATTATCCACAAAATCCAAACATGCATGATCCCATATCCAAACATGTTATATTATCCACAAAATCCAAACATGTTTTATTATCCACAAAATCCAAACATGCATGATCTCATATCCAAACATGTTATATTATCCACAAAATCCAAACATGTTTTATTATCCACAAAATCCAAACATGCATGATCCCATATCCAAAAAATATCCTAGTGTCAATGTTGGCCGTTGAAAATAAAATTTCAATGAGATCCTCATATCCAAAAATAAATGTGAAGATTCATCTTTTCAACAAGATTATTTGAAGTTCCCAAATGACTAACTGTTTCAATTATGTGGAAATCTTTGCTTGTGGGCCCCGCGGGGTATGATCTTGAGTCTTGACATGGACAAAACAAATGTATTAGAAAACAAATGTATACATTTGTACATATAAACATGTGACGCAGAGAAGGATGTGATGAGGTTAATCACCATCTTCCTCAGGGATAACTACTCCAAATACGGAGCTCTCTAAATTCCTTACAAAGTTTCCTCAAATCCAAGAGATAAAATAGAAATAATTTCTAATAATTCAAAAATAAATTGATTGATGTTAAAATGAAATTACAATCCTTTAAATAATGAGTTCATACCTAGGAGGGAGTTTTAGACTCAAACTCCCTATAAACCTGACTTACTATAAATAGTAAACTTACTATTTATAGACGGTCATCATTCCTACTGGACTTCATGGTTTTCACCCAAAATAGTAAGTGTCCAATTTGGCCTAACCACGTTATTATACTAAATTTCTACGTCCTTTTCATGTTAGGCACGACTACTAAAAGGATCAAAAGTTATGGTTGAATTAAACTTACTATTTATAGTAAAAACGAAAATAAACTAGACTTCTCACAAATCCGACATGGGTAACCTGGCATAGAGGGGTTGGTTGGCTAAAGTAGCTTATATGTTTAGGTGTCCCTTCCTCTAACTATACAGTGTATATGGAAAAAAAAAAAAAAAACCACTTGAATGGGAGGAAATGCTTGATTTTGATGGTCCACTGCGATGTTTTAGGTAAGATCTATCCAACCATTAGGATTTTAGTACTATATTAAGCCTAGAGGCAAAAGATCAGGCTGATATGTGATTATGGTTGGCCACGCCAAAGGAAACAGTTGGAAAGGGAATGCCCACCCTTGATTTTTATAGGGCCTACTATGATAATTATATGAAATTTACTCCAATAATTAGATCCACATAAACTTTTGAGCCTGTGTTCCCACAATCATACCCTTCGGTGATTCATGTGGACCATGCTATGGAAACAGTTTAGAGGGTGGGCGTTACCCTATGCATGGTTTCCAAGCATGTGGTCCACCTGAATCATAGATGGAGCTGATTTTTAAGCTCTTGGCGTGACTTGGAGTGATGCATTTGGTGGTCATAAAGCTTTTACATAAACATCATGGTGGGCCTACTTGAGCCACCCACCCATTTGCTTTTATTGACAAATGATCCCAAAGTAGTGGAATGATAATTAGGCAGATTAATGAGGTAGCTTTTTGAAAACTTTATTAAAAGAGATATTAGTTAGATAGTCTCTTGTAAATTTTCTTTTCTCATGTATTATTGACAGAAAAATGTGGAAATATAAAAATATTGTGAGAAATTCGCATGTCTAGAACAATATTTGTCATTATGGTGACTGACCTGTCAACAGTCTATCCTGATAACTTGGTGAGGAACATAATTAAAATTGAGGGAGACTTGGTTGCGATCCTACCTAGTTATGTGACTGTGACCTTGATAGTACGGCCCAGCTCGATGCATCCACTGTTTATATGTTTTGCTAGCTTATTCTAAGGCATGTTCTTAAAATGGAAGAAGATACAAATTTAAGGTGAACTACACCACGGGAAACTATGCTTATTGATCATTAGAAACCTTTTGTGGGCCACAAATTAAAGTTTTGGATTAAGCTGATTTTTTTTTCCCTTTCATCCAAGTCTGTTTGACCTTATCAACAGGTTGGATGGTCAACAAACATTATGATTACCCTAGGAAGTTTTCAACGGTAGATGTTCAATGACTACTGTTTCCTGTGGTGTGGTCCACCTGAAATTTGTATTTTCTTCATTTTTAGGACCACGTTCTAAACTAAGCTGGCAAAATATCTGGATGGCGTGGATATACAATGCATGCATTGAGGTGGCCTATATATGGTCAGGGTAGCACCCACATGGGTCATTATTAGTCCAGGCAAGTTGCACTCAATGATATCCTTATGGACCTGATTCCATGGATTCAGATTCGGCAGTGACCCCTCCAATGGTACAAGGTTAGTTCTAGTCAGTGCTGGAAAAGTTCCGTGGGCCGCCCCACATGATATATTATTTAATCTATGCCATCCATCTATTTTGCCAAATGGATTTTAGGACTTAAACCAAAAACGAGGTACATAAAATTTTCAAGTGGCCCACACCAAAGGAAACAGTGGTGATTGAATGTCCACATTTGAAAATTTGTGTTTTATATTCATTCAGGTCTGTGTAACCTAATCAACAACGAATTTGATGCTAAATAAACATTACAATAAGCCCTGAAGAAGTTTTTAACAATGGGCATTCAATCACCACCATTTCCTGTGGTGTGGTATCTGAAATTTAAATCTACCAGATTTTTTGGCTCATGATCTAAAATGAACTGGCAAAGTAGACAAAGAGAGTGGATAAAACACATATATCATGGTGGGGCCCACAAGTATCAGCCAGTACTGTACTCGGTACTGGAGAATGGCCTGAATCCGGTTCCATGAGACATGCATGAATTGAGTATGGTAACTGTGAAATTGGCTCCAATTCCATGAATGCCCCTCACCCAATTCTTATAAATACCCATAATGATATCCTTCATACCCAGATCTTGCTTTACCCAATATATGTAGAATATACTCGTACCCATTACCATTGAAGCCATTTTCTATCTCACTCATGTCTCTTATTCTGGGAAATGGCCACTCAGATATTCCTATCAAGAATCTGGTGGAAACAAATGGCAGAAAGGAGATTGGTCGTGCATGTGCAAATTATCACCCCAGTGTGTGGGGTGATCGATTTGTTGCGTCCTCTTTAGACGAGATGGCAAGTACTATTTATATTCTAGTGTGGCTGGATACAGTACAAAGTTTGGTAGGATAAGCTTATACTACATAACTTTTCTTAGGCCAGTGTCATGTTTTATTTATTACAACCAACATGTTCATCATCTTCCTTTGGAGACCTAAAATCATTGATATTCGAAGCTCCAGTAGGCGTAACCATTCAAATCATGTCAAAAAAAAAACCTTTAATTCTTGTTTTGTAGCACACTTGAGCTTAGGAATGGCCTGATTTTTGTGTAGTGCACCTGAGTTTTGGACCCAGCTGATTTGTGGGCTCCAAAGAAGACGTTATGAGTGTCGATGAACTCAAAGTTAGCTAGAGGGAATAGGTTGTTGTTGCTGCTTCCTTTAGTGGACCATAGTTCATCCACACCCCTTAACGTTCTCCTTGAAACCAAAAATTCATTCAGGTCCAGAATTCTGTTGGATACACAAAAATCAGGCCACTTTAAAACTCAAGTAGGCCAAAACCATTTAAATCATGCTGAAAGCCTTTAAAATCATGTTCTGTGGCCTACTTGAGTTTTGAAATTGCCTGATTTTTGCATACCTGGCCTGAGTTTTGAACCTGACAGATACATGGGTCCCAACTCCCAAGGAGGACCTTATTGGGCATAGATGATGCACAGATCTATTGGTGGGTGTACCCATCCAAATTGTTCCCTCTAGCCACGAACTAATGATAGAGTTATTAGCAAACATATTATTTTTATATGGATTTTTACAAATATTCTATGATTATTTAAATTTAAAAAAAAAAAAAAAAAAAGAAAAAAAAAAAAAAAAAAAAAACCCACAAGAAATTTAATTCAGGGAAATGGTAAACATCACTACTACATAGCTTCTTTATACTAATCTTAATTCTAGGAGGAATCTAGGACAACCGGTTCACATCCATTCTCATTCAAATGAACACATGGATAGTGATGAATCCAAACTTTCCATCCGGTTCGATTTGAATAATCTTTCATATGATGGGAAACGACGTGACCCTTGTTTGTGGTCCACCAAAAGGATTGTCCAATAACTGAGACTTTGAAAATTCTCTTGACCTTTTCTCAGAATGATCTGTTTAGTATTGTGGAATAATTGAGACTTTGAAGTTCTCTTCACCTTTTCTTATAATCATCTGTTAATTAGCATAATTTTCTTATTGTGGTAATTCGATTATCATACCATCTAAGCAAATGGTAATCCTGAGACACCAAAATAGCGAAATCAATTCTTCTTAGAACATTATTTCACATGTTTACACGTACACTTAGGGTTTAAAACTAAAGTAATATATATTAATTGTATGAAGATTCTTTTAAGAATTATTTCAAAAGTTTTGGTTATTGTTCATCCCAATATAGTCTATTTTGTAGATATTTTTAAAATGTCGTGCTGTATAGTCTTCCAGAAGTAATGAAAAGATGTAATTTTATTTTATTTTTTTACTTTTTTCAAAATGATGTGATAGATTCCCTGATTTTTGTCTATCTACGATGTTAATGTAGAGGCTTGATACACATATCAAACAACGGGCTGAAGAACTGAAGGAAGTAGTGAAGAATATGCTTTGCACTGTCAATGATTCATTGCTCAAAATGAATTTGATTGATGTGATTCAACGCCTTGGTGTTGCCTACCACTTTGAAATGGACATAGATAGCGCATTGCGCCAGATGTATGATGACCACATCAATGGTAATGATGATGGTTTTGACCTCCGAGCCGTTGCTCTTCAATTTCGACTGCTTAGACAACACGGTTATAATGTCTCTTCTAGTAAGTGTCGTGCCTATGTTCTATTCATTCTTAAGAAGTTCTTTATGTGTTTCTGTGTTCCTAAATGTAATTAGAATTCATTTACATGTGTCAGCCAAAGGATCAACATTTTTTATCCCATGAGGCCCACCTTGATCAGAACCATCCGTGCTCTTAAGATTGAAGGAGCACAAGAAAAGAATTTGGGATGTGTCTAGATATGTGAAATAAAAATTCTTTTCCACTTTCAAGAGAGTTGGACTGTTTGGATACATGAATTCCACAAAGTAATTATTATTCTTATCCATAATTAGAATTCACTAACATAATAAAATCAGGTCAGTATTTTCTAATGAATTTGAGAATTCCTCTTGCTATCCAAGCAGGTACTCTTAACCTTGCAACAAAATCCTACATTCTGCAATGACCATGGAAATTATCATCACCTAGTCATGTTATATTATCCACAAAATCCAAAAATGCATGATCCCATATCCAAAAAATATCCTAGTGTCAATGTTGGCCGTTGAAAATAAAATTTCAATGAGATCCTCATATCCAAAAATAAATGTGAAGATTCATCCTTTCAACAAGATTATTTGAAGTTCCCAAATGACTAACTGTTTCAATTATGTGGAAATCTTTGCTTGTGGGCCTCGTGGGGTACCCATGGTGATGATCTTGAGTCTTGACATGGACAAAACAAATGTATTAGAAAACAAATGTATACATTTGTACGTATAAACCAGTGACGCAGGGAAGGATGTGATGAGGTTAATCACCATCTTCCTCAGGGATAACTACTTCAAATCCACGGAGCTCTCTAGATTCCTTACAAAGTTTCCTCGAATCGAAGAAATAAAATAGAAATAATTTCTAATAAATTTAAAAATAAATTGATTGATGTTAAAATGAAATTACAATCCTTTAAATAATGAGTTCATACCTAGGAGGGAGTTTTAGAGTCAAACTCCCTATAAACCTGACTTACTATAAATAGTAAACTTACTATTTATAGACGGTCATCATTCCTACTAGACTTCATGGTTTTTAGCCAAAATAGTAAGTGTCCTATTTGGCCTAACCACGTTATTATCCTAAATTTCTATGCCCTTTTCATGTTAGGCACGACTACTAAAACTCAAAGGATCAAAAGTTATGATTGAATTAAACTTACTATTTATAGTAAAAACGAAAATAAAAGCTAGACTTTTGACCGTCGATCTGATGGAATCTCGCAAATCCGACATGGGTTACTTGGCATAGCAGGGTTGATTGGCTAAAGTAGCTTATCCTACCCCAAAATCTTATATGATATATCAAAAAACTCATTCCAATTTGCGGGACACAACTGTTTTAAGGTTCTGATAGTCCTAATTAATCACTTCTGTCTCCGATCGGGCCTTCTCTGATCCATCTTTGCCATGAAAGTGTCTGCGACCCGCTCTACATCAACATGCCTGTAGCATTTACATCATTCTACTATCATTGTCCTAACTCAAGTTGAACTATCAATGGATTATTGCTATTGTCAAATGTTTTGGTTGGAAAACAGGTGTGTTTGTAAAGTTTAAGGATGATGAGGGCAATTTCAATCCAATATTAAGCAGTGACACGCTGGGTTTATTAAGTTTATATGAAGCTGCGTACCTCAGTATACATGGGGATGACATACTGGATGATGCCATTACTTTCACCACGGCCCACCTCAAAACCACGTTGCCTCATCTAAGTGCTCCCCTCGCAACGCTAGTTAGACTTGCCTTGGAAGTACCACTTCATAGGCGAGTAGAGAGGCTACAGACAAGGTACTACATCTCAATCTATGAGGAGGAAAAGGAGCGAAATGATGTGCTATTAGAGTTTGCCAAGTTAGAGTTTCATATGTTGCAGTTATTACACCAGAGGGAGCTCAGAGACATATCATTGTAAGTTCTCTGAGATGCGTAATAGTTTTATCTCAAAACATGAATCTCTCTCTCTCTTACACACACACACACACACACACACACACACACATATATATATATATATATATATATAATTGTGCCCAGTGAATTCTCTTAAAAATTGAAAATCTCTCCATCTCTATTACACATAAACATATATATGCGTAATTGTGCCCAGTAAGCAAACAACCTAATCACCATTTCGGTCATAATACAAAGAGTATATTTGCGCATTCATCACATGAAATGTCATTGAGAAAGATGCAGATGCATGTGAAATTTTGCATACATCCCATTTTATTCTTGTGCACACACATCTACACTTTTTTTTTCCCTCTGGAAAAAGGTGGGAGCACATCACCTAAATTTATTCAATAAAAACATATCCTGTTCAAATAGGAAGGAAGCTTAAAAAGATCAAAGACAACCTCCCACTTGAAAAAAAAAACCAAACTGCAGCTTATAAAGGGATACCAAAAATAAGAAAAGTCCTCCAAAAGAGTGGTCCACATCAACCATCCAACCAAAAAATACAGGTGCAGGTCTGACATAGGGAAGGATGTGATGAAATTGAGCACCGTTTTCCTCAATCGATAAACACCTTGAATTCGCAAGTCACTCTTGAATTCAGAAGAAGTTTTTCGAATCCACGAGAGAATAAAAGAACTTCTAAGAAATTTTATTGATAGAATTAATTATAAAAACAAGTTTAACATATTTAAATAACCCTAAATAAACCCTAAAAATGTAATCAGAGAGTCCTAATTAAACTAGGAAACAAATTCAGAAAATCGCATAAATTTCCCACATTCGTCACCTATCAACTCAATAGGTCGAAACATCAAAAAAGTTTTTAGAGATTTAAACAAAAAATTATATGATTTTCGACCTGTCAACCCAATTTGTCGACTTGTCTAACAGTATTTCCACTTGTCTATATTGGCAAAAATCAATCAACAAGAAAATTGGAAAAGTATTTTAACTTGTCTAAACTGGCAGAAATCAGCTAACAAACAATCTTGAATTTATGGTGGAATTACGACATGTTGACTATAAAAGGTTGAAATATGCTGAATTTTTGTTAACTTCTCATTGGGCTTCGTCTGGTCCATGTGCATTAGGAACGTGTTTGATCCTCATCCTACATCATATCCCCTCACTTGAAAAAAAAAAAAAAAAAAAAAACTCGTCCTCGAGTTTGGTTCACAATACGTGTTCAATTTCCTCGAGTTCTTCAATAGACTTGATTCACAATACGTATTCAACTTTGGGTGACAACATTTATTAGCCTCTACCTTGTATCATGAAGTAGGCTTCTCTAATTTCTCCTAGACACCAACATGAATAGTCGCTACTCGAACTGCCATATTCTTCGCCGCACTCATTCCGCATACTTTAGGCAATGGAAACAAGTCGAGCTTTGGTTTCATTGGAGCAGCACCTGATTGTAATCACTAGGAAATAATTGTACGGGCAATAACTACTTCATCCGCAGTCATGAGCAGATTGACGCCTTCATCTATCTTGTCAGTGTGAGTTAAAGTTGCTCCCACCAAGTTGAATCTCCTCCCTTCAACTTGTACACCACTAATTTGGCATTGTTCTCTTCAGAGATTTCTATGTAGTCAAAGAGGCATTAAACTTCAAGAAGCCAACTGAGGAAGTCTTCGATGTGGAGTTGCCCATTTTAGCTAGGAAGATTGACTTTCATCCTAAATTATCGATTCGTTTAATCTATTCGATCTCTACCTCATCTGGGATGTTGGAGGATCATGTCGTCAACTTCCACATTGCTGGATCCCACCTCCTTAGGTATGATTATGCGATTCACTGCCGATATCTCCCTATGGTCGGTGCGATTATGAGTTTCAGTGCCTACCAGGGGTGGATCACCACCATAAACACGGAGTTGCCCTATAGCCTTCGTCATGCAATTAATGGCAGACTATAGTCCTTGCATGACTTGACGATTCTCTCGTTGAGCCACTTCGAAAGCCACCACTGTTAAAGGAAAATTTCTTGGAGTACCTTCCATGGGAATGTTGCCCGACCCGTTGTCAGAACCCATATATCTGAGAAGAAAGCCTCACTCTAATACCAAACCGACGTAGGGAAGGACGTGATGAGGTCGAGCACTGTTTTCAATATCGATAAAAACCTTGAATCCACAAGGAACTCTTGAATCCACAGGAGGTTTCTTGAACCCATGAGAGAAATTGAAGAACTTTTAAGGAATTTCATTAATAGAATTAATTATAAAAAATGACTTTAATCCTATGTCCGTCGACCTGTCGAATCGATAGGTCGAGACAACCAAAAAGTGTCTAGAGATTTAAACCAAAAATTCTATGATTTTCAACCTGTTGACCCAATCTATCGATCTGTCGAATAGTATTTCGACCTATCTAAATTGACTGAAATAAGCCAGCAAGCAATTTGGAACTGTATTTAGACCTGCCCAAATTGACAAAAATTAGCTAACAAGCATTTTGGAATTTCGACCCGTTGACCACAAAAGTCAAACTATGCTAATTTTTTGTTGATTTCTCCTTGAGCTTCTTCCAATCCATGGGCATTAGGAACATGCTTATTCTCATTCTACATCAGGGTCGAACCCATCTCCACCCTGCATGATGTCATAGCCAACATGAACAACATGCACACACAGACACCTCTCTCTCTCTCTCTCTCTCTCTCTCTCTCTCTCTCTCTCTCTCTCTCTCTCTCTCTCTCTCTCTCTCTCTCTGTGTGTGTGTGTGTGTGTGTCTATATATATATATAAGGTATCAAGTCCAACCAATTGAACTATTAGTTATGGTCCAAGTAGCGGATACTTCCCATGGATTAAGTGAATTCGACATCTAAATCTAACAATAGTTTGGCCCCACCGTGAGGATTATCTAATGTGTAAATTAGCCCCATATACTCATGAGGTAGGCCAAACCATAGAAAGTAATTCATGGCCATTGATAAATGTAAAATACAAGCTTGATCCATTCCTTTTTCTTTTCTTTGTTTTTTTGGCAACAAGTGAAAGCACACTACTTGTAGCTACATTAATATGAAGTGTAGGTGTTGTGCCTTATTTCTGGCCATTATAAGAGAACCAATAAGAGGGTGACTTGTGGCATTATATGAGGACCATGAAGTAGAAAAAAAGATCTTCAAGATACTTGGAGCGCTTTTTATAGGATTACAGCTGGCGTAAATCTAGTTTTACATGTCAGTAGATGGTCGGTGGAGTGTTATGGCTGATTTATATATTAAAAAAATGTGGTAGAGTTGTTCAAGATGCAAAAGGCGACCGAGCTAGGGTAAAATAATCTTGACCGACAGAAGTGGAACCGTTGTGAAGAGAAACACACTAAAAGAAAAATCTATAAAAGAAAAGAATTTAGAAAGGCCTTTGGATTGCTGTAACCATTACAATAATGGAAGAAGGATCTAGTAGAATAAGCTATAGTAGAAAGTTATAATAGTAGAGGAATACAATTATAATAGTAGAGGAATGCAACTACTACAACAATAACCAAACCAACAAATAACAAACAAATTAGTCAAATCTATCAATTTATTTCTTATCTCGGCTTATCCTAAGAGTAGCGATAGTTCTTAGCCATAATCTTTAGTTGTAATTCAAGTCTATGCTCATACGTTGGATTTGTTCTTTATCCAATACCAAGCAGTTCTTTTAAGAGACGCATTCTTGTAACTGCTCCTAGTGATTGATTATGAATTTTTCCTTTTGTTTGATTTGCACTAGTATTCTGAAAGTCCTTTCTTGTGGAAGGCATAAAGTAAACCATCTTTGAAGGAAGAACCCCACCCTTTGATTATCGCTTGATTGTCATAAAATTCTACAAGTGGCTGAGTAAGGGATCGATCTTCTCAGAATCTAGTAATATACGTTCGTATTGGATGTATTTGCTTATTTTTGTTCTTGGTGTCAAAGTTAATTAATTTGGATTGAGCTGATATATCGATTCCGGCGTGCCTATGTAATAGAGAACAAATCGAGTGTCAAATATTTTTTTAGCACACCTGGTGGGACTGTAAACTACTTGGTTGTCATAATATTTGATTGACACAAGTATACTTATTGGTGCAGTAATCTTTTAGAATCATGAGCCGAAGAGGTGGTTGTAATACTTCAACAGCCGCCGTTATGGCTAACAAGCCTCCTACTCACGGGGAGTTGCAAGTGCAACAAGTGCTTAAGTAAGGAAATCCACCACCTAATACAATGCTTGTTCCTCCAAATTCAGATAGACCATCAACATCTTGGGTTAAACCTCTCGAGATCATGTCAGCCAGGATAGTTAATATGTAAAGGGTAATTCAGCACATTACAGAACTATCGCGTGTTTAGGAAAAACACTCATGAGTTCAGACTGAGGCTTTTAATAGGTGGATGGTCGGCCACACCGAGATCATAAATTGGTTGTTGGCTTTGTTTGTTAATAGAGCACTTGTCGTACCTCAACAATAAGGCGATGCAAGTTATACTGAAAATCAGGCATCTCTTGTTGAGATGTGGAGCCACATCTGGGGGCCGCACGATCGGTCGTGAGCCCTGCTCGACCAGTCATGGCCCCTGCTCGACCGGTCGCAGACTGACTCGACTTAAAATCCAGCAAGCATCAATTTTTTGGTTCTGAGGTGCTCGACCGGTCGTGGCCCATGCTCAACCGGTCGTGGGGTCCGCTCGACCGGTCGTGCAGTCTTCTCGACCAGTCGTGGTTACGCAGATTCCTTTCCGAATTTGATGCGGATTACAGATTATTGAGCCGCCTTTCGCAAGGGTGCGAAAGGGAAGTTGCCGAAACTATAAATAAGTGTCCCTAGGGCTATTCTAGGGTTAAGGTGAATATTGTGAAATATTTCTATGGTGTGGGCAAGGGATTTTCTCTGTACTTTCAAGGGAGAGGTTAGTATATTGCCTTGTAATCTTCATTTTTCTTCATAGTAGAAGTTTGCATTCATTTTTTTTACCCTAGTTTGGGGTTTTTCCATGTATATCTTGTCTTGTGGTTTGTTTGGATTGCTTTGATCTGTTTTTAGTTTATATTTCTTCCTGTTTATCATTTTTAGGTGAGACCGGATATTGGATCTCGGTTCATTGCGTTGTTGGCGTGCTGCGTAACAACTGGTATCAAAGCTATTGGTTTAGTTCTATTGGGAGCGATGACAGAAGAAGAGAAGACTAAAATTGAGAAGTTTGATGGTTCAAACTTTGCCTTCTGGAAGATACAGATGGAGGATTATCTATATCAGAAGGACCTCTATATTCCTCTAGGAGGAAAAGAAAAGAAACCAGAAAAGATGACAGATGATAAATGGTTTTTATTGGATCGGAAGGCTTTAAGAACGATCCGACTCTCTTTGTCTAAGAGTGTCTCCTTAAATATATTTAAGGTGAAAACTACAAAAGAATTAATGGAAGCCCTAGCCACCATGTATGAAAAACCCTCTGCGTCCAACAAGGTTCATCTTATGAAACAGCTATTCAACATGAAGATGTTAGATGGTGGGAGCGTGGCTGAACATCTAAACGAGTTCAATACAGTCACGAGCCAGTTGGAATCCGTTGGCATTGTTTTTTAGGATAAGGTCAGGGTGTTATTGATCTTATCTAGTTTGTCAAACAGTTGGGATGGTTTGGTGATTGTTGTAAGTAATTCTTCAGGGTCGACAAAGTTGAAATTTGATGATGTGGCCGGTCTAATTCTCAGCGAAAAATCTAGAAGAAAGGCATCAAGAGTTTCAGGGGATTCAAGGAATGCTCTAAACGTTGAAGGAAGAGGAAGATCGTTGAACAAATGAGAAAATAAACACGGATGTTCTAAGTCGAGAAAGAAGTCCAAGGGACCGAAAGACAAAGACGGGTGTTGGCATTGCGACAAGAATGGGCACATGAAACATGATTGCAGGGCGCTTAAGAAATAAGAAGAAAGCTCCAGAAGACCGTTGCACGCTCCAAGCTCAATGCTGCTGTAACCTAACGCCACCTGCACGTATCTATCATGCGTAAGCTTATAGAAAGCTTAGAGGGTGGTGAAAGTGTGTGCGATGCACGTGCTGGCAATCCATAAATCGTACAATATCAGAGTAATGCGGAAACATGCTCGTAAGTCCATAAATACCATCAGCCTTATCCAGTCTATGCGATGCAAAAACATAATAAACCAATATCATATACTGAGGAAGCAATGTAGATCAGCTATGCAATGCGGAGATAGTAAGCCAAATATCAGATACCAAGTCCACGAATACCAGCAGCCTTATCTAGGTCATGTAATACAGAAGCACAGTAAACCAAGTGCCATGTGCTGAGGATGCAATACAATATGTGATGCGAATGAAATGACCAAGTTAGAGTGTGATGTTGGGATAATAGTACGTAGTATCGCAAGCTACGAGGTCCACCATAAGGGACTTATATCCAAACCAGTCTCATACCTAAATTTAGATAGTCAAACTCAATGTGGTAGACTCCTAATCTCAGGTTAGTCGCGCACCCCAACCAAAATCCTAGCCATTACGAAGGTACACGTAACAAATAGTTGCGCACCACCAGCCTGAGTGGATAGTGAATGAATGAATGAATGAATGAGTATGCAACTCCTGCTCAATAAGTCCATATATTAGTACCGTACATCTCTAGGATCATCACCGGGATCTATTACACTCTACGTCAGTTTACCGCCCCTATCCGAATGCACAACTAGGTAAGTAGAAAGACCTCACTATCTGTCTGCCAATATTGGGCCTGGCTCGTCGATAGCGGACCCATTCCTCAAGCTGGTCAAACTCAACCTATATATTACCCCCTCACTCAGGCGGGTAAGGTCACACCCCCTCCCAACCGACCACGACATAGTGGGAGATGTGGCCTACTGTAATGGCCCTCATGTGCTCGTATATATCCACTCGGTCTAGACATTGGGGCGTCCTCTGGTACCAAAAGGGTTTAGGGATTTTTACCCAAGGCCATCTATGGTGGCCCGATGCTAGTAACAGATTTTCGGTGTCCCATCTGGCCATCCACGATATGCTTGTGGAGGCTACGACCCTGATGTCACTAGGGCGTATGGTGGTCATATCACAAAATGCGAGATGCATGAGTCATACCATCTAGTCATGTAACAATCCTACGCGTACTATGCGCTCATATGGGAAACTCCTCCTATTAGGGAGTCCCATAATAATCCACCCTATGGCAATGCAATGGTCGACCACATCTCATAACAAACATGCAGATGATGCGTGTGGGCATATATCATGATGTTATGCTGTCATATACTCATAATCGGTATCGATAACCGGCATCGATAATCGGCCACGACAATCATCCTCGATAATCGGCCTTGACAATTGGCTTATAAACAAGGTGGGGTCCGTAGATGAACAGTCAATCTAAATTATAATGTAAGGATCAACCATCGGTCGTGGATGTGCCAAATCCGGTAGCATGGAGCCATCCATCTATGGCAATGATGAACCATGCAACATCAATGGGGCCCAATGATTTGGGTTGACCCAAAATAATGGGAATGGGCCTAACAAAGGCTTAAGGAAAGGTCACAATGTGGACATTTAACCATCATCGCTCATCAAAGTGGACATTTAACCAATATTGCTCCCAAGGAATGGCCTTCATAGGGCCAAACCTGTAGTGGGCTCATGGCCTCACACAAGGGCCTAATATACATCACCATGGGCCTCACTCCAGGGCCTAGCACACATCACAATGGGCCTCGCTCATGGGCCACATATGCATCACATTGGGCCTCACTCAAGGGCCTAACACACATCACAATGGGCCTCGCTCATGGGCTACACATGCATTACATTGGGCCTCACTCAAGGGCCTAATACACATCACGATGGGTCACATCCATGGGCCTCTCATACATCAAGTGGGCCGCATCATATGGGCCACATATATATCACAATGGGCCGCTCGTATGAGCTTAATGTACATCGCAATTGGCCTCTGACACGGGCATAATATACATCGCAATGGGCCTTTGACACGGACCTAATATACATCACAATAGGCCTCAACCTAAGGGCCCCAAATACATCTCAATGGGCCTCAACCCATAGGCCCCAAATACATCACAATAGGCCTCAACCCATGGGCCTCAAATACATCTCGATGGGCCTCACCAAATGGGCTGCATATATATCAAGATGGGCCACACCATCTACTCCATTCATTTATTTTTAGAAATTATTTTAGAGTATTATCTAAAAATGAATCATATCAAAAGATCATCTGGACCATACCATAAAGAACAGTGGTGATAATGATTTTCACTATTAAAACTCCACTGGGCCCACCATAGCATTTATTTTTCATCCAATCTAATCATACGGTCACAAAAACCTGAATTAAGAGGAAAAATAAATTTCATATTGATCTAAAACCTCTATGCTCCTAAAAGGGTTTCAATGGTAGGCGTTCACTCCCCCACTGATTTCTGCAGTGTGGTCCACCTGATAGATCTGTCTTATTTTTAGTCTCAAGCCTTAAGACAAGCTCATCCAACAGTTGGACGGTTTGGATCTAACACACAACTCATGATCAAACCACACTTGCTGGCATCATCAAACAGCAGCTATAAAGCTGGCGGGTGGACGGTTTGAATTTAACCCTACATCATGTGGGACCCACAGAACTTGCTGACGTCAGTCCAGTAGGTGGGTCCCTCCGTTTGAATAGTTTAGATATAGCACATACATCACGTGGGACCCATAGAACTTGCTGACGTCAGTACACTAGCTATATAGCTGGTGTGGTGGACCAGCCAATTAGCTTCCATGGTAGGTGGGTCCCACGTGGGGCTCACCACATATATATATATATATAAAGGGAGCCCAGCGTCCAGCCATCTGGACGTTTGGACGGTGTCAAAGGGTCCCACCATCTAGGGATCTGGATGGTGTTTGTACAA
This sequence comes from Magnolia officinalis, assembly GCA_021015155.1. NCBI lineage: Eukaryota > Viridiplantae > Streptophyta > Magnoliopsida > Magnoliales > Magnoliaceae > Magnolia > Magnolia officinalis. Next base: position 24,442,042 of record JAJHSJ010000017.1, read on the forward strand.
AATATATACATCAGGTGGTGTCCCACCTTAGATGGACAATTGGGATACACACCCACCTCGTGATCAGGCCTAGAACTTGTGGGCGTCAACACAGCAGCATAGCTGCTAGGGCCCACCGTACCGACCAATGGACGGTGTGGATATAAGGTGGGTCCACACGTGTGGGACCCACCAGCTTGTAAGGCCAAGCTAATATATGTGTTTTCTCTTCACACAGGTGGCTTGCCCCAGAAGGTCTAAGCAACATTGCTGCTGGACGTCTGTAAGATGGACCCCACAATGGGCAGCGTGGGTATAAAATGCATACATCACGGCGGGTCGCTGCCCTGGGCGGACGGTGTCAATATAAGGCACATACATCACATGTGCGTCCCACGTGCATGTGGTCCACCTGATTAGATCAAACTAATATTGGTGTTTTCCTTTCGTCCGGGCTAGTCCAAAATGGACAACAAGGTAGGCCCCGAACATGGCAGTGAGGTGGCCCCGCTTAGATAGCAGTGTGGTCCACGTGGTGGACAGCATGGATAAAAAAATACATCATGGTGGGCCATAAAATCATAGAAAATTGGAGAGAGAGAGAGAGAGAGAGAGAGAGAGAGAGAGAGAGAAATAGAGAGACGTGTGATGGGGAGGGACCCCGCCACTATGGGCCCTGCCTACACTTAATACGAAGTATACATCAGGTGGGTCCCACTACAAGTGGGCCTATAATTGGAAATCAACAATAGAAATTCCCAAAATCACCCACCTTAGATCTTCTTGGACTTCTTCTTCCACCGATGCGTCCTAGAGCCCCATGGAATGCATTTCAACGGTCGAGATGAAGCTTGAATGGTGGAGATGGGAGGTAGGAAGGTAGGCCACACTAGCTTCTCTCATGGAAGCTTAGACGTAGGCTGCCTGGAGAATGAGAGAGAGAGAGAGAGAGAGAGAGAGGTTGTAAGAGAGAGATGGGTGTACTTGGTTGTAAGAGAGAGAGTTGACTTTGGGGAGAGTGGTTGTACTTGGGGATGAGTGTTGTACTTTGACTAGTGATATGATTGATGGGATTGACTCTCTTGGGTTTGTAAATGTATGGTGTTTTCTCGAAATAGACGTAGGCCCACATCTCCTGGCCAAGGTTCGGATCAGCGCGCAAGACGCGACTTGGAACTGCGACAACAACGCGGTCGCAATGATACAAGTATCAGGCCGAGCCGACTCAGATCAACAGGATGCAACTCAAGGTCACGCGCAAATGCCGATTATAGGTCGCGGGTTACCGAAATTCTACCGGGAGGACTACAGCAGCCTATGGAATGGTACGGTCTAGGATACGGGCCTCACATTTACAGATTAAATAGCTTTTTCAAGCCACATCCCTTAGGCTTACCATCTCATTGTCGGTCAACTCATATTCTTCAGTGAACCATGTCGACCGAACTCTTTATCCTTGAAGGGGCAGAAAGTATGATAGGACTTATTGCGAGTGAAAGAAAGGAATAAGTTCATACGTTTAGTTAAAAAAAGTTAATCTTGGGGCAAAGGATGTTGCGCCGGCCGAATGAAGTAAAATTTATCTCTGTTGGAACAGATTTAATGAACTTTCCTTCAAAATATTTGTAAAACCATATCTAGACAAGCCATATAGGCCCACTAGTGTAGTAGAATCCCTTTGTAGTTGCTTCATACATGTTATGATAAAGGTGGTCGAGCAAGAAAGAGTAAAGGGCAAGCTATCGTCCTAGAGCAAGCGCCTCATACAGATAAATGCATTCCTTAGTGATTTCCAGAGCACTCACACATAACATGAATCAGCAAATCCACATCAGAAGAAAATCTGTGTGTTCTTGTTCATCAACTTCATCTCGAGATTTGCGTTGAAAAGTCATAAAGGTAGAATATGCCTTACTAGTCTTGTCTATGAGAGTGAAGGGATGTGGATTTTTCAAAGGCCTAGATAGATAGGAGCCCCAAAGGGCAGAAGGTGAGTGAATGCACATACATCCATGATAGATAGACCCATGAGACTGTATTCAAAATGGAATGTATTAGTCGACCCACTCTAAAAAGCTGATATTGCAACAAGGAGGAAGAAACTGGCTGGATATTCGTGCAGGTAAAGTTTGGTGCATTCATAAATTCCTGGTTGTTTTTATGTCTCCATGTTTTTCTTTAACACAAGTGAACCATTTGGCACAGCCATTCATCAATTTCAGCCATATTCGTGGAGACTTGAATGTGTTGGAGGGGTCTGGAAGATTGTTAAATTGGACGAGAAAAACTTCATCCAAACACTTTAGAAAGAAGAGTTCGATTTCACAAAGTTTTTCGTAGGTGACTGCAGGATGAAAGGCAGGCCAAGCATCAACAATGCAGTGTCTAGTTCGATCGGAGTGTTCAATAGGAGATCATTAATCACTCCGGACGACAGGACATCAAGGTCTTTGATAAAGGGTTCCACATGAAAAGCAGGAACAAAAGAAGAGGAAGATGCTGACATAATGGATTTAGGAAATGAAATTGGGAAGTGGAGTTTGATGCATCGGAGAAAAAGTAAAGAGTGAAGAAGAGAAGTACCAACTTAAGAGTTGTTTATGTATCGGCTACGATACGTGCACATAATGAAAGGGTAACCATGACTTCTTGTATGGCACAATTTTATGTGACATGTCACATGGACAACCTAGAAGAGTGAGATAAAGGATATCTCTTAATACAGCCTTAGTCAAGTAGAATCAATAGGAAACAACTGTGGATTAACGACCGATTGCATTTATGATATAGGGCGATAGAACAACGTCGCTGTCACCTTTTCCCCAAAGGTGAAGCCACATGGGAGGCAATGTTGTACCCTATTTCTAGGCGTTCTGAGAAGGCCAATAGGAGAGTGACATGTGGCATTGTTTGAGGAATAAGAAGTGGATAAAAAGATGTTCAAGGTACTTGAAGCGCTTTTTGCAAGATTATAACTCACATAAATCTAGTTCTACACATCAGTGGATGGTCAACGGAGTGTTGTGATCGATCTATAAGAAATGTGATCGAGCTCTTCAATATATAAAAGTCGACCAAGGGTAACAAATTCTTGGCCGACAAAAGGATAACCGTTGTGAAGAGAAACATACTAAAAGAAGAATCGAGAAAAGAGAATGATCTAAAAAGGCTTTTGGATTGCTATAATCATTGTAATCATGAAGAACGATTTGGAGGAATAAGGTACATCAAAAATCTATAAATAGCAGAGGAATGCAAGTACTACAATAACAACCAAACTAACAAACAACAAATAAATTAGTTAAATATATCAATTTATCTTTTATCTCAGCTTTATCTTAGGAGTAGTGATAATTCTTAGCCACAATCTTTAGTTGTAATCCAAGTTTATGCTCATATGCTAGATTTGTTCTTTAACCAATATCAAGTAGTTCTTTCATTAAATGCATTTCTTGCAGTTGCTCCTATTGATTGATTGTGAGTTTTCCTTTTTGTTTGATTTGCATTGGTATTCTAAAAGTCTTTTTTGTGGAAGTCACGAAGTAACCCATCTTCAGAGGAAGAACCCCACCCTCTAAGTATCGCCTGATCGTCATAAAATTCGGCAAGTGGCTAAGTAAGCAATTAATCTTCTCAGAATCTGGTCATACATGTTCATATTGGATGTATCTACTTATTTTGGCGCTTGCGGTCAAAGTTGATCAGTTTGGATCGAGCCGTTGTATCAATTCTAGCCACACAATAGAAAATAAACCAAGTACCAAACAGTAGACTATATGGAAAAAGAGTGGGCACTAACAAAAAGACCAGGGCCTCAATTAGAAAATCAGCTCAAGCTCTATACATAAAGAGATCGAAGACAAAAACCCAAAAAGAAACTAAGGGGGTGGGGAATGGAGGCCCTAGCTTCATAAGGCTCGATTAAAACAGGTTGTCATGACCACCAAGCAAATGCCCTAAGGCCATGGAATTGTAGAACCCTTTCTACTCATCGCTCGAACCCCTGTATTATCCATGGCAACAACCACCCTATGCCCTCTCAAAAGTTCCCCTCTTCTTTTAAACATCCTCCCCTCGATCCCACTACTCCCAAGCCTTGCAGGGCTATCTGCCACTGCATTGACTTCTCTCAAAGTATGAGAAATTTTGAAGTTCAGAAAGGAACTTCATAGGAAGATTTATCCTAATTGACTGATACCAAATTTTCCACTATATGGGAGAGAAAGGTATGGAGATGATCGTGTTCATGACTATTATGGAGTCAAATTCCACCCTAACATTGCTCATGCTTAAGCTCCTGCAAATTCTAATTCCATCAAGCAGAGCTTGAGCCTTTGCCATAACATTCAAAACCTAACCATAAAAGTTGTGAAATAGAGAAAACAACCTCACCAAGTCATCCCTACAAATGTCTACCCTACCACCTTCGCCTGGGTTAGCACGAGAGGATCCATCCACATTTAGCTTAGCTAAGCCCGAGTCCGTCTTATTCTAGTTCACTATCTACATTGTGCATTTGGTCCATTCAATGAGCAGATTTGGCAAATTTTTTCCTAAGAAAATTCTTATGATGGGCCAACCAATTGGACATATTAGATGTTACACGCATATTAAAAGTTGGAAGTTATCAAACCAAGAGGAGGCTTCCCAAGAGGTCGAGCTCTGTAGGCCCCACCATGATGTTTGGCAAACATCTACCCCACAATCAGATGCACCTTTCCATGGTGGACCATAGGCCTAAAATTAGGCTAACCATGACTCAGGTAAGTTACACAATATACATCAGTTGAAAGTGGATGCTTGCCCATTGAAATCTTTCTAATTGTTTATAGGTCCCACTGAGATGACATTCAAATATCCAATCCATCCATTGTGTGTCCCACTTAGATGAGGGCTCATATCAAATTTCAGGCCATTCCAAAACTTAGGTGGCATCCAATAAGTGTTAGTTGTTTGGGGCATGATTTCACATGGTTACAAATGGTGTGGGTCGCCAGAGTTCCAGATGTGACTGATTTTTTGGACATTCTATAATCTATAGGGGATCCCCTAAATGCACGGTGTGGATGTCTGACACATATCACTATAGGGCCCACGGATGCCTAGATATAGAGTATCGCCTCAACCCATCATGGTGACACAGGGAAGGATGTGTTGAGGTCGAGCACCATCTTCCTTAAGGGGATGATTATTTCGAATCCACGAAACTTCTCTAGACTCCTCACAGAGATTCCTCGAATCCACGAGGAAAAATAGAAATTAATTCCAAAAAAATTAAAATAACTTTATTAATTGATAATTGTCTAATCTCCATGTGTCCCTATTACACCATTAATATAGAAAAAATTATAAAATTAAAATTCGTAATTACCAAAAGTAGCAAAATTCTAACCTTAATAAAAATTCTAATTATAATATAACTCTTTTAAAGCCTAATTTCTAAAAATAAAAATTCCAAATAAACTTTTGTTAAAAGAGTCCTATCATGATTACAAGTTATTTCTAAAAAGGTAAAAAAATCTAAAACTCTAAAAATTAAAAATATATATATATTATAAATCAGAATTACTAAAAATAGTAATTTTCATTAAAAATTCATTTTTGAGCTGAAAGCCTGTGTTTTCTAACAAAATGGATAGATGTGACCCACGTTATGGGTCATTTCACCTCGAATGGCCCATTTCAGTAAAGATTAATTGGTTGTGCGCCCCGTAACGATACCCAGATCAAAAGTTATAGTCAATTTATGGTCCACCTTCTTTTAGCCCAACCATGCTAGGAATGTATCTGTGGCACGTTCTACATTAGAGCCCTCCACTTGAAAAAAAAAATGTCCTCGAGTTACTCAAGGAAGTTGGCTCATGACTTTTAGATAACTTCTGATGCTGATGCTTATTAGCCTTTCTCTTGTACTTGGCATTAGGCTCTTGAGCTGACACAATACGTGTACTCATGTTCTCCTTGACTTGACTAGTATGGATCAGTTCCTTCACGTGTACCTACAAGATCTCACATTATTTCTGATGATGTGGGCAATTAGGCATACTTGTCTCTGTGACAAGATCAATGTGGTTTTGTATATCTCGTATAAGAGGCAATTTATTCGGGAGTTCATCGAGCACAATCGCCTTGAACTCCTATTACACTGGTTTCAAATCCTCTGGGATGTTCATAGGCTTATGTTTCCTCAGATTGTTTAATAAAAGCCTGTTCAGTTATGAGAGATTGTCCCTCCACTTTAGAAGTCTTGGGTTGGTTCCCTGTTCCCATAAGAGCCACGTGTCTACCACTGATGAATCATGTGGCCTGTCGCAACTCCATTTTGACGTGGTCATCTCTCGCCATCAAATAATAGAATTTCTTTGTATAACCTACTACTGATCATTTTGGTTTTGTTGGAATAATATCTAATCGTAATTGCTAATGAGCAATCGCATGTGCAGCAACGCTTCATCTGCGACCATGTGTAGATTGGCGCCTTCATCTGTCTCTTCCGCTCGAGTTGAAGTTGTTCCCACCAAGTTGAAGCTCTGCCCTTCAACTTGCAGGCCACAAGCTTAACCTTCTTTGCTTCATGGATTTCCATATAGTCGAAGAATTGTTCAACTTCGAAAGTTAATCGAGGAAATCCTCAATGTGAAGTTGGCCATTGAAGCTAGAAAGATAGACTCTCATCTTAAATTCTTGATCCGTTCATTCTATTCGATCAATGCCCAATGCAGGATGTTGTGGAATTATGTCGTTGGATCCCACTTCTCAAGAGTGATCCTATGGTTCAATGTTGGCACTGTCTTACGATCAATGCAATTATGAGTTCCAGCAATTGCTGGTGGCGGATCACCGCTAGGAACACGGAGTTGCCCTATGGCCTTCGTCAAACAATCGATGGAAGCCTACAACCCTTGCATGACTTACCAATTTTCTCACTACGCTGCTTCAAAACTTGTTAAAAGATGATTCCATGGAGCACCGTTCATGAGATTGTTGTCCGATCCATCGTTAGAAGCCATCAATCCAAGGAGAAAGCCTCGCTTTGATACCAAACTGACACAGTGAAGGACGTGTTGAGGTTGAGTACCATCTTCCTCAGGGAGATAACTATTCTGAATCCACGGAACTTCTCTAGACTCCTCACAGAGATGCCTCGAATCCACGAGGAAAAATAAAAATTAATTCTAGAAAATTTGAAATAACTTTATTGATTGATAATTATCTAATCGCCATGTGTCCCAGTTACAGCATTAATATAGAAAAAAAAAATCGCAATTACTAAAAATACTAAAATTCTAACCCTAATAAAAATCCTAATTCTCTTTTAAAGCCTAATTTCTAAAAAAAAAAATTTCAAATAAACTTTTACTAGAAGAGACCTATCATGATTACAAGTTATTTCTAAAAAAGAAGAAAATCTAAAACTCAAAAAAAAAAAAAAAAAAAAAAAAAAAATCAGAATTACTAAAAATAATAATTTTTCTTAAATTTTCGTTTTTGATCTGAAAGTCGCGTTTTTTGATGAAACGGACAAATGCGACCCACTTTGTCTGTTGGTTCACCTCGGATGGCCTATTTCAGTAAAGATTGATTGGTTGTGCACCCCATAACGATACCCGGATCAAAAGTTACGGCCAACTTACAGTCCACTTTCTTCTGGCCCAACCATGCTTAGGATGTATCCGTGACATGTTCTACATCATATGGCATGTGCTTGCTACACAAATATGAGCGGTATGCCAATACCCCTCAATCATCAGAGTGCCTTTACCCCTCAATCAGCGGCGAGCCTTTCCTTTCTACCTAACCGTCTATTTTATAGCCATCTACCGAACAGTTAGGTTTTTTTAGTCAGTGTGGTTTTGAGATTTGCTCCATCCATGATGTGCCCCACAATTTGAATGGTCTTGATAGATGTACAAGGGTGCTTTAACATGGACCTGAATTTTCCTGTCTTTATCAGGTGGTGGAAAGAAACGGACTTTATAGCAAAGCTTCCATTCATTAGAGATAGAGTGGTGGAGTGCTACTTTTGGATAATAGGAGTGTACTTTGAGCCACATTATTCCCCAGCTAGAATTCTAACGACAAAATTGATAGCCTTAACATCAGTTATGGATGACATTTACGATGTATACGGTACATTGGAGGAGCTGGAACTATATACTGCTGTGTTAGAGAGGTTTGATTCATGCACCGTACATAAGGGTACCTATCCTTGTGCCAATCTACGACATACAAAAAATGTGGAAATTGTGACCCAAAAATGGATGGCTGACTCAAAATTGGATGAGCGTAGCATCTGATCAATGTAATTACTTCCATGCAACATATACAATAACTCCCATGATTTGTATGTGGATTGGATATATATATATATATATATATATATATATATATATATATATATATATATATATATATATGGTACCATGAGGTACTATGAGGTGGACCTCATGAAAACTTTTCATGAGGTTGAGCTGTGTAGGCTCACCGTGATGTGTGTCGAACATCTACCCCATCAATTAGATGCATCATTTCATGGTGGGCCACTGGCCTAAAAATCAAGTTAATGGCCATGACTTGGTTGGGCCACACCAAATACAACAGACGAGAGGGGTTACCCTCCCATTAAAACATTCATAATCATTTATTGGGCCCACCCAGATGTGGTTCACAAATCCAGCCCATCCATTATATGTGTCCCACTTGGATGAGGGGTCAAACCAAGTTTTAGCCACATCTAAAATTCAAGTCGGCCCACCAAGTACTTTTATATGTTTTAGGGATGTCTTCACATGGCTTTAGATGGTATGGCCCACTTAAGTTTCACCATCAAATGCAGGGTGTTGATATATGAGGTCAACCTCATGGTAACTTCCTATGAGGTTGAGCTGTGTGGGCCCCACTGTGATGTGTGTCAGATATCAAGACTGTGCATTTGATGGGTCCCCTTTGGATTATGGGATATATCAAAAATCAGCTATATAAGGAACTCAGGTGGGCCATACCATCTAAAACTATGTGAAGACCTGCTTAAAACATATAAAAGCACTTGGTGGGGCCCACCTGAGTTTTGGATGCGGTTGAAACTTGGTCTGAGCCCTCATCTAACTCGGACATACACAATGAATGGTCTGAATTTGTGAACCACATCTTTGTGGGCCCAATAAATGATTATGAATATTTTAATGGGAGGATAACCCCTCTTAACTGTTGTATGCGGTGTGTCCCACCCAAGTCATAGATTGACTTGATTTTTAAGTCCATGGCCCACCATGGAATGGTGCATCTAACTGATGGGGTAGATGTTCGACGCACATCACGGTAGGGCCCACACAGCTCGACTTCATGGGAAGTTCCAATGAGGTCGAACATATATAGTTTCTGATCAGCCAAAAAATGCAATTGGTTCTTCAAAATTTTCAGGTGGGATCGCGGAGATATGAATCAGCTGCCGGACCACATGAAAGTGCATTTTGTTGCACTCTTAGATGTGGTTGATGCATTTGAGGATGAAGTAAAGGGGGAGGGAAAATCATACCGTATATGCTACTTAAAGGAAGCGGTACCCCACAGTTCTATTAAATTATAACCATGCTAGCCTAGGGTAGGAACATACCACTAACTGAGTGCCACGTGGACAGAACTTTCATGAGATCCACACCGCCCATCAGGTGTCCAGCCTCATCTTCAACTTGTAACCCAAAAATCATGATGATTCAAAATGCAGGTAGGCTACACTATATAGGAGAATACAGTTGGAATGGGACGCCCCATAGTAGTTTTGTGTAGGGACAACCATAGTATTTAGCTGACATCCCATCCATTCATATCATATGCCTCATCAGGAAGAAAGGATTGCCAAAAAAATCCCTGTATTCCAAAACTCATGTAGGCCATACAATGGGAATTTTTAAAAAATTTAAACTGGGTGGCCCACCTGAGTGTTGAATCTACCTGACTTTTGGAATGAAAGCCAAACAAGAGGTGGTGTACCAGATGGACGGGTGGATTTCCATGGATTTTATGTGGCATTAAATCGTTTGTCCACGTAAGATAAAGATGCCTCCTAGCCGGTAGGTACCTATGCGAGGCAGGCAATCATATATTTTCCTTAAAATTACTATAATTCCCTTGATTAAAGTAGGGAGGATGCTCATTTGAAAGTAGGGCTGTAAATAGGCCGGACAGAGGTTAAATCAATCCTGACCATTTATATCTTTGGCCGGATGTTTATGCCCTTTGTTAAATAAATTTTCTGGAGTTTTCATTAAAATTTGATATTTGCAGTGATTTTCAGCAATTTAGATCATTTGACAAATCTAACTTAGTAAGTGCTCAAATTACTTTTCACTAGAAAGATGGGTCTTTTTTCAGCTCCCCTCTTCAATTTATGCTGAAGGTTGAATGCTGATAGTGCATTAAAACTTTTATCGCCTTTTGACTGAAATATTTTAAAAATTATTTCAAAATTATAATTTAACAATTTGAGTTTTCAACACTTAAATTAATTTTTAGAGCATATTTTTAATTTATCAAATGGCACTTTTGTCCATTACACAGCCTTTTTGGGGGGTATTATGATGGGCCGCTATTGCACATGGTAGCCTTATTTGCACAAGTTATTATAAATTTTCTTATCTTATTTTATTTTACTTTATTTATTTTAGTTTAAAGGTCTGGCTAAAGCCTATTTAGCGGAAGCGAGATGGGCCAATTCAGGATACGTGCCAACCTTTGAGGAGTACATGAAGGTTGCCTCAATCAGTGCAGGTTATCCTATGCTTTCTGTGGCATCTCTCATTGGCATGGGTGAAATCATAACAAAGGAGGTCCTTGAGTGGGCCATACACATACCAACAATTATTAGGACTTGTTCTACAGTGGCCCGGCTGATGAATGACATCAAAACAAACAAGGTATGCTATATTCAATTTTAACAAAAAAAAAAAAAAAAAAAAAAAAAAAAAAAAAAAAAAAAGAAACTCTTACCATTGTCTGACCATAAAAATGTGCATTTTGCTTGGATGAAAAGACTTGTATAACCAGGTTGAACAATTTGAACGTGTAGTATATATGTAATGCAAGTTAAACTGTCCAACTCTTCGGGGCGCCCAACTTTAGATCGTGTCATGATCCATAAATTACAATGAACTAATTATTATTTTAAGTGGTCGATTGATGGACATCTAATGCACAATTAATATGAAAAATGGTGAACAGGCCAAGTGCAACAAAGAAAAGTCCATTAATCAAATGTCACGATCTTGTAATCAATCACGACTTTTTTCTATAACCTATACATAGTAGTGCACACAATTTAGATGATTCAATTTGAGTTACATGTATGCTTAGTAGTTGAATGCTCGAGCATTCTGCCGGAGTTGCCCTATGGCCTTCGTCATACAATCGATGGAAGCCTACAACCCTTGCATGACTTACCAATTTTCTCACTACGCTGCTTCAAAACTTGTTAAAAGATGATTCCATGGAGCACCGTTCATGAGATTGTTGTCCGATCCATCGTTAGAAGCCATCAATCCAAGGAGAAAGCCTCGCTTTGATACCAAACTGACACAGTGAAGGACGTGTTGAGGTTGAGTACCGTCTTCCTCAGGGAGATAACTATTCTGAATCTACGGAACTTCTCTAGACTCCTCACAGAGATGCCTCGAATCTACGAGGAAAAATAAAAATTAATTCTAGAAAATTTGAAATAACTTTATTGATTGATAATTATCTAATCGCCATGTGTCCCAGTTACACCATTAATATAGAAAAAAAAAATCGCAATTACTAAAAATACTAAAATTCTAACCCTAATAAAAATCCTAATTCTCTTTTAAAGCCTAATTTCTAAAAAAAAAAATTTAGAAATGAGACCGAGTCCGAAACCGTGACTATGACCGTGACCGTGTGCATGCTCGTGCGTGCACGTGTGTTCGCACTGGAACACGCAAGCCTCAGTACTCCTCTGTCTCACCAAACAAATATTAAAGTACTCAACACCTTGCTTATAACGTAGAATTTTTATTCTCTCCTATCCAATATGGGACATTCCCAAAGGTGAAAAAATCAAGTCTTTTCATAAACACTAATATATATATATATATATATATATATATATATATATATATATATATATATATATATATATATATAAAACCAAAATCATTTTCCCATAACAATTCTCCACTTGGTTGAATATATTTTTTTTAAAAAAGAGGATTTCTATCAAACTAGACACAACTCATATGCATAAAGAAAGAAATTTTTCAATTTAAATCTTTTATTAATGTAAGTGTCTCAAAGTTCTATTGGAATTTATGGTAGCTACAGCTTTGAACCAGTTATCCCTAGATGACAGAACCACACATACTCGCTTTGTATTATTTGAGTTTTCACAAATATTGCTCAGCACATTTAATGGTTATGTACTTATCCTACTTCATGAACGATCTCGAAAAAAACTCTAACTCTTATAAGAGGCAGCACTACCTTTACGTTCACATAGGTGAAATCATTCCAATGTCTCTGTTACTATTAAGACATTTATCCTTTAAACTTGATTTCATTAAGAGTTTTAAGACTCAACCCTCTATCTATAACGACCAGTAGTACTTATCCTGGATGAGGTGTTAAAACTTTCCACATATTACCATTGAGCCCGAACTTAAAGATTTTCTAATTTTGGGTTGGGTTTCTATCACTGTTGAAAATTTAGTTGAAGAGTTTTAACCCCATCCCTCTAGACATTTTCTTCACTACCTCTCTCGTTAGAAGTTTAGTAAAAATATCAATCAAGTAATTACTTGATTTTAAATAGGAAATTGCAATAATTTCATCTTGAATCAATTGTCTCACATAGTCATGTCGCAGACTTATATGTTTGAACTTTCCAATATAATTGTTGTTGCATACTTTAGCTAATGTGACTTCACTATCACAATGTAGTGAAACAGCCAGTATAAAGCTTCGCACATAAAGTGATTTCTAATGAAATATCCATAAGCCACTCAGCCTCTTTGCCTATTGCAGTAAAGGATATGAACTTAGACTCCATAATTGAGTGACTTATATATATAAGTTTGTTTCTTGGATCCCTAAAATAGAGTTGCACCTCCTAGGGTGAAGACCCACTCTGTAGTAGACTTGTTATTCCATGCACTTAATATCCAACTCACATATCCTTCCAATATGGCTAGAAACACTGAGTAAAATAACTATAAGTCTTTGTTTGCTTTCAAGTAATCGAGAACTCTATTAATTGCATTCCAATGTTCCATACTAGGTTCACTAGTAAATCTACTAAGTTTACTTACAGTATATGTAACATCTTATCTAGTGCATTACATAGCATACATTAGATTGCCTATAGCACTTTCATATTCAAGTAGTGCAATTGCTCTTCCGTTATTCTCATTTAACTTAATACGTGGATCAAATGAGATTTTTATTTCTTTTATTTTTAGATAATTAAACTTATTTAGTATCTTCTCAATTTAATGAGACTAAGGGAGTGCATAACCCCCACTACATTTATTAATTTTGATACTTAGGTATCCAGTTGTTTAAGATTCTTCATTTTAAATACGGAAAACAAAAACTTCTTTATTTCAGTTACACCTTCCATTTTATTACTTATTATTAGCATGTCATTAACATACATATAAATAATAGTAATACAATTACCACTAACTTTGGAATATATGCATTTGTCAATTATATTATGCATGAAACCATGAGATAGTGTTTTGGAATCAAAATTTTCATGCCATTGTTTGAGTGTTATTTTAGTCTATACAATGATTGAATTAGTTTACAAATTTTCTTCTCATTTTTTAGCAGAATAAACCCTTTAAGTTGTTCCATGTATATCTCCTTGTTAAGGCCAGCATTAAGGAAAGCTATCTTTACATCCATTCGGTGGATGTGAAGATGATGTGTAGATGCTAGTGCAAATAAAATCATAATAGATGTTATTCTAGCTATAAGAGAATATGTGTCAAAATAATATATCCATTCTTTTTTTTCTAAACCCCATATTTACTAATCTAACTTTAAATGTTTGGATAGTCACATCAGTGTGGTCTTTCTTCATAAATACCAATTTATATCCTATGGCTTTGGAACCTGGAGGTAAGTCCATAATTTCCCATGTTTGAGACTATCAAGTCCATGTCATCATTAATGGCTTCCTTCCAAAAGGTTGAGTTTCTAGAAGACATGGCCTCATTAAAGGTTTTAGGGTCATCTTCTATAGTCATTACTATATGTATCTTTTTAATAACATTCTCTATATTACCTTCTATGAGATGAAAAGAGATATGTTGAGAGTCTATCTGTTCAACGTCAAGACTCTTTTCTGCCCTTACCCTCTAGCACTTATGATATTTGCTTAGAGCTTCAACTTTTTGTTGAGCTTTACTCACAGGTTCACTTTTAGGAGTTAGGATTTCATTATCATTTAATTCCAAGGATAACGAGTTCTCAAAGAACTCAACGTCTATGGATTATATTATAGTGTTAGACTCTAAGTCTAGAAGTTTATAGGCTTTATTATTTTGTGTATATTGTATAAAAGCGCATTTGATAGCTTTAGGTTCCAACTTGGTTCTTTTGGGATCAGGTGTAATGCAATATGCGAGACCCATACTTTAAGATACCCTATGTTAGGTTTTCTACCTTTCCATACCCCATATGGTGAGGATTTGATTTTCTTAGATGAGATCCCATTTAGGATGTGGCATGTTGCAAGTAGTGCTTCACCCCATAGACTTAGTGGCAACTTTGCTTGTATTAGTATTGAGTTGACCATCTCTACTAAGGTCATATTCTTCCTTTCTGTTACACCATTCTACTGTTATGTATATAGTGCAACTCATTGGTATAGTAAGCTCTGTTCTTCATAGAAGTTAGAGAATTCGCTTAAGAAGTATTCTCCTCTACTCTCACTGTGGAGAATCTTTATTTTCTTATTTAATTGATTTTCTACTTCCTTTTCATATACCTTGAACATACTAAGCACTTCATATTTATTCCTTAGTAGGTATACATACACGTATTTGGAGCAATCATCAATAAAGGTTACAAAGTACCTTCTGCCTGCATGGGTAAGAATGTCGTTCAACTCACAGATATCAGTATGCACAAGATCCAATACTTGATATGATCTCTCAACACTTAAAAACGGTTTCTTTGTCATTTTGGACTATATGCACACTTAACATCTATCGTTCTCATTTTTAGTGTATGAGATCAGGTCATTCTTAGCCATGAATCTTAAGGTACTATATTCTATATGTGTTAATCTATCATATCATAATGCTACAGATTCAACCATATACGTATAAGTGCTACTTTCATTTGAAGAAAACTTAACCATGTTGTTACAAGCATATCCCTTTCAGAAAAAGTTCTCATTCTTTGACAAAATCAGCTTGCCAAATTCATACATTACTCATATCCTAGATTTTCCCAGAAGATCCCCAGAAACTAAGTTTCGCCTTATATATGGGACGACCAAGCTAACCGTTGTGGTCAACACCATTAGGTACAGTAGTAGAGGCTCCCCTGGCTCTGGCTTGGAGTAGTGGAGAGGACCCCAGGTACTCTTTTGAGTTGTTGAAATGCTTGCTCGCACTTATTCATCCAAGTCGGCTTCTTGTTTCCCTTCAATTGTTTGAAAAAGGCAAGAATCTGTCCATGGCCCTAGAGACAAACTTGTTTAAAGCCACTACTCTGCCCGTCAGGCATTGAATCTCTTTTTTTGTTCTTAGGGAGCTCATCTCTAGGAGAGCTCAGATCTTGTCAGGGTTCGCTTCTATTCCTTTCTAGTTGACTAGGAAACGTATGAACTTCCCTTAGCTGACGCCAAAGGTGCACTTGTTTAGATTCAACTTCATTCGATACTTCTTTAGGATCGCAACTATTTTCTTCAGATCTACCATGTGGTCTTTTGCCTCGGGACTTTTGACGAGCATATCGTCAACATAAACTTCCATCGTGTTTCCTGCTTGGTGAACATTTTGTTGACTAGGTGTTGATAGGTTGCTCTAGAATTTTTCAGCCCAAAGGGCATTACTTGGTAGTAGTTTAGTCCTTTGTGAGTGAAAAAACCATTTTCTACTTGTCGTGTTTGTGTATGGCAATTTGATTATATCCTAAGTATGCATCCATGAAGTTGAGGAGCGCATGCCCGGCAGTACTAGCCACAAACTGGTCGATCCTCGGGAGGGAAAAACTGTCTTTTGGGCATGCCTTATTCAAGTCAGTGTAATCTACACAGACCCATCATTTTCTATTGGCCTTTTTCATAAAAACAATGTTGGCCAGCCAGTCGGGGTAATAAATCTCCTCGATGAACCCAGCTTCAAGGAGTTTGTTGACTTCCTCACCTATGGTCACGTACCTCTCGGGGTCGAATGTTCATCTTTTCTGCCTCACTGGTTTTATGGTCGAGGTCCACAGTTAGTCGATGGACCATAACCTCTAGGTCTATGCTGGGCATATCTTGGTAAGACAAAGCAAAGACATGGGCATGTTGTCTCAGTAGGTCGGTCATCTCCACTTGACGTCTTGGCTCAAGTAGTGCTCTGACCTAAACGGTGTAGGGTGGGTCGGAATCAGAGAGTTGTATTGCAAGGTCTTCCACTGATGACCCACTTTTGATAGTCTCTCACCATGGGTCTAGGGAGGTCACTTGCATGCCTATTGTCGTTGCGATTTTGCTCGAAGCGCTATTGAGTAGCATTGTCGGGCCTCATGTTAATCACCCTTAACCTGGTCAACCTCGTGCTCGGTTGGAAATTTCATGGTGATGTGATAAGTGGACATTATAGCCCTCATGGTATTCAAAGATGGCATACCCATAATCATATTGTAAACTGAGGGGCATTCTACCACAAGAAAATCAACCATGGTGGTGGTCTAGTCAAAACCATTGCCAGCGGTTACAGGTAATAAAATGCTTCCTTCAGACGTCACATTTTTCCCCTGCAAAGCCGAGTAAGGACGTTTAGACCGGTCGCAGTGTGGAACTTTCGACCCCCATCTTGTCGAATGCAATTGTAAACAGAAATGTCGGTCGAGCTTCCGGTGTCGACCAATATTTCATGTACCTTATGGTTAGCCATGGTCATGGTGACTACCAGGGCTTCATTGTGCGGGTGGTGAAGTCCTCGGGTGTCCTCTTCAGTGAAGGTGAGGCTACATGATTTTGGCCTTAGTTCTTTAATGGATCTGCCATCGGGATAAACTTAATGCTCTCTTTCACTATTGGGCGTGCTTCAAGCATGAGCTTGGCATGCCCGATTTGAGTCTCCACCCTCGACGGGTCCACCAAAGATGGTGTGCGTTTCGCCTATCTCTTCGTTGTCATTTTACTCATCGTGTCACTCTATCTTCCTAGTCGGTCAATATTCTCTTTCTTTGTCGATAAATTCGCTTAGATGTCCCTTCCAAATAAGGGACTCGATCTCTTCTTTAAGGTCAAACCACTCGGACGTGTAATGACCATGATCTTGATGAAAATGACAATACTTCATCTTATCTCTCTTCTTGGAGTCGGCCTTTATCTTACTTGGCCATCTCAAGATCCTTTTGTCTCGTACTTCCATAAGTACCTATTCTGGCATGGTGTTTAAGGGAGTGTACCTATGGAAGCAGCTTTCCAGATGTCTGCTAGGTCATTGACCGCTACTCTGGTCATTTTCCTTTTTTCCTTTGGAGTTAATAGGCGAATCTCTCTCTTCCTTTTGCTTTCTATCTTTTGTTGAGCTATTTCCACCTCGAGTAGCCCTCCGCGCGCTAAACATCTCTTCTGTTAAAGGGAGTTAAGGCATGTGAGGTAAATTTCTATGAGCATCGCATCTTGAACAAGCATTGCAGAGTAAGACTCAAGACCACTATACACATTAGTATCGGGATGCTCGACTATATTTATTCCAATGTTTGGGAGCCATTGAGAACAAGCATTGCAGAGTAAGACTCAAGACCACTATACACATTAGTATCGGGATGCTCGACTATATTCATTCCAATGTTTGGGAGCCATTGACAGTACTATCTAAAAGAGCGGCACGATACTTTTTGACCTTTATAGATGACTACTCAAGAAAGGTTAGGGTCTACTTCATGAAGCACATGTCTAAGGTGTTTGTTAGGTTCAAGCAATGGAAGGCGAAATTGGAGAAGTAAATCAAGAGATAGGTTAAGTGTCTTAGGTCAGATAATGGTGTTATCTCTCAAATCTGGTTGAACCCACAACTCCACTTATAGACCGCTGGATACCTACACTTAATAGAAAAATATGGACAATGAGGGCGTCGGTTGTGGTTGAGAACCCACCGATGCCTAAGTAAGGTTAACAAACCTAGGGTAGATGTGGGTAGAGTTGGGATTCTTGTGCATACCTTTTCCTCCAGGTGGGGTGATGTATTTATAGGTTTTTCTAGGTAGTTTACCTATCTGAGTGGATCCACTAGATAGGATGGAGGAGCCCGTATTGGAGTGGGAATCTGCTCTCAAGAGTATCTTCAATTTTGCCTTAATTGGTGTGATTTTTGGCTAGGATCTTGTCGGATCGATCCAGCTCTTATATGATGCAAGATTCTCTCCGGATATTTCTATTCCAAGGTCGAGGTCGGTCTCTGAGGTAAAGGTTGGTAGTTGAGGTAGACCTCGATTAGATAGCTTGGTTGAGATGATCAAGTCGGTCGATGAATCTTATTATTGCATTTAAAGATTTACCTATTCAGCTCTGCAAACGGGTCCTTTGTCGAAGCCCAACTCGGCTCTTTCATTAGTAGCCACATCGGTGGCTCGAGGAGCTTGTTATGTCAATCTTTGCCACGTGTCTCATATGGCTGGTTAGTTCCATTTTTCCCATAACAAATTGTATAGAGTATAGAGAGGTGGAATTCATAGAATTCTGCAAGGATCAATGCATCACAAAGGCAATTCTCAACTCTAAGAAACCCTCGGCAAAATGAGGTGACAAAGAGGATGAACAGAACTCTTCTAGAGAGGGCTAGAAGTTTTTGGTTGCATGTCAACTACCTAGGAGCTTCTAGGCTGAAGTGGTGAATATGGCATACTACATAGTAAATTAGTCACCATCTACAATGCTTGACTCCAAGGTTGTAGAGGAAGTATGGACAAGCAAGGACGTCAATTACTCAGGATTGAGAATCTTCAAGTGTCCAGCATACGTCCATGTGCAAAGTGGACAGAGGTCAAAATTAGATATCAAATGTAAGAAGTACACCTTTCTTAGGTATAAGAAATGTGTTAAGGGCCACAAGATTTGGGATGTTGACTCTTAGAAGGTGGTCATTAGCAGAGATGTTATCTTTGATGAGGCGTCAATGTTGAAGACTAACAAGGACGATATAGTAGGGCAATCGGATACACGTGGTAAGACTGAGAGATTGTCAGTGTAGGTGGTGTTGGTTGAGCAGGTTACTAAAGGTGAAATTCAGCAAGGGCAAGAAACTGAGCAAAATAATCAGTAAAATGCCCAAGAAAGTATAGCCAGGAACATATAGAAAAGAACCATCAAAGATTCAGTTCAGTATGGGATTGAGGACATGGTCTCTTTTATATTGTTCATAGGGAATGGAGATCCCTCCACCTTTCAAGAGGCTAAATATAGAAAGGATGTTGACAAGTGAATGTCGCCCAATGTGGAGGAGAATGAATCTCTACATAGAAATCAGACATGGGAGTTAGTGAAACTTCCTAAAGGTCAACAGACTATAGGGTGTAAATTAGCCTATAGGAAAAATGAAGCACTAACGGAGAAAGAAGGCAAAAAGTACAGGGCAAGGCTCGTAGTAAAAGGATTCTCACATAGGGAAGGAATAGATTACAATGAGGTTTTCTCTCCAGTCATGAAACATACCTCAATCAGGGTGTTATTGTTGGTGCACTTATTTGTGCACCTTTTTTGTCAATCACATGAGTCCATGTGTTAGTAAGTTGGTTGAACCCTTGGAAGCTAAAGACTAAAGACATAAGAAGACATGAAGTATCAAGGAGTGAAGAACAGGTAAATTGAGGTGCCTTAGTGACCCTAACCTTAAATACAAAACAACTTAGAATATAGATGACCCTAACCTTAATAGGTAAACCTTAATTAATTATCCCATAGCATTAGGATCCAAATTGGAACATTATAAGATAAGCTAAAAGAAGTGCATACCTGCTATAAAATATATAGCCCAAAACAGTAGTTTTTGAGTGGTACTCGATCCCATCGACATGCTTCGATGGGTTTTGATAGAATTGAAGGACAATTCAGTGTGATTAAAGAAACGATCCAGAAATTAAACAAAAAAAATAAATCCAGATTATCTCGATAGGACCAAAAGTGAGCTCAATCCTATCGAAGGGCCTTTTGATTTTATCGAAAGAACCGTTAACTAGCCATTTTATAGTCGTTTCAAAAGGAACTCCATAAAATAGGCATTTAGTTATTGGACAGGTGAATGGGTTTTTGGTACAATAAAAGCTTAAGTGATTCCACACTCATATCCCTCATCCTAAGTCTCTAAACCAATGAAATCTAAGTCATCTTCTTGAGCCTTATTACTTTAATGAGAATTCCAACCTCCATGATGAAGATGAACTTGATCTTCACCATTTTCTAAATATTAAACACTAAGTTTATATATATATCCTTGTCTAAATCCTTGATAAGACCCATCTAGGTGAATCCCCTTTGGAAATCAACTATCCATTAGTTGTATGAGATTCTATCATCCTTTCATCACCTTGGACACCTCATCGGAGTATTGCATTCAAGGTGTTTGTTCGTGGAACTGAACCATCGACATCAATGAACGTGTGAGCTATCGAGAAGTGGGAGCTATTGAGAAGTGGGAGCTATGAGATTCAAGCACAAGAGAGCATTGAAGAAGCATCTTAGGACAGCATATCAATGGGCTCAATCCGACAAGTAAGGTTATCATTTTTAGAGTTTTACGCTATTTCCTTATGTAGGATTGAATGTAAGAATTTGTGACCCAAGCTCGAATAGATTCTTACGTAAGACTTGGACTCTTGTGTAGGGCTGAATTCACCATACATGGGTGTGTATATATTAATCTTCATAAGGAGCCTCTGGTGGCAGTGTACGTAGTGTAAGTGCCCTAATTTGTCAATTGGTGTGAGTTATGAGTCATAAAGTCTGGAGATCCCCAAAGAAGATTCAAGACTAAAGACTCAAAGATTGAAGGCGTCCAAAGCACTGAAATGGTAGAGTATCGGGACCTCTTGAAAAACCTACACACACCTTACAAAACGTAACCTTCTATCTAGCCAAAACCCATTAGAAAAATATATTCAAAGAGTGTTAGTAATAAGTTATGGGAAGAAATCTGTTTAAAAAGAAAATCCTAAAAACATGTCAATTTTGATCCCATCGAAGTATCTTTGATGGCATCGAACTTGAAGCCCAAAATGTCCAGCAACTTAAAGACGAAAATCTAAAATTTTTCTATGGCATCGAAGCCCAGTCGATGGCATCGAAAAGAAGCTCTAAAATATCGAGCAACTTAAAGTCAAAACTCTGAAATTTTCCATTAACATCGAAGAGCCTTCAATGGCATCGAAGCCTGGTCAATTGCATCAAAAATAAGCACCAAATGTCTAGCAACTTCAGGTCAAAATTTCTAATTTTCTTGATGGCATCGAAAGTCACTTGATGGAATTGGCAGAACTGTCCTGTGAAAAGGAGAGCAAGCAATGTCCTAGAGGGAGGTAAATAAGACAATGCCAAATAATCGAAATAAAAGCGGAATATATAAAGAATACAAAATCTCAATCGCCTAAGTATTGAAACCTTGATTCCAAATAATTCGTAGGACAACCTTCACCTAAAATATTAGGCAGGACAATCTTATTTCACAAATGTCTTTAAAATCAATCTCTCAAACTAGCAAAAGAATATAAAATAATTATAGTATTCACCACAAGAATTAAATAAATAACATCCACCACCAAAAGAAAATAAACATTCACCACATATGCACAAGAAGTTATAGTGGTTCGGTGCTTAAAACAACCACACCTAGTCCACTCCCAAAATTACTGCCCTTGTAATTTTGGCTTTCACTACAATAAGGTTTTCACAGGTTCACCTTAACAACCTAATACAGTTCCTTGTGATTTTCACTGGATCACCACAATAAAACCCCTTTGTTGATTTTCACAGGCTATCACAAATCAACCCACTTAGATTTTCACAGGCTATCTCAGAAAAACCTAAATAAAATAAAGCAGTAAATAACTTATCTTCAAATGTCGATCGAAGACATAGTAGAAACTTGTAGCCGAAGAGCTTCTTAAATGAATGTAGATGAGGCAGTATTTGCTCAAAAGAGTAAGTATAGGGTTGTAAAGATTTTTTAAAATAAAAAACCCAGATGTTACTTGATTCGATTCTCTTAGATCTCAAAAGGAGTATAAAATACTCTTTAAAATAAGACTGAAATGATCTTAAGAAAGGGAATTGAATAAGTTAAAAATAAATTATAAATATCACACAATTAGCTTGTCAAGGACTTGAGCTTCTCTCTCACTTGCAAAAGATTTTGAGTGGTTTTTCGTTGTAATTTAGAATGAGAGAATGCCTCTATTTATAGCCAAAGAGATTACAAATTCGACTAGCTTAAGAATAGCTTCGGCTGGCCGGATTCCAGCGGATTCGTTCTAATGGCTATCGGATTGCACGGGATAAGATTTATCCAAAATTCGAATGGCCCAAGGTGAAATTCGGCTAACTGAATTCCCACAAAATTCAAAAGTTTGCATTACTGGAATTTGACCCGAACTTCACTTGGGTTGGCCGAATTTCAAGTTTAGGCTAGCCGAACCAAAAGTTAGACTGACCGAATTTTTAACAGAATTTAATTTTTAGCCCGAACTTGAAGTTTGGTTAGCCAAGGAAGTTAGGCTGGCCAAACTCTAGAGTCAAAATACTATGAAAAATCCAAAATCAATGAATTCTTAAAAGAGCCTAACCTAAGGTCTTTCTAGGGTTATACCACCTATGTTTTAGCAAATACATGGGACAACTTGCTTTGAACTTTGACTTGATCTTATCTTGAAATCAAGTGATGACTACTTGAGATAATATGTCAATCTTGAGCTGATAATAAGCCGATCTTGAGCTGATCTTAAGTTGATCATAAGCCGATCTTGAGATGATCTTTAGACATGTAGAGTAGTTGTGATTCCATACTTGCGATCTAACTTGAAACACTTTTGTCTTACGAAATTTGACAATCCATGTGTGCTAAACATATAAGCACTTACGTCCTGCAACATATTGAAGAAAATCCTGATTTTCTCGATGACATCGAAGGGACACTTCGATGTTATCGATGACATCGATTCTGATAGTTTTTTACCCGTTTATTACCATTGCAAAACTTCTCTACATATACGAAAGAGGGTTTCTTTGCAAATTGGTGAGAATAGATAAAGTCTTGTGTGTGTGTGTGTGTGTGTGTGTGTGTGTGTGTGTGTGTGTGTGTGTGTGAGTAACTCTAGTTAATACCCTTCTTCCTAAGCTTTCTTTCCTCATAGAGTTCATCATTTAATCCATGTCTTAAAGGCATTCATTGAGCATTCAAATCTTGGATTGAAGAATGAACTCCAACATTCATTAATGCTCTCTAGCAACCACATTTATTGGTAAATCTTTTATGCTAGATAGCATTGAATGCTTAGTCATAGGAATCCTAGACTTGTCATTCTTAAGTTAGGATTCACCAAATTCTTGACCCAAACCTTGACATCTCCAAAGGCACATCATCACAACGGTTACGGTACAAGGGAGCTGAAGATGCTTCACAATTCAAGAAGATCTTCAACAAAGGTATTTTAAAAGGGCAAATCCACTTTAGGTAAGAAAGTATATTTGAGTTCATAGTATCTAAAACCATTCCTTTTGTAGGATTGGATTTCAGAGTTTGAAATACTAAACTCAACAAGACCTTGTGTAGGCCTCCGATGAGAGAGTACGTTCGCTGTCCTTATGTAGGACTTCGTGTTAGAGTTTGAGATCCAAACTCCATAAGACCTTATATAGGCTATTGATGGATGAAAAATCGTAGAGACCTTATGTAGGTTATGAAGGTTTATAGTGAACCTGATTCAAAACCATCTGAATAGTGAAATCCGGCACACTTTAAGAGAGTGCGTGTAACATCCCAATTTTTTTCTACTCGAGTATATACTCGTGCCCGAGAATTTCGAGTGTTAATAAAGTAAAGATTTTGATGCTTCAAAATCTTACCTTGATTTTCTTTCCATTTAGATCACATCTAGTAACATTCACGAATGTAACCATTCACGAAAGTAAAATAAACTGTATTTATTATTCCATTACATTAAAAGAATTCAACAAATTATCAAATGTCCTCTCAATCAGAGCTTATTACATTATCAAAGTTTGCAATAGAAATAAATAAAACTAAACATAAAGTTATCTCTTTATTTATTCAGAATAATCTTCTATAGGGGGATTGTCATCTGTGTCTTCAATCTACACATCACCTGCATCATCTGTACGGTTGGAGAGGGTCAATGCCCTACTCATAGTGATGGTTATCCTTTAAGATTAACAATAATTTAAGAGATTCAGAAGAGTAATGTAAGGGTTCCGATACGTCTCGTAGTCCACCACTACAAGTGGTATCAGTATGCGCAACTAATATATATGAATGCATGCCTAGAAAAGTGTGTGCGGCTCATCATACATAATGATCATCACAATGTAGAATATATATAATTCATAGAAAACCCGGCTCGCCTCACATCTCATAACTATGGAGATTCGTCGGCATGTCCAACACTATCGTGGATTTACGTGAACACCTCGAGGTGGCACAACACATGAATCAGATGAATTATGTGACACGATTTGTTCATAGATCCAATCCCAAAAGTGATGCAACATGCATTACAAATTACTTATATCGATTTGTGCACCACTTCTCAAAATTCATGAAATTACGCATCGATCAAGAGGGTCACTACCCAGAGCGCATTTCATCCACGATAAAATATATGAATCACTAGACATGAGACCTCTAACACATTACTTACATAAAGGAAAAATAAATTGAACCATATGAGTTTTGAAATTCCAAGACACGTGCCCGAGCTATAAAGGGAAGTAACACAAGGGTAACCTAATAAAGGAGAAAAGTAACATTAAGTTATTTCAATAAAAGAGAAGAGTAGCAAATAGGCTAACTCAACAAGAATAAGGGGAGAGAAGCAAAAGGCCAACTCAATATAGAGTGGAAGCACGCTTCGCTCTCAAAATTGGCAAAGGGTAAAGCTTGTATCCATCATCCCACATAAATTTATAAAAATCACGCATAATTAAAATCATACATTAACCATAATTCTCAAAAGGATAAATAATTGATAATGGTAAATCAATCAATTGCACAAAAAATCACGATAATATAAAAGTATGCAAAAATAAGATAAATCATATCAACTCAAATTGGTGTAAGCTTTAAAGTAATCCCTCACCTTAGCCTTAAATTTAAACCTTAGGTAGATCTCGATGTAGGAAAGCTTGTACATGAATCACAACATCGCTTGAATAAGAGGGAGACGCCATACGTGTGGAGGTTCTCTTTCTCTCTTTCTCTCTCTCTCTCTCTTTCTCTTTCTCTTTCTCTCTCTTCCTTGGGTGTTGGGAAATTGGACGTGTGAGTGGAAAGGTGTAAGGCCCATATCCTAGTCCTTACTATCCCGTAGACTTCCACGATCCTTCCCAATAAATTCCGACAACCCGTGACCTATAATCGATGTTTACGCGCAACCCTAAGTCGTATCTCATAGATTTGAGTCGGCTTAATCCGAGACTTATACCATTGCGACATCACCGTCACCGCGGTTCCGATGCCGCGTCTTACACACTGATTCGATACCCTGGCCAGGAGATGTGGGTCCGCGTTTATTTCGAAAAAAAGTTGCGCATTTACAAACCCAAGAGAATCTCTACAACCCATCCCATCAATCAATCAACCAAAGTACACACCTATTCTTTCTTTCTCCCCAAGTCAAGCAACCACCCTAAGTCAACTCTCATTTCAAGTACATTTATCACTCACATCCATCACCTCTTCCTTACAACCACCATTTCTCTCTCTCTTTCTCAACACATTTTCCAAGCAAAAAAAAAGTGGTGGACGTCCAAGCATTTTCAAGGAGAGAAAGTGTTGTGTGTGGCCCACTTTCCATCCCAAGATACACCATCCTAGCCCTTCAATTCTTATCACCTTCCATCAAAGTGAGACACAAGAAAATTGGCGTTCCATCGGACCAAGAAGATTGAACGGTGGGTGCTTTATAGGCTTAGATTTAATGCTTTGATGATAGGCCAAGTGAGGCCTACCGATTGATGGTATGGATCTCACTTTGGACCCTAGATGTGGCTAATGGTCTACCTTGATCCTGATGATCATTCCATAATGGGGCCATTTTCCATGGACCCCATCATGATGTTTATTTTCCTTGCATAAATAGGGTCATCTAGACCTTACATTTCGGTGGGGAAAGGATCTCCACCGTTGATTTTGATCAGTGGGCCCATATGTAATGGGACCCACTTGATGTATATTGTAAATCATGGAAGGGAGGGCCCATAGTGTCGGGGTCCCTCCATCACTCGATCTCTCTCTCTCTCTCTCTCTCTCTTTTCCCTTGTTGTTGCCCCATGATGTATGCAATTTATCCGAGTCGTCCACCTTCGTGGGACCCATTTGATGGACGTGTTGGATCTACATCGTCCAAGCCATGTGGCCCTACCTTGGGGTGATGGGAAAACATAAATATCTTATTGATCCAAATCAAGTGGGCCACGTCCATGTGGGACCCACCTTGATGATATATATATACACACCATCTGTCTAGCGTCCCTAGACGTTAGACGTGTTCAGTGAATGTGAACAGACAGTGGGTTGTACTCATAGCAACAATATATATATATATATATATATATATATATATATATTATATATATATATATATATATATATATATATATATATATTATATTCAAGCTTTTTGGGCGGGCTGCCCATGCAGGCCCCACCTTGATGTATGGGTCTAATCCACGCCGTCCATCCCATCCCACAGATCATTTTAGGCATTGAGCCGAAAAATGAAATTAATCCGGATATCTGGCGGGCCGTTTCTTAGAAAATAGTATTTTGACTGTTAAAATCTGCTATGGCCCACTTTGATTTTTCTACACACATCAAATATGCTGAATATGGGACTTGTTTGATCGGTCATGAGCTGTAGAATCCAACGGATGGGTCGGATCTTTCGGATGTGGGCCCCACCTAGGAAAAACTTCAGAAAAATAAAAAATAATAATAATAAAAATAAAAATAAGCCTGCTGCTGCTGACCATCCAGAGGACGCAGCAGCAGCGTCTTGCGCTGCTGTGGAATGACAAGGACCGTGGGTCCCAGCCGTAGGCCCCACCCTGATGTATGTGCATCCGTCCATCCATCCGTTTTTCCGTGTGCCAATCCCCCCCCCCCCCCCCCCCCTTACGTGATGCTTGTGTGGGTCCAACCCACACCATCCAGATCTTTGACGGTAGGACCCACCATGATGCATGTGTTGTGTCCATAACGTCCAACCATTTTGGAAGCTCATTTTAAGGCTTGAGATCAAAATAAGACAGATCTAGTACCACGAGGACCACACTGTAAAAACAGTGGGATTGAACATCTACCATTGAAACCCTTGGATTCCAAAAGTTTTGGACCAATAGGGGATTTGTTTTTCCTCTTAATTCAGGTTTGTGTGACCTTATGATCAGATTGGTTGGAACATAAATGTTATGGTGGGCCTTGAGGATTTTAATGGTGGAAATCACTGTCACCACTATTATTTGGAGTGCGGTCTAGATGATCTTTCGATACGATTTATTCCTTGTGAAATGCTCTAGAATGATCTCTACATGGGTTATGACCCACTGCAATGAATATAAGCCCATCGATTCGGCCCATTTGATAAGGCCTGGTGTGATATATGAGGCCCGTTGTTGAGGCCCACCTTGATGTGTACAAGCCCATCCATTGAGGCCCACCTTGATGTATATGAGGCTCATGTGATGCGGCCCATTTGATGTATCTGAGGCCCATGGGTTGAGGCCTGATAGGATGTATATAAAGTCCATTGCAATGTGTAATTCTACCATGGTTTATGTAATGATGTTTATGGCGGGCTATGCCTTAGGAACAATGATGTTTAACATCTACATTGTAAGAATAATGTTGGTTAAATGTCCGCATTGTAATTTTTCCTAGGGCCCATTGATAGGCCCATACTTGTTGTGTGTAGGCCGTCTAGGCCTATCTTCGTTGTGAGGATAGTTCATCACTTTATAACATGCTTAGTATAATTTTATGACTCATGCCATATGCATCATATGTATGCTTGATATGAATAGTGACTGATCATAACATATGTCATTGAGCAGATTATTTAAGGGACTCACTGATAGGAGTTACTCACATGAGCGCGTGGTACGAGCAGGATTGCTGCATGACTGGATAGCGTGATTCATGCATCTCACATTTGTGTGTCATGATCATTGTACTCCCTAGCGACATCAGGGTCGTGGCCTCCACAGGCACATCGTGGATGGCCATATCGGATACCAGAAATATTTGGTTCTAGCACTGTAGGCACTTAAGATGTCCTTGGGTGAAAGTCTCAGAACCTTTTTGGTACCAGGAGATGCTCCAGCGTCTAGACCGAGTGGATACACAGCGCAGGAGTACCGAATACCAATAGGCCGCGTCTCCCACTGTGTCGTGGTCAATTGGAAGGGGGCGTGGCCTAATCCGCCCGAGTGAGGGGGTTGTTGTTCACTCCCCAAGTATAGGGTTGTGATGTAGTAATAAAACTCGGTAAGACCGAGGTCGAATCCACAGGTACTGAAACCTGTACGTTATCTGAAACTAACTAGAACTAGAACTAGAATAAGATGAAATCTAAATCGAGTGTGATTTGAGGAATAATGGTGAAATATTTATCTAAAATTTAGAGAATTAATTTAAAGGAAAACTAGGGATTCAGAGGATCCACTTGTAGAGATCAGGGAAATCTTATGCCTGCTTCACGAATTATGGAAATTAACTGAACTGCCATTGATATAGTTTTCAAGAGATGAAAGGTATATGAATTAGAATGGATTCCATCACCAAACTATGCCCAGGAGACAAAATAAACAACAGAATTAAACTAATTACCAACCAGTCAACATGTTTATGAAGGTTAGGAAGGGTACCGACATCCAACCATGCCCAGGAGACGATGGTGAACAACAGGGCTTCCTGACGTCATAACCATAAAAAGGAAACGGAAATATTCAAAGCCATCGCAGACCCATTGTAATTTTAGTCACAACAGCCCATTAACAACTAAAAAAATTCCCACAAATCAAACCATAATCAAGGTAGTTCATGTATCAAAACTAGATTAACACATAAAGATCATCTCCCATCTTGCTACAAGCTTCACCTCTTAGCCCTAGCTAAGAGGTTTAGCCTGACATGGATGGGCCAAATCTCTCCATAAAAATAAAACTAGAAAAAAAACACTTAAGTACTTCTCCAGCCTGCTGCTCCACAAGTCCCAGCTCCACGTCCCAGCTTAAAGCCAAGCCAAGCTGCTGCCTCCACTGATGCCTTCTCTCCTTTTCCTTTTTCCTTTTTATAACAGCAGCCAGGATCCTTAAGTGCATGAGGTCGACTCCGTAAAAGAGTCGGAACCCTCTGTTTACGCAAAGACAAATTTTTCGCCATCTACGTTGATTTGTGGGCCCACAAATGATGTCAAATAAGAAATCCACTCCATTCATTCTACTTGTGGCGGAAAATAACTGAGAAATGGTATTTTTTCTTGAGTTTAATGCGGCCCACCATCTCAAACATTTCCACCGTCGATCTTCCGTTTGACAACTAGGATCTTCTGATAGCTTGCATGGAGGGAAACAGACACCTAGGTGTAGGTTACACCCTATCTCCCAACTTAATGGACGGTTCCGATCATTGATCTGAGCCATCAGTGAGACCCACAACGCAGAACCGGCGTCCGGCTTTCGCTGATGCGTGCGAAGCGAAAAATCTTCCGCAGGCTCTGACGAAGCTGGTGGGGTCCACTTCGACTTGTATTGAAGAAATCCAAGCCGTCCAGCATCTTCAGGACGAAAATTCGTCCAGGAAGGACGAGTTTTGTCTGATTTCAGTGTGGCCCACTTGATTTCTCACTCCGCCGTCCGAATTGCTTTTAACGATGGAAATCACTTGATTGCGTGCCTTGGCCGAAAAAGACACCTAGGTGAGGGTCACGCCCCACCTCTCGATCGAATGGACGGTTCAGATCATCGAAATAAGAAGTGGGTGGGGCCCACTGCTCAAAACGGACGAGCCCTGTCCGCTCGCTGTTTCCATGCTGGAGACGGATCGGGTCAGCGGCGCTGACCGATTCCAGCGGATGCGGTGCACCGCGGGAGTGCACCGCCTATACACTCGCACGCCCTCCTTGTGGGGTCCACCATGATGTATATATGAAATCTGCTCCGTCCACCCATTCTGTCATATCATTTAAACCGTGGAGACCAGAGATGAAGCATATCCAGACAGCAGGTGGGCCCAGAATCATGATTCTGAGGGATGATTTATCCATTAGGCCACTTCTACCAGGATCCAACGGCCGAAATTTTGCATGTACGGTTAATTTATGTTCTTCAGGCCCTGTATGAAGTTTTGGGACAAACGGCTGGTGGGAACCCTGTGATCTTGCATTCTGGACGTCCTACGGCCCACTTGAGCTTCAGTTTCTTGATTTCCTTGGCTCTCGGGCGTTGATCTTGGTTCACTGGGGTCCGTCCCTTGCCTTGGTACATTCAAAGTGTCAAATCTATGCTTTTAGCGCTCTTTTACAATCAAAGCTCCTAAAGTCACCTTGCAACACAAATACCAGTAAATCAGGCTGTTAATTCGCATCTTGTTCGTAAATCCCGGCAATAACTGGGTCTGATATGCAATATTTGACTCTTAACACAACCCCCAACCAGCATTTTGCTAGTCCCGAGCAAATTATGCGAAAAATAAGTTGAGATTTACAGGACAATTTCAATGAACTCAGGTGTTTTAACACAATCCAGATACTTGAATTCTAAAATTCATGAATGTTGGGAATTTCTTTCTCCTGGACTCAAGTGCATGGTAAATTTCCAAATCAAGTTCAAAGTATTAATCCATAAACTAGAATAATTTTAAACATTGAGTTCCATGGGTGTATAGTGAAATCTCGGCCTATCATCATTAAAAGATCAAATTGTCGATTTCATGATATCATTGGTAACCAACAAGAGTACTCAGGACAACCACCTAAACTAAAACTTGCTTCACATATCAACTTTTTATTCTTTCAACTCTTGAAAATTTATTTATTTTTTATTTATTTTTATTTTTTATTTTTTTAAAGGTAACGCCAAGGAGGGGAGTCCAATCCTCACCTATAGGGAGCAAACCTATGGTGAAAACCGTACCCCTACAATTTCACATGTCCTCCATGGGGATTAAATCTACACCTATAGGGAGCAAACCTATGGTGAAGATTATTTGCCCAACCTTTTCAATTCTTTTTTATACCCTGATAGCAAGATATTTTAGGCTGGTTCCTTTCATGCTTAGTGATTACCAAGTTAATCCTTCAATATGAAACTGAACCCTCAATGTGTAAGCGAGATGTGGCATGTGAAATCATGACTCATTCAATATTTAAAACTTCTAATCGTGGATTAACAATTCAAACTTAACTGTGAAATCTAACAAATACTGAATTTAAAAGTCATAAATTACCAACATCACGTATCTTGAAATTCTAAATCAAAGATATCCGTCAGAATCACTTCGAATTCACAAGAAATCCCAGAAAATTTTAAAACTTTTCACAATTTTTGCTTAGGACCAAGAAAACACTGATTAGGACACCTAATCTCCCACCCCCAACCTATAATTTACATTGTCCTCAATGTAAAAGATATAAGTATGTCATGCATATGGGACAACGAAAGTAAAAGAGAAGTGATGGGAAGGTAGTACCTGGATAACGAATCGAGAGACTTTTCCAAAAAATATTAGAAGAGAGTAAGTCAGTGCAAGGAGAAAAACCAATCGAAAGTAAAACAAAAATAAAATCCTACCTACACCACTTTCGCAGGTGCTCTCGATTGCATTTAGCGTATGCAACAAGCCTTTAAACCCTTAGGTTGCCCCTAGTGGACGAGTTGTAGTCTCGTGAGGGTTTGCAGTAATGTTACCCACAAACATTGGACTAAAAAAATGAAATGAAAAGCTGGGCTGCCTCCCAGGAGCGCTAAGTTTACCGTCTTCAGCCAGACAAATACAATAAACTACCCTAGTCCTATGAAAGCGATAAACCTACCTATACCTCCATCAGACTAGGAGATCATTCATGGTAAACAGGATCAGTCAGAGGCATGGACATGTCCTCTGAATCAAATTTCTCGACAAATGGCTTTAAGCGATGTCCATTTACTTTAAATTCCTTGCCATTGTCGGGATCTCTTATCTCGACGGCCCCATGAGGATATGCAGTAACAACAATGTAAGGGCCGGTCCAACGAGATCGAAGCTTACCCGGAAAGAGATGTAATCGAGAATTATACAAAAGGACTTTCTGACCTGGCGTGAATGATTTTCGTAGAATGTGTTGGTCATGAAATGCCTTCATCCTATCCTTGTAAATTCTCGAGTTCTCGTACGCGTCGTTCCGAATTTCTTCAAGTTCATTTAATTGAAGTTTGCGTAGCGAGCCAGCGTTGTTCAGATTGAAATTCAGATTTTTGATCGCCTAGTAGGCTCTATGTTCCAACTCCACAGGCAAGTGGCAAGCCTTCCCATAGACGAGTCTAAAGGGAGACATTCCAATAGGGGTTTTAAAAGCAGTACGGTAAGCCCACAAGGCATCGGTCAATCGGATTGACCAATCCTTACGGTCAGGGTTAACCGTTTTCTCCAAAATGTGTTTGATCTCCCTATTGGAAATCTCAGTTTGCCCACTTGTCTATGGGTGGTATGGGTGCTTACCTTATGAGAGATACCATATTTCTTCATTAAACTCTCGAATGGCCTATTACAAAAGTGTGAGCCCCCATCACTAATGATGGCTCGAGGCGTTCCGAACCGCGACAGGATGTTCTCTTTTAAAAATTTAATGACTGTGCGATGGTCATTGTTGCGACACGGAATCGCTTCGACCCACTTAGTGACATAGTCTACGGCAAGCAAGATATATAAATTCCCAAAAGATTGGGGGAATGGTCCCATGAAATCGATGCCCCAACAATCAAATGCCTCTATGATAAGAATGGGATTCAAGGGCATCATATTTCGACGGGACAATGCTCCCAATTTCTGACAACGCTCACAAGCTTTGCAAAACTCATGAGTGTCCCTGAACATAGTGGGCCAATAGAAGCCACACTGCAGAATTTTGGCCGTGGTCTTTTTAGCAGAAAAGTGACCACCACAGGCCTGTGAGTGACAAAAGGAGATGACACTCTGATGCTCATTGTCTGGTACACATCTCCTTAAGATCTGGTTTGGGCAATATTTAAACAGATATGGATCGTCCCAGAAAAATTTGCGTACCTCGGTAAAGAATTTCTTCTTATCTTGTGCGGTCCAATGTGTCGGTATGGAACCTGTAGCAAGATAATTAGCAATATCAGCGAACCAAGGTGAGTGGGAGACTCTGAACAGTTGTTCATCAGGGAACATGTCGTTGATATGGGTTGCCTCAAGGGAATCAGAGGTATTAAGGCGAGAAAGGTGATCGGCCACTACGTTCTCTACTCCTTTTTTATCTTTAATTTTCAAATCAAATTCTTGGAGTAGAAGGATCCATCGTATCAGGCGGGGCTTAGAATCATTCTTAGAAAGAAGATATTTAAGTGCCGCATGATCTGTATAGATAATGATCTTGGATCCAATCAAATAGGACCTAAATTTGTCCAAGGCGAACACTACGGCTAAGAGTTCTTTTTCCGTAGTCGAGTAGTTCACTTGGGCAGGATTTAAGGTCCTACTTGGTAATGTATGACGTATGGCCTCTTATCTTTTCTCTGGCCTAGAACCGCTCCAAGAGCATAATCAGAAGCGTCGCACATAAGCTCAAAAGGAAGGCTCCAGTCGGGTGGCTGCATGATGGGTGCAGTGGTTAACGTGCCTTTAAGCTTAGTGAAAGCTTCCTGGCACTGCTCAGTCCACTCGTATGGAGCATCCTTTTGAAGAAGATTACATAAAGGACGAGAGAGGAGACTAAAGTCCTTTATGAATCGCCTGTAAAATCCTGCGTGTCCTAAGAAGGATCGCACGTCCCTGATGTTCTTGGGTGGAGGTAGGTTAGAGATAAGATCGATTTTTGCCTTATCTACCTCAATTCCCTTGGACGAGATGATATGTCCAAGGACAATCCCCTTATGAACCATGAAATGGCACTTCTCCCAATTAAGTACCAGATTCTTTTCTTCACATCTTTTCAGCACACATTTGAAATTCTCTAAGCACTCGTTGAAAGATGAACCGAAAACAGAGAAATCGTGCATAAAGACCTCTAGATATTTCCCCACCATGTCAGAAAAGATACTCAGCATACATCGCTGAAAGGTGGCAGGGGCATTACATAACCCGAATGGCATCCTTCTGTAAGCAAAGGTGCCATAAGGGCAGGTAAATGTGGTCTTTTCCTAGTCCTCAGGGGCGATTTCAATCTGATTGTAGCCCGAATACCCGTCAAGGAAACTGTAATAAGAATGACCGGCTAACCTTTCCAGGATCTGATCAATGAATGGTAAAGGAAAGTGGTCTTTCCTCGTGACGATATTTAATTTCCTGTAGTCAATGCACATTCTCTAACCAGTAGTGACTCTAGTCGGCACGAGTTCATTATTAGCATTGGCTACGATGGTGATTCCGGACTTCTTAGGAACCACCTGAGTTGGACTCACCCATTGACTATCAGATATAGGGTATATAATACCCACATCTAATAGTTT
This sequence comes from Magnolia officinalis, assembly GCA_021015155.1. NCBI lineage: Eukaryota > Viridiplantae > Streptophyta > Magnoliopsida > Magnoliales > Magnoliaceae > Magnolia > Magnolia officinalis. The sequence goes on from JAJHSJ010000017.1 coordinate 24,477,158, forward strand.
GAGAACCTCGGCTTTAACCACTTCCTTCATGTTTGGATTTAGTCTACGCTGTGGTTGTCGAGCGGTCTTCGCATTATCCTCAAGATATATGCGGTGAGTACAAATCGAGGGGTCGATTCCCTTAAGGTCCGCGATCGTCCATCCAAGGGCTCCCTTATGCTGAATGAGAGTAGCTATGAGCATACTCTCCTGTTCTTTCTCCAGGTGGGCAGAGATCACCACCGGGTATGTCTCATCTTGACCTAAATAGGCATATTTCAAATCAGAGGGCAAAGGTTTTAGGTCAAGCTTCGGTGCCTTGAGGTTAGACGGTAGAGGCACTACATCAGTTTGTGGTAATTCTTCAAATTGTGGCCTCCACCGGTTAACTTCAAGTACCGGTGCAGTATCCAGTAAGGCACACGTCTCCCTAATCATATCATCATCAAACTCATGGGAGTGGGCCAGGCACGTCTCGAGAGGGTCGGAGGATAAGGTTAGAGGTGTCGTATCTTCCACGAAAGAGTCAATCATGTTAATGTCGTGGATATCGTCATCATCCTCTGAGTTATTGCCGTTATTGAAAAAGATGTTTGACTCCAATGTCAAATTTCCAAAAGACATAGTCATGACACCATTCCTGCAATTGATAATTGCGTTTGACGTGGCAAGGAATGGGCGACCAAGAATGACGGGAATCTGAGTGCTCATGTTATTGATGGGTTCGGTGTCCAGGATGATAAAATCTACAGGGTAGTAAAATCTATCGACTTGGACCAACACATCCTCAATAATCCCTCTTGGCACACGAACAGAGCGATCGGCAAGTTGTAGTGTGGTTAGAGTGGGTTTAAACTCACTAAATCCTAACTGTTTGTATACCGAGTAGGGAATCAGATTGACGCTCGCTCCTAAGTCAAGAAGTACGTGATCAATTCGATGGTTCCCGATTACACACGATATGGTTGGGCTACCGGGATCCTTGAATTTCTGCGGCACGTCTTGCTTCAGGATGGCACTCACTTTCTCAGTTAAGAAAATCTTCTTTTGAATACTCTGTCGTCTTTTGGTCGTACATAGGTCTTTCAGAAATTTTACATATGAAGGAATCTGTTTTACGACATCAAGCAGAGGAATGTTGACTTTCACTTGTTTCAACACCTCCAGAATATCCTGAGAGTTAGAAAGACGTTTTGGTGCAGCCAACCGTTGGGGAATGGAGCAACTGGCTTCTCTAGAAGCTCCGGTTCTAATTTTTGTGGGGTATCACTAGATCCATTATTATTGTCCTCTTCTAGTTCTTGAGGCTTTTCAGGCCTAACCGGAAGGGTTTTATCAATGATCTTCCCACTCCTAAGAGTGGTGATGGATTTAGCGTGCCCCATTTGATTTGAGGAGCTGGGATCATTTATCTCGTACTGCGGTTTAGGATTGGGGAGAGGTTGTGCAGGAAGCATCCCTTTTCTATAACCGTCATATGAGAGTCTATCTTTTGCATAAAATCTGTAAATCCTCGCATTGCCTGAGCCAGCTCTTGTATGGAATTTTGAACAGGTTCTTCTTGAGGTTTTCCCTGATTTGGATTTTGGAAAAAACCTTAGGGGGTAGCCGTTTGTCCATTTCTCCAACTAAAGTTTGGATGATTCTTCCAACCAGGATTGTACGTATTGGAGTTAAGTCCAGTAAAGGGTCTTTGATAGTTGTTTACGGCATTGGCTTGTTCATTCAGCACTCCTCGAAGGCAGGTATTGTAGGACAGTTTTCAGTTGTGTGAATGTTACAATCACAGATGCCGCAAACAATTTCATTGACTTTCCTTCTTTCCTTCCATGGCCTCAAATTTTCTATGAGATTAGTCACTTTATAATTGAGATCATCCTCTTCTTTCATGAGATACAATCCACCCTTATCCTTAGATTGAGTTGGCCTAGATGTGGTGTTTGATTTTGGGTAATAATCCCAAGATTGTGTTTTTTCAGCCAGACTGTCGAGGTAATCCCATACCTCGTCAACATCTTTATTAATGAACTCTCCATTGCACATTGTCTCGACCATTTGACGCATGGAAAAGGTCAGTCCATCGTAGAAAAAATTTGTAATGCGCCACGTTTCAAAGCCGTGTTGTGGGCATGACTGACCAGATCCTTAAACCTTTCCCAACATTGGAAGAATGTTTCATCTTCCTTTTGGGCAAAGTTCATGATTGCTTTTCTGAGGGTAATTGTTTTATGATGTGGGAAGAATTTCTTTATGATTTCCCTCTGCATATCATTCCATGTGCTAATGGATCGAGGACGCAGTGAATGTAGCCACGTCTTAGCCTTCTCTTTTAAGGAAAAAGGAAAGAGTTTCAGCCTGATTGTATCCTCGGATACATTGGGAAAGTATAAGGTGGCTATAATCTCATCGAACTCTTTCAAATGTAAGTATGGGCTTTCTGATTCAAGCCCATGGAATTTAGGAAGGAGTTGGATAACTCCTGCTTGATGTCCATCTGTCCTGTGTTTTCAGGAAAAATCATACATGAGGGCGTACTCACCCCCCACCGGTTGTAAATAATCTCGTAAAGTACGAGGCGGGGTGCTTGATGCACCTCATTCTCAACATGTATTTCCTCATCCCTGTGGTGAGGTAGTGCTTGAGGTTGATTTGCAGCCATAACCTAATTAACTCAGGGGAATTCGAGCGGTGTCTAATCCTGCGATGGACAGTCAACCCCTCAACTAATCCTCCTTCAGTCAAGAGACATCGAGTGTCGTCACGGGCCCACTTGGGCATGAAACACTCGCAGCCCTCAATCAAATTCTAAACCTAATTCTAAGAAGGAAAATGAAAATCTAGAAAGAAAGAGAGGGTTGGAAGGAAGTTACCAAATTGATTAAAAACCTATAAAATAAAACATAACAAGTTAGTTTCTAAAGATAATAGGCCTAAGAGTGGAAAATTCCTAAGAAGAAGAATAACAACCAACTAAGTTCTAAATTTAGAAAAGAGAAATCCTAAAAAGGAAAGTAGGAACTTCTAAACAAATTAGGAAAATTCTAAACTAGAAAGTAAGTGAGTAATGAAAGAGATTTGAAAATATAGAAAGTAGAAGTCAGAAAGAGCTTACTGAGTTAGAAAACCTACAAAACAAGGCACTTAGGTTAGTTTCTAAAAAGAGAACAAAACCTAAGAAAATAGAAAGTTAGTAAAATCCTAATCTTACCATTAATTCTAAAACTAATAAATTTCAAATTACGTAGCCGTCAGTCCCCGGCAACGGCGCCAAAAACTTGTTCACTCCCCAAGTATAGGGTTGTGATGTAGTAATAAAACTCGGTAAGACCGAGGTCGAATCCACAGGGACTGAAACCTGTACGTTATCTGAAACTAACTAGAACTAGAACTAGAATAAGATGAAATCTAAATCGAGTGTGATTTGAGGAATAATGGTGAAATATTTATCTAAAATTTAGAGAATTAATTTAAAGGAAAACTAGGGATTCAGAGGATCCACTTGTAGAGATCAGGGAAATCTTATGCCTGCTTCACGAATTATGGAAATTAACTGAACTGCCATTGATATAGTTTTCAAGAGATGAAAGGTATATGAATTAGAATGGATTCCATCACCAAACTATGCCCAGGAGACAAAGTAAACAACATAATTAAACTAATTACCAACCAGTCAACATGTTTATGAAGGTTAGGAAGGGTACCGACATCCAACCATGCCCAGGAGACGATGGTGAACAACAGGGCTTCCTGACGTCATAACCATAAAAAGGAAATGGAAATATTCAAAGCCATCGCAGACCCATTGTAATTTTAGTCACAACAGCCCATTAACAACTAAAAAAATATTCCCACAAATCAAACCATAATCAAGGTAGTTCATATATCAAAACTAGATTAACAGCATAAAAGATCATCTCCCATCCTGCTACAAGCTTCACCTCTTAGCCCTAGCTAAGAGGTTTAGCCTGACATGGATGGGCCAAATCTCTCCATAAAAATAAAACTAGAAAAAAACACTTAAGTACTTCTCCAGCCTGCTGCTCCACAAGTCCCAGCTCCACGTCCCAGCTTAAAGCCAAGCCAAGCTGCTGCCTCCACTGATGCCTTCTCTCCTTTTCCTTTTTCCTTTTTATAACAGCAGCCAGGATCCTTAAGTGCATGAGGTCGACTCCGTAAAAGAGTCGGAACCCTCTGTTTACGCAAAGACAAATTTTTCGCCATCTACGTTGATTTGTGGGCCCACAAATGATGTCAAATAAGAAATCCACTCCATTCATTCTACTTGTGGCGGAAAATAACTGAGAAATGGTATTTTTTCTTGAGTTTAATGCGGCCCACCATCTCAAACATTTCCACCGTCGATCTTCCGTTTGACAACTAGGATCTTCTGATAGCTTGCATGGAGGGAAACAGACACCTAGGTGTAGTTACACCCTATCTCCCAACTTAATGGACGGTTCCGATCATTGATCTGAGCCATCAGTGAGACCCACAACGCAGAACCGGCGTCCGGCTTTCGCTGATGCTTGCGAAGCGAAAAATCTTCCGCAGGCTCTGACGAAGCTGGTGGGGTCCCTTCGACTTGTATTGAAGAAATCCAAGCCGTCCAGCATCTTCAAGACGAAAATCCGTCCAGGAAGGACGAGTTTTGTCTGATTTCAGTGTGGCCCACTTGATTTCTCACTCACTCCGCCGCGTCCGAATTGCTTTTAACGATGGAAATCACTTGATTGCGTGCCTTGGCCGAAAAAGACACCTAGGTGAGGGTCACGCCCCACCTCTCGATCGAATGGACGGTTCAGATCATCGAAATAAGAAGTGGGTGGGGCCCACTGCTCAAAACGGACGAGCCCTGTCCGCTCGCTGTTTCCATGCTGGAGACGGATCGGGTCAGCGGCGCTGACCGATTCCAGCGGATGCGGTGCACCGCGGGAGTGCACCGCCTATACACTCGCACGCCCTCCTTGTGGGGTCCACCATGATGTATATATGAAATCTGCTCTGTCCACCCATTCTGTCATATCATTTAAACCGTGGAGACCAGAGATGAAGCATATCCAGACAGCAGGTGGGCCCAGAATCATGATTCTGAGGGATGATCTATCCATTAGGCCACTTCTACCAGGATCCAACGGCCGAAATTTTGCATGTACGGTTAATTTATGTTCTTCAGGCCCTGTATGAAGTTTTGGGACAAACGGCTGGTGGGAACCCTGTGATCTTGCATTCTGGACGTCCTACGGCCCACTTGAGCTTCAGTTTCTTGATTTCCTTGGCTCTCGGGCGTTGATCTTGGTTCACTGGGGTCCGTCCCTTGCCTTGGTACATTTAAAGTGTCAAATCTATGCTTTTAACGCTCTTTTACAATCACAGCTCCTAAAGTCACCTTGCAACACAAATACCAGTAAATCAGGCTGTTAATTCGCATCTTGTTCGTAAATCCCGGCAATAACTGGGTCTGATATGCAATATTTGACCCTTAACAGTTGTAAGCTAGGCTAAGTTTGACCAGCTCACAAATGAGTCCGCTATCGACGAGCCGGGTAGGTATTAGCAGACTACTGGTCAGGCGAATAGTGTGGTCTATTCCACTTATCGGGTTGTGCGGCTAAGGAGGCAGCAGTCAGTGTGAAGTGTATTAGACCCTGGTGATATCCCAGAGAGAAACTGTACTGATATGTGTACTTGATGAGGACTGGCATGCTTGTTTGGCATCTCGCATATGACATTTGGCTACATAGGCCTCGCATCGTATGGTCTTAGTATGGCCGATAGCATTCATGTCTTGCATCACATAGCCTTAGTACGAATGATTGTATTCATGGACTTACCCGCATATTTTCACATTAGTCTGATATTGTATACTTGGCACTTCCTTGCGCACACACTTACACCACCCTCTAAGCTTTTGTAAGCTTATACACGACCATTACGTGAAGGTGTCGTTGGATAGCAGTAGTGCTGAGGCAGGACTGCATATCAGATTATTTTAGAGCTTTTTTATCACCTTGTATTCCTCGATTCGCATTGTACTTAAATTTTTTAATATAGTGGATATGTGGTGATGTTGTTTTGTGACTTGGTTATACTTGTGGTTATGCTCCATTACCAAAAAAAAAATCCTCCTTGTAGGATCCCATGATCGGAATCTGGCATATGAATGCCGGGAGCCGAGATGGAGCACTACAGAGGCTGTCGGCGCTGGATTCGGCGATCGAAAATTTTATGAGCCCGTTCACCGAGTTTGGGGCGTGACAAAAGGGGAATGCACACCCCTTTTATAAAAGAAGTAGTGTGTGAGAGGGGTGTGTTTCACATCCCACTTGGATTGGGTTTCTCCAATTTGCTCTTTTCTGACGATATTTCTTTAAATCTAATTCATACAATGTGTCGTGGTCATCGAATAAGGTCGAGGTATATGATTTTCTTGGTGATCCGAAATTTAGATTGGCCTATCTTGAAAATTCTCCTAATGGGTGCCAAAACGAACTTGATCTCAATTAACGGTCCACACTTAATGGTCAGGGCTCAATTTTAGGATAAATGTGTAGTCAGGATAGGCAAACAGTTGGACAAAAGTTGGTAGTTAATTAATGGTGGAAAAGGCATAAATCTGAAATTTCACCTTTTGCACTAAAAAAAAGAAACTGGCTTCAACATTCAATGGTGTAAGATCATAGATCAGGGTCTAAATTTTGTATAACCTCGTAGCCATATGAGACCAAAGTTTGGTCTAAATTTGAGTTACGATGGACGACAGGAACTGGTTAAATCGAAATATCCATATTTATAAGGAGTTGGTAAGCCTCGAAAGGATAACTTGGCGCCTAAGGAAAAGCCTACCAAAGTGGAGTCTTCATATTTCACACTTGGTCCGTATGATGGAAAATTTAAGTCATTCATATGAAGGGAAATCGTACTACGACTACCAACGAGATTTCTTCACTCGATAGACACCAAAATCAACGATTAAGGGGCTAATTTGTCAATTGCGTCACTTTTACAATTATTTAAGGGCTGAAATTTGACATGTATGGTTAATTTATAATACATAGGCATGTTATAAAATTTCAAATCAAACGGATCATGAGAACCATGTGATCTAGAATTCAAGAGTCTAGGTTAATGCCATTTTCGTAATTATTGTTGATACGAGAGTTTTGGGAAATCTAATAGTTATAGACACATTTCTAAGTAATTCTTATAAAAGAACTTATATCTAAATCATTACGAATAAAGAATTATTCACCAAATTAATTAAGGGAATATACATATATCAAACAACATAACGGATGGTTAAATGACATGTTAAAAATAGAAAAACCTGATGGTTAGTACTTTAATCATGTATGTAAGTGGGTGTATGATCAGTTTTGTAAATGAATGATCACAAGTGGGTTTTTTGAGTAATCAAGAGGCAGAACATGTATACCGTTAGATTCAAGTGACTTGTTCACATGTATAAGTTTCTCATATTATAGTTTTGAAGGTGGGTTAAGCATATTCATAGGTAGTGAACAAGATGAACAGATCAGAATCTCAATTTGATATGTGTATAAGCAGATGCAGATATCGATTAGTTAGTTTACTATGATCGGGTAGTCCAAACTCAAAGTGGACGGTCAGATATCTTTACCTATCGTTGGATAGTTGACTGAACAGTTGGTTATGATGGACAAGTAAGAATACTTAGATATTTGATAATCCTATCTTAAAATCAACAGTCGGATGGCTTGATCAATGGATGAAGATCACATTCTCAATGGTCAGATTCATGTCGGAGAATAAATGTAAGGTTAGGATAGCCAAATTGGTATCGTACACATGTACATACAAAGTTAAACTTCATGGTGACACTCGAGAACTTTCAATACTCGAGTATTGAAAAGTTCGGGGTGTTACAATGCATTAGCTGAGAGTGGAGTAGGCACGTAACCAAACCACTATACATCTTATGTAATAGGTTAAATATTTTATTTCTTATCTGTTATATTTTATTGAATAATATACATGATTTTCTTTACTACAACAAACATATTTGACAAAATGCCTAAATGATATTTTCACTTGAGTAGACTTTATAGTTGCACTTCTTCTTTTTTGTACTACTCTATATAAGTGTTTAGAAGTAAATGCATGTTAATTATCCAGTTAAATTTAAAAAGTCCTATTCACCCCCTCTAAGACATTAGCCATATATTCAAACTTTGCTTACTGCGGTAAAACCACAATTTCACGCAGGGCCATGGATTAGGATTGGTAGTTGTTGTTGGTTAGTTGATAGAAAACCAACTAAAGTCTCTCGTAGGAGCCACCGACACGAGTGGAAATGTGTTCCTCTAACACGGGTGTGTACGTGCATTAAGTCCTTGTGTAGGGCTGTAAAGCTTAGCAGTGAACCTATTGAGAACTCCTAAGATGGTGAATACCTGTACACTCTAGGAGAGTGAGTCCGCCAGGAGTGAAGTAGGGAAACCAAACCACTATACATGCTTGTGTTTATGATTATCATTTAAGCACAATTTTATTTATGTTTGTGTTTGATTAGTTAAATTATATGAATGCTTGAATTTGATTGTATGTTAGGCACTTGTAAGCACATACAAGCTCACTATCTCTTATAGACTAGTTGAGTTATAGCTTTGTAGTATATGTGATTAGACCCACTTTAGCTTTGAAGCTTAAGTGTTATTTTCCTTAATTGTTTAAATCGGTACATTAATTAGTTGAGAATTTTTAAGTAGTCATATTCAACCCCCCTGAACTTAGCCATAATTCTAAGCTCTGCAAGCTTCTGCAAGCGTTGTGGTAGACAATCCATACGATTTCAATTGGTATCAGATCAGGTTGCTCTTCAAGAACTTACCTATCTAGAGTAAGATCCATGTGAGCTTTAAAATTATGTCTAACAATGAGGGGAACTCTAAAGTTACCCAAGAAAATAAACTAATAAGTAAATATTTTGGTATCGGTGAACCTTTTGGGGACAATAAAGGATTTGAATTTAATAGGAATACATTTTTCATAATCTATACCCCTCCGGTAATCCAAAATGGCTCATCTGCTTCTGTAAGTAGATTGTTCTCTGTTCACAATCTCAAGTGTAGGGTTGTGATGTAGTAATAATCTCGGTGAGACCGAGGTCGAATCCATAGGGACTAATCTCGTACGTTTCTCAAAGTAATTAGAACTAGAAGAATAAGAAAATCTAAATCTGAATTCTGGGATAGTTGAAAGTGATTGTGAATAAAGTTAACATAAACTTGTGAATTTAAAGGTAGGAACTGGGGTGCCAATGATCCACTTGTAGCTATCAAGATGCTACCTTACTTGATTTAAGAGATCCAACTGGAATCAGAGTCCAATCTTATCCAGTTAGAGAAAGAGATGGTCAAATCTCTGAACTTCTCATTGATCTAGCCTCAATGGAGGAAAATTATGAAGATTTAGAAGGGATTCCGTCACCCAACCATGCCCAGGAGATGATGGCAAATAACAGGATTTACCAATCTCACAATCTCAATTAAGAAAAGAAGATACTTAAAGCTATCACAACGTCTACAGTAATTTGAGTCACAATAAACCATTGAAAAGTAAAAATATTCCTTAAAATCAACTAGAAATCAATGAAGTTCAATATAAACATGAATCAAAGCAAAGTAAACATCTCAATCACGCTACAAGCTTCACCTCTTAGCCTTAGCTAAGAGGTTTAGCCAACCATAGACATGATTGAACTAAGAACTTTTAAACAAAACATGAAAAATAACTAAGGAAGAAGAAGAAAAACTCATGGCAGCGACTCTCCACTATTTTGATCCACTCCTCAAACCCTAAAAGATACTTAGGAACGTCCTAGGGACTCCTATTTATACTTGTGAAGCTCCACCTTACGCACCGACTTGGAATTTTCGCAATCCGATCGCGAAAGTATCTTAATTTACGCAGCCGCGTAACACATCGGTCGGACTGAAGTCAAGTCTGAAGTTGAGTCCGAATTTAGAAAGGATTCTATTTCAGCAGTTGCCTAATTTTGGTCGAACTGAGATGTGTTCAATTGGACCGAACCTAAGTTTCCGGTAGGACCAAATTAACCCAAAAATTCATTGTTCTTCGCTAGAGCTTTTTGTGCACGTTGGGTCGCACCGAGTCTTCCTTTCGGTCAGACCGAACTGGATTTCGGTCGGACCAAATTAGCTTCTGAATTTCATCGTTGGCTGTTAGACATGTTTTGTGCGATTTCGGTCGGACCAAACATGGGTTCGGTCGGACCGAACTTTTCTATTTTCTGCTACAGATCCTGTAATCTTTTAAGTCGTTTCTTCAGCTTTTATACTTGGTTTTCTTGGATCTTTGGCATGTGAACTCTTCATTCTTGGTCTCCTAAGATTTACCTTGCAACACAAACATGCATAAAATATACCATTAAGCATTATCATGTTCATAAAACCAAGATATAAATAAGGAAAAATATGTAATATTTGACATTCAACATTCTCCTGTGTGCCATGCTTATGGAGATGTTGGGTACCTAAATTTTGAGTATATAATCTTTAAAAGGGCCCAATATACCTCAGTCACAAATCAAACTAGTAAATATGTCATGACCAATAAATCGGCACACCAATGGAGAAGCATCCCTAGAGGATTGCTAGAAAAGAAGATAGAGTTTCCAACCCTTCCTAAAATGATCGACGTATGAAGGTATTATTGAAACTGATTGACCGACTTCATGAAAAGATGAAGAAAATGCTAATCAAGGGCAATGATAAACAAGGTAGTACACATATAGTTAAATCACCTACCAAATATAAATCTCTAATTAGGAATTCACCTAAAGGAAATGCATCTAGGAAAATCATTCATCCTGAAAATTCACACACAAGTTTGTTGTGAAGAGGGATAGGTGACCTTAGAAGGTATATAAGAATTTAATTGTTAAATCAAAGGAATTAAGCCTCATTGTTAAACATATATGTAAATTTAAGGAATATAACCTCATTTTTGTGCTTAATGGGTAAATTTAATAATTATAACCTCATTTTCTTTTTTATAGTTTAGCTTTAAAATTGCTTAATTTTAAGTATCATATGTTTATTATTAAATTGTTATTGATCATTGATCTTTCAAATGGTATATCTCTTTAAATGATCATAATAAGCATGCCACATGTTTTAATAATATATGCAACATATTCCCTTGTTAGTATGTGCTTCTTGGTAAATCCATCACTTATAGAGCTTTCTATTTTCTAGACTTAATGGTATCTATGAAATTTTCTCTTTGTCAAATATTGACAACAAGGGATAGAAAGATTAAGTCCCGACAAAATAAGTTTAATTCTATTTTACAGGTTCTGTTTATTGTTCCAGGGAATTGGTATAAACCACGACAAGGTCTAGATTAGGTTTTTATCAAGTAATTGACTAAGGGGGAAATTGTTAGTGCATTGATTTGTGCACTTATTTGTCAATCATGTGAGTCTGGACGTCAATGACTTGATTGAGCCCTTAGAAGCTGAAAACGAAGACACAAGAGGACATGAAGCATCAAGGAGTGAAGAATAGGTAAATTGAAGTGCCTTGGTAACCTTAACCTTATATCCAAAACAACCTAGCCTCTATATGATCCTAACCTAAATAAGTAAACCTTAATTGATCATTCATTAGCCTTAGGATCCAAATTGGAACATTATAAGATAGGTTAAAAGAGGTGCAAAGTTGTTGTAAAATATACAGCCCAAAACAATAGTTTTTGAGTGGTCCTCGATCCCATTGATAGGCTCTTGATGGGTTACAATGGAATCAAAGCATATCTCGACGCGATCAAGGAAACAATCTAGTAATTAAATAGAAAAATCATGGGGTTTCTCGATGGGATCGAAAGTGAGCTTGATCCTATTAAAGAGCCTTTCGATTCTATTGAAAGAGCCGTTAATTAGCCATTTTATAACTATCTCAACATGAACTCTATAAAATATGCATCTAATTATTAGGCAAGTGGATGAATTTTTATGAAATAAAAGCCTAGGTGATTTCACACTCATATCCCTCATACTAAGCCTCTAAACCAATGAGATCTAAGTCATCTTCTTGAGCCTTATCACTCTAATGAGGATTCTAATCTCCATGATGAAGATAAACTCGATCTTCATCATTTTCTAAATATTAGACACTAAGCCTATAGGTATATGTAATGCCCTGAAAATCGGGGGTCGAGCAGGAGCTCAACTCCCGAGTTCCAACGCATCACTTATGCAACATAGATAATGATGATTAAATGTTGTCAGTATTAGCACATTAAACATGAATGAGATTATACCAAATCAGCATATCATACTCCAGAGGCAAGTAAATTACGCTATTGAAAGGTTGTGATATGTATATAAACTGCATAAAATTAATGGCAAGCCCTCAGAGTATGAATGTCACTAGGTTAAATAATTACAAGTATATTCCCAAAGTGGTCAAAATGAATATACAGGTGTGTTCCAAAAATTTCAGAATAACTGTGTAGGAGCATCTAGTTAGTATCCCTGTAGCCCCGAAAATCAGGACACGGCTCACATGAACCCGCCTGATAACAGCATATAGGAGAACGCCTCCTCATCGTCCTCAAAATCCGGCTCCGCACCGTAGGCATCACCATCACTTGCAGCTAAGACAGAGTCTAGTTGGTGTTTAAAACACCGTCCTAGAACGTGGAAGTGAGTGATCAACTCAGTGGAGCTATAAAGCAAAGGTTAACATGTTATCAATTCAGTCACACAGTAATGATAAAATAATACAATCAAGCATTCCTAAGTACTCTGGTTAATGCAAGGATGATATGTATTAATGATGAATGCCCCCGCCTGCTCTCCCTCTACGAACTTCATCTCACGGTCGCGGCATGCACCCGTTCCACAGTGCTCAACTCCAACGCTAAAAGCACATGCAATGCTGTGCATGAACGTGATTACCGAGTTCTTATTAGGCCTTTTCATATAGCAGGATTGGGAAGCTAAGGTACCTCCCTTATATCATTTCTCAAACAAAGATCCATTCTAGGGTCGTCAGTCCTAGTAAATATCATAGGATGTTGTGGTTCTAGATCACTATAAAGGGCTCATCACCTGATCAGTGTAGGCCTAATTTATACTCTAGTTGCTACGGAAAGACTCGTTGTCTCAATGCAGTCTCAGAGTATGCTCGAGGTCACTATAAAGGGCTCATCACCTGATCAGTGTAGGCCAACAGCTTGAATACAGTGTCCCATACCACTGTATTCGGCTCAGGAGGTGGTGTTGCCCACTAGTCACTACGGGGAGGCTCGTCACCCCAACGTAGGCCGACAGCTCGACCACGGTGTCCCATACCACCATGTCTGGCTCATGAGTCTTAGTGGATCAAGGTACTAAGGTTAAACGGGTTTCACTAGTGAGTTTGGTAACTTAGATTCAAGCAGTAGCATCCATACATGGTGAACATACATTGGGCCAATCGGGTTACTTGACAAGCTCGAGTAGCACGAGCGCACATAGACTTAATTGACATGGAGTGCATAAGCATACCGTGTGGCCTAGCCACTGTCGTCAAGCGACGTACGATTCGGATTCATCGAATGTATCTGTCGTGGCTAAAACAGTTCAGCCACCGGTCATAAATCATTACCGATTGCCTGGACTACAACGTAGCCCCAAACACACTTCAGATCAATAGCATTCAGATGTAATAGCCAAGACAGCATGTAATAACACAATTTAATATAGATCCCATATCAGTATTTCAACGAACACATAGAATACGTGTTAACATACATGAGCATTTAATTCACAAATCACGTAGTAGTAAAATAGATTACATAAACGAAACTGCAACCTTAGATAAGGGGATTGAGAATCCTATCTCAACACCCTCATTAAGCACATTACATTAAGCATTTTCTCACTCGGGTATTTTATCAAACACTTAGACTACACATATTACGTACATGTAATAAGTTAGTTAAAAGCACATATAGTAGTGAATCCTATCACGAAGGAGTTGCCACGCATACAATGATCATGCGTTAGTAACCAGCAATCATGGCAAGCATAAATCATAGTTTGATATTCATTCGAACATTCATACAAACACTTAGACTACACACTATAACATACATGACATATGTTGGCCATAACATGTATTAAGGCAAATCCTTTCGCCAAGGGTTGTCGCACATACAACAACCCTATATCCACGACGGATAATCATGTTAAACACGAATCCAAATTCCATACGCATTCAATCATTTCAACTAACACATGGAGTGCACTATACTCAACATAGTTCATATATATCTGTAAAGCGAAGGAACCTTTGCATTTAGCATGTGAAATGGCACCCAAATCAGTTATAAATCATTAGCCGACATTGAAAGCCTTAAAAACCATAACCTAAACATTTATAGTCCGCACCTTTCGCCGGTAGACTCGTAATGAACTCAGTTTTAAACACTAAGTCTTTATCTACGGCACCACAACAACATATAACAGGGAATAGGTTAGCTATTCCACGAGTTACTCTATTTGAATCTCTAAAACAGGTTAGGGTTAGGATTTCTTATCCAAGAACGAAGTCGGAATCTCCGGAACAACGATACTATAATGGTGGTTAAGCACGTGGAGTGGCAGGGAAGAATCCCAGGAACAAACTCCAACCTCTCCCTCACTTTCTCTCTTTTTCCTTCTCTTTCTTCTCTCTTCTCTCTCTAGGGTTTGCACATTCGTTTGGAATGAGCGAGGGGTGGGTTTAGGTCCTTATATAGGCCCAGAACTGATAGGAATGACCCTAGGGCCATGGTATACTTAGGTTATAGCCAAATAGCGGCCGTTTCGGTCCAACGGAGCACACCTGGAGGCCTCTTTTCTGTATGCGGTCGGACTTAAGCTCTCTGGCATTAGATCTAGGTCGAGTTAAGTTTTCGATCCGATCAGATTTACAGATCGACCGCGGCGGACCACTTTCAGTTCAACGGTCATTGTCGCTTGATCAGGACCACAAGTACACTGACTTGTGCTAGGAAATTTTTCTGATCCAAGGGTGTATTTGGGTCAGATTCTGATGGTCTGAAACCTTAAATTTGGCATACAAGTAAACGGCCCAAATCACTTAAATCTGAGTTCATTTTCTAAAGATATTCGCCTTTCTCACACACTTCGCTCCGGGCTCAAGTTGTACGTTTCTGGATAATTTTCGGACTTGATTTCTGAGTTGGTTGTTAAGCCCAGTAAGGCGGTCATAACCATATAGTTTCGTGGTAATCGGACTTTCGACGTGCGGTCCAGGTCCGATACAGAGTTTCAATGTACACTCGAGAGCAACTGGGTTTAGAGATTGATCGTAGGTTTTTAGGTAATATAGAATTAACGATTCTACTAGTTTTTGGTCTTACAGTTCGTATAGAAAGTGGTTCAAGCTAATTTTACAGATTATTCAGTTTAGTACTTAACTAAATTATGCCCTAATTACGACAGAATAAGGTCCTAAGGCAGTTCTATGCCCCTTTCTGGTACTTTTAATTAGTATATTATTTTAATTATTTTTTTAGTAGTTCTTCATCAAGTCTAATTCATCTCTACCAAATTTCATTAGATTTCGAGTTGTAGAAAAATTCCAAAAATTATAGAAGCAGTAGCTGTCCAAACTAATGATTTTCAAACAGTTTTCACAACGACCCTATATTTAACTATATTAAAATTTTTATTATATTTTTCAATTATTTTTAGATGAAACTAGACTTATCAAGATTCAATCTAGCTTTTGAATCACCTAAATCGGAGTTATATCGAGGGAGATATGATCTTTCGAAGTCGGATGAAAAATCGTAAAAATTTTGTGAAAAACGGGCCGCCCGACCCGTTACGGCAAGACAGGCCCGGACAAACCAGGTGTGTCGCAGTCAGCGCGGTGGTGCTGGGGTCCATTGGACCGTCCGGTTGTGATTTCGCTACATGATTTTTGAAACGGGCGTATCTTGCGAACCGGGATGAGTTATTCGACGTGCAATATATGATTTTGGGGTAGGAGAAGCTGATCTATCCAAATAACCTATTTATTTTGTGATATTAAAAAATATTAATGGTCAAAAACCTATTTTGTTTATTTATTTACTTTTTATGATAATGTTTAGTTTAAGTATTGGTCTTCATCACCTAAACTTTAGGATTTATGTCTAATATGAAAGTACTTAGAAAAATTTGAAGAATAAGGTGGTGAAAGGTGAGATTTTGAAGGAAATGGGTTAAAAAGAGATTTTGGACTTTGGGATTGAGTTTTGAAAAGTTAATAAAGTGTTATGATCGACCCAGTGCCTAAGGACGTCTATTTTGAAGTTGAAAAAAATCCGGGATGTTACAATCTACCCCCCTTAAAAATAATTTCGTCCCCGAAATTGGCTAAGGGTAATAGGTAAGAATTTTTTTTAAATTTTCATTTGCCTAAATTTTATCGATTTCAAGTTTCTATGCATGGTAGGGTGTAAACTGTCTATGCTAGTTTGGTACATTCTAGTCTACCCCCCTTAAAAACTTATTTCTTTACCTCTTGCTTATACCCTGATGGTTTTCTACAATTTATTTCTTTATTTATTTGGAGTATATTTGTTTTCAGTGGTCGACTAACACGGAGAAACAACTATAATGGGCTTGATCCCGTTACATAGATCATCTACCTGACCAGGGTAGAAGGCTCATTATATCCCTTCCTAGTCCTGGTGGATCCTGGTCTTCTGCTCGATCCAAGCAGTGAGTCCATTGGTAGTCGCCCAGGATTGAGAATTGGGTCAAGCCGCGAATGCTTCGCAATTGTATATTTCAGTAACTCCTTAGTCTGATCACTCTAAAAGCTTAGGGAATGCCCATCACTGAAAGGTTCAAATTTCATATTTCTAAGGTTGCCCTTTGGGTCTTGGTCTAAGAGAGTCCTCGTCTTAATCTATGTCCAAGGTAGGGGTTAATAAACACCTTAATAGATCATCCTATAAGGGTTTCTAATCATGTAGAGTTGGTCAAGGCTTCTATTATGTTCGTATTTAACGAGTGGATTTATGGATACACTGACCTCAGCTATTGTAATTTAGCCCATACCCCTTGTTAGGCCTATTCTTTAATACAGATTGGTTTAATACTTAACCCTAATTGTTTTCCTTCTAGCAACTTCATTATTGACATTCTAAGGAAGGTTCAGCTCCTATTTAGTGACCTAACCTCTCGTATAACCTAGGTCAATTTCCTTCGATCCTGGCCAGTGGAGAAGGGGCCCACCACGCTTCCGCTGCGCCACTTTGATCAAAGAGGCGTGTAAAAACCGACCTAACTAGATTGGGCTCATAATGTTCTACCCCCTTAAAAATTATTTTCACTCTCAAGGCTCAAGGAACTATGTCCTGATCCGTATGTTGGAACAAGATGTAATTTAGGACCTATCCTTGACATGAAATGGGAAATGATCCCTCAATACATTGGTCTTCCTTTCATCGATGATGTGTATTATGGCATTGACACTTATGGTCATAGAAAGGAGCTAAAAATGATGGGTGTTATCGTTGATTTCAGGAACGGGTGTGAGTTGGTGGCAAGATGCCTAATTCTACCAAAGAAAGACTTTTACTACGGTCCCGACTTACCCTCATTAATCATGTCAAGTTTAATATCGTAATATAATCTATACATTATTAGTACACAAGGAATTTGGACAAAATAGGTTAATGGGCAGACTATCTTTCTAAGTTCATATGCACAATATGGACGCCAGAATGGTCTATGACTCGGGACCTAATTCCTAACTATCTGTTGCCCATTTAAGAAATTTCTTGCGCTTGAAAAGGAATATCCCTATTGGCTATATGTTCTTAACACTTCTCAAAGGCAAAGTAATAAACTTTCGGTTATGAGTGGTCGGGCCAACATAGAAGGAAAATTGTGTAGTGGGTCTGAGCCGAATACACAAACCATATGCCTAACTATGACAAAAAAATTTGTCGTATCAGTTCTTAATCCTAGTTGATCCCGATCTTCTGCTTGATCAGAGCATTGAGTTCATTGGTAACTACCAGGATTGAGAACTCGATTCAAACTGCGAATACTTCGCTTATATATAGTTTCTCTACTTCATGTTCCCGATTGTAATTAGTTCTTGGGAAGGCAATTCTAAGGGGTGTATTGATTTAACCTAACGTTAAATCCAAGGGATATATAAGTTTTCTCTGAGCGTAAATAGTTTCTAAGTCAAAACATCTTTCCTAAGAGTTATTAAATAAGCCTATAAGTATTGAGGCGATCCAACGAAGGAATGAGGTCTCACTCCAACCTAAACAAGCCAACTAACTAAGTCTATCTTTCAATTATCTTAGCATATTCAGTCTTTTACATTCCTTAGTATAATCAGTAGCCTAGTCTTAACTTATGAGTAGCGGTAATCCAATAGTTGTAATCCAAAGTCTGCGCTCATACGTTAGATGATTTCATATCATTTCTAATACAAGAAATTATTTTATTGTTTAGGGTCAAAAGTTGTCTAATTGGAATTGAGTTGTCTGAACTTGAATGTAATTGCGCTCGAGCACTTCACGTGTGACCATACCAGCTAAGGAGGTCCTAGGGTTCACATTATTAATTCATTGGATTTCCTATACTGTCAGATCTTTCGAAATCTAGAAGTACCAACTCTAAGTCCAAACTCTAAATGTCTCAACATTTGATGGTCATTGTGGTTTATATAATCCTCATTCCCAAGGTCTTATTTATCTCATTACTCTGCTATGAACTTGTTAGTTTAGGTCCATTTCAGGTTTGGAATATGTCAACTAACGACTCAAACCCGTCGACAGACGGCCCAGAGGCGATCTAGGTTGATTCATGAGATCAAAGATACGTTGTAGACTAAATGACAGTATTCGGTCTCACCTGTCGGAGAAACCTTGGGATCCTAATGTCATCTCTAAATTCCATCGCCCCCTTCCTAAATCAGAGTGTGTCAGTGAGTGTCGTGTTACTATAACCTAAGTCCAGTTTAATCCAAATCATGCTCTGATACCAACTTGTAATGCCCTGAAAATCGGGGGTCGAGAAGGAGCTCAACTCCCGAGTTCCAACACATCACTTATGCAACATAGATAATGATGATTAAATGTTGTCAGTATTAGCACGTTAAATATGAATGAATTATACCAAATCAGCATATCATACTCCAGAGGTAATTAAATTAAGCTAACGGAAGGCTGTGATATGTATATAAACCGTATAAAATTAATGGCAAGCCCTCAGAGTATGAATGTCACTAGGTTAAATAATTACAAGTATATTCCCAAAGTGGTCAAGATGAATATATAGTTGTGTTCCAAATTTTCAGAATAACTGTGTAGGAGCATCTAGTCAGTATCCCTGTAGCCTTGAAAATCAGGACACGGCTCACAAGAACCCGCCTGATAACTGCATATAGGAGAACGCCTCCTCATCATCCTTAAAATCTGGCTCCACCCCGTAGGCATCGCCATCACCTGCAGCTAAGACAGAGTCTGGTTGGTGTTTAAAACACCGTCCCGGAACGTGGGAGTGAGTGATTAATTCAGTGGAGCTATAATGCAAAGGTTAACATGTTATCAATTCAGTCACGCAGTAATGATAAAGCAATACAATCAAGCATTCCTAACTACTCTGGTTAATGCAAGGATGATATGTATTAATGATGAATGCCCTCTCCTGCACTCCCTCTGCAAACTTCATCTCACGGTAGCGGTAAACACCCCTTCCACAGTGCTCAACTCCAACGCCAAAGGCACATGCAATGCGGTGCATGAACGTGATTACCGAGTTCTTATTAGACCTTTTCATATAGCAGGATTGGGAAGCTAAGGTACCTCCCTTATATCATTTCCCAAACAATGATCCATTCTAGGGTCATCAGTCCTAGTAAATATCATACGATGTTACGGTTCTAGGTCACTACAAAGGGCTCATCACCTGATCAGTGTAGGCCTAGTTTATACTCTAGTTGCTACAGAAAGGCTCGTCGCCTCAACACAGTCATAGAGTATGCTCGAGGTCACTACAAAGGGCTCATCACCTAATCAATGTAGGTCGGTAACTCGAATATACTATCCCATACCACCGTGTTCGGCTCACAAGGCGGTGTTGCTCACTAGTCACTACGGGGAGGCTCGTCGCCCCAGCGTAGGCCGATAGCTCGACCACAGTGTCCCATACCACCATGCCTGGCTCATGAGTCTAAACAGATCGAGGTACCAAGGTTAAATGGGCTTCACTGGTGAGTTTGGTACCTTAGATTCAAGCAGTAGCGTCCATACATGGTGAACATACATTGGGCCAATCAGGTTACTTAACAAGCTCGACTAGTACGAGCGCACGTAGACTTAATCGACATGGAGTACATAAGCATTCCACGTGGCCTAGCCACTGTCGGCAAGCGACGTACGACTCGGATTCGTCGAACGCATCTGTCGTGGCTGAAACAGTTCAGCCACCGGTCATAAATCATTACCGATTGCTTGGACTACAACATAGCCCCAAACACACTCCAGATCAATAGCATTCAGATGTAATAGCCAAGACAGCATGTAATAACACAATTTAATATATATCCCATATCAGTATTTCAACGAACATATAGAATACGTGTTAACATACATAAGTATTTAATTCACAAATCACATAGTAGTAAAATAGATTACATGAAGGAAACTGCAACCTTAGATAAGGGGATTGAGAATCCTATCTCAACACCCTCATTAAGCACATTACATTAAGCATTTTCTCACTCAGGCATTTTATCAAACACTTAGACTACACATATTAAGTATATGTAATAAGTTAGTTAAAAGCACATATTGTAGCGAATCCTATCACGAAGGAGTTGCCATGCATACAACGATCATGCATTAGTAACCAACAATCAAGGCAAGCATAAATTATAGTTTGATATTCATTCGAACATTCTTACAAACACTTAGACTACACACTATAACATACATGACGTATGTTGGCCATAACATGTATTAGGGCAAATCCTTTTACCAAGGGGTTGTCGCACATACAACAACCCTATATCCACGATGGATAATCATGTCAAACCCGAATCCAAATTCCATACGCATTCAATCATTTCAACTAACACATGGAGTGCACTATACTCAACATAGTTCATATATATCTGTAAAGCGAAGGAACCTTCGCATTTAGCATGTGAAATGGCACCTAAATCAGTTATAAATCATTAGCCGACATTGAAAGCCTTAAAAACCATAACCTAAACGTTTATAGTCCGCACTTTTCACTGGTAGACTCGTAACGAACTCAGTTTTAAACACTAAGTCTTTGTCTATGGCACCACAACAACCTATAACAGGGAATAGGTTAGCTATTCCACGAGTTACTCTATTTAAATATCTAAAACAGGTTAGGGTTAGGATTTCTTACCCAAGAATAGAGTCAGAATTGCCGGAACAACGATACTATAACGGTGGTTAAGCACATGGAGTGGCAGGGAAGAATCCCAAGAACAAACTCCAACTCTCTCCCTCACTTTCTCTCTCTTTCCTTCTCTTTTTTCTTTCTTCTCTCTCTAGGGTTTGCAAATTCATATGGAATGAGGGAGGGGTGGGTTTAGGTCCTTATATAGGCCCAGAACTGATAGGAATGGCCCTAGGGCCATGGTATACTTACGTTATAGCCAAATAGCGGTCGTTTCGGTCCAACGGAGCACACCTAAAGGCCCCTTTTCTGCATGCGGTCGGACTTAAGCTCCCTGGTATTGGATCTAGGTCAAGTTAAGTTTTCGGTCCGATCGAATTTACAGATCGACCACGGTGGAACAGTTTCAGTTCAACGGTCATCGTCGCTCGATCAGGACCACAAGTACAATGACCTGTGTTGAGAAATTTCCCTGATCCGATGGTGTATTTGGGTCAGATTCTGACGATCTAAAACCTTAAATTTGGCCTGCAAGCGAATGACCCAAATCACTTAAATCTGAGTTCATTTTCTAAAGATATTCACGTTTCTCACACGCTTCGCTCCGGGCTCAAGTTGTACGTTTCTGGATAATTTTATGACTTGATTTCTGAGATGGTTGTCAAGCCCAGTAAGGCGGTCATAACTGTATAATTTCGTAGTAATCGAACTTTCGACGTGCGGTCCAGGTCCGATATAGAGTTTCAATGTGCTTCCGAGCGCAACTGGATTTAGAGATTGATCCTAAGTTTTTAGGAAATGTAGAATTATCGATTCTACTGGTTTTGGGTCTTACAATTCGTATAGAAAGTGGTTCAAGCTAATTCTACAAATTATTCAGTTTAGTACTTAACTAAATTATGCCCTAATTACGATAGAATACGGTCCTACGGCAGTTATATGCCCCTTTCTATTACTTTTAATTAGTATATTATTTTAATTATTTTTCTAGTAGTTCTTCATTAAGTCTAATTCATCTATACCAAATTTCATTAGATTTTGAGTTGTAGAAAAATTTTAAAAATTATAGAAGTAGTAGTTGCCCAAACTAATAATTTTCGGACAGTTGTCATAACGACCCTTTATTTAATTATATTAAAATTTTTATTATATTTTTCATTTATTTTTAGATAAAACTAGACTTATCAGGCTTCAATCTGGCTTTTGAATCACCTAAATCAGAGTTATATCGAGGGAGATATGATCTTTCGAAGTCGGACAAAAAATTGCTGAAAATTTGTGGAAAACGGGCCACCTGGCCCGCTGCGGCCCGATAAGCCCTGACAAACCGGGGTGCGCCGCGGTCTACTGGACCGTCCGGTGGTGATTCCACCACATGATTTTTGAAACGGGCTTATCTTGCGAATCGGAATGAGTTATTCGACGTGTAATATATGATTTTGGGGTAGGAGAAGCTGATATATCCAAATAACCTATTTATTTAGTTATATTCCAAAATATTAATGGTTAAAAACCTATTTTATTTATTTATTTACTATTTATGGTAATATTTAGTTTAAGTATTGGTCTTCGTCACCTAAACTTTAGGATTTGTGTCTAATATGAAAGTACTTAGAAAAATTTGAAGAATAAGGTGGCGAAAGGTGAGATTTTGAAGGAAATGGGTTAAAAAGAGATTTTGGACTTTGGGATTGAGTTTTGAGAAGTTAATAAAGTGTTATGATCAACCCAGTACCTAAGGACATCTATTTTCAAGTTGGATAAAAATTTGAGATGTTACAGTATATCTTTATTTAAATCCTCGAGAAGAACCTAATAGGTTCTCCTTTGGAAATCAATTATCCATTAGTTGTAGGAGATTCCACCATCCTTCGATCACCTTGGTCACCTCATCGAAGCATCACATGCAAGGTGTTTGTTCATGGAGTTGAACCATCAACATCAACGAACGTCTGAGCTATTGAGAAAACAGATTCAAGCACATTAGAGCATTGAAGAAGCATTTCAAGACGGTGTATCAACGGGGATCAATCCGACAAGTAAGGTTGTTATATGTACAATCCATACACTCTTTTCATGTGTAGGATTGAGTGTAAAAGTTTATAACCCAAACTTGAATAGGTTCTTGTGTAAGACATGGACTCTTGTGTAGGGCCAAATTCACCAGACACGGGTGTGTATGTGTTAGTCTCCATATGGAGCCTCCGGTGGGAGTGTACATTGGGCCTTAGATTAAGACAGCTAGTGGTTGTTGGTTAACCGATAGAAAACCAACTAAAGTCTCTTGTAGGAGATACTGACACGGGTGTGTATGTGCGTTAGGTCCTTGTCTATGGTTATAAAGGTTAGTGGTGAACCTATTGAAAATCTCTAAGATGGTGAATATTGATACACTCGAGGAGAGTGCGTCCACCGGGAGTGGAGTAGGGATACCAAACCACTATATATGCTTGTGTTTGTGATTGTCATTTGAGCACATTTTTATTCATATTTATATATTTAATTAATTAAACTATATGAATGCTTGAATTGGATTGTATGTTAGACACTTAACTTGTAAGCACACACAAGCTAATTATCTTTTTTAAACTAATTGTTTAATCGTTATAGTTTTTGTAGTCTATGTGATTAGACACACTTTGACTTGGAAGCCTAAGTGTTATTTCCCTTAATTATTTGAATTGGTAAATTAATTAGGCAAGAATTTTTAAATGGTCTTATTCGCCCCCTCCTCTAGGACTTAGCTGTAATTCTAAGCTCCGCAAGCTTCCGCACGTTCTGTGGTAGAAATTCTACGCAATTTCAGCTACTAACAATGGTAGAAAAATCTAATTTGAAATTGAAGCAGCTCAATGTCGGCATTCCTTCATGGGAACTTAGAGGAAGTCATTTACATGAGACAGCTTGAAGGTTTCGTGGAGATTTGTAAGGAAGGTCACGTTTGTAGGCTAGAGAAGTCATTGTATGAGTTGAAGGAGTCTTCAAGGCAGTGGTAAAGGTGGTTTGATTCCTACATGGTAGAGATTGGGTATAAAAGGTGTGAATATGATTACTTTGTATAATACAAGTGTTCACACCCCAAGTATAGGGTTGTGATTAGTAATAATCTCGGTAAGACTGAGGTCGAATCCACAGGGACTGAACCTTGTACGTATTCTGAAAGTAACTAGAACTAGAACTAGAAAAAGATTAAATCTAAATCTGGAATAATTGAGGAAATAATTGTGATTAAAGTGAGTAAAACTAATGCAATTAAAGGTGGGAAACTAGGGTGCCAAGGATCCACTTGTAGAGATCAGAGAGATCTATATTTGATTCACGAACACAACTGGACTTCGAGTCCCATCTTCATCCAGTTGGAAGATATATCACTAAAGGTCAATCTAAACTTCCTTTGATATAGTTTTCAAAGAGATGAAAGGTATAAGAATTAGATATGATTCCGAATTAAACAACAGAATTAAACCAATCTATAACCAATCAGAAAGATATATGAATGTTAGGAAGGGTTCCATCATCCAACCATATCCAGGAGATGATGGTGAACAACAGGGCTTCCTGACATCATAATCATAATAAGGAAAAGGAAATACTCAAAGCAATCGCAGATCTATTGTAATTTAAGTCACAACAAACCATTAAAAACTAAAGGTATTCCTTAAAAGTAAACCAAGATCAACATCAATTTAGTAATGAATCAAAGCCATAGAATCTTCCCATCATGCCACAAGCTTCACCTCTTAGCCCTAGCTAAGAGGTTTAGCCCAACATGCGTGGACTAGATCTCCTAAAAATCATAACAAAAAGAAAGTAAATAAAATAAATAAATAAAAACTATAAAACTACTCTCGTTCTCTCTTTCTGGGCCCTCACGACTGCACATGTCCCAGGAATGCTCCCCCTTCTCTCTCTTTCTTCACACTTATAGGCAGGGGAGGTCGGTCGGTCGAGTGGAGAGGCGGTGAAGGTGAAAGTCGGTCGAAACTCCTTTACATAGCTAGCAGCGTGCACATGGCAAAACGTAAAATGTCTTGATTTCCACGCAAAAGTGGTATTTATAGTCCCTGATGTTCTTGATTTCCATGTAAAAGTTTGTTATATGATTTTGTTGATGTGAAAACTAAGAATAACGCTTATCATAGAAGAAACTAAGCACTCAATTAGCACCCATATCTCAATAGATTGGTGTTGGAGTTCTATACTTGACGAAAAAGCTTTATTGAAGGATCGTTCACAACCCCAAGTGCAGGGCTGCGATGTAGTAATAACTTGGTAAGACCGAGGTCGAATCCACGGGGACTTAACTTGTATGTATTCTGAAATAAACTAAAACTAGAACTAGAATAAGAATGTAAATTAAAATCTAGAATAAGAGAGATTAATTGTGAATAAACTATCAATAAGAAAAGGAATACTAGAATGTTAAAGATCCACTTATAGCTATTAAGATGCTACCTTACTTGATCCAACAAACACAATTGGAATCGAAGTCCTATCCTATCTAGTTGAATGATAGAGCAGTTAACCCAAATCTGAACTTTTCATTGAATTAGTTCCCACATGAGGCACCAATGTGATGATCGTAGGGAATACAACATCCACCATGCCTACAAGACAATGATGGATCACGAATTTTACATATCTCACAATTACAAAATAAGATAAGAAGATATCGAAAGCTTTCTAAACATCTACTGTAATTGAAGTCACAACAAACCACGGAAAACTAAAAATATTCCTTCATTCAAACTATAAATCAATGGAAGTTCAATATAAACGTAAATCAAAATAATATAATCATCTAAACAAACTACAAGTTTCACCTCTTAGCTTTAGCTAAGAGATCAGCCAAACAAAGACATAGTTGAAACTAAAACTCTTAATATATATATATATATATATATATATATATATATATATATATATATATATATATATATAAACTAACTAAAAGAAGAAGATTAGGGAAGAAGGAAGGACTCCTTGAAGTTCTCTAACACCTTACTCCACTCTTCCAACCCTAATTCGTGCTTAGAAACTCCTAAAAAAAAAAAACTCATATTTACAAAATTTGCTTGGATCGACTTTGAAACCGCCTCAAACTTATGCAAAAAGTTACACTTCGGTCGGACCAAATTAAGGCTGAAAATCCCAATTTCTCACTAGATAATTCTACGCGATTTCGGTGGGATCGAAAGTCTGTTTCAGGACTTTTCTGTTTTAGACTCGAAATTTCAGAATATGTTTTTTCTGGCCAATTTTCAGGATTCCTTTTCTTCACTTCAAATCTTCGATTCTCTTCATTCCTCACTTGGTTTCCTTGGATCTTTGGCATGTGAATTATTCATTAATGACTTCCAAATCTCCAAGTCTTCATTTAGTAATCTTTTGAGCATAAATCTTCCTTTTAGCATTAATTTCACTTTAAGCTCTCGAAATCATCTCGCACATGAAAACATGCATAATTAGATCGATTAAACACTACCATGTTCATAAAACCAATGTAAAAATAGAGGAAAATATGCAATGTTTCACACTCAACAAGGATCCCCCTACATGATAGGCATGAAGGGTAATTTTAAGTGAAAAGCATATGAAACTCTCCTAGATGGGCGCTACGTTTCCATTTGATGTGTTTACGCTTGTTGCATGGTATGCAACTAAAATTGCATGTCAATGCTAAGCTTCTAATCAATAGTATGAAAATGGACATTCAAGATTGATCGGAGAATCAAAATAGGTCCAATCATCAGCTTAAAACATCTACTAAAGATATCACACTTTTATTTCTTATGATTGTAAAGTAACGCTTTGATTTGATGATTCTAAACATGTGATTTATGGCTTGTAAACAACAGACCATTGAAGGATCATCTATTGGCCCCATTCAAAGGGTTAGGATCATCTGATCGGGGCGATTCGTGCACCATGGCTTGCTAGTAATGAACAAATGGTTCATGCAGACAATAGGTCACCTTGTGTGCTATTTAAAATAGTTGGGGGCATGGCTCATGTCCCCATGAATGTGGGGACGTGTGTATGTTACTTCCACTCTAATTTTGTCAAATTATACTAGACTCAACTTTTCATTCTCCACTTATTAATGTATTTTTGCTATTTTTTCGAAATGTAACTGCTTTTTAAGGATTCATAAATGGAATAATTTCAACCCACAAATCCTATGCATTTTTAATTGATTAAGGATCCTCTATGTATTTTTCATGTTCATATTGTGAAGATTTTAGGCCATGTTCCATTTAGAATTGCACTAGCATAACTTGTGTGATTCGACCTGCTCATCCCATTAGGGATTTGCCAAATTGTTTGATTTTGAAAATCCACAACTCTTATAAATACATGAATTTAGAACATATCTAAGTCTCTAAAAATACTAAAGGAAGATACTAGTCATTCCATTTTATTAAATACTTAGATATTTTGATAAACTCTCTCAGATGCATGAATTTGTATGTTCATTTGCAAACAATAAAATGGAGACTTACAAAATCTAAATCCAATGTAAATCCATAAAATTGACAAGTTTATGAATTTACTATATTTATATTCCAATATCCTAAATTTACCAAGCATTCATCCACTTATGAGAGTTAAGAATTCAACAACATTGTGACTAGCCTTGGGTCAGGGATACTTTAATCTCTTCTAATTAAAATGAGTTGTAACTTATCATCACAATTCATCATTTAAGGTTTAGGGTCTATATCTAATTAAGGTGAGTTATAATCACAATTTAATGTTAAGTTTGACGAGAAATTTCATTTTGGCCTCAATCGTGATTTAAAATCAAAGTGTGTCACAGGCCACTTGGGCCCACACAATGAAATGGTCTTATGATTTGGATTGTCTAATCCTCATTACTACCATAATAGGTTATTCTCTCACAACAAGCTTTAGTGATGATCATGACCTTTGATTTTTCTTGTTGAATCTGGAGCCATCCAAAGTTTTCCTTTCATCGTACTAAATTTACCTACAAAGAAATGTTTGTTTACACCCATTTTCAACACATTCATGCGGACCAATGAAAATCATTAGGTGTTAACAGTACGGATTTGGTGCTCATGGAAATCACACTCATACGTAAAGATATGTTCAACAGATCTTCCTTTGGAGATACACATTTTGTTATTAACACAGTGGCACACACCCTTATGCATGCCTTTAAGGAAGCGAACTGTCGCATGCCACGTTCCTACAATTAGCAAGTTAATTAATGAAGCAGTTGAAAGTGTCCGTGTTTGTTAATTAGCATGACGGTTGAGTCAGTAAGTCAAATGAGCCTCATATGAAGAACTTCAAGCTACTGCCTCAACTGGATGGATGATTTAGGAACGTTAAAGGAAAATTAAACCTCACATCCCATGCCCAAAAACCCCAGGTATATAATTCCCTTCAAAAATCGTAGAACAACAAAGGAATTAATGTTTGAGAACTTGGTTCAGATATGTAAGTTTTCTAAGTTTTCTGCATATCACTTCAAACCATCGAGCGTGGGTCAGTGTTCGATGACATTGAAAAGTGACCCTCATATGTCCAGTAACCACAGATATATTTGGATTGAAAATTCGATTCATCGAACGTACCTTCGATGACATCGAACATATGTATTTGATGACATCGATGGTAATTCGATGACATCGAAGAACTTAGAGTTTTGTCCAGCAAGCTTCTTGGAAAATATTCTGGAAATACTTGAGGAATCGAGCTAGTTTCGATGTCATCGAGATTCAATTTTCGATGATATCAAACTAGTTTTGATGACATCAAAAAAGGACAAGAAAATGTCCAGCAAACTTACAAAGGAAAACCTTATGAAATTTCGAGGAATCTAACTAGAATCGATGTCATCGGAATTCAAACTTCGATGACATCGAACCAGGTTCGATGACATCAAAAAAGGAAGAGAATGTCCAGCGAGCTTTCAAGGAAAATCTTCTAACATGTTCGAGGAATCGAACTTGATTCGATGACATCGAAATTCAAACCTCGATGACATCGAATCAAGTTCAATGACTTCGAACGAAGTCAGATTCTGACTGTTATGTTTCCGTTGGATGTTTTGCCTTTATAATGAGGAGCTTGGCTATGGTTGCTGCATTGAGAAATAGAGAGAGTTCAAAGGGGGTAACTACTTACCTACCATCATTAATCCTTTTTCTCATGGGAGTTCATCCTTCAATCCTCTCTTAATCATTGATATTCAATAGAGTGGATTGGTGAATGAACTTCTCCATTCAAGTATCCTCCAGCTACCGTCTTAATGACATATCATTAAGCTAGAGTCTCTTGAATGCTTAAACTCTGGAATCTCTCTCTGTCTCTTAAATGATCAACATTCAATAGAGTATATTCCACAATATACCTTGACCCAACCCTAGTTACTTATATTGGCACATCTTTAAGTGTTGCAGTTCAAGGGAGATGAAGAATCTCCGCCATCAAGCGAGATCATCTTCATCAAGTGCAGAATGGGACTCATCTACTTACAAGTAAGTCATTAGAGTCCAGAGATCTTGTAGATCATTCCTTGTGTAGGATCAAGTCGCAGGTTGTATCTCAAACTTACTAAGTCCTCAGTGGAGGCCTCTGACGGGAGAGTACGTTTAGGCCCTTGTGTAGGACCTTGGCCTGTGTGGCCTAAACCTAGGCCCTTGTGTAGGACCTTGGCTTGTGTGGCCTAAACCTAGGCCCTTGTGTAGGACCTTGGCCTGTGTGGCCTAAACCTAGGTACTTTGTGTAGGACCATTGCTCTTGTGTAGGGCATAAACTGTTAAGTCCTTGTGTAGGATGATTTACCTTGTATAGGCATCCCTAGGAACCTTGTGTAGGTCCTAATGTCAACCTTGTGTACGTAGGTTGTAACGGTTTAAGGTGAACCTAATTTGAAACCTCCGTTAGTGAAATCCGGTACAATCAAAGGTTGAGTGTGTCCGCTGAGAGTGGAGTAGGCATATAGCCGAACAACTATATATGATTGTGTTTGGGATTGTTGTTTGCACATTCTTTTGATTATGTTTATCTTGAAGCTTACAATGATGCATGATTATTTGAATGATTAGAACTGATAGGTATCACATCCCACACACTCATATACACGATCCATCACGAACTAGTTGTTTAACTTGTTCAATCTTGAATAGTCTATTGTTTGAATCCTCTACTTGGCTCGGAAGCCTTTAGAGTTAAGATAATTGTATCTTGATTAATTGCATGTTAGATTAAGATTAGGAAAGTAGGATTTTAAATTGGCATAAATTTTATAAAGTCCTATTCACCCCCCCTCTAGGACACTTTGGCCTATTCCATACTTCTACTATAGCGGTCTAAACTGCAATTTCAATTGATATCAGAGCGGGTTTCTCTTAAGGGTTTAACCACCTAGAGATTGATCTTGACTGAAGTTACGAATTATGGCCAAAGGAGAGGGATCATCTGTCCTAACCTCTTGTCTTTGATGGTTCAAATTATGTGTACTGGAAAGCTAGAATGCATGATTTTCTGCAATCTCTGGATCATGATGTTTGGGAGATAGTTGAAAACGAATATGTGCCACCAACTGACCAAGTGGTACTTGAAAATGGTACAACTATCACCAAACCCAAATCTAAAGAGATGTGGACTGCCTTTGATAAAGAAAAGAAAACATCTAAAGCCAAGGCAATGAATGTTATCTATTGTGTTGTATCACAAGAAGTTTTTTAATCAGATTATCTACTGTGTGGTACATCAAAAGAAGCATGGGATTTGTTGGAAACAACCCATGAAGGAACTAGCATAGTAAAACGATCAAAGCTACAACTTCTGACTTCACAATTTGAACACATCAGAATGGAGGAACATGAGACCTTCATGGAATTTTTTACAAAACTGAACATCATTTGTAATTCCATGGGTGGATTGGGAGAGAAAATTCCAATATCTAAAATCTATAGGAAAATTATGAGATCCCTACCGGAACGTTTTAACTCCAAAGTTACAACCATTGAAGAATGTAGAAATGTGGATGAAATGAAAGTAGAGGAACCAGTAGGTTCACTACAAACATTTGAACTACACTTCAAACCATCCCCTAAATCCAAAAGTAATGCCCTCAAAGCTGCTAAACACATGACCATGACTGAGCAAGAGGAAAGTGATAGAGAAAATGATGATGAAGAAGTGCTCTCTTGGCCCAACGGTTCAAAAAATTCTTTAACAAAAATTGTGCCAGACCATACAACCACAAAGGCAAACAATTGGACAACAAGCGCCACATAGGCAAACCTCTTAGAAAGTCCAAAGAGCCTCAGTGTTACAATTGTCAGAAATTTGGGCACTTGTCCACTGAATGTCCCAACAAGAAAACCAAGGGAAAAGCTATGGCAGCCACATGGGATGACACTGAAGAATCAAATTCAGAATCCAGTGATTCAGAGAGTGATGGAGACCAAAAGTCTCTAAAAATCTAATGGCCTTCACATCTACTGGCATTCCCAATCCAAAGGAAAATGAGGAAATAGATAAACCTCAAGCCAAAGAGACACTCCCCTCAGATGGTGAAGAAGAAGAAGAAAATGATGACATTCATGATGCTTATGATCAACTCTACATGCATAGCACCAATATCCTTAAAAAGCTTGGCATTACTGAAAACAAGAACAAATTGCCACAAAAAAAAATTAAATTAAATTAAATTTAAAAAAAATCTAGATAAGACTCTAGAAATTAATACCCATTTAATAAATGATCTTCGGCAATACCACATTGAAAATGACAAACTAGAAAGGAAAACCACTTCCCTCACATCTGAAATGCTAAAATTAAATAAACAGATTGAACTCTTCGAATCTAAAAATATACATCAAAAGAATGAAAATCATAAACTTATTTTTGATTTAGGTAAATCAAAACAATCTGTTGAACTCAGTCATAGATTCTCCCAAAGCAGTGAAAAACTAGAAAAACTTTTAAGGATAGGAAGAACACAGAAGGATAGGAGAGGCTTAGGCTATGAATCTTGTAAATCAAATTCCTTTCTTGTACTACCTATGATTAAGAAAAATGTGGCATCGGGAAGCAATACTAGGAACACTCCTATCTGTCATTAATGTGGAGACTCAGGCCACTATAAGTTTGAATGCCTCATTATTGGTAGGACTCACTCCACTTCCAGTTTGAAATTTTCTGGTAAATCCAAACTAACTGGAGGAACAATACAAAACATCAGGAGTCCATCATGAAATAGCGGTGAAGACCGCTCGAGTTGAAGTCGGAATATGCCAATATGTCCTAGAGGGGGTGAATAGGACTTTTAAAGTTTTTTAAGGTTTATTTAAAATCCTACTTCACTAATCCTATGATAATGTAATTATCAGGATTACTCAAATGTAACTCTATTGGCTTCCAAACCAGGTAGAGGATCCAATCACAAACTAATCAAGATATAGCAATATGCAACTTAGTCTATGTTGGATGTGACTGTGTATGTGTGTGAGATGTGATCAGATATATGAATATGAATGCATTGACATGAATCACACATATAGACAAACTATCACAAACACAGTCATTTTATAGTGGTTCGACGATAAGTCTACTCCACTCTCGGCTGTCGTACTCAACCCATGAGTGTATCGGATTTCACTAAGGAGGTTTCCTAGGGTTCACCTCAAACCTAAGGTTTTAAATCAGGTTCACCTTCAACCTTTACACGAAGGTTTCTACTCGGTTCACCTCTAACCCTGGAGTTTTACTAGTTCACTCCTAACCTGATGTCTATGCTCTCCATAGAGCAAGTGTCCACAAAACACACCCGGATGTTTATGCTCTCCACAGAGCAAAGGTCCACATAACGTACCCACCACATACACTCCCGCCGGAGGCCTCCTACGAGGGCTTCAAAGGGCGAGAACCACTTAAGACCCAATCCCAGAAAGGAATGATCACAAGTGCCCTCTTGGACTATAGATACTTACAGATAAGTTGATGAGTCCCGTTAAGCACAACACCGAAGATCTCCTCCTCCTTGTTGACGAAGAGTCTTCTGCTCCCTTGATCCACAACACAAAAGATATACCAAGACTAGGCTTAGGGTTGAGTCAAGGTTAAGATGGAATCCTACTCTCTAAAGGTTTTCTACAAGGAAGGTAGAGTAATTCCAATTTTATGCATTCAAGGCATCCCAGCTTAATGATTTGCCATTAAGGTAGCAGTTGGCGGATCCTTGAATGCGGAAGTTCATTCCCCAATCCACTCTATTGAATGTCAATAGTGAGAGTGGATTGGAGGATGAACTCCCTTGAGAGAAAGGCTTTGGATATAAGATGTAAGTTGAAACACACAAAAGCTCTCTCTATTTTCTCTCACAGCAACAAAAGACAAGTCCTATATATATAGGCAAAAAGTTCCAACGGATATAAAACGGTCATATTTATGACAGAGTTCGATATCATCGAGTAGGTTCGATATCATCGAGCGTATACTCTCGATAGCATTGATGGCCTGCTCGATGACTCGGACTCGATGTTATACGCTTTTGAAACTTCTTGCCAATTGGTCGATGAATCGAGACCATGGTCGATGTCATCGGATTTTGAACTCCGATTCCATCGATGACAGGATCGATCCATCGACATTTGAAAAATGAGAGAGACTTGACTTTAAAATAATTTAGGATTTCAAGATTGATCGGGGAACCATCGAGATTATCGGAATTTGAATGTCGATGATATCGAGATCAGAGTCGAGGCATCGATAATTCTAGCGAATTTTTCTTTAAGCTGCTGGACAGATTGTAACCTTGATCGATGCAATCAACCTAGTGTCGATATCATCGATATTTGAATATCGATTCTATCGAAGGGCCCCCGATCATAGTTAAGAACAACTTGAAATATCTGTTGTAAGATATGTGCGCCCACGATCGATATCATCGATGGACTTCCGATGTTATCGATATTTGAATTCAGATCATATCCGAAGAGCATCGATGCTATCAAAGGATTTTGAGATTTTCTTTAAAAAACAGGGGCCCCGGAAAACTGTCTGTTGATCTTATCGAGCCACTCCCGATGGACTCGAGATTTGAATATCAATGATATCGATAGGTGTATCGATACATCAATAATTCCTCCATATATGTTATGAAGTTGTTGGATATATTAATGTTTATATCTATGATATCGATATGTGTATCGATAATATATGTTATGAAGTTGCTGGACATATTAATGTTTATATCTATGATATCGATGTGTATCGATACATCGATAATTTTGTCCACATGAATATTTAGTTGCTAGACACTTTTGGTCCTTTCATCGATAATATCGTTAAGGTATCGAGGACATCGACAGAGCAGGTCGATCATATCGAGGGAGTTTCGATAAGATCGACAAGGCGAGACAAACATAGAGATTTTCCTATTTTGAAAAAGTTTTCTCACCTCAAAAACCTTAAGATGTCTATCTTGTTTTAAGGGTTTTAATCACCTGGTGTTTTGGGACATGGGATGTGAGACTATGATTTACCTATTACGAGCTTCCACACATCCGGTTGAGGCAGATGCTTGAAATAATCTTCCTATCAAGTTCTGCAGCCAGTCTGACTCACCACACACGTAACTTGACAAACCAGGGCACTAGCAGGTGTACTTTCAATCTCCCCCTTTGTTAATTACATGACAAAATACCCAAAACACCCTAGAACACTTCAAGACAAACACACCCTAAATTGTGTATACATGTTTTTTTATAATTTTACAATTTTTCTACCCCATGTACACAATTAGTAGTATCTGCTACCCCTAACTTCAAAAACTCCCCCTTTCTTGCAGCTGCTCCCCCTAACACCTGCATTAACATAGATAGATACACAATTTTTCGTTAAGGGTGTTTTCTGTTCTCCCCCTTTTTGTCAGTCATTAGCAAAGGTATAACAAGTGATATTGACTGAAGCTTGAAGTACTTGAGAGAACCAAGTAGGTAGAAGCAGAGCATTGATGTATACAAGTTAACACAATTTAATCAAACATCAATTTCAGAATTCATGAATGCATATTAGACAAGATAGAACAGTTGTATAGCAGTTGAAATATTCATTAAAGGCATCACATGCATTCCAAATCAGAAACTTGATAAACCAGGGGAACTTTAAAATGGGAGAAAATATATGAGTTATACTCAGCCATAGCCAAAATGAACTGCCCAAGATTGGCAGTTATATCCATATTTCCAAAAAGTATACTGCCACAGACAATAGTAGCTTAACAGTTACCCAACCAAAAATCACCAAGCCCAATTGAGGGCACCCAAAAAGACAGTAATTGGCCCATTCATGAGCATATACAACCACAAAAAAAACTATGCACATCTAGAAGGCTGTCATACACACCAATGATAGCAAAGAACATCCAAAAAGATACTGATGTTCAACCGCGAGATAAGAGTAAGGTGTGTATGATAGCATGCATGAACCCACCTTACGGAGCAGAATGAGATGGCATCGTGTCGTCCCGTCGGCACGTCATCAGATCCATCAGCTGTTGTACAGACTACTGCACTTTGTGGACGACTCGCTCCAGGACTGTCAACTGCTCATGTACAGAATGAATATCTCTCTGGATTGCCCCGATTCTGTCCATTTTGTACCTTTTACCATGCCCGGCTGACGACGTGGATGGAGCTGGATCAGGTCCAAGAGGTGCATTTTCAGCCATTGCAGCCCCTTCCATGGGATCGCCACCTTCTCCTTCAACTTCTTCCTCCTGGATTTCTTCCTCAGGGTTCCCCTTGTACTCGTGAAACTCCAAGTCCATTTTCTAAATATTTTTCTTATTAAAAACTTGGAGTGGGAATACTGGATCAGTAGTCGATGGGAACCCGATTTTGTTGTAAATCATGCTGATAATCAAGGGGTACGACAGATGGAGATCCCTAGATGTGTGACTGGCATTTACCAACTGAGAAACAATTATAGATGGCAGGCAGATCTTTGAATCTTTGGCAACAGAGTATACGATCATGGTCATGAGCCCGGTGAGATCAGATCTATTGGTACTTCGGGGATAGATGTTAGTAGCAAAGATACCATGTAAGATCCGAAATTTTGGATCCATGTACCTGACTTTTAATGCATTCCCTTGATGTCAGGGGATGTCCCTACCATTGCACAGATACTTAGTAACCCTGGATCGAATGTCCATGTCATCAAGATTAATCTCTGGGATACCCTCTAGGGTTATGTTGAGTCCGATGGCTTCGGCTATTGTAGCCGGCGTGATAAAGGCATCATCACCACCCAAGGATACCATGAAGGAAGGAGGATTAGCCACTGGTGAATGACACGAGGCAAGGAAATTTCGTGTTCTCTCAAGTTGGCATGGCCCACCAAAATCCAGAACGGGCAACCAATCTATTGCGGCAAACAGGGGTTCCAATTTGTATGGTTTGAGGCATTCTCTATCAACCCTTCTCTCTTGAATAAGTTTCCTACCCATGTATTTGGGTGGTCATGAACTTGCTCCAGTCGGAGGAGGTGGTGCCGAAGATTCGGTCTAGGACCCACCTCATGAAGTCTGTGATCTTTGCCTGTGGGGATCCCACCTGCCGGGGCCTTCGCTCTTTCTCTAAAGGCGAGGGCTTTTTGTTGGGTAGATCTTGAAGACTCCCCCTGACCAGATGCTACACCTTTGTCTTTACCCATGTGACAGATAGAGTATTAAACGATTTGGAAAAGATGACAAAACGACTAATACCCAAAAGAGAATGTACTCTTGACGTGTTAGAAGGGTATTACCCGATTTGTGGAATGATGTGAGCAATCCGACGTGGCTCCAACTGATTCGATCGAGAGAATCGAGTAGAGGGAGTGACAGTGAAACCCCAAAAAAATGACCCCCTTTTTCGTTTCACTCGCTTTTATCGGGCGGCATCTTTCGATATTATCGATCGTTGTTTCGATAATATCGAGAGATTGCTTATCGATACCATCGAGTATGTCTTCGATATCATTCTTGGCCACCTGTTAATCCGTATTCTAAGGAATCGTCGATAATATCAACCCTCTACCGATTTAATCGAAAATGTCCTATCGATAGTCCAATTGTCGATGAATGATTCTATATTTTCAGACGATCCTTCAAGTATGCTCTTAATATTTCTATGAAGCAACAGTATACTTGGCAAAATTATGTACAATCACTGTACACAGCAAAATTATAAACATATAAAATGCTTATATATAAAAGATTGAGGTAAGGGACCTCAGATTTCTCATTGCAAGCTCAAACAAAAAAAAATCTCATTTTAGCACATGTTCAGATCTTAAATCATGATCTGAACTACTTCTTTCTTACCCATTTACTTTTGTTAACCAATTTGGGTGGTGATGCACAGGCATTTCTATCCACATTCCCGAGAAGACTTTTGACTTTTTGTATTTCTCTGGTTAATAAATTGCCATGTTTCTGACCAGAGTTGGGTTGAGTCCTCTTCGGTGTTATGCGTTCAAATTTATAATGACCTGAATCACCACACAAATGACATACTGGAGTTGTTCTAATTTTACTTCTAGAAGCAGCAGATTTTTCATTTTTGGGAGCTGCATTTTCAATCTTTGATTTATGTTTTTCATATCCAAGCCCGCTTTTATCCTTTCCAGGTCTTTCCATTCCTAATAGTTTTTCTAGCTTTTCGCCACTCTGGGAAAACTTGTAGTTTATCTTGGCTATCTTCTTGGATTCTTCTAAATCAAACAGGAGTATATGATTTTCATTTTGAAGAAGCATATTTTTGTCTTTTAATTGCTCAACCTGTTTGTTTAGTTTTTCAGACTCGTTTTTAAGAAGTGTATTGACTTGTTCAAGTCTATCATTATCTGAGTGATATTACTGTAAATCATTGATTAAATGTGTATTGATTTCTAGAGTTTTATCCAATTCTTTTTGCAGCATTTCTTTTTTATTTTCAGATATACCCAGTCTTTTAAGAATGTTGCTGCTATGAATATAAAGTTAATTATAAGTATCTTGTAGCTTTTTTTGTTCATCTTCTTCTCTCTATTCATTATCGGATGGAAATGATTTTATGGCTTGCTGTTCTTTTTCGTTCTCAGATTCAGTGGGAATGATCGAAGCAGTGGAGACCATGAGAATTTTCAATGATTTCTGATCTTAATTGCTTTCTGAGTCACTAGATTCTGAATTTGACTCATCTGTATCATCCCACGTGGCGGCTATTGCCTTGCCCTTGGTTTTTCTGTTTGGGCATTTGGTAGATAGATGTCCATACTCTCGACAGGCGTAGCATTGTGGTTCTTTGGTCTTTTTACCAAATTTGCTTGCAGAGAATTTGTTATCCACCTTTCTACCTCTAGAAGGACGATGACGATTATTTTGAAAGAATCTCCTAAATTTTTGTGCCAGCAAGGCCACTTCCTCATCATCATCCTCTCTTTCACTTTCACTGTCCTCATGAGTTGTTTTCTTTGAAGTTTTTAGGACAGTGTTTTTGGATTTTTGGGATTGAGTGAAGTGTAGTTCAAAAGTTTGTAGGGAACCTACTAGTTCTTTTACTTTCATCTCGTCTATGTTCTTACACTCCTCTATTGTTGTTACCATGGGATTAAATCGTTCTGGTAGGGATCTTAGAATTTTCCTACAAATTTTTGGTACCGGAACTTTCTCTCCCAATCCACCCATGGAGTTGCAGATAATATTTAGCTTTGTAAAGAACTTCATAAATGTCTCATGCTCCTCCATTCTGAGACTTTCGAACTGTGAGGTCAATAGTTGAAGTTTAGACCTCTTCACAGTACTTGTGCCTTCATGGGTTGTTTCCAGTAAATCCCATGCTTCTTTTGATGTCTCACACATGCTTATTTAATTGAAAATATCCTGGGACACGGCACAGTAAATAGCATTCATAGCCTTGGCTTCAGATGTTTGCATTTCTTTGTCGAATGTTGTCCACTTTTCTTTGAGTTTGGGTTTTGTGATTGTTGTGCCACTATCAAGTACAATTTTTTCAGTAGGTGGCACATATCCGCTTTCAACTATATCCCAAACGTCATGATCCAAAGATCTCAGAAAGTATTGCATCCGAGCCTTCCAGTATGCATAATTTGAGCTGTCAAATACTGGAGGCCTGATGACTGATGAGCCCTCTCCTTTAGCCATATTTTCAACTTCAGTCAAGATCACTCTCTAGGTGGCGAAGCCCTTAAAGAGAGACCCGCTCTGATACCAATTGAAATAGCGATGAAGACAGCTTGAGTTGAAGTCGGAATATTCGAATATGTCCTAGAGGGGGGTGAATAGGACTTTTAAAGTTTATTTAAAATCCTACTTCACTAATCCTATGATAATGTAATTATCAGGATTACTCAAATTTAACTCTACTGGCTTCCAAACCAGGTAGAGGATCCAATCACAAACTAATCAAGATATAGCAATATCCAACTTAGTCTATGTTGGATGTGACTGTGTATGTGTGTGAGATGTGATCAGATATATGAATATGAATGCATTGACATGAATCACACATATAGAAAAATAATCACAAATACAGTCATTTTATAGTGCTTCAACGATAAGTCTACTTCACTCCCGGCTGTCGCACTCAACCCTTGAGTGTACTGGATTTCACTAAGGAGGTTTCCCAGGGTTCACCTCAAATCTAAGGTTTTAAATCAAGTTCACCTTCAACCTTTACACAGAGGTTTCTACTCCGTTCACCTCTAACCCTGGAGTTTTACTAGTTCACTCCTAACCAGATGTCTATTCTCTCCATAGAGCAAGGGTCCACACAACGCACCCGGATGTTTATGCTCTCCACAGAGCAAGGGTCCACACAACGCACCCACCACATACACTCCAGCCAGAGGCCTCCTACGAGGGCTTCAAAGGGCGAGAACAACTTAAGACCCAATCCTAGAAAGGAATGATCACAAGTGTCCTCTTGGACTCTAGATACTTACAGATAAGTTGATGAGTCTTGTTAAGCACAACGCCGAAGATCTCCTCCTCCATGTTGACGAAGAGTCTTCTACTCCCTTGATCCGCAACACAAAAGATATACCAAGACTAGGCTTAGGGTTGGGTCAAGGTTAAGATGAAATCCTACTCTCTAAAGGTTTTCTATAAGGAAAGTAGAGTAGTTCCAATCTTATGCATTCAAGGCATCCCAGCTTAATGATTTGCCATTAAGGTAGTAGCTGGAGGATCCTTAAATGCGGAAGTTCATTCCCCAATCCACTCTATCGAATGTCAATGATGAGAGTGGATTAGAGGATGAACTCCCTCAAGAGAAAGGCTTTGGATATAAGATGTAAGTTGAAACACACAAAAGCTCTCTCTATTTTCTCTCACAGTAACAAAAGACAAGTCCTCTATATATAGGCAAAAAGTTCCAACGGATATAAAACGGTCACATTTATGACAAAGTTTGATATCATCGAGCATATACTCTCGATAGCATCGATGGTCTGCTCGATAACTCGGACTCGATGTCATACGCTTTTGAAAATTCTTGCCAATTGGTCGATGAATCGAGACCATGGTCGATGTCATCGGATTTCAAACTCTGATTCCATCGATGACAGGATTGATCCATCGACATTTGAAAAATGAGAGAGACTTGACTTTGAAATATTTCAAGATTTTAAGATTGATCGGGAAACCATCGAGATCATCGGAATTTGAATGTCGATGATATCGAGATCAGAGTCGAGGCATCGATAATTCCAGCGGATTTTTCTTTAAGTTGCTAGACAGATTGTAACCTTGATCGATGCAATCAACCTGGTGTTGATATCATCGATATTTAAATATCGATTCTATCGAAGGGCCCCCGATCATAGTTAAGAACAACCTGAAATATCTGCTGTAAGATATGCACGCCCACGATCGATATCATCAATGGACTTTCGATGTTATCGATATTTGAATTCAGATCATATCGGAAGCATCGATGCTATCGAAGGATTTTAAGATTTTCTTTAAAAAACAGGGGCGCTGGAAAACTGCTTGTCGATCTTATCGAGTCACTCCCGATGAACTCGAGATTTGAATATCGATGATATCGATAGGTGTATCGATACATCGATAATTCGTCCAGATATGTTATGAAGTTGCTGGACATATTAGTGTTTATATCGATGATATCGATATGTGTATCGATACATCGATAAATCCATCTAAATGAATATTTAGTTACTAGACACTTTTGGTCCTCTCATCGATAATATTGTTAAGGTATCGAGGACATCGACAAAGTAGGTCGATCATATCGAGGATGTTTCGATAAGATCGACAAGGCGAGAAGAACATAGAGATTTTCCTATTTTGAAAAAGTTTTCTCACCTCAAAAACCTTAAGATGTCTATCTTGTTTTAAGGGTTTTAATCACCAGGTGTTTTAGGACATGGGATGTGAGGCTATGATTTACCTATTGCGAGCTTCCACACATCCGGTTGAGGCAGACGCTTGAAATAATCTTCCTATCGAGTTCTACAGCCAGTCTGACTCACCACACACGTAACTTGACAAACCAGGGCACTAGCAGGTGCACTTTCACATCAAAATACATACCAAAAGAAGGAAGGAAACATCCCACTCCACCCAAAATGACGAAAAGAATGGAGGAGTTATTGAGTCAGGGGGCTCAGCTGAATAAAAAAACCAAAGAATTGATGAAACAAGGAAATGTGATTCAGTTACCCAAAACATCCAAACAAGCCCATGGTGGAGACAAACCAAGAAAAACTGTCGCCAAATGGGTAGTAAAAACTAAGAACAATTGCCTAGTGAATCATTCTTCTTTTAACGCAGGCAATAGGTCTAGATGGTATCTTGATAGCGGTTGCTCAAGACACATGACAAGTGACAAATCTCATCTTTCAATTATACGAAACTTGATGGTGGGATAGTCACATTTGGAGACGGGAGTTCCGCTAAGATAACTGGGGAAGGAACAATAATCGGACTTGGAATGCCCATGATTAAAAATGTTCTGTGTGTAGAAGGATTAACACACAACC
The DNA here is from genome assembly GCA_021015155.1 of Magnolia officinalis. Lineage (NCBI taxonomy): Eukaryota > Viridiplantae > Streptophyta > Magnoliopsida > Magnoliales > Magnoliaceae > Magnolia > Magnolia officinalis. The sequence goes on from JAJHSJ010000017.1 coordinate 24,519,621, forward strand.
TTCTTAGTATCTCTCAAATCTACAACAAAGAACATGTGGTGACATTCTCTAAACATATGTGCAAGATCTCAGACCTATCAGGAAAACTTATCATGAAGGGTCTTCGCACAAGTGACCAATGCTACGTTGTTGAAAGTAGAAGAGAGAATGATCCATCTATCTGATACCACGTGACTAAGAATAATAAGTCCAAGTTATGACATCAAGACTTGGATATGTGTGAAATGATGCTTCTTTTTTGTGGTCTTCATGATATATTTGAGGATTTTAAGCCTCCAAATTCTTTTTGAACATAAACATAGGAAGTGTTTATATTTTTGGCTCTCACACCTTTTGTACAAATTTTGTTGAGTGTACATGTTGATAAGAAGCAATTCTATGATGTACATCTCCTTGATCCTATCGAAGCGCTTAAAACAATGTTGAACTTAGTGCTTCGATGATTCATTCGATATCGAATGACACTTCGATGACATCGAAGAACTAACAAAATCTGAAACATCGAACATTGCCTGCTATCATTGAACAACTCTTCAATGACACTTTATGTTGACTGATCGATGTCATCAAATCAAGTTTGATGACATCGAAGACCCCTGACTTATAAACGATCGGGCGAGCGCGAAAATGCATTTTTGGGCAGAAAGTCATCTTCCTCATTTTCCATCAGTCCAGTGAAGCAGTGGTGGTGGTCTTGAGCTCAAATCAAAGCCCTTCTTGGTAAAACCCCACATCCTCTCACTCTATTTTGTACGGTTAAGTTGAACCTAGGTTACATTGCGCCTAGATTGGATTATGGGATTTTTTTTCCAAATCTTGCTTGTCTTCTTAGTCTGTTTCTTCTTTCTTTAGGAAAATCTTTGTCTGAGCACACATGGCCAAAGACAAAGGCAAAGCATTGGCCAAAGGGGAATCCTCTCGGCGCACGAGGAAGAAAACCCTAGCCCCTAAAAAAAGGGTCAAGGCACCTGATCAAAGCTCTCCTACATCCAGACGCAGCAACCCTGCCTGAGAGCCATCGAGTAGCGGTGGCCAATCTACTGCTCCCGCACCTACTGCTGGACCATTGATTCCTCCACCAAATGCCAGCCTATTGGAAAAGTACTGTAAGCCCCGTATCCTAGACTGTACCATTCCGTAGACTTCCGCGGTCTTTCCGGTTGAATTTCGGCAACTTCAACCCTTAACCGACCTTTGTGCATGACCCTGATTCATACGTCATCAACCCGAGTCAATTCAATCCAAGACCCTTACCATAGTGACCGCGCCGTCGCCGCGGTTCCGATGCCGTGACTCGCGCGCCGATCCGATGCTCTGGGCAGGAGATGTGGGCCAGCGTTCGGTGCGAGGTAAACACCGCGCGTGTGAAAATCGAAAAGAATCTCTATGAGATATCACATCAATCAACAATCAATCTCATCAATCCATCACCTCTCACCCTTCCCTAAGCAACCCTAAAGTCAAAAAGATTCTTACAAACCCATACCTTTCTTACACAAAAGCCACAAAAGTCAAAAAGGCTCTTACACACATCCATCAATCCATCAACCATCTTTCTCTCTCCCTTTACAAGTCTCTCTCTCATTTCCAAAAGACACTCCCAAGCAAGAGAAATCTCCATACGTCCAAACCTTCCCATGAAGAGAAAAGTGCATGTGTGAGGCCCACCTTTCCATCCCAAGATCTCTCATCTTGGCCATCCATTTCTCATCTTCACCCATCAAAGAGAAGCACAAGGAGACCGGCGTTCCATCGGACCAAGAAGAAGACGGTGGGTGATCTTCGATCTTTGTTTTTCATGCATTTTGTTTGATTAAGGGTCCACATATGTGGGACCCACCCTGATGTATATTTGTATGCAAGAGGGGCCCATAGTGGCGGGGCCCCTCCATCCTTGCCGAGCTCTCTCTCTCTCTCTCTCTCTCTCTCTCTCTCTCTCTCTCTCTCTCTCTCTCTCATTGTTTCTTCTTTTTTTGTATGATTGCTTGTGGCCCACTTGATGCATGACCTTATCTATGCCATCCATTGAGGTGGACCCCACTGTTTCCAAGGGTGGTAAATGCCTTGGGTAAAACAAAAATTTCAGGCTTATCTAAACAGGTGGGCCATGTGGGACCCACCTTGATGGGGTGTACATCCACACCGTCCCTCCAGATTGACGCCCAGTGGAGGTGGCTAAAACAGTGAAGTGTTAAACTGGCAGGGGGTGTGCTAACATGGAAGTGCACTGACAGTGGGTGTTTAGTGACAGTGGGTGTGGACTGGCATGGGTCCACAGGGCCCATCCACACCGTCCACCCTTTCTATGGGGCCCACCATAGTGTATGTGTCTCATCCAGCCGTCCACCATTCTGGACGGTGGAACCCACGTTCGTGTGGGGCCCTCGTTGAACACCCAGATCCATAGCTCAACTGGTAGCGGAGTGGAGATACCTCGTTTCAACACCTAAGGTCGTGGTACGACCCCCCTAGAGGGTGGCCTGCACGTGGGGCCCACCCGAGTTTGGATGCGTCTAAAACTTGGGCTGACCCTTCATTCAAGTGGGACACCCATGATGGGTGGGCTGGATTTGTGGACCCCATCTCAGTGGGCCCAATAAAAGATTATGAATGTTTTCAATGGAGGGTAGCCCTCTTAACTGTTGTATCTGAGGTGTCCCACATAAATCACGGAATGACTTGATTTTTGAGACCTAGGCCCACCCTGGAACGGTGCATCTAACTGATGGGTTAGATGTTGTCAAACATCAACTGTGGGGCCCACACCGCTCAACCTCATGAGACCCAACTCTGTACATTTTCCATATATATATGGTGGGCCCTACATGGGACCCACCTCTGTTCGGTGTCAGTAAGGGAAGAAAGAAAAAGAAAAAGGAGAGGGGCACGTGGCACCCTCTCTCTCTCCTTACACCTTTCTCTCTCTACACCTCTCTCTATCTCTCTCTCTAGCTCTCTCTCTCTCTGACGCTCTCTCTATCTCTCTCTAGCTTTCTCTCACTCTCTCTCTGATGCTCTCTCTCTATCTCTCTCTCTAGCTTTCTCTCACTCTCTCTTTGATACTCTCTCTATCTCTCTCTAGCTCTCTCTCACTCTCTCTCTGACTCTCTCTCTAGCTCTCTCTCTATCTCTCTATCTTTCTCTTTATCTCTCTCTATCTCTCTTAATCATCCTAACCAGTCCCTGGTCATGTGTTTGTACATCCAAGTGGTCCATATGGTGAGGCCCACCTGTTTGTATTGTTAGGCCCAGATCCGAGGACTATTTGGTGCATACGAGGCTCAAGTAGCGAGGCCCATTTGTTGTATATATATGGCCCACATGAGAGGCCCATCGGTATGGCCTATTTGATTGCATGTGGCCCATTTGTACTCTAGATGGGCCCACTTGATTTGATTCGACCCATTTGAATCGGCCCATTGATTGAGGTTCCGCTAGGATGTATGTGTTGATGTTTCTTTTGGCGGTCATGCCTTGGGAGCAATGTTGGTTTGAAGTCCACATTGATGGGCAATGATGGTTAGATGTTCTCATTGTGACCTTCCCTTAGTCCTTGTTAGGCCATTCCCTTCATGGGTTAACCCAAATAAGTGGGCCCCATTCGTCGTATGTGATTGATCGATTCCGATTATCGGTGCCGATTACCGGTGCTGAATATCAGTACCGATTGCCGAGACCGACGCTGACTTTTGACCCTGATTATCGGTGTCGATTACCGATGCTCGAGGCCGACGCCGATTATCGATACCGAGTACGAGCATGTGACAACATGATATCATAATACATGTCCATACGCATCATCTGCATGCTTGTGATGAGATGAGTGATTGATCATAGCACCTGCCTTTGAGCAGATTATTTATGGGCTCCCTGATAGGCGGAGTTGCCCTACATGAGCGCACGATACGCGCAAGATTGTTGCATGACTGGATTGTGTGATTCATGCATCTTGCATCGTGTGACATGTGTACTGTACGCCCTAGAGACATCAGGGCCGTAGCCGCCACAGGCATATCGTGGTTGGCAAGATTGGATAACAGAAATCTTATTCTATATGGGGTGCTATAGATATCCCTAGGTGAAAGTCCCTAAACCCTTATGGTACCAAGAGGTTGCTCCAACGTCTAGACCGAGTGGGTGCATGAGCGTCGAGTGCCGATTACCAGACGGCTGCGCTTTCCACTGTGTCGTGGTCAGTTGGAAGGGGGTGCGGCCTTACCTGCCCAAGAGGAGGGGGCAAAGCGAGGCTGAGTCTGATCAGCTCAAAGAATGGGTCCGCTATCGACGAGCCAAGCCCGATATTGGCAGGCAGATAGTGAGGTCTCTTCCACTTACCTTATTGCGTGCGATGGGGCGACAATCTGGTTTAGAGTGTACTAGACCTCGGTGATATTCTATATTTGAGTTGTACTGATATATGGACTTAGATGAGGATTTGTATGCTTGAGTTGCATTTCGCATCGCATGGCCTTGGTACGGCCGACATCATTCATGTCTTGCATCGCATAGCCTTGGTACGGTTAACGGTATTCATGGATTCACCAGCATGTTTTGTATTACTCTGATACTGCATATCTGAATTTCTACCTTGCGCACACACTTCACCACCCTCTAAGCTTTCTATAAGCTTATGCATGATCGTTGCGTGCAGGTGACGTTGGGACGTACCAGCGCTGAGGTTGAAGCGCATAGCAGATCATTTTGGAGCTTTTTGTCTATCATCATTGTATTTCCCTTTATGCTCATTGTACTTGTAAAGTTTTTTATCATAGTGAAAATGTGATGGAGTTTTTGGCTGTTGTTTGTGGGTTATGCCTTTGGTTATGCTTATTACAAATTAAACTAATGTTGAAAACCCTCCTTGTAGCATCACAGGATCGGAACCCTGGCGTATGGGAGCTGGGAGCCGAGAATGGGGTTCTGTGGAGGCTGTCGGTGCCGGATTCAGCGATCGAAAATTTTGTGAGCTCGGTTTTCGAGTTTGGGACGTGACAAGTACACTGGGAGGTAACTCGTGCATGAGAGACAAATTGATTGGGAGTGTATTCGGGTGTTTGAAATTGAACCTCTTTTGTCGGTCGTTGACTAGACGCCACTGTTGGATTTTGGTGGGCCATGTCGTGGTGAAAGAGTATCGTTTTCTTGTGTATTGTCATTCTCCAGTTTTGGACCCGCCAACCGTAATAGTCACATTTGGGGAGACTAGTGTAGAAATCACTACCGAAACTATTGCAAGTCAATTTGGTCTCACTCTATCCTCGATTGGTCTGTCCGAACTTGATATCGATGATCCCACGATCCGATCCCTAATGACAAAGTTTATGTGTTATGGCAGAGACGTCCCTTGGCACCAAGGGAATGCTCTCAAGACCAAATACATGCTACTAAAATATCGAGTTCTGCATGGCGTCTTCTCTACAAATGTATATCCGCGAGGGACAAATCGTGTCAAGCTAACCCTGTTCATGCTTCTAGTCCTCTATAGTGTTGCATCTAGTGTGAAATTATGTCTTCCTTCCTTGATTGTTCATCAACATGTTGTAGTTGTTCACTCTTCAAGACCCACTCATCTCCCATTTCCACACCTTATCAATGTGTTGAGCAATGAGTTGGGCATGCCTATGACGGATGATCCTGAGCGTCATTTACAATGGTTCACCAAACTAAACATCAAAAGAATGGATCTCAAATTTCATCCACTTCCGGGAGAACCGGATGAAGAGGAAACGCAAGCCGAGAAAGAGATGGGGGAGACACCTGCAGCGACAGAGGACGAAGCACGGCCACCACCTGTAATCCCAACCACTCCTGATTCCATGAATGCACAGCGCCACAAGCTCCATCAGGATCGTGTTGGGGCAACACTACATGGACAGGCGCGGCTAGAGGACCGGTTTGAAAGACAGGAGGAGTGCATGGGGCGTACGGAGAGCGGCTCTCCAGACTGGAGCAGATGGTTGCAGCACTACAGTGCACTGCTCAACAAATCGTGGATCTGCTGACTTGCCAATGTGATGATACGGCTCTGGCACCGTAGCAACCCTTTTACCTCATCACATACACATGCTTACCAGTTGATACTTAGGGCATAGATATCTTTTTGGATGCCCTAAGTATATGTGTGTGTATGTGATGACTCACTGACCTGGATAGGCTAACTTTTTTGTTGTGTCGTGCCCTTGGAAGGGCTAAATGTTTTGAAATATTTCGTGTTGGTTGGTTATGCCCATGGATGGGCTTGATGTTATTTTTGGAATGCTTTAATGATTAAATGATTAAATGATGAATATCTGCCAAACTTGGGCAGTATTTTTTTTCTTACTTACATGTCTGAATCCCTATATATCTTATTTGAGTTTGATGATAATTGATCAATGCATATATAACTCATACACTGTGCAATGATGGTTTAAAATGTATTCCTATTCCTCCTATTTATTGGTTCTCCTCTTTGCAAGTGCAACTTCAATCATACTATATGCTATTGCTATACACTGACCCTTTGCCAATCACTGACAAAAAGGGGAAGAACAATCCCACCATGTAAACTCTATGGTTGTATGTTTTAAGAACATGGTGATGCAGGATGATAGGGGAAGCAACTATAAGAAAAGAAAGACATTATGATTGTGTGTGTTAGCTAGGATCTTTGTAAAATTGTGTAAGTTGATGTACACACAATTTAGGTTGTTGTTTTAGGTGTTTTGTCATGTAATTGACAAAGAGGGAGATTGAAAGTGCCCGTGTTTTTCAATTAGCATGACAGTTGAGTCAGTAAGTCAAATGAGCCTCATATGAAGAACTTCAAGCTGCTGCCTCAACTAGATGGATGATTCAGGAACGTCAAAGGTAAATTAAACCTCACATCCCATGCCCAAAACACCCCAGGTATATAATTCCATTTAAAAATCGTAGAACAACAAAGGAATTCAATGTTTGAGAACTTGGTTCAGATATGTAAATTTTCTAAGTTTTCTGCATATCACTTCGAGCCATCGAGCATTGGTCGGTGTTCGATGACATTGAACATGGCTCGATGACATCGAAAAGTGACCCTCATATGTCCAGCAACCACAGATATATTTAGACTGAAAATTCGATTCATTGAACGTACCTTCGATGACATCGAACATGTGTATTCGATGACATCGATGGTGATTCGATCAATGACATCGAAGAACTTAGAGTTTTGTCTAGCAAACTTCTTGAAAAATATTCTGAAAATACTCGAGGAATCGAACTAGTTTCGATGTCATCGAGATTCAATTTCTGATGACATCAAACAAGTTTCGATGACATTGAAAAAGGACAAGAAAATGTCCAGCAAACTTATAGAGGAAAACCTTATGAAAATTTGAGGAATCGAATTACACTCGATGTCATCGGAATTCAAACTTCGATGACATCGAACCAGGTTCAATGACATCGAAAAAGGACAAGAATATGTCTAGCAATCTTTCAAGGAAAATCTTCTAAAATGTTCGAGGAATCGAACTTGATTCGATGACATCGAAATTCAAACCTCGATGACATTGAACCAGGTTCGATGACATCAAACGAATTCATATTCTGACCGTTATGTTTCCGTTGGATGTTTTGCCTTTATAATGAGGAGTTTAGCTATGGTTGTTGCATTGAAAAATAGAGAGAGTTCAAAGGGGGTAACTACTTACCTACCATCATTAATCCTTTTTCTCATGGGAGTTCATCCTTCAATCCTCTCTTAATCATTGATATTCGATAGAGTGGATTGATAAATGAACTTCTCCATTCAAGGATCCTCCAGCTACCGTCTTAATGACATATCATTAAGCTGGAGTCTCTTGAGTGCTTAAACTCTGGAATCTCTCTTTGTCTCTTAAATGATCAACATTCAATAGAGCAGATTCCACAATATACCTTGACCCAACCCTAGTTACTTATATTGGCACATCTTTAAGTGTTGCGGTTCAAGGGAGTTGAAGAATCTCCGCCATCAAGCGAGATCATCTTCATCAAGTGCAGAATGGGACTCATCTACTTACAAGTAAGTCATTAGAGTCTAGAGATCCTGTAGATCATTCCTTGTGTAGGATCAAGTCGCAGGTTGTATCTCAAACTTACCAAGTCCTCAGTGGAGGCCTCTGATGGGAGAGTACGTTTAGGCCCTTGTGTACGACCTTGGCCTGTGTGGCCTAAACCTAGGCCCTATGTAGGACCTTGGCCTGTGTAGCTTAAACCTAGGCCCTTGTGTAGGACCTTGGCCTGTGTGGCCTAAACCTAGGTGCTTTTTGTAGGACCTTTGCTCTTGTGTAGGGTATAAACTGTTAAGTCCTTGTGTAGGATGATTTGCCTTGAGTAGGCATCCCTAAGAACCTTCTGTAGGTCCTACTGTCAACCTTGTGTAGGTTTTAACGGTTTGAGGTGAACCTGATTTGAAACCTCCGTTAGTGAAATCCGGTACACTCAAGGGTTAAGTGCGCCTGCCGAGAGTGGAGTAGGCATATAGCCGAACCATTATATATGATTGTGTTTGGGATTGCTGTTTAAACATTCTTTTGATTATGTTTATCTTAAATGCTTACAATGATGCATGATTATTTGAATGATGAGAATTGATAGGAATCACATCCCACACACTCATACACATGATCCATCATAAACTAATTATTTAACTTGTTCAATCATGAATAGTCTATTGTTTGGATCCTCTACTTGGCTTAGAAGCCTTTAGAGTTAAGATAATTGTATCTTGATTAATTGCATGTTAGATCAAGATTAGGAAAGTAGGATTTTAAATTGGCATAAATTTTATAAAGTCCTATTCACCCCCCCCCCCCCCCCTCTAGGACACTTTGACCTATTCCATACTTCTACTATAGCAGTCTAAACCGCAATTTCAGCAATGTGTATCATGGATCCGGTTGTGATATTCTCAGTGAGGCCGCCTCTTATAGTATGGGAGATTTTCCCAGAGACGTTTAGAGAGTTTACGAAGGATACGAAGATCCCGAATATCCAAAGAAATTTGGTTATGGTTCAAACCCAAATTAGGAGAAAGCGAACATCAGGAAAATCAAGTCCTAGGCCGTACAATAATCGAGGTGAGCTCGATGAAATATCCGATTCAACCTATTTGATAACAAATCAGGATCACATGGATCCAATCCATCAACCCTTTCAAGATCCCGATCAAAAGGGAGAGAGAGTTCAAAATTAATTAGGTGGTAGTTTAGCTGGGCCATCAAGATGCATGATCATGATCGATTTTGGGTCTGGGATCAGTGGTAGAGGTTTTCCTATTGATCTGGAATTTAGATGCAATTGTTTCCTAAAGGGGATAAATTACAAGAAGAAGAACCGAAAAGCCCGCAATTTCAGATCTATCCAGAAATCTTCCTATTTGTAATATGTGCCGAAAATGCGCAGAAGATCTGGGATCAACAATGCAAGCCAACGAGAGTTTTACTGCCTCAACAACCTATAAAATAAGCATGCAAAGAAGAGCTCAAGGCCCCACACCAAACACAAATCTATCTTCTTTACATTACATTACATTTATATTTTTTCTTATCCTAGGATAACATAGCCTGGCCTAGTTCTAGCATAGATCACTATTGTCTAGTGTCCAACGCTACAGTACTATAAGATTAGACTAAGTGTCCACAACCGTAAGTTACTGGATCTCGATCAACTGAGTTCTTACTTAGGCAATCACCTCTCTGGTCACATCATTCGCCTCGATCATCTGTTCCTACAGATGAATTTGGTATTTATCTCTTGTTTGTTTATTTCTCTAAGTTATTTTTGATACTTTGTCAATTGTAATAGGCCACATATTTAATTAACAAAATTGGTATTATTTAAACTCTCTTTTATTTATTTATTCTTCTTTATTCATTTGAGAAATTTATTGCTTTTATTAGTGAAATAACAAGTCCTTAGACGCAAGGAAAAAAGAATCAATTAGGAAGGACTAACCCTTACCCTTTCACAAATCACCTGATTGTTGATCACAAGCGATGGTCGAGAGGATAGTTGGATCCTACATCCAGTCTCTAATCAAGTTTGACTCAATGCAGGGGGCACCAGCTTTCAATCAAACATTGAGTTGAGTACAATTCTGGCACGCCTACACATCTTAATCGCACATGAAATCTAAATACATGTCCTCTGATGTAAGGAAAGATGCAAAATAATGAGAAGTAGATCACCATCTTCCTCAAGTGATTAAAATCTTAAATCCACAAGGGTATATTCTTGAATGAATAAGATAAAAGAGATAAAAATTGAGTTTTTTGATTAAATAATTTTTGTAATATCCATGATCTAAAGATTATATCACTAACAAAGGTTTTTTTTTTTTTAACCCTAATTTGTAATTACCAAAAATAGCAAAATTCTAACCGTAATAGAAGTCATAATCTAACTAGAATGAAGCTTACCTGAAATAGTAAGTTTTTCCAAAAATAAAAGGTTCTAAATTAACCTTATTGGAAGAGTCCTAGCATGATTATAAGTAATTTCTAAAAATGATGGAAATCTAAAACTCTAAAAATAAAGAAATACGACAAAAGTCAGAATTACTAAAAATAATAATTTTTTCTTAAATTGTGTTTTTGAGCTAGAAGCATGCGTTTTCTCATGAAATTGGGACATGACACTATGTGTGCCAGTTGACCCTGAATGGTTTGTTACAATAAAGATTGATAGGTTGTGTGTCCCATAACAATACTTGGATCAAAAGTTATGGTTGATTTATGGTTCACACTACAAATGACAATTTCTACCTATTCAGATTGAATTTCTTTGATTCGGACACTCCCAGGGCCCAATTACATCATGCCCTGTGTAGGATTCACCTCATATATGATGGATTACTCGTACTTCCGTTTGTCCTTCTTTTAGTCTAACCATGCTAGGAATGTATCTATGTCAATGCATGTCCTACATCAGACCCCTCCACTTAGAAAAAACTCGTTCTCGAATTATCCAACGAACTTGGATCATGATATTCATAAAAGGTCTGATACATTTAAAGTCTGTGAGATCTCTATGGCCTTGGAAAGATTAACAATACAAGTGTTATTATTTATTTTCCTAAGGATTAAAACATGATCAATCATCTTAACCAATCGGAAATCTCTCCTTGCGTATGTAAACTAGCACGTTATCACACACTTCAAACATATTCTAATGCCGATATTTATTAGCATCTTCCTCTGACTTGGCATTAAACTCCTGTAACTTCTTTTGGACCTTGGCATGTACCATTACAATCCAATATGCCATATTTTCTACTATAAGACTCATACCCGTTAACTTAGGCAAAGGGACTGGGTGGAGTGTATGTTTAGAAACACAACCATATACAATCTCAAATGTGGAATTGCTGGTGGATCAATTTTGCATGTTGCTAAAGGTGAATTCCACCTAAGATTCCTGCATAGGGGGCAATTCGTCGAGAATTTCATAAAGCATAATTCTATTGGACTCCTGCAATACTGGTTTCAACTTCTTTGGGATGTCCATGGGTTTTACTTCTTTTTCCTTTACAACTAATATATTAACCTCTTTAACAAAAATAAAAATATTATCTTAACATCTGTAACGACTCAGAAAATCCCGTACAAAGACCCGAGTACCACCTCAGGCAGAACCCACTCAGGATCAAATCCTTTAGAAATTAGACAAAGTTAACTAAGAGCTAAACTAGATTAGCCACGAAATCTGCTTGAATCGCTTTAAATACGATCTGCAAGATCCAAAACTTGTAGAATCATTGATGCTAGGTTACCCTAAAATATAGGATCAATCTCATTACCCAGTTGCTCTCGGGAGCATATTGAAACTTCGTATCGGATCTGGACCGCACGTCGAAAGTCTGATGATCACGAGATTAAGTGTTTAGGACCGCCTTGCTGGGCTTGATAACCACCTCGGAGATCAAATCCAAATAGTGTCCCAAGGCTATTCGCTTGAGCCCGGAGTGAAGAGTGTGAGAAAACGTAGGTTTCTTTAGAAATTAAAACTAATTTAAGTAATCTGAGACTTGTCGCTTGCAGGCCTGATATGAGCAATCAGACCGTCAGAATATGACCCAAATATACCCTCGGATCAGGAGAAATTTCATACACATGTCCATGTACTTGTAACCCCGATCGAGTTTCAGTGACCGTTGAACTGAAACTGGTCCGCCACGTGTGATCTGGGAACCCGATTGGAACGAAAACTTAACTTGACCTAGATCCAAGGTCAGTGAGCTTAAGTCCAACCTTTGGCTCAAGGGGGGGCTCCAGAAGTGCTCCGTTGAGATGGAACAGACGTATTTTGGCTATAACTCAAGTATACCTTGGCCCTGGGTCGAATTTGGAGTGTTTTGAGCCTATATAAGGACCTTAAACCTTTCTCATTTAACCCATAAGAATTTGAGAGAAACCCTAGGAGAGAGAAGAGAGAAAAGAGAGAGAAAGTGTGAGAGAAGTGGGAGAATCTTACCCTAGTGCTATACGTGTTTAATCATCGCTATCCAATCATTTTTCCGGCGATCCCGGCTTCATTCTTAGGTAAGAAAACCTAAGTAGTGTGAGTTGTGAAATAACTAATCTGAGTCATGTTGTAGGTTGCCAAATCACCGTAAACAAAGGCTTATCGATTCTATCGAGTTCTTTACGCTTCTACGGCATAAGGTGCGGACTATAGACATATAGGTTATGGTTTTCAAAGCTTTCAATATCAGATAATGATAGATTCATGATCTGGATGTTATTTCACATGCAAAATGCGCTATTCATTTTGCGATTTAGTTACGTATTCAAATTATGGCGTTTAGTGTATTCGGTATATTTGTAGAAAATACCGTATATGTATAACATATGAAAGTGTGTTTGCCATGATTAATTACTATGTGTATATGCTACATATGTTTGTAACACTTTCTTGGTGAAAGGATTCGCCCTAATACATGTTTGGGCTAATATAAGTTATATATGTTAAATAAGTGTAGTCTAAGTGTTTGTGAAAATGCTTGTATGAGTAAGTACTTATGAGATAGTACTTTAGGTAAGTATTGAGATAGGATTCTCAAATACCTTAGAGATGTGTATGATTTCCTCCATGTAAGTTATTTAATTTAATCACTCACTTATTAAATGTATGTGTTGTATTTCCTGTTTACATTGTGCTTTATAACATGCTTGTTAACATGCTTGAATTACTTGTTAATTATGCTTTGACTACTATACATGCTTTCTAGTTATGGATTGAATGTGATTGGGACTATGATTTAGTCCAGGCAATCGGTAACGAGATTGTATTCGTGGCTGAGATTCATTCGCCATGTAGGATGTGTTTGACGAACCCGAGTTGTACTTCGGTTGGCGGCAGTGGTTAGGCCACGCGAAGTGCTTATGCACTTCATGTCGTTCAGCTGGTTGTACGCTCGTGCTAGTCGAGCTCGTCAAGTAACCCGATCTATCTAATGTGTGTTAACTATGTATGGACGCCTCTGTTTGAACCTAAGGTACTAAACTCAGCAGTGAAATCTCGTTTAACCTTGGTACCTCGATCCGCTAAGACTCATGAGCCGGGCTGGTGGTATGGGACAACGTGGTCGAGCTGTCAGTCTACGCTGGGGCCACGAGCCTCCCCGTAGTGACCAGTGAGCAACCCAGACTCGTGACCCAAATACGGTGGTATGGGACACTGAATTCGAGCTGTCGGCCTACACTGATAAGGTGATGCGGGAGTGGTGTAATGATTGTGTGTAACAGCCCTAACAGTACTTTGTAGTGACCTCGAGCATACTCTGAATCTGTGGAGAGGCAACGAGCCTTCCCGTAGTAAACAGAGTATAAACTAGGCCTGTATTGATAAGGTGATGGGGGAGCGGTGCAACGAGTGCGTGCAACAGCCCTAGCAGCCCTTTACAGCGACCTAGAACCGCGTTATCGTATGAGATTATTTAGGACTGATGACCCTAGAATGGATCATTGTTTGGGAATGATATAAGGGAGGTAACTTAGTTTCCCAATACAGTTGTATGAAAAGGACTAATAATAACTCGGTAATCACGCTCATAACATAGCACTGCACGTGTCTGATATTGTGGAGCACTGAGGGATGAACGCATGCCGCGGACGTAATATGGTGTCACACGAGGGTAGTTAGGCGAGGGCATGCATCATGACTGCATTCATACTTGCATTAATAAGAGTATTTAGGAGTGTTTGATTGTACTGCTTTATCATTACTGCTTGACTGAATTGATAACATGTTAACCTATACTTTATTATTCCACTGAGTTAGCTACTCACTCCCACGTTACGGGACGATGTTCTGAATACCCACCAGACTCTGTCTTAGATGCAGGTATCGATAAGACGTAGGAGGCTGAGCCTGATTACTATGATGATTAGGATGAGTTCTCCTACATGCAGTTCTCTGGAGGCTTCGCTTAGGCCATTCAGATGACGGGGCTACAGGGTTTACCATTATAGTTGTACCATTTTTTTTGGCATTTTGATTTTGATATTAATACATGTATATGGTGACTCAGTAAAGTGTTCATACTCTGGAGACCGATTGTGATCGTTTCTGGCTATATACTTCTATATACATCTTTCAGTCTTCCGCTTGCGTTTTATAACTTGATCTGGAGTATGAATTACTGTTTTGGTATAATCTCACTCATAATTAATGCACTAGCACAGACAACATTCAATCATATGCATTTATGTTGCATAAGTGATGTTTTGGAACTCGGGTGTTGAGTTGCTACTTAACCCCTGATTTTCAGGGCGTTACAAGTTGGTATTAGAGCATGATTTGGATTAAACCGGACCTGGGTTATGGTCACACGACGTACGCTATCGCCTTTCGACTTAGGTGGGTGTGAGAAAAACATAGAAACAATTATAGGTATCCCGATTTCGCCAATTGGCGAAGTTCACTGAAATCGGTCGTTTTGTTTGAGTCTGTACTCAACCGTGATTGCACGAATCGACCCCAAAACACTTCTAGACCGTTAAACAACGAGTTTAGATCGCAACTCGCCCCATCCCAGCCCTTAGAAATCGGTAAATACAACTATGTATCAGAAACTTCCCGAAACGACCCGAAATGACTCAAAACGGAGTTGTGGGCCTACCCACGCTAATCCAGAGGGACCCAGGGCGGGACCCAAACCTTTTTGGGGCCTAGGGGGCACGAGGACCTTGGCCAAGTGGCGAGGCATCGCCACTTTGTCCAGAGAGTGGCGAGGACCTCACCGAGTTGGCGAGGCCTCACCGGTTAACGGGATGGCCCGGGCGGGCCGATCGTCTTTGGGGCCCAGGGTAACCCCCTGATGTGTGGGTTGTGGCTTAAAACCCTCCCAAACGCCTACCTCCTTCACAAACCACACCCCCAAGCTCTCTTTTCTCCTCCAAGTTCCTGATTTTTTATAAAAACCACCCCACCGATCGATCCCTCTCCCATCTTCGTGCATCCTCTCCCTCACCTTGTTGTAAACCCTCCTCCATTACTGCCTACCCTCTCCATTCTCTCTCATTTGAGCCCCTACATCTCCCATTCATGGCTCAAAATCATGTAAGCTCTCAACCCATCTGTAACGCCCTGAAATTCGAGGGTCGAGTAGTAACTCAACTCTCAAGTTCCAAAACATCACTTATGCAACATAGAGAATGATGATTGAATGTTGTCTATGTTAGTGCAATAAACATGAGTGAGATTATACCAAAACAGTAATCCATACTCCAGATCATTGTACAAAACGCAAGCGGAAGACTGAAGGATGTATATAGATGTATATAAAAACAAAACAATTTTGATCTGTCTTCAAAGTATGATTACTTCACTGAGTCATCATATACATGTACTGAATCAAAAACAAAATGTCAAAAAAAATAGTCCAACTGTCGTGATAGCCCAGTAGCCCCGTAAATCCGGATAGCCTAAGCAAAGCCGCCGGAGAACTGCATGAAGGAAAACTCATCCTGATCATTCTCATAATCAGGCTCAGCCTCCTGTGCATCGTCGGTACCTGCACCTAAGACAGAGTCTAGTGGGTGTCCAGAACACCGTCCCGTAACGTGGGAGTAAGTAGCTAACTCAGTGGAACAATAAAGCATAAGTTAACATGTTATCAAATCAGTCAAGCAGTAATGATAAAGTAGTACAATCAACAATCTTAAGTACTCTTGTTAATGCAAGTATAAAATGCAGTCGTGATGCATGCCCCTCGCCTAACCACCCTCATACGGTACCATCTTACGTCCGCGGTATACGTTCATCCCTCAGTGCTCCACATCTTCCAGGCACATGCAATGCGATGATGAGCATGATTACCGAGTTATTATTAGTCCATTTCAAACAGCAGTATTGGGAAACTAGGGTACCTCCCTTATATCATGCCAAACATGATCCATTCTAGGGTCGTCAATCCTAGATAATCTCATACGATGGTTTGTTTATAGGTCGCTGCAAGGGTTGTCAGGGCTATTACACGGAATCGTTACACCACTCCCCCATCACCTTATCAATACAGGCCTAGTTTTATACTCTTATTGCTACGGAAGAGTCGTTGCCTTCACGTAAACTCAGAGTACGCTCGAGGTCACTACAAAGGGTTGTCAGGGCTGTTATACGGAATCGTTGCACCACTCCCCCATCACCTTACAAGTGTAGGCCGACAGCTCGAATATAGTATCTCATACCACCATAATCGGCTCACGAGTTTGGTTGCTCAAGGGTCACTACGAGGAGGTTCGTGGCCCCAGTGTAGGCCGACACCTCGACCACGGTGTCCCATACCACCATGCCCAGCTCATGAGTCTTAGCGGATCGAGGTACCATGGTTAACGGGATTCCACTAGTAAGCTTGGTACCTTAGGTTCAACAGAGGCGTCCAATACATGGTGAACATACATAAGACAGATCGGGTTACTTGACGAGCTCGGCTAGCTCGAGCGTACGACCAATTGAACGACATGAAGCGCAAGCACTTCGTGTGGCCTAACCACTGCCGCCAACCGAAGTACGACTCGGGTTCGTCGAACACATCCGTAAGGCGAATGAATCTCAGCCACGAATTTATTTCCGTTACCGATTGCCTGGACTACATCATAGTCCCAAACTCAATCCATTCATCATATAATCATGTGAGACAATCCACCATAATGGATTCCATGGTTCAAGAAGTTCAATCACATAAGCATATTATGAAACAACATCAACCATCAAAGCATATTACAACACAAACATGATTTCACACACAATCATTGCATAAGTAAAACAGAATTTACTATAGAGCATACATGTAGAAAATCATTCACACAATTAAGGTGACTGAGATTTGTATCTCGAGTCGCACACAAAGTGTACTAGATGATCGCTAGCACATTCAGGCATTTTCACAAACACAGAAACTTCAAACATCATCATACATGATATATGATGAATTGTATATGTGTTAGGCCAAATCCTTTCACTAGGGAGTTGCCCCGTATATCACATGTGTATACCCATAGCGGAAATCATGGCATGTATGAATCCAAGATCCGTGTTTACTTAAGCATTTCCACAAACACTTGGGTTACACGTTTATCACATATAACGTACTTTTGTCGTGACATGATTTAGGGCAAGTCCTTTCATTAAGGAGTTGTCACACATGCATCAAGTATATATTCACGACAAATAAACATGTTAAGCACAAATCCAAATTTCAAACAAAAACAACATCTCAACATAAGCCTAGAATAGCCTAAATCCTACATATCTCATATAAACTCGTATAACGAAACAGACGACGCATTTTGGATGTATAATAGCACCCTTGTCAGTTATAAATCATTCACCGACATTGAAAGCCTTGAAAACCATAACCTATACACCTAAATTTCTCACCTTATGCCGTAGAAGCGTAATAAATTTGGTAGAAATGCTAAGGCTTCTCCCACGACAATAGAACGGCCTAAAGCACAAGTAGTGTTAGCTATTTCGCTAATTAAATCAATTGAAACCCTAAATCAGATTAGGGTTAGGGTTTTCTTACCTAGAAATGAAGTCGGAATCGCCAGGAAAGCGATTAGAATGGTGTGGTTAAGCCTGTAGAGTAGCCGGGTAAAATAGCAGGGAGATTCTCCCACTTCTCTCACACTTTCTCTCTCTTTTCTCTCTTCTCTTTCCTAGGGTTTCTTCAAATTTGTATGGGCTGAATGAGAGAGGGTTTAAGGTCCTTATATAGCCTAAAACATCACCGAAATAGAACTAAGGTAAAGGTATACTTAGGTTATAACAAAAGTGGGTTTGTTCCGTCTCAACGGAGCGCTTCTGGCAGCCCCTTTTTTGCATGCGGTCAGACTTAAGCTCACCAACCCTAGATCTAGGTGAAGTTCAGTTTTTGTTTCAGGCGGATTCTCAGATCGCACGTGGCGGACCATTTTCAGTTCAACGGTCACTGAAACTCGATCAGGGATTTCAAGTACACTGCCATGTATATGAAATTTCTCCTGATCCGAGGGTGTATTTGGGTCAGATTCTGACAGTCTGATTGCTTATATCAGGCCCGCAAGTAACAAGTCTCAAATTACTATTTGAGATTTTATTTATAAAGAAAACCAAGTGTTCTCACACTCCTCGCTACGGGCTCAAGCGAATAGCCATGGAACACTATCTGGGTTTGATCTCCTATATGGTTATCAAGCCCAGTAAGGCGGTCCTAAGTCTATAATTTCGTATTATTCGGACCTTCGATGTGCAGTCCAGATTCGATATGGAGTTTCAATGTACTCCCGGGAGCAGTTGGGTAATGAGATTGATCTTAGATTTCAGGGTAATGTAGCCTCAATGATTCCACAAGTTTTGGGTCTTGCAGATCGTATTTAAAGTGATTAGTGCGGATTTCATGGCTAATCCAGTTTAGCACTTAGTTAACTTTGTCTAATTTCTGAAGGATTTGATCCTAAGTGATTTCTGCCTGAGGTGAGGTACTCAGGGCATTGTACGAGTCCGAGTCGTTACAATCTACCCCCCTTAATGAAAAATTTCGTCCTCGAAATTAGTACATTTTCGTACTCCTCGAGAAGCTGAGAGTAGTTCTTTCAGATCTCGGCTTCAGTCTCCTAGGTAGCTTCCTCCACTGTATGATGCGTCCATAGTACCTTTACGAGCGGAATCACCTTACTGCGCAACACATGCTCCTTCCTGTCAAGGATACGCGTCAAGCACAACACGTAGGTAGCATCCTCGCTCAACTGCACCTGCTCCCAATGGATGATATGTGAAAGATCAGGGACGTATTTCTTCAACATAAATACATGAAATACGTTGTGCACACCTGCGAGTGGTGTGGGCAAAGCGAAATGATATGCCACCGCTTCCACTCGATCAAGTATCTAAAATGGGCCAATGAATCGTCGTGTAAGCTTCCCCTTCTTCCCAAACCGAAGGACTCCCTTCATAGGAGAAACTCTGAAGAATACATGATCTCCAACCTCAAACTCCAGCGGTCGCCACCTCGTATCGGCATAACTCTTCTGTCTACTCTGGGCCGTAAGAAGTCGACGCCTAATAATGTCGATCTTCTCTGAGGTCGCCTGTACTAACTCTGGGTCAACCAAACTGCGTTCACAAACCTCCGCCCAGTAATGCGGTGCTTTGCAAGGGCGCCCATATAAGGCCTCGTAAGGAACCATGCCAATACTTGCCTGAAAGCTGTTGTTGTAGGTAAACTCTACGTACGGGAGACAGTCATCCCAACTGTCCTTGAAGTCCAAAACACAAACCCGCAGCATATCTTCTAAAATCTGATTCACCCGCTCTGTCTGCCCGTCGGTGTGAGGGTGAAACGCGGTGCTGAACTTCAACTTCACACCCATCGCTTCCTGGATACGATTCCAGAAAATATATATGAATCACGTGTCTCTGTCCGACACAATCTCTAAGGGAACTCCATGCAGACGCACTATTTCTTTGATGTACAACCTAGCCAAGTCGTCTGTAGAATTCGTCACTCTAATGGGGAGGAAATGAGTTGATTTGGTTAATCGATCCACGATCACCCAAATAGAGTCATAACCCTTTCTCGTCTTCGGCAACCCCGAGATGAAGTCCCACTTCCACTCAGCTATAGGCATGGGCTGAAGGAGTCCAAGAGGTCGGCGATGCTCATCCTTGACCTGCTAACACGTGTGACAACGTAAAACATACTCTACAATGTGAACCTTCATATTGTCCCACCAATACGACCGCTTCATATCCTGATACATCTTCGTGCTACCAGGATGCATCACGAGCTTCGATTTGTGGGCAGTCTCGAGAAGCTCCTGTCTCAAGTCCCGAATATCTGGGACGCATAAGCGGCCATGGTATCGTAAGCCCCCATCCGTGCCAACTCTCCACTCGGAGTCTCTGGCGTCGCTAGCTTGCTCTCGAAGCTCAGACAACCGCTCATCGCCCTTCTGGGCCTCGATATTCCTATCATCAATAAGTGGCCGCACCCAAACGTGCGTGACACACTCAAATGGCTCCTCCACGATGAGTTTCTGCTCGAAGTCCCGCACGAACTCCAACATATCTCACTCTGCTATCATCAGGCAAATGCTATAGCCTTCTTGCGGCTCAACGCATCTGCCATAAAGTTGGCCTTGCCAAGATGGTAGGAAACCTCGAGCTGAAGTCCTTCAAGGTCTCCACCCATCGGCGTTGTCTCATATTCAAGTCCCGCTGAGTGAATATATATTTAAGGCTCTTGTAGTCGCAGAAAAGCTCGAACTCCTCTCCGTAGAGGTAATGTCTCCAGAGCTTCAATGCAAAGATGACAGCTGCTAACTCAAGGTCGTGTGTAGGGTAATTCTCCTCATGCTTCCTTAATTGTCTCGAGGCATATACAATCACCCTGTACTTCTGCATAAGGACGCAACCCAAGCCAACGCGAGACACGTCAGTGTATATCGTGCACTTAACCCCTTACTCTGGCAATACTAGCATAGGAGCGGACGTCAGTCTATTCTTTAGCTCCTGAAAAGCAGCTTCCGTATTCTCATTCTAGGTAAACTTCAGATCCTTACGCGTCAACTGTGACAACGGCCTGGCTATCTTCGAGAAGTCCCGAATGAAGCGTCGATAGTACCCTGCCAGGCCAAGAAAACTCCTCACCTCGGTAACTGAGCCAGGCTGCTTCCAATCCTGAACCGCGGCTACCTTAGTAAGGTCTACAGCTATCCCATCCTTGGACACCACATGTCCCACGAACTTGACTTCCTCCTGCCAGAAGTCACACTTTTTATACTGCGTGAACAACCGGTTCGTCTTCAAAGTACCCAACATCGCTCTCAAGTGCTCCTCGTGCTCTTCCCGACTCCTAGAATATATCAAGATGTCATCGATAAACACGATGACGAATCGGTATAAGAATGGCCGAAATACCTTTTTCATCAAGTCCATGAACACGGCCGGTGCGTTCGTAAGACCGAACGACATCACCAGGAACTCGTAATGCCCAAAACAGGTCCTAAAAGCTGTCTTCTGCACGTCTTCATCTCTAACGCGCGACTGGTGGTACCCTGACTGCAAGTCAATCTTCGAGAAATACTTTGCCCCCTTCAACTGATCAAACAGATCATCTATCCTGGGCAAAGGATACTTGTTCTTCACGATGACTTGGTTCAATCTATGATAATCAATACACAACTGTAGTGAGCCATCTTTCTTCTTCACAAACAGTACAGGTGCTCCCCAGAGAGACATACTAGGTCGTATAAAGCCCTTCTCTACCAACCCGTCAATCTGTTTCTGCAGTTCCTCCATCTCACATGGAGGCATACGATAAGTCGGCAATGAGATAGGTGTCGCACTAGGCGTAAGATCAATGGTGAAGTCGATCTCGCGTCGAGGAGGCAAACCAGGAATCGTCTCAAACACACCTGCAAAATTCTGAACCACAGGCGTATTTTCCAACGTCGGACCATCAACATGCTCTAGTAAAGCAGCGTAACATCCAACACGACATGGCCAACTAACCTGCACTGGAAAAGTAAAGACCGTGCCATCAGGTCTATAGGCTGTCACTACCCGGTTATCGCAATCAATCTCTGCCTTCATCTTGGTGAGCTAGTTCATACCGAGGATAATGTCGTAGTGTCATAGTGGGGTGACAATGAGGTCAACGAACACTGTCCTACTACCCAAATCTACTAAGCAACCCTCACACATCCATGTGACATTCGAAAAAGTCCCAGTAGCAGTAGTGAGTCTCATTCCCTTCGTGGGAGTAGTATGTAAAGCTAGACGCTTAACTGCCCCACATGAAATGATAGAAGTCGTGGACCCAGTGTCCACCAACAAGGAGATGGGTGTACCTTGAATGTGGGCCGTACCCTCAAAAGCCATCGGGGCCGTAATCGATGTCTCAAGTGCTTCAGCTACAAGCGCGTGTACTCGAGCCTGCTGTCTATGGTTCGGCTGTGGTGTGTTAGGCAGTTGAGGCGGCCTGAAATGAGATGTAGGAGGTCGGAAGGAAGGATGAGCAGGGGCAGTCCGTAGGGGTGGAGCCGATATAGCCTGTGGGCGAGGGCGATCAATCCTCTGCGGTGGAGAAAACCTGCTATCCCTCATCCGAGCAAAGCAGCTCTCTGCAGGATGACCCAGTCACCCGCAGTATGTACAGGTCACACCTGAACGCCTCATCAGAACTAATGGCGCCGTGGCCCTGGGGGGAGAGTCGATGCTAGGCCTCTTGCCGAGGAAAGGCCTGCTCTGCGTATCCGGTCGTAGCCTCGTAACCATAGCACCACGAGAACGTGTCAGTCGATCAACATCCTGCTCTGCTCTCATAGACATATGTACCAGCTCGGCATAGGAGGGTATACTGACGCAGCACATCTTCGACCGAATGTCCGGTCGCAAGCCCTCTGAAAAACGTCGTATCCGCATCTGCTCGTCAGCAAGAATAGTCGGGACATATCTGTCCAACTCAGTGAATCGATGCTCGTATTTCGTAATTGTCATGCCTCCCTACCTGAGGCGCAAAAACTCGTTCTCCCTCTCGTGTCGGTAGGTCTGAGGGTAGTATTTCTCATATAAACAGAACTCGAATGTCGCCCATGTCCATACATATCCAACTGCTACCGTCCGTAGGACACTGTCCCACCACAAGCTAGCCTCCTTCTCAAACATGAAGGTGGCCAGCTCACCATGCTCTTGCTCCGTACAATGGAGCATCCGTAGCATCTTGGAGATGCGATCCAACCAGTATTCAGCCTCCTCGGGTCTGTGAGAACCCGTGAAAGTAGGAGGCCTCAAGCGCTGGAATCGCTCGAGAAGACCGCGAGTACCCACGTCTCCCTTAGGGTACGCAGCAGGTGTGGGTGGAGGCACATCCTCAGCCTGAGCAGGAGGCTCTGTAGTCTCAGTAGGACGTGTAGATGGTGAAGGTAGAGTTGCACTTCCACCCTGAGATAAGGCCCCAGCAATAGTGGCCATAAGCTGCTGGTGCTACTGTTGCTGTTGCATCTGCTACTGATGCATCATCATCATCAACTGCTCAAACCTATCAGTAGGTGGAGCAGCCTGTGGCTCATACTGTGTCGAAGAGGATGCCCGGTTCTACTCACGAACCGGTGGTGTAAAAGGTGGCAGTCCAGCCGTGGGACCAGTGGAAGGCTGAGACATGGTCTAGTTTCACGATCCGGGCCCAAGTCAGGGTTCGTACGACCATCTCCGTAGGAAGGAGCCTAGTCCATCGTATCAGTGAGTAGGAGGTGTGCCGTGCTCCGTGTATATTTCTGTGGCATGCCCTATACAACATAGGGTGCAACGCATGTGAGATAAAGCATATCAACACAATACACAAGCACTTAAGCATTACATACACTTCATAACAAAAAGGTTGTATGCATTTCATTTACCAAAATTGTCACAATACATGGAATACAGAGTTACATGAATCATGACAGAAGATGCATGTGACCTAATTACAACCAAAGCTTCAATCACATAAAACATACTACTAGCTACTACACCCATCAACATGAAAACATAAAACGCCTAAAGCGGTAACCAAAACAAACTACAAGGCAACAGTATGGATGACTAGACATCTGAGTCTGGTGATGGAGGAGGGGCGCCCTTATCCTACAGGCAACATAGGATGGCCCTCAAGGTACGAGACACTTTACTGAATTTCCGCTTCATGAAGGCCTCGTTTTCCTCAAGCTTTTGTCTTGTTTCGACTCGGGCCTCCTGAATCTCCTATTTCAAGGCAGCTTGGCCCTGTCGTAGCTCCGCATGATCCTCCTCCAGTCGAGCTATGCGAGCATCCAAAGCAGCCCGATCAGTATCTTGCATCGATGCCGTAGGAGGGGAGCTCTCCTCAGTATCTTGGGCCTCTTCTTCTTCTTCCTGCTCCTTCTCTATCTCATCACCACTTCTTTCCTCGCTCTCTTCATATGGGTCAATACTTTCCTCCTCCTCACTATCAGACTCATCCCCATACTCGTCGAGTCGGGCTTGATGCTACCGAGGGCCGATCCCCATGTTGTTAAGCGTAGCATCGTTTATGATCCGGATCGGCGCAATATCATCCATATTAAGTCTATAGCCGACCTCTCGAGTAAGCTTACATACCAGACGGCCGAACGGGAGTGAGATGTCATTTCTGACAGACCGTGCGGTCTGGATTATCTGGAATAAGGCGAACGTGGCAGGCACAACTTATCTCCATGTCCAACCCTGTACAAAAAGTCCACCATCAAACGAGTACATTCAGTGCGGTTGCCTCACCGTGGATACACATTGTATGTGAAAATGTAGTGAAGCAAACGAAAATCATCTGTTAATCTCGTCGATGGGATGTAGTTGCCTCTGGTCCAGGGAACCAGTCGATCACAAAGGTATTGCGTACGATGGTCTCTTTCTCGAGCACTCTTGAAATAATCCTCACCAGCATGTACTTCACCACATGGAATTCCCATGACCCGGGACACTAAGTCCACGTTAATTGTATAATTCCGCCCCCTAATAGAAACAATGAACTGGAGAGGATCAAGCAATGGGTCTCGGATGTGAGCGTAGAAAGTATGAACCGTATTCTCACATGCGTGAGACTTAGCTTCGAACATGGGACCCCACTCAACGTCCACTAAGCGGTCCATAATTGGGTGTAGCCCAAACAGCCTCTCATCTACGTGAGCTTCAAGTACAACCCTGCGGCCACCAAACCGATCATGCTCAAAGCCTATTGGTAGCGCTCTTTCGATGGAAACTTGGGAATCTAGGTCCCGCTTCGACCTATGCTCACGGACGGCACTTGTACTAGCCCCGGCGTCAGTCCTTCTCCTTGGATGGGTTGGGCGACTAGGCCCAGCTTCATCCGCGGTACTCTACCTCTTTCCCATGAGAGAAAAGATGGTGGAGATGGAGAAAATGGCCGCAACAAACTCAAATAGGCCATGGAAAGTGACGAAAAGTGATGGAAAGAGAGAGAAAGGGCTGGAGTTACTGATCCTCCATGGGTTTAAGCCTCAACAGAGGTTGCAAAGGCCTAAAGAACAAGGATTTAAGAAGAAAAATGGAGAGATGGAGTGGGGTAGTGAGTGTGCATGATTTTTAGCTACAAATGGGGCATGTAAGAGCCCAAATAAGAGAGAATGGAGAGGGTGGGGAGGTAGAGAGTGTTATAGATGATGAAAATGGATGAGTTATGACCGAAAATGATGGATTGAGCGATTGGGAGAGAGATTTGAGGGAGAAAACAGCAAGTTGGAAGAGAAAAGAGGGCTTGGAAGGGTGGGAAGTGAGAAAGGGGGTAAAAACGAAAGAAATAGGGGTCCACACAAATTTTCGTGGGCCCCACACGCACCTATGGGTCAGCCCGACACCGACCCGCACGTGCCCGACCAGCCCGGCCCAAGGGGGCCGCGGTGCACCACGGTAGGCGCGGCGCCGACGCGGTCCTCTGGACTCAGGGCGGTGCCGCCGCAGTAGGGTTGTGGCCACCCCCCTCCCAAGGTGCCGAAGACACCTCGGGTCCACCGTGAGTCCCCCTGGATTGCCTCATGTGGCCCTCGACTCCCTTTCGAGTCGTTTTGGGTCATTCCGAGGACGTTCTGATAATTGATGGTATTTTACCAATTTTTAACGGCTGGAATTAGGTGGATTGTGATCTAGACCCGTCATTTGACGGTCTAGAAGGTTGTTGGGGGTGACTCGTTTAATCAAGATTGAGTACATACTCGATTTCGGCGTTCATTTTTAGTGAACTTTACCGTTGGACGAAACTGGGATACCTACGACTGTTCTACATGCTCTCACACCCTCCTAAGTCAAAATGCGTCAGCGTGAGTTGTGGCCATAACCCAGGTCCGGTTTAATCCAAATCATGCTCTGATACCAACTTGTAACGCCCTGAAATTCGAGGGTCGAGTAGCACTCAACTCTCAAGTTCCAAAACATCACTTATGCAACATAGAGAATGATGATTGAATGTTGTCTATGTTAGTGCAATAAACATGAGTGAGATTATACCAAAACAGTAATCCATACTCCAGATCATTGTACAAAACTCGCAAGCGGAAGACTGAAGGATGTATATAGATGTATATAAAAACAAAACGATTTCGATCTGTCTTCAAAGTATGATTACTTCACTGAGTCATCATATACATGTACTGAATCAAAAACAAAATGTCAAAAAAATTAGTCCAACTGTCGTGATAGCCCAGTAGCCTCGTAAATCCGGATAGCCTAAGCAAAGCCGCCGGAGAACTGCATGAAGGAAAACTCATCCTGATCATCCTCATAATCAGGCTCAGCCTACTGTGCATCGTCGGTACCTGCACCTAAGACAGAGTCTGGTGGGAGTCCAGAACGCCGTCCCGTAATGTGGGAGTGAGTAGCTAACTCAGTGGAACAATAAAGCATAAGTTAACATGTTATCAAATCAGTCAAGCAGTAATGATAAAGCAATACAATCAACAATCTTAAGTACTCTTGTTAATGCAAGTATGAAATGCAGTCGTGATGCATGCCCCTCGCCTAACCACCCTCATACGGCACATCTTACGTCCGCGGCATGCGTTCATCCCTCAGTGCTCCACATCTTCCAGGCACATGCAATGCGATGATGAGCATGATTACCGAGTTATTATTAGTCCATTTCAAACAGTAGTATTGGGAAACTAGGGTACCTCCCTTATATCATTCCCAAACATGATCCATTCTAGGGTTGTCAATCCTAAATAATCTCATATGATGGTTTGTTTCTAGGTCGCTGCAAGGGCTGCCAGGGCTGTTACACGGAATCGTTACACCACTCCCCCATCACCTTATCAATACAGGCCTAGTTTTGTACTCTTATTGCTATGGAAGGGTCGTCGCCTCCACATAAACTCAGAGTACACTCGAGGTCACTACAAAGAGCTGTCAGGGCTTTTACACGGAATCGTTACTCCACTCCCCCATCACCTTATCAGTGTAGGCCGACAGCTCGAATATAGTGTCTCATACCACCATAATCGGCTCACGAGTCTGGTTGCTCAAGGGTCACTACGAGAAGGCTCGTGGCCCCAGCATAGGCCGACAACTTGACCACGGTGTCTCATACCACCATGCCCGGCTCATGAGTCTTAGCGGATCGAGGTACCATGGTTAATGGGATTCCACTGGTAAGCTTGGTACCTTAGGTTCAACAGAGGTGTCCAATACATGGTGAACATACATAAGACAAATCGGGCTACTTGACGAGCATGGCTAGCTCGAGCGTACGACCAATTGAACGACATGAAGCACAAGCACTTCGTGTGGCCTAACCACTGCCGCCAACCGAAGTACGACTCGGGTTCGTCGAACACATCTCGTAAGGCGAATGAATCTCAGCCACAAATTTATTTCCGTTACCGATTGCCTGGACTACATCATAGTCCCAAACTCAATCCATTCATCATATAATCATGTGAGACAATCCACCATAATGGATTCCATGGTTCAAGAAGTTCAATCACATAAGCATATTATGAAACAACATCAACCATCAAAGCATATTACAACACAAACATGATTTCACACACAATCATTGCATAAGTAAAACAGAATTTACTATAAAGCATACATGTAGGAAATCATTCACACACTTAAGGTGACCGAGATTTATATCTCGAGCCGCACACAAAGTGTACTAGATGATCGCTAGCACATTCAGGCTTTCTCATAAACATATAAACTTCATACATCATCATACATGATATATGATGAATTGTACATGTGCTAGGCCAAATCCTTTCACTAGGGAGTTGCCCCGTATATCACATGTGTATACCCACGACGGAAACCATGGCATGCATGAATCCGAGATCCGTGTTTACTTAAGCATTTTGTTGAGGGTCAAATATTGCATATTAGACCCCAGTTATTATCGAATTTATGAACATGCCACCGTTTAAAAAACCCAATTTAATCGTGTTTATGATGCAAGGTATATTTGCAAGCGTGGACTACAAAGGTGATAAAAGCGTGGTTTTGATACTTTGAAGTCACCATGGCAAGAGACGGACTCTTGGGGATTGGGATTGACGATTTTACACGGTCGAGATCCGAGAAGATCAAGAAACTGAAGCTCAAGTGGCCTGAAAAACGTCCAAAGTGCAAGATCACAGGGTTCCCACTATCTGATCGGCTCGAAACTTCATACATGGCTAAGGGACCACAAATTAACCGTACACGTAAATTTTCAGCCATTGGATTCCTCTAGAAGTGGCCCGAGAGACAAATCAGCCCCTTAAATCCTTAAGTGAGGCCCGCCTGCTGCCTGGATATGCTTCAATTTTGGTCCCAAAGTTTAAAATGATATGACAGAGTAGATGGATGGGACAGATTGTACTAAAACATCAAAGTGGACCCTATTTTGCAGTGCATGTACACCATGTATATGAATACTCGCCACGCACCAAACAAACAAAAGTCGATCAGCATACGCTGACCGACGTTTCTTCAGACGCCTGTTCGGACTCTGCTGCGAACCGAACAGAGACTCGGTTGTGCTTTCAGTGGACCCCACCCTTCATAAAAAAAACTTTGATCTGAACCGTCCATTGGTCTCCTAATAAGCTATTTATACTACCTAGGTGGAAGAATTTCAGAAAATAGCATAGAATGGTTTTTCAACCGTTCAAACACGGGTTGGACGGTATAGTAGAAAACTTTGTGGGCCACATTGAAATCAACCGGATCTTGGGCTCTCGGAATGGTTTTTCGTCTTGAAGACAATGAACGGTATGGATTTTTAAACAGACTCCTATTCATAATTTTAAGCCAAAAACGGAACCGTCCGTTTCCTGCTGTGCGAAGACGCGGAACAGGGAGAGCGGAGACTGAGTCAGTGGGCCACATCCATCATCCAAACGAACGATCTGAACCATCCGTTTGCTCTGAATGGTGGCTAAGACCCTCGCCAAGGTCTTCTTCTGTCCTCATGCACGCACACACGCGTAAATCATGATCCAACGCAAGATGGATGACGAGAAGCTCTGGTACAATGGGCTACATCAAACTCAAGACAAATCAGCCTTTCCCGAAAGGTTTTTCGAGGAGAACGTGATGGACGGGATGGATTTCCCGTATGACACTGATTGTGGGCCCCACAGGGTTCAACGCAGGCTGACATGCGCAAGCCTTCCTTCCGCGTACATGGCTGCAAAATTTCCACCGTACTTTGCTACCTATAAAACAAGAGGAGAAGAGAGAGAGGGGAATCAATCCTTGGAGGCTGGGATGTGGAGTGCAGCTTGGAGGCTGGGACGTGCATCTTGGTTTGGAGGTTGGACGTGGAGCAGAGATAGAGTATTACCTATTTATCTTATTTTTCTCTGTTTAGTCTCTTCTTTGTTTTAAGGTGTTTAGCCTAATCATGAGCGGCTAAACCTCTTAGCTAGGGCTAAGAGGTGAAGCTTGTAGTGAGATGGGGGATTCTACTCTATGCATTTAATTTAATTTATGAATTGAAGTTGATTTTAGTTGATTATTAAGGGAATACTTTCAGTTATTAATGGTTTGTTGTGACTAAAATTACAATAAATCTGCGATGGATTTGAGTATTTCTTTCTTCTTTTTATGTGTATGACGTCAGGAAGCCCTTTTGTTCACCATCGTCTCCTGGGCATGGTCGGATGACGGTACCCTTTCCTAACCCTCATAGCATGTTGATTGGTTGGTAATTAGTTTAATTCTGTTGTTTGCTTTGCCTCTTGGGCATGGTTTGGTGATGGAATCCATTCTAATTCATATACCCTTCATCTCTTGAAAACTATATCAATGGCAGTTCAGTTGATTTTCATGAATCAAGAGTAGTTCTCCCTGATCTCTATAAGTGGATCCTCTGAATCCCTAGTTTCTTACCTCTAAATTTCTCTACGTTTTAGATAATTATTCCACAATTATTCTCTAAATTTCATTCAGTTTAGATTTCATCTTAGTCTAGTTCTAATTCTACTTAGTTTCAGAATACGTACAGGTTTTAGTCCTTGTGGATTGGACCTCGGTCTTACCGAGTTTATTACTACATCACAACCCTGCACTTGGGGAGTGAACAAGTTTTTGGCGCTGTTGCCGGGGACTGACAGCTACGATTTTCTAAAATTAATTGGTTTTAGAGTTAGTTTAAGATTAGGATTTTACTAATTTTAATTTTTATTTCTATTTGATTCATAGAACTAACCTGTTTCCTATTTTGTAGGTTGTTAAGATAAAAACTTCTAATTCGGTAAACTCTTTCTGATTTTCTAGATTTTCTAACTCTTTAGATTTGGTTTGTTTTAGGAATTTTTTGAAATTTCTTTCATCTTTCCGTTATTCTATTTTCTTCTTTTAGAAGCTAGTTTACTCTCTAGTTTAAACATTAGGAAATTTCTATTCTTGTATCGTCCATTCTCAGAAACTAACTCGTTTTGTTTTCTTTTGCAGATTTTAAATTTAGGGACTTCAATTTGGTAACAACCCCCAACCCTCTTTTCTTGCTAGTTTCTATTTTCCTTTCTTAGGATTAGGTTTAGAAATTGATTGAGGGCTGCGAGTATTTCATGCCCAAGTGGGCTCGTGCCAACACTCAACGTCTCTTGACTAAAGGAGGATTAGTTGAGGGGTTAACTGTCCATCGCAGGACTAGACATCGCTCGAATTCCACTGAGTTAATTGAGGTTATGGCTGCAAATCAACCTCAAGCACTACCTCAACATAGGGATGAGGAAATACATTATGAGAATGAGGTGCATCAAGTACCCCCGCCTCGTACTTTAAGGGATTATTTACAACCGGCGGGGGTGAGCACGCCCTCATGTATAGTTTTTCCTGAGAATACGGGACATGGATATCAAACCAGGGGTAATCCAACTCCTTCCTAAATTTCATGGGCTTGAATCTGAAGAACCGTATCTACATCTGAAAGAGTTTGATGAGATCATAGCCACTTTGTATTTTTAAAACGTGTCTGAGGACACAGTCAGGCTGAAACTCACGTGGTTACATTCACTGCGTCCTAAATCCATTGGCATATGGAATGATATGCAGAGGGAATTCATAAAGAAATTTTTCCCACATCATAAAATGATTACCCTCAGAAAAGAAATCATGAACTTCGCCCAAAATGAAGGTGAAACATTCTTCCAATGTTGGGAAAGGTTCAAAGATCGTCTTAATTCATGCCCACAACATGGCTTTGAAACGTGGCGCATTACGAATTTTTTCTATGATAGACTAACATCTGCCATGCACCAATTGGTCGAGACAATGTGTAATGGAGAATTCATAAATAAAAATGTCGATGAGGTATGAGATTACCTCGATGGACTTGCTGAAAAAACACAATCATGGGACCATTACCCAATTTCGAACACCACGTCTAGGCCGACTCAATCTAAGGAGAGAGGTGGAGTATATCTCTTGAAAGAAGAAGATGATCTCAATTACAAAGTGACTAATCTCATAAGAAAATTTGAGGCTATGGAAGGAAAGAAGGATAAGGTTAATGAAATTGTTTCCGGCATCTGTGATTGCAACATTCACACAACTGAAAATTGTCCTACAATACCTGCTTTTCGAGAAGTGTTGAATGAGCAAGTTAATGCCATAAATAACTATCAAAGACCTTTTAATGGACCTACCTCTAACACGTACAATCCTGGGTGGAAAAATCATCCCAATCTTAGTTGGAGGAATGGACAAACTGCGACCCTCCAAGGTTTCTTCAATCAAAATCCAAATCAGGGGAACCTCAAGAAGAACCGGTTCAAAATTCCATACAAGAGCTGGCTCAAGCAATGCGAGGATTTACAGATTTTATGCAAAAGATGGATTCACGTATGACGGTTATAGAAAAGGGGATGCTTCCTGCACAACCTCTCCCCAATCCTAAACCGCAGTACGAGATAAGTGATCCCAGCTCTTCAAATCAAATGGGGCATGCTAAATCCATCACCACTCTTAGGAGTGGGAAGATCATTGATAAAACCCTTCCGGTTAGGCCTAAAAAGCCTCAAGAACCAGAAGAGGACAATAATGATGGATCTATTGATGCCCCACGAAAATTAGAACCAGAACTTCTAGAGAAGCCAGTTGCTCCGTTCCCCCAATGGTTGGTTGCACCAAAACGTCTTTCTAACTCTCAGGATATTCTGGAGGAGTTGAAACAAGTGAAAGTCAACATTCCTCTACTTGATGTCATAAAACAGATTCCTTCATATGCAAAATTTCCGAAAGACCTATGCACGACTAAAAGACAGCAGAGTATTTAAAAGAAGATTTTCTTGACTGAGAAAGTGAGTGTCATCCTGAAGCAAGACGTGCCGCAGAAATTCAAGGATCCCTGTAGCCCAACCATATCATGTGTAATCGGGAACCATCGAATTGATCACACAATTCTTGACTTAGAAGCGAGCGTTAATCTGATTCCCTACTCGGTATATAAACAGTTAGGTTTGGGTGAGTTAAAACCCACCCTAACCACACTACAACTTGTCGATCGCTCTGTTCGTGTACCAAGAGGGATAATTGAGGATGTGTTAGTCCAAGTCGATAGATTTTACTACCCTGTAGATTTTATCATCCTGGACACTGAACCCATCAATAACATGAGCACTCAGATTCCCGTCATTCTTGGTCGCCCATTCCTTGCCACGTCAAATATACTTATCAATTGCAGGAATGGTGTCATGACTATGTCTTTGGGGAATTTGACATTGAAGTCAAACATCTTTTTCAATAACGGCAGCAACTCAGAGGATGATGACGATTTCCACGACATTAACATGATTGACTCTTTCGTGGAAGATACGACACCTCTGACCTTATCCTCCGACCCTCTAGAGACGTGCCTGGCCCACTCCCATGAGTTTGATGATGATATGATTAGGGAGACGAGTGCCTTGCTGGATACTGCACCGGTATTTGAAGTTAATCGGTGGAGGCCGCAATTTGAAGAATTGTCACAAACTGATGCAGTGCCTCTACCGTCTAACCTCAAGGCACCAAAGCTTGACCTAAAACCTTTGCCCACTGATTTGAAATATGCCTATTTAGGTCAAGATGAGACATACCCGGTGGTGATCTCTACCCACCTGGAGATAGAACATGAGAATATGCTCATATCTACTCTCATTGAGCATAAAGGAGCCCTAGGATGAACGATAGCGGACCTCAAGGGAATCGACCCCTCGATTTGTACTCACCGCATATATCTTGAGGATAATGCGAAGACCGCTCGGCAACCACAATGTAGACTAAATCCAAACATGAAGGAAGTGGTTAAGGCCAAGGTTCTTAAACTATCGGATGTGGGTATCATATACCCTATATCTGATAGTCAATGGGTGAGTCCAACTCAGGTGGTTCCTAAGAAGTCCAGAATCACCATCGTAGCCAATGCTAATAATGAACTCGTGCCAACTAGAGTCACTATTGGTTGGAGAATGTGCATTGACTACAGGAAATTAAATACCGTCACGAGGAAAGACCACT
Source organism: Magnolia officinalis (assembly GCA_021015155.1). Classification (NCBI taxonomy): domain Eukaryota; kingdom Viridiplantae; phylum Streptophyta; class Magnoliopsida; order Magnoliales; family Magnoliaceae; genus Magnolia; species Magnolia officinalis. The sequence continues at coordinate 24,553,602 of JAJHSJ010000017.1, forward strand.
TCCCTTTGCCCTTCATTGATTAGATCTTGGAAAGGTTAGTTGGTTATTCCTATTACTGTTTCCTTGACGGGTATTCGGGCTACAACCAAATAAAGATCGCCCCTGAAGATCAAGAAAAGACTACGTTTACATGTCCCTATGGCACCTTTGCTTACCGAAGGATGCCATTCGGACTATGTAATGCCCCTATCACCTTTCAGCGATGTATGATGAGTATTTTTTCTGACATGTTGGGGCAATATTTAGAGGTCTTCATGGACGATTTCTCTGTCTTCGGTCCATCTTTCAGTGAGTGCTTGGAAAGTCTTAAATGTGTGCTGAAAAGATGTGAAGAAAAGAACTTGGTACTTAATTGGGAGAAGTGTCATTTCATGATTCATAAGGGAATTATCCTTGGACATATCATCTCGTCCAAAGGAATCGAGGTGGATAAGGCAAAAATTGATCTTATCTCTAATCTACCTCCACCCAAGAACATACGAGACATGCGATCCTTCTTAGGACACGCTGGGTTCTACAGAAGATTCATAAAGGACTTTAGTCTCATCTCTCGTCCTCTATGTAATCTACTTCAAAAGGATGCTCCATACGAGTGGACTGAGCAATGCCAGGAAGTTTCACCAAGCTTAAAAGCACGTTAACCACTACACCCATCATGCAGCCACCCGACTGGAGCCTTCCTTTTGAGCTTATGTGCGACTCTTCTGATTATGCTCTTGGAGCGGTTCTAGGTCAGAGAAAAGATAAAAGGCCCTACGTCATCCATTACGCGAGTAGGACTTTAAATCCTACCCAAGTGAACTACTCGACTACGGAAAAGGAACTTTTAGCCGTAGTGTTCGCCTTGGACAAATTTAGGTCCTATCTGATCGGATCCAAGATTATTATCTATACAGATCATGCGGCACTTAAGTATCTTCTCTCTAAGAATGATTCTAAGTCCCGCCTGATACGATGGATCCTTCTACTCAAAGAATTTGATTTGGAAATTAAAGATAAAAAGGGAGTAGAGAACGTAGTGGCCGATCACTTTTCTTGCCTTAATACCTCTGATTCCCTTGAGGCGACCCATATCAATGACATGTTCCCTGATGAACAACTGTTCAGAGTCTCCCATTCACCTTGGTTCGCTGATATTGCTAATTATCTTGCTACAGGTTCCATACCGACACATTAGACCGCACAAGATAAAAAGAAATTCTTTACCGAGGTACACAAATTTTTTTGGGACGATCCATATCTGTTCAAATATTGCCCGGACCAGATCTTAAGGAGATGTGTGCCAGACGATGAGCATCAGAGTGTCATCTCCTTCTGTCACTCATAGGCCTGTGGTGGTTACTTTTCTGCTAAAAAGACCACGGCCAAAATTCTGCAGTGTGGCTTCTATTGGCCCACTATATTCAGGGACACTCATGAGTTTTGCAAAGCTTGTGAGCATTGTCAGAAATTGGGAGCATTGTCCCGTCGAAATATGATGCCCTTGAATCTCATTCTTATTATAGAGGCATTTGATTGCTGGGGCATCGATTTCATGGGGTCATTCCCCCAATCTTTTGGGAATTTATATATTTTGCTTGCCGTAGACTATGTCACTAAATGGGTTGAAGTGATTCCGTGTCAAACTAATGACCATCGCACGGTCATTAAATTCCTAAAAGAAAACATCCTTTCCCGATTCGGAATGTCTCGAGCCATCATTAGTGATGGGGGCTCACACTTTTGTAATAGGCCATTCGAGAGTTTAATGAAGAAATACGGTATCTCTCATAAGGTGAGCACCCCATACCACCCACAGACAAGTGGGCAAGCTGAGATTTCTAATAGGGAGATCAAGCACATTTTGGAGAAAACGGTTAACCCTGATCGTAAAGACTAGTCAATCCGATTGACCGATGCCTTATGGCTTACCGTACTACTTTTAAAACTCCTATTGGAATGTCTCCCTTTAGACTTGTCTATAGGAAAGCGTGTCACTTGCCTGTGGAGTTGGAACATAAAGCGTACTGGGCGATCAAAAATCTAAATTGCAATCTGGACAACGCTGGCTCGCTATGCAAACTTCAATTGAATGAACTTGAGGAAATCCGGAATGATACATACGATAATTCGAGAATTTACAAGGACAGGATGAAAGCATTTCATGACCAACACATTTTGCGAAAATCATTCACACCTGGTCAGAAAGTTCTTTTGTATAATTCTCGACTACACCTCTTTCCGGGTAAGATTCGATCTCGTTGGACCGGCACTTACATTGTTGTTACTGCTTTATCCTCATGAGGCCGTTGAAATAAGAGATCCCGACAATGGCAAGGAATTTAAAGTAAATGGACATCGATTAAAACCATTTGTCGAGAAATTTGATTCAGAGGACATGTCCATGCCTCTGACTGCTCCTGCTTATCAGGATTGATCTCCTAGTCTGATGGAGGTATAGGTAGGTTTATCGCTTTCATAGGACTAGGGTAGTTGCTTTATTTTTCTGGCTGAAGACGGTAAACTTAGCGCTGCTGGGAGGCAGCCTAGCTTTTCATTCCATTTTTCTAGTTTAATGTTTGTGGGTAACATTACTACAAACCCTCACGAGACTACATCTCGTCCTCTAGGGCAACCTAGGGGTTTAAAGGCTTGTTGCATGCACTAAATGCAATTGAGAGCGTCTGCGAAAGTGGTATAGGTAGGATTTTATTTTTGTTATTCTTGTTTTGTTTTCTCTCTCGTGCTGACTGGCTTCCATGCTACGATCTCTTGGAAAGTCTTTCTCGATTCATCATCGAGGTACTATCTTCCCATCACTTCACATTTGCTTTCGTTGTCCCATGTGCATTACACGCTCTTATCTTTTTCATTGAGGATAATATAGATTTTAGGTTGGGGGTGGGAGATTAGGTTACCTAATCAGTGTTTTATTTGTCTTGAGCAAAAATTGTGAAAATTTTTAAATTTTTTCTGGACTTTCTGGTGAATTCGAAGTGATTTGACGACCATCTTTGATTTAGAATTACAGGATATGGAATGTTGGTGATTTACTACTCTTGGTTTCAGTTGTCCGTTAGATTTCACAGTTAAGTTTGAATTATTAATCCATGATTAGAAGTTGTAAACATTGATTGAGTCATGATTTCACATGTCACATCTCGCTTACTCATTGAGGTTTCAGTTTCATATGGAAGGATTAACTTGATAATCACTGAGCATGAAAGGAACCAGCCTGAATATTTTGCCATCAGGGTATAAAAAATATAAAAAATAAAAAATAAAAATAAAAAAATTGAAAAGGTTGGGCAATTAATCCTCATCATAGGTTTGCTCCCTATAGGTGTGGATTCGATTTCCCATGGTTAACATTTGAAAAGGGTTGGGTGTACGATCTTCACCATAGGTTTGCTCCCTATAGGTAAGGATTTGATTCCCCTCCTTGGCATTACTTTTAATGAATATATATATATATATATATATATATATACATATATAAATAAAAATCAAGGGCTGAAAGAAAGAAAAAGAATGATCTATGAGGGACGTTTTAGTTTAGGTTTTGGATGTCCTGAATGCTCTTGTTGGTTACCAATGATATCCTGAAATAACGAATTGAATCTTATTGTTGACAAGCCGAGATCACACTATACACCCACGGAACTCAATGTTTAGAATTATTCTAGTTAATGGATTAATATTTGAACTTGATTATGAAGTTATCGTGAACTTGATTCTAGGAGAAAGTAATACCCAACATTCATGAATCTTAGAAGTCTGGTATCTGAATTGTTTTTCGAAATATCACTCGAATTTATAGAAATTGTCCTGAAAGTCTCTATTTATTTTTCGCATACTTTGTTCGGGACTAGCAAAATGCTGGTTGGGGGTTGTCTTGAGGGTCAAAATTGCATATTAGACCCCAGTTATTATCGGATTTATGAACATGCCACCGTTTAAAAAACCCAATTTAATCTTGTTTATGATGCAAGGTACATTTACAAGCATGGACTACAAAGGTGATAAAATCGTGGATTTGATACTTTGAAGTCACCATGGCAAGAGACGGACTCCTGGGGATTGGGATTGACGATCTTACACGGTCGAGATCCGACAAGATCAAGAAACTGAAGCTTAAGTGGCCTGAAAAACGTCCAGAATGCAAGATCACAAGGTTCCCAGTATTTGATCGCTCAAAACTTCATACATGGCCAAGGGACCACAAATTAACCGTACACATAAATTTTCAGCCATTGGATTCCTCTAGAAGTGGCCCGAGAGACAGATCAACCCCTTAAATCCTTAAGTGAGGCCCGCCTGCTGCCTAGATATGCTTCAATTTTGGTCCCAAAGCTTAAAATGATATGACAGAGTAGATGGACGGGATAGATTGCACTAAAACATCAAAGTAGACCCTATTTTGCAATGCATGTACACCATGTACATGAATACTCGCTGCGCACCGAACAAACAAAAGTCGGTCAGCATACACGGACCGACGTTTCTTCAGACGCCTGTTCAGACTCTGTTGCGAACCGAACAGAGACTCGGTTGTGCTTTCAGTGGACCCCACCCTTCATAAAAAAAACTTTGATCTGAACCGTCCATTGGTCTCCTAACAAGCTATTTATCACTGCCTAGGTGGCAGAATTTCAGAAAATAGCATAGAATGGTTTTTCAACCGTTCAAACACGGGTTGGATGGTATAGCAGAAAACTTTGTGAGCCACACTGAAATCAACCGAATCTTGGGCTCTCCGAGTGGTTTTTCATCTTAAAGACAATGAACGGTATGGATTTTTAAACAGACTCCTATCCATAATTTTAAGCCAAAAATGGAACCGTCCGTTTCCTGCTGTGCGAAGACGCGGAACAGGGAGAGCGGAGACTGAGTCAGTGGGCCACATCAATCGTCCAAACGAATGATCTGAACCATCCATTTGCTCTGAATGGTGGCCAAGACCCTCGCCAAGGTCTTCTTCTATCCTCATGCACGCACACACGCGTAAATCATGATTCAACGCAAGATGGATGACGAGAAGCTCTGGTACAATGGGCCGCATCAAACTCAAGACAAATCAGCCTTTCCCGAAAGGTTTTTCGAGGAGAACGCGATGGACAGGGTGGATTTCCCGTATGACACTGATTGTGGGCCTCACAGGGTTTAACGCAGGCTGACATGAGCAAGCCTTCCTTCCGCGTACGTGGCTGCGAAATTTCCACCGTACTTTACTACCTATAAAACAAGAGGAAAAGAGAGAGAGGGGAATCAATCCTTGGAGGCTGGGACGTGGAGTGCAGCTTGGTTTGGAGGTTGGACGTGGAGTAGAGATGAGTATTATCTATTTATCTTATTTTTCTCTGTTTAGTCTCTTATTTGTTTTAAGATGTTTAACCTAATCATGAGCGGTTAAACCTCTTAGCTAGGGCTAAGAGGTGAAGCTTGTAGTGAGATGGGGGATTCTACTCTATGCGTTTAATTTAATTTATGAATTTAAGTTGATTTTAGTTGATTATTAAGGGAATACTTTCAGTTATTAATGGTTTGTTGTGACTAAAATTACAATAGATCTGCGATGGCTTTGAGTATTTCTTTCTTCTTTTTATGTGTATGACGTCAGGAAGCCCTGTTGTTCACCATCTTCTCCTGGGCATGGTCGGATGACGGTACCCTTTCCTAACCCTCATAGCATGTTGATTGGTTGGTAATTAGTTTAATTTTGTTGTTTACTTTACCTCTTGGGCATGGTTTGGTGATGGAATCCATTCTAATTCATATACCCTTCATCTCTTGAAAACTATATCAATGGCAGTTCAGTTGATTTTCATGAATCAAGAGTAGTTCTCCCTGATCTCTACAAGTGGATCCTCTGAATCTCTAGTTTCCTACCTCTGAATTTCTCTACGTTTTAGATAATTATTCCACAATTATTCTCTAAATTTCATTGAGTTTAGATTTCATCTTAGTCTAGTTCTAGTTCTACTTAGTTTCAGAATACGTACAGGTTTTAGTCCTTGTGGATTCGACCTCGGTCTTACCGTGTTTATTACTACATCACAACCCTGCACTTGGGGAGTGAACACATTTCCACAAACACTTGGGCTACACATTTATCACATATAACGTACTTTTGTCGTGACATGATTTAGGGCAAGTCCTTTCGCTAAGGAGTTGTCACACATGTATCAAGCATATATTCACGACAAATAAACATGTTAAACACAAATCTAAATTTCAAATAAAAACAACATCTCAACATATGCATAGAATAGCCTAAATCCTACATATCTCATATAAACTCGTATGACGAAACAGACGATGCATTTTGCATGTATAATAGCACCCTTGTCAGTTATAAATCATTTACCGACATTGAAAGCCTTGAAAACCATAACTTATACACCTAAAGTCCGCACCTTATGCCGTAGAAGCGTAATAAATTTGGTAGGAATGCTAAAGCTTCTCCCATGACAATAGAACGGCCTAAAGCACAAGTAGTGTTAGCTATTTCGCTAATTGAATCAATTGAAACCCTAAATCAAATTAGGGTTAGGGTTTTCTTACCTAGAAATGAAGTCGAAATCGCTGAAAAAGCAATTAGAATGGTGTGGTTAAGCCTATAAAGTAGCAGGGTAAAGTAGCAGGGAGATTCTCCCACTTCTCTCACACTTTCTCTCTCTTTTCTCTCTTCTCTTTCCTAGGGTTTCTTCAAATTCGTATGGGATGAATGAGAGAAGGTTTAAGGTCCTTATATAGCTTAAAACATCACCGAAATAGACCTAAGGTCTAGGTATACTTAGGTTATAACCAAAATGGGTCTATTCCGTCTCAACGGAGCGCTTCTGGTGGCCCCTTTTCTGCGTGCGGTCGGACTTAAGCTCACTAACCCTGGATCTAGGTGAAGTTAAGTTTTTGTTCCATGCATATTCTCAGATCACATGTAGCGGACCAGTTTCAGTTCAACGGTCACTGAAACTCGATCGAGGATTTCAAGTACACTGCCATGTATATGAAATTTCTCCTGATCTGAGGGTGTATTTGGGTCAGATTTTGACAGTCTGATTGCTTATATCAGGCCCACAAGTAACAAGTCTCAGATTACTATTTGAGATTTTATTTATAAAGAAAACCAAGTGTTCTCACACTCCTCGCTACGGGCTCAAGCGAATAGCCATGGAACACTATCTGGGTTTGATCTCCTAGATGGTTATTAAGCCCAGCAAGGCGGTCCTAAGTCTATAATTTCGTATTATTTGGACCTTCGATGTGCGGTCCAGATTCGATACAGAGTTTCAATGTACTCCCAAGAGCAGTTGGGTAATGAGATTGATTCTAGATTTCAGGGTAATGTAGCGTCAACAATTCCACAAGTTTTGGGTCTAGCAGATCGTATTTAAATTGGTTAGTATGGATTTCAAGGCTATTCCAGTTTAGCACTTAGTTAACTTTGTCTAATTTCTGAAGGATTTGATCTTAAGTGATTTCTGCCTGAGGTGGTACTCAGGGCATTGTACGGAATTTTTTGAGTCGTTACACCATCCCATTTTTTCATTTTCTGTCTTCAGTCCCTGTCATTTGGGCCTTTACAACCTCTGTTGAGGCTCAAATCTGTGGAGAACCAAAAGCTCTAGCCCCTATTCCCCCTTTTCTTCACTTTCCATGGCCTTCTTTGAGTTCATTGCGGCCATTTTCTCGATTTCCACCGTCCTTTCTCTCATGGAAAATTGAAAAGGGGCCATGGATGAGGCCGGGCCTAGTCGCCCTACGTGTTCAAGGAGGCCGAGAGGCGCCGCCGCTAGCACAAGCGCCGCTCGGAAGTTTCGGACGAAGCGGAATCTTGATCCCCAGGTTCCTGCTGAAAGGACTCTATTGGAGGAGTTGTCTCATGGAGTTTATAAGGGCCGTAGGGTCCTTTTTGAAGCTCAGGTGGATGGACGGCTCTTTGGAGAATATCTGTTGTTCGAGTTCCTGGAAGCGGCCCATTGAGGTCCACTATTTGATGGCGGGTATCGCCCCAATGCGAGCACTGTCCGAGCTTTCTATGCCAACATTCACGAGCCTACGCTTGAACCCTTGCAGTTCCAGATCCCATGTGGAAGGGATCGGTTGGCCACAGTTGATGTCAGATTGATATCTCGGCTTCTGAATGTACCCCTTGGTGTGGTGCATGCTAGCGAGCTGAATCTAAGGAGTGCACGTGAAAGGGATCATCGCACACGTCTTCTAGCGACCGATATATCTAACGACTTCCGTTTGCTCCACCACATCTTCACGTTCAACGTCTACCCCAGGTGGAGCAATCGCAGTGAGTGTACGCGCCTCATGGTAGACTTCCTATATCAAGTGGGGCAGAGAGCGAACCTGTGCGTGCCTACGTTTGTGTTGCGACAGATAATTAAGACTACACGCTCCGCTTGGAGGACTGATTCGCTCCCCTTCGGCCGACTCATATGCAAGATTGCACATGAGTTTGGCTACAGTCTTAGGGCGAAGATGCCGGTGTCAATCCATCACATCAACGAGGCTATCCTCAACCAGATGGAGATCGGACCACGGCAACGCCAAGCTCGACTTGAAGAGAGCGATGATGAGACAGAGAGCGAGGAAGAAGAGAGTGAGGAAGAAGATGGAGCTGAGATAGAAGAGGAGGAACAGGAAGAAGAAGAAGAGGAAGAGGAAGCCCAAGATACAGAGGAGAGCTCACCGCCTACGGCACCAGAGCAGGACACTGATCAAGCTGCTAGGGATGTTCGTATAGCCCGACTCGAGGAGGGTCAGGCGGTCCTGCGACAGGACATTATGGATCTTCGGGGCCTTGTGAAGAATAAGTTCAAGAAAGTAACTCGCGGGTTGAAAACTATCATGTGTTGCCTGAAGGATAAGGGTACCCCTTCTCCATCGCCAGACTCGGATGCCTAGTCATCCATACTGTTGTCTTGTAGTTTGCTTTAGTTACCGCCTTAAGATGTTTATGTTTTCATGTTGATGGGTGTAGTAGTTGGTAGAATGTTTTAGATGTTTGAAGCCTTGGTTGTATTAGCTTACATGCATCTTCTGTCATGATTCATGTAACTTTGTATTCCATGTATTGTGACAATTTTGGTAAATGAAATGCATGCAGCCTCTTTTTCTATGAAGTGTGTGGGATGTTTAAGTGATTGTGTATTGTGTTGTTATACTTCATCTTACATGCGTTACAACCTATGTTGTATAGGGCATGACACGGAAATATACGCGGAGCACGGCACACCTCACACTCACTGATACGATGGACCAGGCACCTTCCCACGGAGATAGTCGTACGGACCCTGGTTTGGGCACGGATCGTGAGACTATACCTGCGACTCAGTCTCCCACTGGTCCTACAGCTGGACTACCACCTTATACAACACCAGTTCACGAGCAGAACCGTGTCTTCCTCGACGCAGTACGTGCCTCAGCCTGCCCCACCTACTGATAGGTTTGAGCAGATGATGATGTTGATGCAGCAGCAGCAGCAGCTCTTGGCCACTATCGCAGGGGCCTTATCTCAGGGTGGGAGTGCGACTCCACCTTCACCATCTGTACGTCCTGCTGAGACTGCGGAGCCTTCTACTCAGGCTGAGGATGTGCCTCTGCCTGCACCTGCTGTATACCCTACGGGGAATTTGGGTACTAGAGACCTTCTCAAGCGATTCCAGCGCTTGAGGCCTCCTACGTTTACGGGTTCTCACAGACCCGAGGAGGCTGAATATTGGCTACACCGCATCTCCAAGATGCTACGGATGCTGCATTGCACCGAGTCAAAGCAGGTTGAGTTAGCCACCTTCATGTTTGAGAAGGAGGCCAGTATGTGGTGGGATAGTGTCCTACGGACAATCGCAGTTGGCTACGTATGGACTTGAGCAGCTTTCGAGTTTTGTTTCCACGAAAAGTACTACCCTCAGACCTACCAACATGAGAGGGAAAATGAGTTCTTGCACCTCAGGCAGGGAGGCATGACAGTTACCGAGTACGAGCATCGATTTACTAAGTTGGGCAGATACGTCCCTACGATACTTGCTGACGAGCAGATGCGGATACGACATTTTTCTGAGGGCTTACGACCTGACATTCGGTCGAAGATGTGTTGTGTCAGCATACCCTCCTATGTCGAGCTGGTACATATGTTTATGCAGGCAGAGCAGGATGTAGAGCGACTGACACGCTCTAATGGCCATATAGTTACTAGGCCACCACCAGATATTCGGAGCAGGCCATTCCTCAGCAAGAGGCCTCGTATTGACTCTCCTCCCAGGATTGCGGCGCCAGTAGTTCCGATGAGGCGTACAGGTGTGACCTGTTCTTACTGCGGGAAATCGGGTCACCCTGCAGAGAGTTGCTTTGCACGGATGAGAGATAGCAGGTTTTCACCACCGCAAAGGATTGATCGTTCTCGCCCTCAGGCTTTATCAGCTCCGCCCCTATGGAGAGTACCTGCACATCCTTCATTCAGACCTCCTGTGTTCCATTTCAGGCCGCCTCAACGGCCCATGGTTCCGCAGCCGAACCGTCAGCAGCAGGGACACGTTCACGCACTCACAGCGGAAGAGCCAGAGACAGCACCTTCAGCACCTATGGCCTTCGAGGTCACTGCATACGTCCAAGGTATTCCTGTCTTCTTATTAGTGGACACAGGGTCCACTACCTCTATGATCTCATGCACGACAGTCAAGCGATTGGTTTTGGATACTGCTCCTACGAAGGGAGTGAGGGTCATCACTGCCACAGGGACCTTCTCGGATGTTACTAGCACGTGTGAGGACTGCCCGATTGACTTGGGGGGCAGGACGATACTAGTCAACCTGATCATCGTCCCCCTATTTCATTACGACGTTATTTTCGGTATGGACTGGCTCACTGAGATGCAAGCAGAGATAGATTGCGAGACTAGGGTGATTACAACCCACAGACCGGAGGGCACGACTTTTACTTTCCCTGTTCAGGTCAGTCACGCTTCTCGGTTGAGGTGTTTCACTTCTTCATTGAAGGATAGTGATGTTCCGACGCTTGTGGATACGCCCATAGTTCAGAATTTTGCAGATGTGTTTGAGACGATTCCTGGTTTGCCTCCTCGGCGCGAGATCGACTTCACCATTGATCTTACGCCTGATGCGACACCCATTTCATTACCGATGTATCGCATGCATCCATGTGAGATGGAGGAGCTGAGGAAACAAATTGACGGACTGGTAGAGAAGGGCTTCATACGACCCAGTGTGTCTCCTTGGGGAGCACCTGTGTTATTTGTCAAGAAGAAGGACGGGTTGCTACAGTTATGTATTGATTACCGTAGGTTGAACCAGTTGACCGTGAAGAACAAATATCATTTGCCCAGGATAGACGAGCTGTTTGATCAGTTGAAGGGGGCAAAGTATTTTTCGAAGATCGATTTACAGTCAGGGTGTCATTAGTTGCGCGTAAGGGATGAAGACGTGAAGAAAATGGCTTTCAGGACCTGTTTTGGGCATTACGAGTTCCTTGTGATGTCGTTCGGTCTCACGAACGCACCAGCCGTGTTCATGGACTTGATGAACTGGGTATTTCGGCCATTTCTATACTTATTTGTCATCGTATTTATAGATGACATCCTGATATACTCCATGAGTCGGGAAGAGCACGAGGAACACTTACAGGCAGTCTTAGATACTCTGAGGAAGAACCAGTTGTTCGCGCAGTATAAGAAGTGCGACTTCTGGCAGGAGGAAGTCAAGTTCTTGAGACATGTAGTGTCCAAGGAAGGATAGTAGTGGACCTGGCTAAGGTAGCTGCAGTTCAGGATTGGAAGCAGCCTGGTTCAGTTTTCTAAGCCTGACAGGCTATTACCGGCGATTCATTCGAGACTTCTCGAAGATAGCCAGCCGTTGTCACAATTGACACGAAAGGATCTGAAGTTCGCCTGGAATGGAAAGGCGGAAGTAGCTTTTCAGGAGCTGAAGGACAGACTGACGTCCGCCCCTGTGCTAGTATTGTCAGAGCAAAGGGTTAAGTACACTATATACATTGACGCGTCTCACGTTGGTTTGGGTTGTGTCCTTATGCAGAAGGACAGGGTGATTGCGTACGCCTCGAGACAATTAAGGAAGCACGATTAGAATTACCCTACGCACGACCTTAAGTTAGTAGCGGTCATATTCGCATTGAAGCTCTGGAGACATTACCTCTACGGAGAGGAGTTCGAGTTTTTCTATGACCACAAGAGCCTTAAGTATATATTCACTCAACGGGACTTGAATATGAGGCAGCGCCGATGGATGGAGACCTTGAATGACTTCAAGTTCGAGGTTTCCTACCATCCTGGCAAGGCCAACCTTGTGGCAGACGCGTTGAGTCGCAAGAAGGCTATAGCATTTACGGCTCCGCTGATGATGGCAGAGTGGGATATGTTAGAGTTCATGCGGGACTTCGAGCAGAAGCTCACAGTGGAGAAGCTATTAGAGAGTGTCGCACACGTTCGGGTGCAGCCACTTATTGATGATTGGATTATCGAGGCCCAGAAGGGCGACAAGCGGTTGTCTAAGCTTCGAGAGAAAGCTAGCGACGATGTGGACTCCGTGTGGAGAATTGGCACAGATGGGAGCCTACGATACCGTGGCCACCTATGAGTCCTAGATATTCAGGACTCGAGACAGGAGCTTCTCGAGACTGCCCACAGATCGAAGCTTGCGATACATCCTAGAAGCACGAAGATGTATCAGGACATGAAGCGGTCGTATTGGTGGGACAATATGAAGGTCCACATAGCAGAATTTGTATCTCGTTATCTCACGTGTCAGTAGGTCAAGGCCGAGCATCGCCGACCTCCTAGACTCCTTCATCCCATGCCCATAGTTGAATGGAAATGGGACTTCATTTCTATGGACTTCATCTCGAGACTGCCGAAGACGAGAAAGGGTTATGACTCTATTTGGGTGATTGTGGATCGGCTGACGAAATCAGCCCACTTCCTCCCGATTAAAGTCACAAACTCTGTAGATGAATTGGCCAGAGTGTACATTAAGGAGATTGTGCGTCTGCATGGAGTTCCTATGGAGATTGTGTCGGACCGTGACACTCGATTCACGTCTATCTTCTGGACTCGTATCCAGGAAGCAATGGGTGTGAAGTTGAAGTTCAGTATCGTGTTCCACCCACAGACCAATGGGCAGACGGAGCCGGTGAATCAGATTTTGGAGGATATGTTGCGGGCCTGTGTTTTAGATTTCAAGGATAGTTGGGATGACTGTCTCTCGTACACAGAGTTCGCCTACAACAACAGTTTTCAGGCAAGTATTGGCATGGTTCCTTACGAGGCCTTGTATGGACGCCTTTGTAGAGCACCGCATTGTTGGGCTGAGGTTGGCGAGCGCAGCTTGATTGACCCAGAGTTAGTACAAGCGACCTCAGAGAAGATCGACATTATCAGGCGTCGACTTCTGATGGCCCAGAGTAGACAGAAGAGTTATGCCAATACGAGGCGGCGACCGCTTGAGTTCGAGGTTGGAGATCACATATTCCTCAGAGTTTCCCCTATGAAGGGAGTCCTTCGGTTTGGGAAGAAGGGGAAGCTTACACTGCGGTTTATTGGTCCATTTCAGATACTTGATCGAGTGGCAGCGGTGGCATATCATCTCGCTTTGACCACACCACTTACAGCTGTACACAACGTATTTCATGTATCTATGATGAAGAAATACGTTCATGATCCTTCACATATTATCATATGGGAGCAGGTACAATTGAGCGAGGATGCTACATATGTACTGTGTCCGATGCGTATCCTAGACAAGAAGGAGCAGGTGTTGCGCAGTAAGGTGATTTCACTCGTGAAGGTAATGTGGATGCATCATACAGAGGAGGAAGCTACCTGGAAGACAAAAGCCGAGGTCAGAAAGAACTACCCTCAGATTCTCGAGGAGTACAAAAAGGTACTAATTTTGGGGACAAAATTTTTCTTTAAGGGGGGTAGATTGTAACGACTCAGAAAATCCCGAACAAAGACCCGAGTACCACCTCAGGCAGAACCCACTCAGGATCAAATCCTTTAGAAATTAGACAAAGTTAACTAAGAGCTAAACTAGATTAGCCACGAAATCTGCTTGAATCGCTTTAAATACGATCTGTAAAACCCAAAACTTGTAGAATCATTGATGCTAGGTTACCCTAAAATCTAGGATCAATCTCATTACCCAGTTGCTCTCGAGAGCACATTGAAACTTCGTATCGGATTTGGACCGCACGTCGAAAGTCTGATGATCACGAGATTAAGCGTTTAGGACCGCCTTGCTAGACTTGATAACCACCTCAAAGATCAAATCCAGATAGTGTCCCACGGCTATTTGCTTGAGCCCGGAGTGAAGAGTGTGAGAAAACGTAGGTTTCCTTAGAAATTAAATCTAATTTAAGTAATCTGAGACTTGTCGCTTGCGGGCCTGATATGAGCAATCGGACCGTCAGAATCTGATCCAAATATACCCTCGGATCAGGAGAAATTCCATACACATGTCCGTGTACTTGTAACCCCGATCGAGTTTCAGTGACCGTTGAACTGAAACTGGTACGCCACGTGTGATTTGGGAACTCGACTGGAACGAAAACTTAACTCGACTAAGATCCAAGGTCAGTGAGCTTAAGTCCGACCTTTGGCTCAAGGGGGGCTCCAGAAGTGCTTCGTTGAGACGGAACAGACTTATTTTGGCTATAACCTAAGTATACCTTGGCCTTGGGTCTAATTTGGAGTGTTTTGAGCCTATATAAGGACCTTAAACCCTTTCTCATACGAATTTGAGAGAAACCCTAGGAAAGAGAAGAGAGAAAAGAGAGAGAAAGTGTGAGAGAAGTGGGAGAATCCTACCCTAGTGCTATACATGTTTAATCATCGCTATTTAATGGCTTTTCCGACGATTCCGGCTTCGTTCTTAGGTAAGAAAACCTAACCCTAACCTGTTTTAGAGTTCCAAGTAGTGTGAGTTGTGAAATAACTAATCTGAGTCATATTGTAGGTTGTCAAATCACCGTAGACAAAGGCTTATCGATTCTATCGAGTTCTTTACGCTTCTACGGCATAAGGTGTGGACTATAGACGTATAGGTTATGGTTTTCAAAGCTTTCAATGTCAGATAATGATAGATTCATGATCTGGATGTTATTTCACATGCAAAATGCGCTATTCATTTTGCGATTCAGTTACGTATTCAAATTATGGCGTTTAGTGTATTTGGTATATTTGTAGAAAATACCATATACGTACAACATATGAAAGTGTGTTTGCCATGATTAATTACTATGTGTATATGCTACATATGTGTGTAACACTTTCTCGGTGAAAGGATTCGCCGTAATACATGTTTGGACTAATATATGTTATATATGTTAAATAAGTGTAGTCTAAGTGTTTGTGAAAATGTTGTATGAGTAAGTACTAGGAGATAGTACTTTAGGTAGGTATTGAGATAAGATTCTCAAATACCTTAGAGATGTGTATGATTTCCTCCATGCAAGTTGTTTAATTTAATCACTCACTTATGAAATGTATGTGTTGTATTTCCTGTTTACATTGTGCTTTATAACATGCTTGTTAACATGCTTGAATTACTTGTTAATTATGCTTTGACTACTATACATGCTTTCTGGTTATGGATTGAATGTGATTGGGACTATGATTTAGTCCAGGCAATCGGTAGCGAGATTGTATTCGTAGCTGAGATTCATTCGCCACGTAGGATGTGTTTGACGAACCCGAGTCGTACTTCGGTTGGCGGCAGTGGTTAGGTCACGCGAAGTACTTATGCACTTCATGTCGTTCAGCTGGTTGTGCACTCGTGCTAGTCGAGCTCGTTAAGTAACCCGATCTATCTAATGTGTGTTCACCATGTATGGTCGCCTCTGTTTGAACCTAAGGTACCAAACTCACCAGTGGAATCCCGTTTAACCTTGGTACCTCGATCCGCTAAGACTCATGAGCCGGGCATGGTGGTATGGGACACTGTGATCGAGCTGTCGGCCTACGCTGGGGCCACGAACCTCCCCGTAGTGACCAGTGAGCAACCCAGACTCGTGAGCTGAATACGGTGGTATGGGACACTGTATTCGAGCTGTCGGCATACATTGATAAGGTGATGGGGGAGTGGTGTAACGATTGCGTGTAACAGCCCTGACAGCCCTTTTTAGTGACCTCGAGCATACTCTGAATCTGCGGAGAGGCGACGAGCCTTCCCGTAGTAAACAGAGTATAAACTAGGCTTGTATTGATAAGGTGATGGGGGAGCGGTGCAACGAGTGCGTGCAACAACCCTAGCAGCCCTTTACAGCGACCTAGAACCACATTATCGTATGAGATTATCTAGGACTGAAGACCCTAGAATGGATCATTGTTTGGGAATGATATAAGGGAGGTACCTTAGTTTCCCAATACAACTGTATGAAAAGGACTAATAATAACTCGATAATCACGCTCATAACATAGCACTGCACGTGCCTGGCGTTGTGGAGCACTGAGGGATGAACGCATGCCGCGGACGTAAGATGGTGTCGCACGAGGGTGGTTTGGCGAGGGCATGCATCATGACTGCATTCATACTTGCATTAATAAGAGTATTTGGGAGTGTTTGATTGTACTGCTTTATCATTACTGCTTGA
This sequence comes from Magnolia officinalis, assembly GCA_021015155.1. Taxonomy (NCBI): domain Eukaryota; kingdom Viridiplantae; phylum Streptophyta; class Magnoliopsida; order Magnoliales; family Magnoliaceae; genus Magnolia; species Magnolia officinalis. The sequence continues at coordinate 24,570,216 of JAJHSJ010000017.1, forward strand.
CTGAATTGATAACATGTTAACCTATGCTTTATTATTCCACTGAGTTAGCTACTCACTCCCACGTTACAGGACGGTGTTCTGGACACCCACCAGACTCTGTCTTAGATGCAGGTATCGACGAGACGCAGGAGGCTGAGCCTGATTACTATGATGATCAGAATGAGTTCTCCTATATACAGTTCTCTGGAGGCTTCGCTTAGGCCATTCAGATGACGGGGCTACAGGGTTTACCATTATAGTTGTACCATTTTTTTTGGCATTTTGATTTTGAAACTAATACATGTATATGGTGACTCAGTAAAGTGTTCATACTCTAGAGACCGATTGTGACCGTTTCTGGCTTTATATACTTTTATATACATCTTTCAGTCTTCCTCTTGCGTTTTATAACTTGATCTGGAGTATGAATTACTGTTTTGGTATAATCCCACTCATGATTAATGCACTAATACAGACAACATTCAGTCATAAGCATTTATGTTGCATAAGTGATGTTTTAGAACTCGGGTGTTGAGTTGCTACTCGACCCCCGATTTTCAAGGCGTTACAACATCATATTGCCATAATTAACCAAGTAGCATGTGACAAACCTCCATATCAACCACGTCATTCATTACTTCGTCCTTATAATATTTACCAATAGAAAAGGGTATACGACATTGTTCAATTACATTTATTTTGTTAATCCCCTTAATCCATTCAATCGTGTACGAAGAGACCCACCTTTCTGTCATCAGTTGTAACTTTTCTACCATAATCTTCGACAGAAGGTTCTCACTACTCTTGCCATCTATGATCAAATCACGGACCCTTTGGTTTACGGTATACCTCATTCGAAAGATGTTGTGCCACTATATATCTATCTTCTCATTGGACATGTATAACAACTTCCTCACAATCAGAGGGTTGGCCTATGATTCACCATTATCGGGTAGTAACATGTGATTCGTCACCGATATCGCATAATGAACATGATAATCGCGAGCTTCATCATCGATCTCATGTTGTTTATCATTATGAACATAGCGCCGTCCTAAGGCTTTTGTCAAATGGCCAATTGACGTATGTAGTCCTTGTATAACTCATAGATTCTCCAACTAGAGGTTTGAATATGATCCAATTTTGGGATCATGCCCTAAAATGAGAAGAAAAAATAGATAGAGGACGCGGAAAAGCACATACTTCACAGTGGCCCCACCTACCCCCGGTCTGAGCTCGGAACAATCTGGGGCTCCGAGGAGCCACCATGATATATATGGGTTTATCAACACCGTTCATCTATTCTTCCATGTCATTTTAGGATATAAGATCCAAGGCTTTTAAAGTTCCCAAGAGGTTTTTAATAGTGTGTGTTTACTCTCCACGTGTATTCCACTTGATCCTTCGGTCTATCTCATTTTTGGACTTAGGAAATGACATAGAAAAATGGATGGACGGTGTTGATAAACCCATACATCACGGTGGGCCCCTCAGAGCACTGGCCTGTTACGAGCTCGGGACAGGCGTTGTAGTACCTGATCCGCATCCGTTCTCGAGGGACGCAGATTTCCTGTAAAGCCTTTCCCACTAAGTTCCTGCGGGCGGATGCTAGGTGGCCCCACCGTGATGTTTGTGAGAAATCCACACGGTCCATCCATTTTGCTAACTCATTTTAGGACATGCGATCAGAAATAAGGTGGATCTAAAGCTAGAGTGATCCTAACGAGAGGAAAAGGTGGATATTTGGTGACCACCATTTAAACATTTTTATGACCACAAAAATTTTACATCAAGTTAAGTTTTTCGTGTTTCCACTTCATCTCAATTGAAATGACTTTATAGAAGGTTTGGATGGCATATAAATATCAAGGTGGAGTCTAGAAAGGTTTCAACGTCAGGAAACTCTTTCCATAATTTTCCCTGAAATAGTCTCGCAATACGTATGGACGGGGTGGGTTTTTTGAGAACATCACGGTGTACCCCACCAAGCATCCATCGCAGGAACTTCATGCAGAAGGCCTTACCAGTAAATCCACTAGGGTTCTCGAAACTTCAGAGAACAACGACTTCATCCAAGCTTCACATCGGTGGTTATTTGATGCTCTAGCAGAGCATGACGCTTAATAAGCATGCACAAGTGGAATGATTATAAATCAAGATTTAAACTATCCAGGATCACGAGGCCGACTGGAGATTCACCTAGTAAAATTTATATATATATTAAAGAGAGAGAGGCATACTCACGTAGGACATTTAATCCGAACGATCCATGTGATGCGGCATCCCATGAAACCCCAAGGTATCAATTTTCACCCTAATCTAAAAGTTTAGTGGGCCATAGAAAAGAGAAATGCAAATCAGGGAGAACTGTTTTCTTTTTCCATGGCCCACTAAAGTTTTAGATCAAAATAAAAGTTGGGCCATGTGGGTTTCATGAGGTGCCGCATCACGTGGACCGTTTAAATTATGCAAATCACATCGCGTATGATGATTTCTCAAAAAGTTCGCACGAGTTCCATGCTAACCGGTGAATGCTTGGCTGCGCACCGGTTCGTACTGAACTCGTGTGAACTTTTTAGAACTCATTATACGTGATGTGACTCCAAAATCTGAATGGTCCACATGAAGCAACACCTCATGAAACCCCTTAGGCCCAATTTTTTACTTTGATCCAAAACTTTGGTAGGCAATGAAAAATGAAAACAGTTTCCTCCCTTGATTTGCATTTCTCTTTGCTATAGCCCACCAGAGTTTTAGATCATGGTGAAAATTTGTCCCTTGGGATTTCATGGGATTCCACATCACATGGACCGTTCGGATTAGATGCTCTTGGCACGTGTGCAAAGGTGCGCACATGAGCATGACTCTCTCTCTCTCTCTCTCTCTCTCTCTCTCTCTCTCTCTCTCTCTCTATATATATATATATATATATATATATATATATATATATATATAATGTCGACCTCGAGGAACTTCCCCTTACGTAGAGCTGTGTAGGCCTCACCATGATGTGTGTCAAACATCAACACCGTGCATTTGATGGGTTCCCTTTAGGCTATGCGATATCCCAAAAATCAGCTGTATAATGAACTTAAGTAGGTCATACCATCTAAAACCATGTTAAGACATGCCTAAAACATATAAAAAAAACTTAGTGGGCCCACATGAGTTTTAGATGCGGCTGAAACTTGATCTGACTCCTCATCCAAGTGGGACACACAATGGATGGGCTAGATTTGTGAACCACATCTCAGTGGGATCAATAAATGTTTATGAATGTTTTAATGGGAGGGTAACCCCTCTCAACTGTTGAATTTGGTGTGGCCCACAAAAGTTATGGATTGAATTTATTTTTAACCCTGTTGCCCACCATGGAATGGTGCATATGGTTAATAGGGTAGATGTTCAACACACATCATGGTGGGGCTCACACATGGGAACTTCCTATGATGTCTATTTTTGTGGGTCCCACTGTGATGTGTGTCAAACATCTACCCATCATTTAGATGCACCATTCCATGGTGAGCCACGGGCTTAAAAATCAAGTCAATTCATTACTTGGATGGGCCACACCACATACAACTGTCGAGAGGGATTACACTCCCATTAAAACATTCATAATCATTTATTAGGCCCACTGAGATGTGGTTCACAAATCCAACCCATCCATCGTGTGTGTCCCACTAGGATGAGGGGTCAGAGCAAGTTTCAGCTGCATCCAAAACTCAGGTGGGCTCCACCAGGTACTTTTATATGTTTTAGACATGTCTTAACATGGTTTTAGATGGTATGGGCCACCTGAGTTCCGTGTACCACTGATTTTTGGGATATCCCATAACCTAAAGGGGACCCATTATGGTTTTAGATGGTATGGGCCACTTGAGTTCCGTATGCGGTTGATTTTTAAGATATCCCATGACTTAAATAGGGACCCATCAAATGCACGGTGTTGATGTTCAACACACATCACGATGGGGTCCATGTGATGTGGGATCCCATAAAACCCTAGGGGATAAATTTTCACCATGATCTAAAATTTTGGTGGGCCATAGCAAAGAGAAATGCAAATTAAGGAAATTGTTTTCATTTTTCATGGCCCACCAAAGTTTTGGATCAAAGTAAATATTGGGCCCGAGGGGTTTCATGAGGTGCTGCTTCACATGGACCATTCAGATTTTTGGAGTCACACAACGTATGATGAGTTCTCCAAAAATTTGCACGAGTTTTGTGCAAACTAGTGCGTAGCGGAGCAGCCGATTTTATATATATATATATATATATATATATATATATATATATATATATATATATAATGCTCACACACAACTAGTTGGACAATTCAAATTGGTCCAACTAGCTGAGTATTAAATGGATGCGGATTGCGTCCTACTCCCGCCCGGACGGTAATCCGTCCGGGCAGAGATATGTGGGGCCCACTGTGATGTAAGTGTTTTATTCACGTTGTTAATCATTTTTCTCAGGTCATTTTAAGTTATGAGTCAAAACATGAGGCAGGTAAAGGGATTAAATAGACCACAAAGTAGGTATTTAACTTCTACCATTAAAAACTTCTTAGGAGCTGGAGAAGTTTAGGATCAAGCAGATATTTGTTTTTTTCATTTCATCCACGTCTACATGACCTTATTAATAGGTTGGATGGTAGAAAAACATCATGGTGGCCCTTAGAAAGGTTTCAACAGTGGGTGTCATTATCACTGCAGCAGCTTCCTTTGGTGTGGTCCACTGGAGTTGTGGACCTGCCTCATTTTTTGGTTCATATTTTAAAATGATTTGAGAATAACGATGAACGGCATGGATAAAATACTTACATCACTCTGGCCCCCACATAGCCTTGCCTGGACGGTAGGGGTAGGACGCAATCCCCATCTGTATTAAATAACACAAATTCGTCTTTTAATTCAATGTAATGTGCTATGTAAGGATGTGTGACATTAAGTCTTATATAAGTGTGATGAAAATTATTTGTCAAAGATCCAGTCCGTTCATCACATAGAGTTCACTAATTAAATTTTATCTATTAAAAATTAGTAAATCGTTCTCATCGATGTAGCCACACTGGTAAGTTGAATATGGACCATTGGAATATATTTCTAACTACCCAAATATATATTTTTTTTAAAAAAGAATATCATATTATTGATCACAATTTTTTATTTATTATTTTTATTTTTAATCTTCACCTACTTACAAGGGGCATTACCTAATTAACAAATCAAATTTCTTATGTATGTGGGCCTTCATCCAAATACTTGTGTACAAAATTTTTTAGTTATCCCACTTTCTTTGGAAAAAAATCTCCTTCCTATTTTCTATCACTTTTCATTGAATGCATCTCTTCTTTAATATTATCTCTCCCGGGTACAAAAACGGAAACAAATAGTACTCCTCTTCTACTTAGAGAAAGCTCTGTAAGGCCCGCCATGATGTATGAGTTTTAAGCATGCTGACCATCTATTTTGCTGATCATTTTAGATCATGGACCTAAAAACAAGACAAATCCAAGGCTTTAGTGGACCACACAAAGGGGATTTAACGCCTACCATTCTTGAGAGCTAGAAGTTTTGGATCAAGCTGATATTTGTGTTTTCCCTTCATCCAGCTCATTGTGAACTTATGAACAGGTAAGATGGAAAATAAACATCATGGTCGGCCGTAGGAAGATTTCAACGGTGGGGTCATTGTTGCAACTGCTTTTTGTGGTGTGGTCCAATTGAGTTTTGGATTTGACTGGTTTTTGGGATCATGCACTAATATAATTTGAGAAAATGGATGAACGGTGTGGATATATCCACGACGTCCAATAGTTTTTCCAGATCAATTTAGGACATAACCTCAAAAATGAAAGAGATCCAAATCTCAAGTGGACCACACAACATGAAACAGTGGTGATTAACCATTATAACTTCGTGGGGTTACAAAAGTTTCTAATCAAGCTAATATTTGTATTTTCCCTTTATCCAGGTCTCTCTGACCTTATCAACAAGTTGGATGTCAAAAAATCATTACAATGGGCCTTGGGAAGTTTTTAATGGCAAGCGCTCAACATTTATTGTTTCTGGTAGTGTGGTCCACTAAAGCCTTAGATCTGTCTCGTTTTTAGGTCCATGATCTAAAATGATCAGCAAAATAGATGGTCAGCATGGTTAAAACTCATACATCATGGCGGGCCTCACAGAGCCTTCTCTAAGTAGAAGAGGAGTACGTTTGTTTCCATTTTTGTACCCGGGAGAGATAATATTAAAGAAGAGATGCATTCAATGAAAAGTGAGAGAAAATAGGAAGATGATTTTTTTTCCAAAGAAAGTGGGATAACTTAAAAAATTTGTACATATGTTATGTATTTGGATGAAGCGCCACATACGTAAGAAATTTGATTTGTTAATTAGGTAATGCCCCTTGTAAGTAGGTGAAGATAATAAAAAAAAAAAAAAATTGTGATCAACAATGTGATATTCTTAAAAAATATATATATATATTTGGGTAGTTAGAAATATATTCCAATGGTCCATATTCAACTTACTAGTGTGGCTACATCGATGAGAACGATTTACTAATTTTTAATAGACAAAATTTAATTAGTGAACTCTATGTGATGACCAGACTGGATCTTTGACAAATAATTTTCATCACACTTATATAAGACTTAATGTCACACATTCTTGTATAGGACGTTACAACGAATTAAAAGACGAATTTGTGTTATTTAATACTTAGCTAGTTGAACCTATTTGAATTATCCAACTAATTGTGTGTGAGCATTACTCATATATATATATATATATATATATATATATATATATATATATATATATATATCCATGCCCTTTCATAGTAAAAATGACTTATTTAAATATGAAGTTCAAATGGGCCACACCATGAGAAACACCTTAGATAATGACACTTGTTATTGAAACATTTTTAAAGCCTATTGTAATGTCTATTTGCCATCCAATCCATTGATAATATCATTTAGACTTAGGCTAAGTGAAAACACAAATATCAGCCTAATCCAAAACTTGTGCACCCGCCGAATTTTTAATGGTGATGCCCAATCACCACTATTTCCTGTGTGTGGGTCCACTCGAGCTTTGGATATGCTTATTTTTTGGTTTTTGCCCAGGGGGGCAAAACAGTTGGACGTAGGCCCACAACGCCCAACGCATCAACACACCATGGCTGGGTTGGCGTTGGCAACACAACCTGATCCGCTTCCAAAATAATATTGCATCAACCATCTATAATTAGGCCCACCATTTTGGAGGGTTTCTTTGATTTATCTGTGCCACGTGGAAAGTATATCAGTGCAAGTCTATGAACAGCCATACTCTTCCAGAGTATGAAAAATCTTCTTGTACGAAAGCAGCATGAGACGTTTGAACTCTGGATCTTGACCAACTGCAGCAGTCCACACCCACCGACTTCTTAAAATATTCCGAAAAAGAAAAAAGGAGAAAAAAAAAACCACGACCCTTTCTAAGTTTCCTTCATAAAATCCCTCGATCTTCTTTCTCCTATCTTTCAAACTCCATTCCAATCTCTCCATTTTCAAATCCAAATTCAGTTTGGGAAAGAACCCAGATCAGAAAATGCATGATTTCTGCCTCACAATCCCATATGGCCTCCTTGTTCTTGTGGGAGGGATTATGGGGTATGTGAAGAGAGGGAGCACTGCTTCCTTGGGAGGTGGAGCTGGTTCTGGTCTCGTGCTTCTCATAGCTGGTTTTCTCAGCCTCAAAGCTTATGGGAAGCGCAGGAATTCGTATGTCGCATTGATTTTGCAGACTGGTATGTTCTTGATTTCATGGTTTCTTGCTTCTTCTTCTTTTTTTTTTTTTTTTTTTTTTAAAATAAAAATTCAGTGGTTTGTTTTTGTGGGGCCCACCATGTTTTATATGTAAAATCTGCTCCGTCCATCGGGTTCGTTGATTCTGGGACCGGGGAGAAAAAAATCAGCGCGACCCACATCTGAGGTGGGCCACACCACAGGGAGCACTGGAGATCGGTTGGCAACGGACGCGGATCTCCTGCGAAAGCCTTTCGCTTTGCAGGAAGTTCCTGCGCAAGGATGCTGGGTGGGGCCCACCGAAATGTTTGTGAGAAATCCACTCCGTCCATCCGTTTTGAGAGATCATTTTAGGAAATTAGACCAAAAATGAGGTGTATCCAACGCTCAAGTGAGCCACACGAGAGAAAACAGTGGGCATTCAGTGAGCACAGTTGAAGCATTCTTATGGCCATAAAAGTTTTTTATCAGGCTATCTTTTTGGTGTTTTCACTTCATCCCATTGGGAATTACCTTATAAACGGTTTGGATAGCATATAAACATCAAGGTGGAGCCCAGGAAGGTTTCAACGGGGTGAATTTCTTTCCCTAATTTTCCTTCTCGTGTGACCTACTTTAGTTTTGTATACACCTAATTTTTGGCCGCACATCCTAAAATAAGCTCGAAAAATGGATGGCCGGATTGGATTTCTCACATACATTTCAGTGTGCCCCACCCAGCATCCTTGCACAGGAAATCCGCGTCGGTTGCCAACCAGGTATGTGTGTGGGACCACCATGGTGTGTATCTTTCATCAAACCAGTTAATCAGTTGCAATTCAGCAAGATCAAGTGACAATACAGAAATTAGCCTGATCCAACTGTCAGGCAGGGCCCACCATGCAAGCTTAGATGTTCTAGGAGCAGTTTTACATTGTTCTTGTTGGTGTGGTCCATTAGAATTTTTTATCAGTATGATCTTTTGTGTGTATGGTTCAAATACTGGTTCTCGAGTGATGGACAGAGTGGATTTAATATAAGACATGGTGGGATTCACAGAGCTTGGGTGTTTTATGCAGCTGTGTAAAATAGGTGTTGTAGACGATTCTGGTCCTTTATGTGCTGGTTTGATTCTTTCATTGTTTGGGTTTCTTGTTATGTTTGTTTCTTTGTAGGTAGGAAACTGCGATTGAGAGCAAATGGGTGGTCTTGAATTTTGCTTATTTTGGGTCATGGATGCATGGATTTGCTGAATTCACTTGAGAAATGAATTGGGTCTTTGGTTTTTTATGGATCTTTTGTTGTGCATTTGGATGCCTCCTCAAAATGTGTTTTGGAGGGAAATAAAAGTCCAAGTGCTAATATAAATCTTGATTTGGGGTATTTGGGTGGTATCCTATAAGAAAACTGGTTCATGGAAGAATTGGAGCGTAATCAAAGGATTACTATGCTAGAGAGGAGTTTGGGTGGAAAAGCTCACGTTCCTTCTAAATATGGAGGATGTCCGAACACATCCTTGGTTGTTGCTTGCGATTAAGGAAGATGCCCTCTAAGTTGCTCTGGAGGACATGTGGGGATTTTCCAAAGAGGAATCGTATCATGTTCTAGCAGTTTGGTGGATCCTGGGCTTGCTTGCGATCACCAACACATGTACATCAATCTAGACAGTTGAATTTGTGGGCCCCATGATCAGTGTGCCATGTTAATGACTGGATGACTGCCATAAATGGCAGTTGAAAGGAAAATAGTTTACCATCATAGTTCAATAACCAAAAACTAAATGGTTAAAGTTGTTCAATGAGTGTTTTTCGGATGCTGACCCTTCCGCAAGGTTTGGCCCCTGATTTGGATGGTCTAAATTGCCAATGACCTCCAAAAACAAAATAAAAACTAGGAAGGGCAATAGACTGAATGAACTATAGGAATGAAATGGTTCCACCGCAATCTGTTTGTCACAGACTCACAATATAAAATAAGTCCTTTTCTTTTCATGGGGAAAATCTGTCAAGGGCTATAGCCTACAGTCATTGCGATCCTCTTATTTGATTTCAACTAGATTGTCTTGGAAGAAATGAAATTAAAGATAGCGTGGAACTTGGAGACTTAGTTATTCTATGAGGTCTACTCAGTGCTACGTGTGAAGCTATATAAAAGATCAATTCGAACATCATGATCCCCCTTGTATAAAAAAATGTTGCAGATGTGAGATTTCGAACCCATTGCCTCAAGTTAATGGTCCTGGCATGCGACCTAAATACTCTACTTTCACTAAAGAACTAGGAAATGATGGAAGGGTTGGATGTGCTCCTGTAGCATACATACACGGGATGTATATTTTCACAAAATGGCAAAGGTGGTCCCTCTATGAAGCAAGATCTAGATATCAATAGAAATATGAAGAAACTCTTGAACCATATGATTTTTTACTTTATTAGTACACAACGTGAGTAGTACATTTCTTGTGCTATGGATACATAGTTACATACACAGGTAAAGAGAACATGCCTTGAAGCTACCAAGGTAGTAATAACCACAAAATAGGCTAGAGCATACTTGTACATCACATATACAATGGACCTTTGTCCTTATGATCCCCAATACTCTATCTGATTCTGGTAATGGTATAATTCTTCAGCTTTAATAATGTATGTATATATGGATTGATTGGCTTGCCCCTGTGGTTTGTTGTTGCATTTGTAATGTGAATGTTGACTTGGATTTTTTGATCTTGGCACATGGCGGGTTGGGATATTATACTCTTACATGGATTGAACATAGATATTGACGCAGAAACATGAGTGTGAATTGGAAATTTTCAACAACTTTTGAATGGATATTGGTAAGAATGTCCTTTTGGCATATAGGAATGCCATTGTTGATCATGTTTGTAAAGGTGAACTGAGTTATAAAATTGTTAGGAGCGAGAGGCTTTGAAAATGATGAGTTGTAGGTTTTGATCTGCTTTGGCGTGGTTATTATACCAGTGAAAAAAGGCTGGTACACACGAAAAAAAAAAAGATTTTTGTTGCAATAGACATTTAACTGAAGAGAGAAAGTGAGGATCAATGGTACTCTCTCTCTCTCTCAGTTCTCAATTTACCTATGCCATGTAGGTATTCTATGCTAATAATCAGCTGCTTTCTCATGAACAAAATCCTCTTTGAGTTGGTTACATGTCATTTTCTCTTTTCAAAGATCTTTAGTTGAATCTCACATTAGATAACCACTAGGAGGTCTCTCAATAATAAGGCCGGGGAAGGTTCAAAGAAAACTATGAATGAATTCTTATTTTTCTTACTTTCATTTTTACTTCCATAAACTACTATATTTACAAGGTAAAGCTTGGCTTTTAAATAGGCCTTGCCTGTTTGGATTCTTTTGCAAGTTGAAACTTGAAAGTTTAAGGTGTGAAATGGTAGAAATGTTCTCTCCCTCTCTGTCTTGACATTTTGTGCATTGCTTGACCTTCAATCCAGTGTTCGTCTAATTTATAAAGAAATGCAATGGATTTCTTAGTAAAGTTGGAGGTCTCCTGAGGTTTGTTTGGTGATGGATATTGTCGACTTCAATTCATAAGAGATTCTTGGGTGTAGATTGGTAGGGGAGTTCCTTTAATGCACAGATGCCCTGGTTCTAGATGCATATTATTATTACCAGAATAATGCACTGAGGTATTCACAGTATACCATGCTTCCAAATCCATCTTTATCCATTTGCTTTCCCATTCTCTTGCAAAGTCAAGGCTATCAAATCCAGTCGTGTTAGTGGGGAAGCTAGTTTCTCCTACTAGAATAATTACCTTACATGGCCGGTCTTGGAAGGTACAAAACTGTCAAATCAAGATAACGTGTATCTTTCATGGATACATGGACTATTTTAAATGTGGTCATTACTCATTCAATGCCCTTACCATCTTAACTATGGAGTTTGGCATTCTAATAAGGTGTAACATGGTAGACATATGATGGAATGCTTGGCGGCTACTAAACATCTTAGAGGCTCCTCTTGAACAAAGATGTTCAAGAAATAGTAGGGAGGACAGGATTTTAAGGAAAAAAATATGAACAAAAAAGAAACAGAAATGGAAATGGCTATTTTTATGTTCTTTTTGTGTTTTTAGTATGTTTTAAAGCATGTACCATTCCAATTTATAGTATGTATTGTATAGTTTTATGCAGGCTGGAAAATAAAGGAGAAGTAAAGCGGCTGCAAGTTGCGTTTGTGGGGTCACTTTCCTTCTCCTTTCTTTTTCACGATGACATTTGTTTGAGTTTTTTTTTGGATAACCCAATCGTCCATAGAACTAGAAACCAACAAGATCGATAGGTTTGATGGAACCAATGACAAACGGTGACATCATAAAATGCATCTAGACCTCATCACCATCGACTTCTGTTATGTTTTGATGATGCCAAAACCATCGTCAACAAAGAGCAAGACGACCGAACAAATTTGAGAGATGAGAAATGGGAAGTTGACGGCCTACTTGTGCAATGGGCGCATTCTTTATTCCTTGTCCCTCTTCAATGCATCTAAGGATGTATGGGAGGCCATGCAAAACTAATTCAAGATTAAAGATGAGGGCACAAAGAAATACCTGATGAGTCATTTCCTTGAATATACATTTGATGCAGGACAATCAACCACTTGCTCTAAAAGCTCGAACTGTTAGAGTATGGCGAATTAATCCCTTTATCTCATAGCCCAGGCCCCACATCTCATGGTTTTTAAGACCTCGCCGAACCCCCTTCATGGGCCCAAATCACATGGCCGCCCACCCCGAGTGTCCCCGCATCCCACAGGCTACCACCACTCGAGCCCGTGTGAAATGCGCATTAATCACCCCTGGTGAGGAGTCTCGAACACGAGACTTCCTCCGTGGGCCGCACCCACCTGAGTGTGCCCCCGCATCCCACAAGCGACCCCACTCGAGCCCAGTGTGAAAATGCCCCTGCATTAACACCCCCGGTGAGGAGTCTCGAACCTGAGACCTCCCGCTCTGATACCAATTTGATGCAGGACAATCAACCACTTGCTCTAAAAGCTCGAACTGTTAGAGTATGGCGAATTATCCCTTATCTCATAGCCCAGGCCCCACATCTCATGGGTTTTTAAGACCTCGGCCGAACCCCTTCATGGGCCCCAAATCACATGGCCCCCCACCTCGAGTGTGTCTCCGCATCCCACAGGCTACCCCAACTCGAGCCCGGTGTGAAATGCACATTAATCACCCCTGGTGAGGATCTCGAACACGAGACCTCCTCCGTGGGCCGCACCCACCCTGAGTGTGCCCCCGCATCCCACACGACCCACTCAAGCCCAGTGTGAAAATGCCCCTGCATAACAATGACTTACACGAGGCTGATTCTTGATCAAGTACATGGGTCTGTACATTGCAAGTCAACTCGAGAGGGAAGTAAGATAGAAGAATCCTTCCTAGTGGGGTCTATTCTGGCAAAATTACCCCTAGTTGGAAGGACCATTGTAAGAGCCTTAAACATTGGAGGAGGAGATGTGCATAAGAACTTCAAGTCAAAGAAGATATGGTTTTTGAGACGAGAAGGAAAAAATCATCTCCAAAGGCTCACATAGTGGAAGGTAATGATGAACAATCCCATTTTAGTAATAATGACAACCAGTTCAATAATTCATACAATAATTCCAATAAAGACAAACACAAGGATTGTGTACTGTTTCCACCACAAGAAACCCAGTTATTTTAAGGGCTGTTTTTTTTTTCGAATTTCATGTGTAATGCAAAGTAAATGAGCCATCATTATCATTTTAAGTTGTTTGTTTCATAAGAATTACAGCACGTAAATCGAGAGTCAAATGCACCTGTAATAGGAGATATGTAAGGAAATTGTAATCATTACAATTTTACATTATAAACCACATTTTTTACACTAATGCCTTGGTAAAACAAACAATGGTAGCAATGTCATCATATCAATCAAATGCAGTTGATGTGTCCATAAAAGTAAAGGAAATTGTAACCATTATCCATTTCTAGCTATTTATTGGTGTAATTGGAAAACAAACACGACCTAAGTGGCAATTCTAACTTCTTAAGAAGAAGGCACAGGGCAAGAATGGGCAAATAACAAGAAAGGACCCGAGGCACATGTGACCAAAGAAGATATGGATGCTATTGTTTTCACAAAATAAATATGGTGGGAGAAGACAAATTGGTGGATTGACTCCAAGGCCTTAAGGCACATATTGAACAAGAAAATTTTGTTCGTGAACTGCGAGGCTGCAGAGATGGAATTAAATCTACATGGGGAATTTGTTAATTGCAACAATTATAGGAAAAAGGAAGGTGGTTCTCAAACTAATTTTTGGGATATCTCTCACCTCACTGATGTACTATATTAATGCAGGGGCATTTTCACACTGGGCTCGAGTGGGGTCGCTTATGGGATGCAGGGGCGCACTCGGGGTGGGTGCGGCCCACGGAGGAGGTCTCGTGTTTGAGACTCCTCACCAGGGGTGAGTAATGCGCATTTTCACACCGGGCTCGAGTGGGGTAGCCCGTGGGATGCGGGGACACACTCGGGGTGGGCGGCCCATGTGATTTGGAGCCCACGAAGAGGGTTCGGCCGAGGTCCTAACCCATGCGATGTGGGGCCTGGGCTATGAGATAAAAGGATTAATTCGCCATACTCTAACAGTTCGAGCTTTTAGAGCAAGTGATTAATTGTCCTGCATCAAATTGGTATCAGAGCGGGAGGTCTCGGGTTCGAGACTCTTCACAGGGGGTGATTAATGCAGGGGCATTTTCACACTGGGCTCGAGTGGGGTCGCTTGTGGGATGCAGGGGCACACTCGGGGTGGGTGCGGCCCACGGAGGTCTTGTGTCGAGACTCCTCACCAGGGGTGATTAATGCGCATTTTCACACCGGGCTCGAGTGGGGTAGCCGGGGATGCGGGGACACACTCGGGGTGGGTGGCCCATGTGATTTGGGGCTCACGAAGAGGGTTCGGCCGAGGTCCTAACCCATGCGATGTGGGGCCTGGGCTATGAGATAAAAGGATTAATTCGCCATACTCTAACAGTTCGAGCTTTTAGAGCAAGTGGTTAATTGTCCTGCATCATATATGTACTAAAATTTGGAAAAATCTTGTTTCAGCTAGTTTTCTTAGCTAACATGGCTTTAAGTTGGTTTTCGAGTCTGATAAATTTGTTGTAACTAAAGGGTAACTAAAGGAGGCATTTTTTGGGAAAAGGATATACTATGGGCTATGTTCATATTCAACATTGATAATGAAATTGTTTCATTTACTTATATCATTTATTATTTTTCATTTGGCATGATAGATTAAGTCATGTGAATTTTAGAAGTATGGGCGTAGTGATAAAATGAACAAAAATAAACGTGATAGTGATAAAACTGATAAATGCAGGATTTGCATCCAAACTAAGATCAACAAGACAACTTAAATTTAGGTAGAGAGATTCTAAGTTGCTAGAACTTAGACACTTCAATGTCTGGGATATGAATATTACCTTAACATGAGGAGGGTAAAAGGTATTTATAACATTTGTAGGCGATTCCTCTAAGGACATGTTTGGAACGTGGGATTAGGTGGTATTGCAATGAATTGCATTGCATTATGGCAATGATTACATATTACAATACCTCCCTCTTGGTCGTGAGGTATTTTGACTGAGAAATCCAGTGTTTGGTTAGCCATGGCAATGGTAAAGTGATTACAGTGTATAAGCATTGTCCACTTTAATACTACAATGATTACAATGTGCAATCGCTGTTCCAAATCCTCTATCCACATACATATGTATTTGAAGGTGATCCATCCACTTATTATGAGACTATGGAATCTCGTGATGCCACCTTTTGGAAGGAGGCTAATTAATGATGAGATGGATACCATTATTGGTAAGAAAACATGAAAACTAGTAGATCTTTCTTCAGGATCTAAGCACATAAGCTATAAATGGATCCTTGAGGGCTTTGTTTGTTTCACCAATTACATTAGTAAAGGAAATGCGTAATGATTACAAATTTCTTTACTTGTCTGGGGACATCAGCTGCATTTGACTGCAATGATGACATTGCTTACATTGTTTGTTTTATCTACGTAAAATTGTAAAGATGATAATTTTACAATGTAAAATTGTAATGATTACAAATTTCTTTACCCGTCTCATATTACATCTGCATTTGACTCTTGAATTTGTGTTGTAATATTTGTTTAAACAAACACTTTGAAATAATAATGATGGCTTCTTTATGTTACATTACCATGGAAACCGGCTAAACAAACAAGGGCCCTAAAAGAAAATTGAAAATAGATTGTATAGTATAAAAATGCACAGCAATGCTAGTGGCCAAGGTTTTAGTAAAAGGAAGTGGTAAACTTCTTTGATACATATGCACTTGTTGCCAGGATATCCACTATTAAAATCCTAAGTGCCTTAGCATCTATTCATCACCCAAAGGTACACCAAATGAATTTTAAAACAACTTGTCTAAATGGGGAATAAAAGAAGAAATATACGTGGAACAACCAAACGGCTTTGACATGCTTGGTCAGGAACAAATGGTGTGTAAGCTAATAAAATTCATATATGGACTAAAACAAGTCTCTAAATAATGGCACAAATTTTTTGATAAAGTAATTATATTTCATCGTTTTAGAATCATTGAATCTAGAAAATGTGTCTATGGTAGATTCTTTGTAATAAAGGTGTAATCATATTCTCATATTTAGGTGATATGCTTATTTTCGGAACATGTATTGATAGTATGTAATGTTCTAATGGTCTTTTTGTCAAGTAACTTTGATATGAAAGACATGGGTAGGATTGATGCTTAGTAAAGGCAATGAGTTAATTTTAACTTATTGTCATTACATAGAAAAGATGGTTAGGAAGTTCAATCACTTTAGAGTAAGGATCTGTAATTCTATATCTACTTTTGACTCTAGTGTTAAATTGCGTTACAATGAAAGGAGATCTATAGCACAACTAGAATATACATAAGAGATTTGTGGTTTAATGTATGCTAAGCATTGTACTGGCCTTGATATTGCATTTGCTATAGGAAGACTAAGTCGATATACCCATAATCCTAAACATGCATTAGAATGCAATATCTAGAGTTTTGAGGCTATCATCATCATCTAAGCCTTATCCTAATTAGTTGGGGTCAGCCACATGAATACTATTCAGCCATTCCACTCTATCAAGGGCCATACCTTCCATTAGACCATAGTTCATCAAGTCTTTTCTTACTACCTCCATCCATGTACTTTTGGGCCTTCCCCTTACCCTTTTAGAGCCTTCAACTTGTACCAACTCACTTCTTCTAACTGGCCTGGTTCTTAGTTTTCGTTGCACAAAACTCTTTGATTGTAATCAACTCGACGATTATAAACAACTTGTGCAATGGACTATTAGATAACACTTGATTGTAATCAACCTATGTAACAATCTACTTCATTGTGCTTGTGGGAGTTTTGTCCTCCCATTGTCGGTCCCCAGCCCGGATTCCACTAGCACATCATGGGTGGGCCCCATACAGCTCGAGTGCATGGTAACTTAATGTGTATTCAAACGGACGTTAACAAAACCCATGAGTTTTATAGTGTCACACACCCATGTGCACACATGCAAACACGCACGTGGACACGCATGCACACATGCGCACACAAACAAAATGAATAGGCATGCACGCACACACACACATACACATGTAAACACATGCACACACATACGTGCTTGTACACACGCATGCACAAACACAAACAAACACACACTACTGCTACATCCACAAGAGTACACACACTATACGTACTACTACTAATACTACTACTACTAGTTCTACGTATAAGTATTGTAATTATGAGTATGTGACTAATGTTTACACTACACAGAATAGACCAATGATTTAAATATCCATACTATCGGCCGATGCTATTGATATCACATGTGGCCGATATGATATATAATAATAAATTTCCCTGTTTTGCACAAAATATCGCAATGCATCACTAAAAAGTGATGACGACGCGGTCGACATGACATAGGTCTTGGGTGCAACGGACTCCGACTGTCCGGATGCCTGTTTGTGTGCTTGGATACTGCTGTCTACTATCTACAGAATGTGTTGGTTGGACGTGTGTGGCTGTGAGGTGATACGGGGGACTAGGGTCCTATAGGTATAGTCATGTACAATGGAGACCAAGAACTGCACCGGTTAGAATGAACGAGTTGATACAAGTTGAAGGCTCTAAAGGGGCAAGGGGAAGGCCCAAAAGGATGTGGGTGGAGGCAGTAAGAAAGATTTGATGGCCTATGGTCTAACTGGAGTTATGGCCCTTGATAGTGTGGAATGGTGGAAACGGATTCATGTAGCTGACCCCAATTAGTTGGGATAAGGCTTAGATGATGATGATTGTGATAATAACCATGCATGAGGGATACAACGTTAAAGTTGGTGAAAATTTTTCATTATCATCTTGAAGAACATGGTTCTGAAGTGAAACACAAGTATGGATGCCCATGGTTGTGTCTTGCATGAGATTACATTCATTTAGTTCCCACTTTGGTTATTTACCTAGTATAAGTACAGATAGAACTGAAATTCCGCTAAAGTAATTCAAGTAAAGAATCAACAAGGTTGCTAGTGTGACAGTATGTATCAGATGATTGGTTCTATGCCTTCATGATAGTTTCCTGAGCTCTGTGTGCAAAGCACTGTACCTGCCTTCCAGTGCTATGATACTGGAGCTTTTGCCGTGAAAAGTGTGTTTTTTTGTGTGTGTGTGTGTTTGTGTGTGTGGCAGAATGCTATTTTCTTGGCTTCTGCAGATCAATGGCTGCATCTTCCATCATGGGTCCATTCTTGGCTCCTACTGTGTGCATGTATGTCTCTTCAAAAGTTAGAAGAGATTTATTCAAGTTGAAGTTGATATATGATTGAGTGCTTGGCGATATTCTGGTGGTAGTCTTTCTTTACACACACACACACACACACACAAACACACAGGATGTTTGGTCGTAGTCATAACATTTTTCATGAAAGATCATATGCTTCTTGCAAGGATCTGGTTTCCTTGCATATCATCTGAGGATTTTTAGTTGAGAATTTGATAATGTCGTGGAACTTTTTCAGTCAGTCTTGCTACTAAATGAGTGGGAAGAAAGGGGAAAAAGTCATGAATTTTATCTTTTAAAAAAGAAGAAGAAAAAAAGACATGAATTTTATGCTCTCTCTTGTTTCTCTTGTTGGGATCAGTCTGCGTAGTGTTTTCTTTTCCTCCATTGCATTGTCGTTCATTTCTCAATTGATATATGCCTATGAAACAGTTGTTGCGTTCGTGCTAACATGGGTTATGGGACAACGATACATCCAAACCTCCAAGATAATGCCAGCCGGAGTAGTTGCTGGTCTCAGGTATGTTTAGTTTAAAGATTGTTCCTTTCATGCCCATGTTCTTTGATGTTTGGGTGTAACTATTTTGTTAAGCTTAATTGCTTTTTTCTGCTCTCTACATTTCATCTAACTGTATTTCACCCATTTTGAGTTTTATGCCCTGCCTACATCTAAAATAAATACTAAGGGTTCATTTGGGTAGGGGATCCTGCATAATTAGAATCAAGTCTAATCCTGATTTTGACGGGCCCCATGCCCTCCATGTAGGATTTTCTGCAGTAAAGCTGTGCTTTCCTCTGCATAAATGCAATTTGCAGCCCTTTATTTTTGTTTTTGTTTTTTTTTGTTTTTTTTTTTTTTTTTTTAAAGCTTCCTTAATTGCATTTATGTAGAGGAAAGTACTGTTTTAATGCCGCGAATCCTATGTGGAGGGTATGGGGTCTGCCAAAATTGGGATCTAATACCGTTTATGCCGGATCCCCCTACCCAAACAAATGTTAATTGTAACTCTTCTACTTCACTTGAGATTCTATAATTTTGTCGTAAAAATTGTCCAAGTGTGGCGAGTGATGATTCTCCTCCCATTCTAGTATGTGTCTTTGTTTGGGTGGGGCACATATCATGCACACTTCGTGGCATGTCTTCTATGCATTTAAATGCGTATGTGGTTTATATTTTATTTGATTTATTGTTGGCTTATGTACACTGTTTGGTTATATGTGGACGCCATTAAGTGTACCATGGTTGTATAAAGCACAGAGATACATGCATAGTCCACCTTATTATAACTCATTTTCTCTCCAGTAATTGTTCAATTTTTAAATCTTTATTATGAAATTTATGGAGTTTTCATGTAAGAATTACAAAAATTTAGTGATTCTAGCTCAATGTTTTAATCCTTCTTCATACATATCAGGAAGTCTCAAGATCCGATAGCTCCTTTGGACTATTTACATGAACCAATATACATTTCAGTTCTTAGCCTTCTTGAATTAACACAAATTACATAGATTCTCAATGCCTACCTACGTTTTAGTTGTTCTTCGTGCATCTCGATACTCATTCATTATTTCTGGGTCTTTAGCTCTGTATAATTAGCTTCATTGGTTTGTTGTTAAAGAACACAAAGGTAAGATTCCAAATTGTCAATCATGAATGAAGTTTGGAAGGATGCTTTGTAGAAAAACTACACAATGTACATGGAGATACATGCACAGTCCACCTTATTAGAACTCATTTTTTCTCTGGATATATTTTTGCATTTATTTCTGTCGTCAAATCTCCACATTGTGTTGATACTTGACGTGAGAATCAAATGTATGATCAATATTTCTGGAGAGGTACGGGGATTTGTTGTCGGAATTTTGGCGTGGCATTTGATTTGGAAAATGAAAGTATTACAACCTATCTAACCTTGAATAGGTGACTGATTTAGACAGTTAGGTAAATCTAGAAAATTTAGTGTGGTATTTAAAAATTAATTCTTATCTTTATATTTATGGATGACTAGTGAAGAAGTCTCAACTACCTCTGGTGCCGGTGCGTCAGCCACATCTCCTCTTATTATGGATGGAGAAGTGTCTTCAGCTTCAACCACATGAAAGAAAAGATCAGCAGTACGACATGACTTTGAATAAGTCGTGGTTAATGGTGTGGTGAAGATTTGATGTTTTCATCTCAAATCATTATACACTAAGAATCCTGGGGGGCAATTACTCATTTAAACATATATAGGCAAGGTTATTCAAAGAGAACAAGAATTCCAATTTTAAGTCAATAGTTACTTTCATTTACCAAGTCTGAGGGGGACAACTCTCAAGGTATACTTTCTACTCATTAGTTTGATAAAGAGGTTGAAAAAGTGGTATACAAGATTAATGATCGTTGAAGAAAAATCCTTTAGAATACAATAAATTCCTTAACCCTCAAGTTGAGAAGGCCTTCCGCGCTCACTGTGAAGAAAGTGTGCATGAAGATGTGTGTAAACAAGAAGATAAAAACGAAAGTAGTTTTGGCATCAATCTCCAGAATAAGTTTGACTTATGTTTGTGGACGACGTTTAATTAAAGAAAGGGATACATTTCATCAACCACACACTACGTTGATGAAGATTGGAAACTCTGCAAGACAATTTTGAACTTCCGCTACTTTATTCCTCATACTGATTTAGTTATTTCAAATTATATCTACAATTATCTACTAGAGTGGGCATTGAAAAGAAAATTTTTTCAATAACTTTAGATAATGCCTCTGCAAATGACAATGTAAATTTATTATTTTGTAACCAATTCAAGGTAGCCGGAAATTTATTTTTTGAGGGGGAAAATATTCCAGGTTAAGTGTTGTGCTTACATACTAAACTTAATTATCTATGAAGGGTTGAAAACAATTAACCTCACTATATAGAACACAAGAGAGTATAAAATATAAGGGTGTCACTTTTAAGATTGAGTAGATGGAGTGATATGATCCAACGTTTGAATGTGAAATCCCAAAAAATGTTGAAGTTAGATGTATGCACATGTTGGAATTTGACTCTTGAAATGTTGGATTTGACTGTGGAATTGGAGCTTGCATTCCCTGAATATGTGACGCGTGATAGAACCAGTGTTTTTAAATAGCAGTAGCGTGTTGCGTAGCGTTCAACCCTCCGTAGCGTGTAGTGAAATAGCGTAGCGTGTAGCGTAAGCTACACAATATTTCTATTTTTTTAATTATATATATATATATATATATATATATATATATATATATATATATATATATATATATGATAAATAAAAAAGCAAAATATATAAATGTCACATTCTTCAAAATAAAAATCCCAAAGTTAAGAGCATTAAGTACAATACAAATGTCATATTCCTCAAAATCAACATTTCAAATTCTCAATAATTAGTCTCTAGACTCTAGTGTCTAAACTCTAAAGGTCATCTATATCTAATAGGTCATCGTTGTTGTCGTCATCCTCATTCACTTCGTCACTAGGTCTAGGCTTTTCATCATCAACATCAACATCTACATCTGCATGTACATCATCCACACCATGAACACTCGTTCCTATATCTCCTTCCTCTCTTATAGGAGTAAGAAATCTTCCCATGGGACCACCTACACATTAAAAAGAAAAAAAGAGATTCATTGGTCTTTTACTTTCTTTGTTAAAAATGTTCATGTAACTTAGTCTATAACTATAAACACTTACTTAAAGTAGCTGCCTTCCTTTTCCTTGAGGAAGGTGGGGGGCAATCTCCTTCAGAAATATTAGATGTTGATGGTGCATTGCTGTCAACTGGATCATCAGACTCCGGAATAGTTGTAATGACACTAATATCAAAGGCCATATTTTGATCTTCGAGCCACGATGGATCAGTTGGGAGAACAGGGCCTTCTTTCTCAGCAATCCATTCATCATCTGATTCAATGTGGTCCACCAATATTGGATCCATTGCCGCCCTTCTCTTCATGCTTCTTTCTCTTAGTTTCATATTATACATCACATATACTAGAGAGTTGAGTTTTTGTTGCTCTAGCCGATTTCTCTTCTTGTGTGGATCTGATCATGTGATGATCTATGTCAGTCAATTATCAAAGACTTGCTAATCTACTAAATAAAAATTAGCCAATTTAGAATATTGAATGGTACAAAAGTCACCTGCTCAAAAGTACTCCAATTTCTCTCACAGCCAGAAGCACTGCAT
Organism: Magnolia officinalis; assembly: GCA_021015155.1. NCBI lineage: Eukaryota > Viridiplantae > Streptophyta > Magnoliopsida > Magnoliales > Magnoliaceae > Magnolia > Magnolia officinalis. The sequence goes on from JAJHSJ010000017.1 coordinate 24,593,081, forward strand.
GTGAGGCTTAAAACTCGTACTGCAAACTTCGTAAGCTGTGGAGTTCTATCTCCAAAGCGTTCCCACCAATCAGCTACATAAATTAGTTATAATTTATAAATTAATAAATACTTTCACCAATTATAAAAATATAATTTACATAACAATGAAAATATCAAAATATAAAATTATAAATTACCTGGGGAACGCTTTGTCATGGTTTCGAGTGCAAGGCGAGAGCCAAAATCCCCTTCTCTTGTCATATTCATCCAACTGAATATCAGCATTAACATGCTCTTCACGGGGGATCATCCTATCCATGCACTCAAACAACCCCCTTTTTATCTCAGGGTGTGTAGAGAACTTATCTGAGTACCGTATTTGAGGATTCAGATAGTACCCGGCTGCATGTAGAGGACGATGAAGCTGAGGAGTCCATCTTTCATCTATTTTGTTCCAAATTGGAACATCTCTTTTTTACATCATTGCAATTAAATGCAATTTTCTCCTTCGCTGAGTCCATCAATTCATAAATGAACCCCATTGCTGGCCTCTCTTCCAAATCTACTTCTCTTAAAACACTTACCAATGGCATGGTGCTCATAACACATAAGGCAACATGAGGCCAAAACTTCGGATCAAACATTATAATAGCCCGTACGTTTATTCCTTCAGGTTTTTTAGCCCAAGAACATGAGCACCATTTTTCCGATGCAAACATGGCTATAAGACCATTCTTTTGCTTGTAAATACTTCGAAGGGTGAGGTATGATGTTGCAAAGCGTGTTACTGCCGGCCGTAGAAGCTCATGGTTATTCATGAAGCTTCTCATCATGCTCAATACAATTCCATGCCCATAAATAAACTTCGTCACTGTCCTTGCCTTTTCAAGCATTTCAGAATATATTTTCATTTTTCCAATATCCTCCAACATCAAATCTATGCAATGTGCAGCACACGGAGTCCAATATATCCTTTTCCTCTTATCCATCAACTTCTTCCCAGCACTCACATAGCTTGAATAGTTATCCGTGATAACCTGGACCACATTTTCTTCCCCAATTTCTTCTACAATTTCATCAAGATATTCGAATAACAAATTCCCATCTTTTATTGAATCTGAAGCATCAATAGACTTATAAAACATTGTTCTGATCGGAGAATTAATCAAAAAATTAATGATGCTTCTATTCTTTCCATCCGTCCAACCATCAGATATAATTGAACATCCATAAGTTTTCCAGGAAGCTTTGTATGCTTTCATTAAACTATCAGTATTAGCAACCTCCTCTTTTAGTATCCATGTTCTCATCTCATGCATGGATGGTGGCTTCAATCCCGGTCCAAACTTGCCAATAGCCTCACACATTGCTGAAAAGTATGGGCTATTACACAGGTTGAATGACAAAGCATTCCCAAAAAAAAAATCTTCCAATCACCCTGCATACTTCTTTTCTTTCTTCCTTCTTCCACCTTGAATTCAATGTGGATTGACGTTGCTCACTACTAACAAATTGATCCATAGGACCCCTTGCTCTTGCCATTGGTTGATTACCAGAAGATCCACTACCAAGTTGGCTGCCAATGAAAGCATCATTACCCACACTAATGCTATCACTTGCAGAGCCAGAACTAGAAAGATATGTCGATCCTCTTCTCCCAATATCTCGAAACACCTCATTTCTTTTATTTTTTCCATCATGATATTCCTTTAGAGCCTTTCTACACTCCTCCTTGGCTTCTTCTGTCACTTTTGGGCACGACTTTATCCCATTGTGGGTTCTGGCCAAATGATGCTTTAGGCGAGTCACGCCTCCCGTACATCTTTGACCGCAAAATTTGCATAGCACATAATTTTTATGAGATTGTCCAAGTGGATTATCAGCCACATTTCCATGCAAAATCTCTCTCTTTTTCTTCAAACATTCTTCTCTCTTTAGTTCACTACTTGACCAAAAAAAAAAACACATCACAGATAAATCAGTGAATCACAAAAATAAACATACGCACACCACTTACACTCATACGCACACCACAGTGGGCCCACGGCCCACCATAGAAAATAATGCAAACCCACCCCTTCACGCACCTCAGTGGGCCCCACGTGGGCCACACCATAGAAAATAATGCACATCCCACCCCTTCACGCACCTCAGTGGGCCCCATATGTGTCACACCATAAAAAATAATGCACATCCCACCCCTTCACGCACCTCAGTGGGGCCCACGTGGGCCATACCACAAAAAAAAGGTATAAAGAACAACAAACCGACTGTAACTAGTATTTTAAAAGGGAAAAAAATGAGGAAAAAATTGAAAATACCAAGTTATTTTCATTGTACATCGAAAAAATTCAAAAAAAGGAAGGAGCGTACCTGTTTTTGTCTCGAGATGAGGTCGGTTTGCGCCTGGTGGGGAGAGAAGCAGCGTCGGCAGCAGCGTCGGATGGCCTCTATGAGACGATTTTGGGTCTCCAAATGGATCGGAAGGGAGAGCAGCAGCGTCGGATGGCCTCTCCGAGATGATTTTGGGTCTCCAAATCGATCGGAAGGGAGAGCAGCAGCGTCAGATTGCCTCTCTGAGACAATTTTGGGTCTCCAAATCGATCGGAAGGGAGAGCAGCAGCGTCGGATGGCCTCTCTGAGACGATTTTGGGTCTCCAAATCGATCGGAAGGGAGAGCAGCTGCGTCGGCTGCTGCCGTTTGGGATCGGAAGCACTTTAGAATTAGGTTTTTTTTTTTTTTTTTTTTACTTAACTTTAGCTTGTGGTGTGAGTTCACCATTGTTTCTTGCACTAAAAAAAAAAAAAAAAAAAAAAAAAAACCAAACAGGTAGCGTACGCTACCTGTGCTACACGCTACACCTACAGTTATCAAAGGGGAAAAACGCTATTTCGCGCTACAGGGGAAAAACGCTATTTCCAGCGCTACATAACGAAATCGCTACGCTACGTACGTACGCTACCGCTACGCTACCAACGCTATTTGATACACTGGATAGAACATATGCTTGATTGCCTAGTGAAGATGATTGGAGCAAAGAAAAACAAGTTCACTAGTTTCTCAAAGTTTTTTTTGGCACGAATATTTTTTATGTAAATAAATATCCCACCACAAATCCGTTTCTTCTATCCCTTTGGAAGATTAAGGAAGCCCTAAAAAAAGTGCCAGTGAGGGTCCAAATTTTCTACAGTTGATGGCAATTGGTGTATAAATGAAATTTGATAAGTACTGAGATGAATGCCATTTGTTAATGCCCTTAACGGTTGTTCTTGATCCTTAGTGCAAGATGGGTTTGGTTAGGTTCATTTTTTGAAGATTTATTCTTTTGAAAGGGTGGTAATCAAAACCTCCATGGTTCGTGACACAATAGAAGAATCGTACACTTTGTATGTTTCTACTTTACCCACAATAGGTGATAAAGAAGTTAGAGCTCCAGGTGGTTGTGATACAAGCGATGACAATGTGCTCGATGAATACATGACTTAGCATAAGGAGAAACAAATGATCAGATAAAGAAATCAGAGTTAGACTTGTATCTCAAAGAGCCAATCGTAAAGCACTCGGGCTCGGACTTCGATGTTTTTGGGATGGTGGAAGATGAGAGCCAGTGAATCAAAATATCTTATACCATTGTGATGGCACGGGACGTATTGTCAATTCCAATTTCAATAGTGGCATCAGAATTCGCTTTTAGCATGAGGAGTAAGGTCGTGAGTAAGCATCGAAGCTCACTTTCACTAAAAACAGTTGAAGCATTAATTTGTACACAAGATTGGTTGTATCCGGTTTTGGGAGGCAGTAGTTTACAGTAGTTTTGATATTGAAGATGAGGATGAAGAGGAGATCGAGTCTCAAGACGAGACTGCACCTGCAACAACATCAATATGAATTAGGTTATAAAGTATTGTTAATCTGTTGAAAGTGGTGTACTGTGTACTTGAATGTATTATACATCTGAAGAAATGCAATGACTTTTATTTCATTTTCTTTATATTATGCTTTCGTCAGAACATATTTCATTATTGCTTTTGCTTATCATATTTCTTCTGTTTAACTTTTATGTCAAGTTGTTCGTTTCTAACTTTTATTTGATTCCTAACCGTGCCAAAATACTTTTTTTTTTTTTTTTTCCAAAAATGGAGTGTAAATATGTCGTCATCTGACCGATCGACTGACGTTTGGGACTGCGGTTCCCTAGTCCACTCCCCAAGGTATAAAACAATGAAGATTATGTGTCATTTGTGTGGGGAAAAATTTGTTAACAAAACTAATCGGCTTAGGTTACACCTAGTATGTTGGGGTGGAGATGCAAACCCGTGTCCTAAAGCCTCAAAGGAGGTCCAACTTCTTTTTCAGGTCCTTCTAGATTCAAATAAGAAACCTTCTACCCAATCCAAACCTTCCACAAGAGTTCTAATTGGCGAAAGTTTTGATACACGAAGAGTAGAGAGAACTAGTAGGGAAGAGGAAGAGGAGGAAAGCAAGTTATTAGCATTGGAAGAAGAGTAATTACAACTCGCCTTGAAACGTAATATAGAAAAAGCTTCTGGACATTGACGATGTCCCTCCAAGACAACATGATGCCGAAGCAGGATCGAGCATGAGAAAAAGAAGAGTAACCAAGTATCGAAGTTCCTCTCCAGTCTTAGTGCATTTTACTGGTTGTTGTGTATTACGTATAAATTTGCTTACAAAGAAAGCTTGAAAAATCTAGTTGAATCTATACGAGCATGATGAAAACTATCTCTACCTCCTGATTCAGGAGAGGTGAATGAGTACCTATGTGAAGATTTAGATAGTAGCTCAAGCTCGACAAATGAATCCCTTGTAGTAAAAAAAGACAACATATTTACAAATGGATCAAACAGCGAAAGTGATGGATCCAGTGATGGATCCAATTCAAATGTAGGAGGTAACTATCATAGACACAACTATGGTTATATGCTAGGAAGGCACTCCTCCTATGGAAGGTATTAAGTTAATGTTGAACACTGTAAGTTTGTAATATTTTCACTTTCCGCTTGTAAGTCGACTTTGATTTTCACTTCATATATATGATTGATTGGATTTTATGTAAAACTCGACTTGAACTCGACCTAAAAGCTCGAACTCGAACCCTAGCCGAGCTGGCTAGTATGGCTTGAGGACTGAGCCGAGCTAAATTTGAGTCGAGGTAGGCTACTCGTCGAACCGAGTCGAGTTTGGCACAAATCGGCTCAGATCAACTCGTTGTCCAGCTCTAGAAAAAAGGGCGTGGTTGATAGAATTCCGATTGTATGTTCTATCTAGTGATCGTAATTTCAACAACTACAATGGCCCTATTCGTATCGAAACTCAGCTATTTTAAATCCAAAAGAAAACAAATTGAGTCGGATTTTGTCTAGTTAATCTTTTAACTTCTTTACCCAATAACCAGACAATGTCACTATCTATTTGGGAGTGTTGGACATTTTATATTTAATTATCTAACTATATAATATCAATATGAATTAATTAGAATGAATCTAATACCAAAATATCTCAAAGTTGTTGGTATTGGTTTATTACATACCTTGCAACTTGTGTACATTTTATTTCAACATACAATCTAGGGACTTTTGTGCCCAATTATGTAATTCATATATCTAGCAAATTAATATCAATTTTCCCAATAAATCTTATGAAAAAAATTGAAATTATATTCAAGTAAATAGTGTTGTCGATTTAGACCTGATTTCGTGGACCATTCGATGCCCCAAATCAACCTTAAATTCACGTAATCTATTGGCACTTATCTCACTAATGGATTGCTGGATATTTATTGAACAATGAAGAATGAAAAATATCAAATGATCCTATTTCAGAAAAACAAGTGTTTGCAAATTAACGGTGAAAATCGTTTAAACAATTTAATTTTGGGATTGTGACTTGGCGACAACAATGCTGTAATTAAATTTATTAGTTTTAAGTTAATGTATGCCTCGTGCACAATTTTTAGGGCCATGTTCATGGGGCCCACCATGATGTATGTATTGTATATCAATGGCGTCCATCCGTTTTATCAACTCATTTTAGGGCATGGTCCAAAAATGAAGTAGATCCATATCTCAGGTGGATCACTAGTGGACGAGGCCTTGAAATTGGAGTCCATCTTGATGTATTTGTATATCCATGCCATCAATCTGTTTTGCCAACTCATTTTAAGGCATGATCCAAAAAATCAGGCAGATTACCTCAGGTGGACCACTAGTGAATGATGCCCTAAACATAGGGCCCACCTTGATGCATTTGTTGTATATCCATGCCGTCCATCCTTTTGCCAACTCATTTTAGGGCATGGTCCAAAAAATGAGGTAAATCCAAATCTTTGGTGGACCACATAGTAGGGATTGAATTCCCACAATTAAAATTTCTATTATTATTATTATTGTTTTTTGTTTTTGTTTTGTTTTTTTTATAAGCTGCGAATTGTGTTTTCCCTTGACCCAGGTCCATGCGACCTTATCAATAGTTTTCGATGGTAAATAAACATCACAATGGGCCATAATAAGTTTTTAACAGTGTGCATTCAATCCTAATGTGCGGTCCACTTCAGATCTGGATCTGCTTCATTTTAGGGACCATGCCCTGAAATGATCAGGAAAAACTGATGGGCGGCATGGATATACAACACATAAATCGAGGTGGGCCCCATGCACTAAACCAGTGCAAGTGCACTAAGTGGCCTGCTTCATTTTTTTCAAGACAGAGGGAGAGAGAAATGAGAGGGAAAAAGAAAAAATGAGAGGGAAAGAGGGAAAAAGAGAGAAGGAGAAAACGAGAGGACGGTGAGGGAGAGGGAGCCGCACCAGTGGGGATTCGGGAAAGAAGAAGAATAAGAAGCAACAGGAGGAGGAGCTGCAGCAGCGCCGCAACAGCCACAACGGTGCCGCGAAGAAGAAGAAGAAGAAGAAGAAGAAGAACCAACATGTTCATACATATCTAGATAAGTAACATGTTTATTAGTTCATTAAACCAACATTTTCATACAGTTATATATGGTAAAACATGATTATTAGTTCTTAAGCCTAAAATATAGAAGTCATATCTAGATAAGTAAAAATCCATAAATACCATGTAATTTGCAAGGAAATAAACCAGATTATAGATTTTTCTTTTTTAAGATCAGATTTTTTTCAGGAAGTAGATGTACCATTCTTACATAGGGTAACTTACGAAATTATTGAACCTAGTGGAGTAACCCGTGTAGGCCAATTTTATTTTATTTATTTATTATTATTATTATTATTTTAAATCTTAACAGAAAACGATTCCAATCCTTAATAGCTAATGACCTGCTATCCAATTATTAACATGGGGTCCATCCTAAGTATTTGATTTCATACAAGTCTTCGGCCTTCCCATTTTCCCACTGATCTTGTTGGTTATTCAAGGCAGCATATCCAGGTACAAACTGGCGAAATTGGGAAACAGTTAAATCCAAGAACCTTCTACAAAATATCAAAAGTTGAAGAGGTAGGTTTATATATATATATATATATATATATATAGTCGTCTCAGAATGAGAATACTTCAAGTCATCAAGTGGCTAGCTCATCCATATACGAAGGATTGTAAGGCTTGGATAAAAGGTGTTGACTTGGGTGACGAGTCATGCCCCAATATATTGATGGCCTACATGTCAATGGGTTATGTTTCTTTTCATAGTTACATCCACGACTGTTTAAAGATCAGATAAATAAAGAATGCCCATTTTATTAATTGGTGTCTGATGGGATTATGTTTGAAAGATTAAAGGCAAGAGTGGGAGGAGGATTTTGGTGGGGTGAAAGCTGAGCAAGGAAACCTGTTTTGTTTTTCTTATTAAAATAACATGCAGCTATGGGGGTGAGTTGAGAAGGCGTTAATAGACTCTCCTGGCTCAATGTAACACCCCGAACTTTTCAATACTCGAGTATTGAAAATTCTCGAGTGTTACCATGAAGTTTAACTTGATATGTACATATGTACGACACCAACCTAGCTATCATAACCTTACATCCATTCCCTGACACGAATCTAACTGTTGTGAATGATCTCCATTCATAGATCCAGCAATCCGACCATGGATTTTGAGACAAGACCATCCATCATGTGATTTGACGCGTGTACCTTCCCTTAAATGAATTAGCGAATAACTCCATATCCATAATGATTTGGATGTAAGTTCTTTTGTAAGAATTGTTTGGGAAGGTGCATATAACCATGTAGAACCATTAGATTTCACAAAACTCTTAGATCAGCAATAATTATGAAAATGCCATTAACCAATACTCCTGAATTCTAGATCACATGGTTCCCACAATCCGTTTGATGTGAAATTTTATACCATGCCTATGTATCATAAATTAACCATACACGTCAAATTTCAGCCCTTAAATCATTATAAAAGTTACCCAATTGACAAATTAGCCCCTTAACCGTTGATTTTGGCGTCCATTGAGTAAAGAAATCTCGTGGGTAGTCATTGTAGGATATTTCCCTTCATATGAACGACTTGGATTGCCCATCACATGGACTAAGGGTGAAGTATGAAGACTCCACTTTGGTAGGCTTTTCCTTAGGCGCGAAGTTATCCTTTCGAGGTTTATCAACTCCTTATAAATCTAGATATTCAATCTAGCCACTTCTTGCCGTCCATCGAAACTCAAACTTTGACCACGCCTTGGCCTCACTCGACTAAGTCATCTTACAAAATTTGGACCCCGATCTATGATCCTACACCGTCGACCGCTGAAGCCAGTTCCTTCCTTTTGACGCAAAAGGTGATATTTCAAATCTAGGCCTTCCCCACGATCGATCAACCACTAAAATTTACCCAGTTGTTTGCCTATTCTAACTATACATCTTCCCTAAAATTGGGCCCTGATCAATAAGTGTTGACCGTTAATTAAAATCAAGTCTATTTTGGCGCTTGATGGAAGAACTTTCAAGATAAGCCTCCGATCAACTCCATACGCGGGCCCATGGGCCAACACGGCATGCCAAAGTCAATGAAGAGTGTGGATCTTCTTAAATGTCATCACAGTGGACCCCACACCATCCCTACGAACAACCGGATCCGCACCAACTATCCTTACAGACGTGTTGAAGGAAATCTCCTCCCGATTCAAAACTTCGTAAAAACTGTATGTGGCCCATACGAGTGGTGGATTTATCCCATTTTCAATGTCGTGTCCTAACAAGGAAACAGATGGATGAAGTGGATTCTTCAAAAACCCAACATATTGGGCCCCACCTGATCATTAAAATTAGTCTAAAAATGGAAATTTCCTCCACTGTTACAGCTTCCGAAGGATACGCATGCACGAAAGTTTCTTCTACCAAAACTCCACGTATTTGCTCAGCTAGCAGATCTGAATCGTCCAATCCTCCATGGAAATTCCTACGTCTCCTAACAAGACAAGTAGTCGAGAAAAGCAAGCATTAACATATTATCCTATGGATTTTCCTAGAACCGACCTGCACTATACGGAATTTTCTTTCACGAAAACCCACCTATCAAGCTTGCTGGACGTTTGATTTTTGTTGTCCACAAGATTTATATGATGAATCTAAGACATCCATCGAAGTCTGTTCAAGGAAACATCCAATGAACTCAAATATACCATTAAAGCGACAATCATCTTCTTCGATCAAACATGGACCATTGCTCTATGTTTTAATTTAGATGCCGGATCAAATCCACACATTAGATGACCTTTGAACGTTTACAATCTTTTAAAATACTAAACCAAACCAAACAGCCAACTGGACCACGATTTTACATTCTACATTTGCTAAACAAAGCTCGCGCACGGCTTACCTGCGTATCATGTAACCTCACGATTAAGCGGTGTTGCTCTTCACACACACTGCCTCTAATACTCTTTAAAAGGAAAAGAGAGAGAAACCCTTTACCAACGAGGAGCAGACAGAGTGGAAGGTTAGAGAGAGAGAGAGAGAGAGAACAACGTCCAGCTCCCTGCTGGACGTGGCAGCAAGAAAAGGAAGAAGAAGAAAAGAAAGGAAAGAAAGAAAGAAAAGAAAAGAAAAGAAAAGGAAAGAGAGAGAATGAGAGAAAGAGAGAAGGGTGAATCGACCTTAAGGTGAGGGTTTTATCCTTTAGGCTTACATTAATTTAAGTTGTTATATTTATCTTGTCTTCATGTTACTATGAATCCTCCCTGTAATTATATGTTTTACCATCAATTATTTGCCCTTTGGGATTATAGTGTAACGTTGATTATGAATGATCTTTATGAATTTATGTGGGGTGATGGATACAAGCCTTGCCCTTGCCTTTATCAATTTATTGAGTTGGCCCTTGCCACTCTCCTCTTTATTGAGTTGCTTATTACCACTCTCTTTATATTTGAGTTGGCCATTGCCAGACGTCTATTTGTTGAGTTAGCCATTGCTATTCTTCTTTTATTGAGTTGACCATCGTCACTCTCCTCTTTATTACGTTGGCCATTGCCACTTTTATCTTTATTGAGTTGGCTATTGCCACTCTTCTCTTTATGTTATTGGCCTTCTGCTATCTATCTTTAAAGGGTTTGGGCATGTGTCTTGATATTCCTGAACTCCCATGATTCAATGGATTTCCCCTTTTTGGTGCAAGTACTATGTTGGGAATGTTGAATTTGGTGCAAGTACTATGCTTGGGCATGTTGAATTTCTTTACTCTGATTGACTGGATTGATTACATTAATCCATCTAATAATGTAATAAGCATCTCATGTAGATTGCTTGTGCATATTTACTAAATAATAAAACCATCTCCCTATAAAAGACTATACTGAAAGAATACGAAGATAGTTTTATTATTTAGTTCTATACTTCCGCTGCATGAGATATGCCTTTGGAGTGCTATGTGATCGTTGCATGCGTATGAAACTTAAGATTTTGTAAGATTAGCTATCCGGTCGGCAATGCTTTATGGGGCAGAGTGTTGGGTGGTTGGAGGGAACATGAGTCGAGGATGAGTGTTGTGGAGATGAGAATGTTTTGATGGATGTGCCAGAAGAATAGAATTAAGAACGAGTTCACTCAAAGGGCAACTGCTTTTATCGAGATAGGTCACCTTGTACATGTGTCATCACTGTCGTCATCATAACCTTGTCCAGCTATTCTGATCGGATTTATGGATCCTGTTTCGCCAATCACTCCCAAGACACTATCCTTAGTTGACAAGCTCTCATATCCCTTGTCACCACCTCGATGCAGGTCCCTTTGGTCAATTTATATTGAAGAGAGAGGCTCCAGTGCTCTTAGAGCACTGTAATTTAGTAGTGCTCTTGGTTGCATTGGGATACTTGGACAATCCAGTCCATTGATCTAGATTGTTCACTAGGTTCGGCATTCGTTTCATGAGCTACCATGCAAACATCACACCTGACAAATATGAACTATTTGATTAATATGGACGTTCAAGGTAATATGCAAGAAATAAGTTCAATCAACAATTTTATTCATTTGTTAGGGCCTATCATGGATTACTTTTGACTCTTAAAAATCAATTTTGTAAGGCAATTGTAAGCATCCATCCATGGCTTTGAAAATGGATGGCTGCAGAAAATAATGGTGAATCAGAGATGGATTAGATCATCCAATCAGTAAGACTTTTGTATGATAACCTCTGAAATGTGTTCCAGAAATAATGGGCAGTTCAGACCTAAAAAAATAAATAATGGGCAGTTCAGATTGATTGAGTTGACAGTCCCAGTCAACCGGTATAGCTAGGTGCACAATAACTTATAGTGCTCTGAGAACACTAGCATTTCTATATTAAGTCATCATCGTGATCATCATCATCATCATCATCATTGTAGCTTTATTTATTTGAATAAATGACATAAGCCAGCAAGTTCTTGCTTCCGAATCAAGGCTGTATCTTCTTGCTCACTCATTTCTTAGTATTTTATTTATTTATTATAAATGGTCAGTCTGTTGTGCTTGAGCCTGGTAATCTGATTACAGGCGAGCTCCAGTGTTACCGGGCAAGTGGGGCTCACATGGTGTATGTATCACATCCAACCCATCCATCAGAGCTGCCCCTTCAGGTTACATTAGGGACTGAAAATCAGATTAATCCAAAACTCTGGTGGGACACAGCACAGGGAGTAAGGTGGGAGGGAATGCCCAACCTTCATTCTAACTGGGGCCCACCTTATTTGCAGAACAGCCTGGTTTTTTTTTTCCTGACCTCTAATCCAGGGCAGAAGGGTCTGGACAGTCTGGATTCCATACATACAACATGGTGGGCCCCCCATGCTAATCTGGGCGGGTATCTCCTCTCAACTTGTCCCCCATACTGTGGAACACCTGAGTTTCTGTTTGGGCTGATTTTTGGGGTCTGGAGGCAACCCCATCTGATGGATGGGTAGGACGTCTTGTTTTACATCATGCGACTGCACTTCTTCCTCTTACCACCCTAGCTTACAGAGGTACCGCTACCACTGGAGCACCCCATCTGATTATTGGCCGAGATTGGGTTCAGTCAACTGTTATCCAATCCAATGCCAACCCCACTTGAAAATGCTAGTTGGTGATTCTTTTTTTTTCTTCGTTCGTTCGAGAGCAAGTTAGATTTTAGTTGAGTATTTGCTGGGTTTCACTCATTCTTCCATATCATACTTGATTATTGTGCATTTTAAGTGGTGATTGACCATATTGAAAGCTCAGTTTAGGGCATGATCCAAAAAATGAAGCAGATCCAAATCCCAGATGGACCGTAGTACAAGAAACAGTGGTGATTGACCATTAAAGGCTTCTTGTGGGTCACAAAAGGTTTGGATCAAGATGATATGTGTGTGGTCTCTTCATCTAGGTGTTTGTGACCTTATCAACAGGTTGGATGGCACTTTCCAGTGGAATCCACAAAGTTTTTAATGGTGGAAATTCAATCATGACTGTTTCCTGTGGTGTGGTCCACCTAAGATTTGAGTAAACTTCATTTTTGAGATCATGCCCTAAAATGAGCTGTCAAAATGGTTGGACGGTGTGGACTTAAGGCACATACAGCACTGTAAGCCCCACAGTTCCCACCTACCTTGGTGGATCCGGGGTCTCACCTTAATCCGCTCCCAAAGCTTTGTTGCTGATCCAGCATTCTTTTCTCATCCGTCTATGTGACGAATTAATTGAAAGATAAGCTTTGTTCTCTTCACGGTCCATTAAGGTTGTGACCCAAAAAGATCAATGGTCCGGATCACTAGAACATGGGCCCGACTGGTACAAAATGAAAACCCGGATGAAGGATTTGTCCGTATTCGTCAGGCATCAAAATCCTCCAATAAACATCAGATTCTCACGTCATATTCAGGTGTCAATTTCATTACTTCATATTTTATATATATATATATATATATATATATATATATATATATATATATATATATATATATATATATATATAAAATTATTAGCCATTAGAATAATAATTAATGCAGATACATCAAGATCGGAATCCTCTACCAAGCTTGTGGGGTCCACCACGATGTATATGTAAAATTCGGAAGCAGATTGCGTCCTGCCTGGCTGGGCTGGGTCCAGGCAGGGGCTGTGGGGCCCACTGTTTAAACGATTTTCACCCTTAATTTGCAAACACTTGTTTTTTTGAAATAGGATTATTTGATATTTTTCATTCTTCATCGTTCAATAAATATCCAGCAATTCATTAGGGAGATAAGTGCCAATAGATTGCATGAATTTAAGGTTGATTTGGGGCATCGAATGGTCCACTAAATCAGCTCTAAATCAACAACATTATTTACTTGAATATAATTTCAATTTTTTTCATAAAATTTATTGGGAAAAATTATATTAATTTGCTAGAGATATGAATTACATAATTGGACACAAAAATCCCTAGATTGTATGTTAAAATAAAATGTACACAAGTCGCAGGGTATGTAATAAAGCAATACCTACAACTTTGAGATATTTTCGTATTAGATTCATTCTAATTAATTCATACATCACGATGGGTCTCACAGAGCCCCTGCCCCAACCAAGTCTGTCCAGGCAGGGGCGGATTAGCTACTGACAGGTTGAGTAGCGAGATTGGCTGCTGAAGTGACGTCACCAAGTTCCGTGGGCCTCACCATGATATATGTTTTGTATCCACACATTCCATCCATTTGGAGAGATCATTTTAGGGCAATATCCAAAGAATGAGTTAAATCCAAAGCTCCAGTGGACCCCAGCACAGAAAACAGTAGGGACAGTGATGCCCGCCATTAAAAACTTCGAAAGACCACAAGTTTTAGATCAAGCTGATATTTGTGTTTTCTCTTATTTCATGTCCTTTTTAACTTTTGAACAGATTGGATTTCAAATAAACATTACGGTGGATCGGTGGGAATCACTCTTCCCACTGTTTTCTGTGGTGGGTCCACTACAGATTTTTATCTAACTCATTCTTTGGCTCATGACTTAAAATGATATCTCAAGATGGATGGACAGTGTGGGAATCACTCTTCCCACTGTTTTCTGTGATGGGTCCACTACAGATTTTTATCTAACTCATTCTTTGGCTCATGACTTAAAATGATATCTCAAGATGGATGGACAGTGTGGATATAACACATACATCATAGTGGGGCCCACGGAACTTGGTGGCGTCGCTTCAGTAGCCGACTCGCTACTCAACCTGTCAGTATCTAATCCGCATCCCGTCTAGGCGGGGGCAGTACGCAGTCCTTGATTCTAGGACTTGCGGCTATAGATGAGAGAGATCCACCGCACAGGTGGGCTGCACCACAGCGAAGAATGGGGAAGGGACACCAACCGTGTGTATGTTGGTGCGGTCACTGTGGTGTGTATTACTGAAAATACAAAAGTCATCCTGACCCATATATAAGGTGGGCCGCACCTTGTGAACTAAAAGAAGTTTTTAGGAGCAGTTGTACATTGTTGTTCCCATTGGTGTGGCCCATCTTATTTACTCTCGTGTTGATAAAATAATATAGAATTTATATTATTTGTAAATGAATAAACCGAAAAAATCAGGACAGGCTGAAGCACGTGTGAGTATGCTGTCCTTAAAGCGTTATTTGCTCATTTTCAATCAGATTGAGAATGTTGAAAGGTTCCAGGCAAACAACTTCTAAGATATGATGAGCCTGGGTGTGGATCTGCATTCAACAAATACGAAGATCTACGAATGGAACTCTGTATATAAATTTTCGACAGATAAATAAAAAGAAAAAAAAAATCCCATTATCAGAAAGAGAATAGAAAATTTTAGACCACTGCAAGCTGGTTGCTCTTTTTTGTAGTTCGTATGTGAGTATGGTTCGAGTGTTTGTGATGGATTGTTGAACCATCCAGGCACTGTATATATAGGCTAGGGTGGTTGACCGTTTTAGTCCAGGGCCATTAATTTATGTGACCGTTTTTTAACTGTTGGTGAGACACTAGCCGTTATTGGCAGTTTTTGACCTTTGTGCATGTGAATAAAAGCTGTTGCATGCTGGCCATTTAAGCACTGGCTAGCCATTTATAGCTGTTAGGTTAGTCACATGCATCAGTTTCTCCATGGTCAGAATTTATGTGCATGAGGAGTTACACATCACTCCAATGGCTAGTTTTTTTAGCCTGTATAAAAATCAAATAGGTCTCCTTCAGACCGCTAGTACTCATCCCAGCCACCTGACCCACTTCTTTGTCGCACCAGTTCGCACGGAGCGAGCACCGAGCCGAGACCATGCCCGAGCGCAAGCCTTGATACTAACATTATTCCAACGTGGGACTATTACCAAAAACACCTAAAACATGAATTTTGCAAAATTACTTATATATATATATAATAAATTTTTAATCAATATTTTACAACATCTCATCCTTCTCTCTCCATCTTCCTTCCATATATAAATAGAGAAATCTCTCTCTCTCTATCTCTCTCTCTCTCTCTCAAAACACCATGGATGCTGCAATCTTCTTCACTCTCCTCTTCCTTCTCCCCATCATCCTTCTCCTAATCAGATCAAGAAAACCAAGATCATCGAAAAAGCTCCCACCGGGCCCACTCGGTATCCCCATCATAGGCCAGAGCCTACAACTCCTCCGCACCATGCGATCCAACACAGCCGAGAAATGGCTAGACGATCGCATAAAAAAGTACGGCCCGATCTCAAAACTCACCCTCTTCGGAACACCGACGGTTTTCCTCCCCGGAACCGCTGCCAACAAATTCATATTTACCAGCGAAGGCGACACACTCACTAATCAACAGCCACAGTCGATCCGACGAATATTGGGCGATCGGAATTTGATAGAGCTGATCGGCGACGACCACAAGCGCGTGCGAGGTGCGCTCGTATCGTTCTTGAAGCCGGAGGTGCTGAAGAAGTATGTGGGAAAGATGGATGTTGAGGTGAAGCAACACCTTCATATGCATTGGGAAGGGAAGCGTAACGTTACGGTATGTATCATATGGTCACACACAAACCGAACTTTCTTGTTTATTTACTACTTAGGCAGAACATCCAACCTTGCAAAAGGTGGGAGTGGGACAGACCATCAAGATTCTCTCGGGTAGAAACGAGGTTAGTCCATTCATCAGTGGGCCACACCGTCGAAATGGGGGTCATTTTCATAGCAAATGGGCTAATTGTTTCGTGGACTAGCCCATGGTTTTCAATATATGTATTGTATCAGATAATACAGCCGCGCTGTATACCAATTGGGGAAACAGATCGGCTACTCCCCCTGCCACCGGGCAATGGCTGATGGTCGGTGCTCTGTGGCCCCACCATGATGTATGTGTTTCATCTATGCCGTCCATATATTTTTCTAGATCATTTTAGGGTACGAGACCAAAAATGAGATATATCCCAATCTCAAGTGGACCACGTTATAGTAAATAGTGTTGAATGAACGTCGACCATTAAAAACTTTTTGGGGGCCTTAGGAGTATTTTAATGGTGGATATCCAATCATTATTGTTTTTCTTTGGTGTGGTCCACCTAAGATTTGTATCCCCATCATTTTTGGAATCGAGCCATAAATAATGAAGGATGCTACTTTATATTAAATCTAAAGTTATTTTGAAATCAAATGCAAATTTTTTGAATGGAATTTGATGAATTGAAGTGGAACAGACCATTAAGAAAAATATTAGGAAAAAAAGGGTAAACCATCACTCCCTTCCATGTTTTTATCTTTGTTTTTGTTTATTAGAATGTATAAGATGTCATTTGCAAAATCTATCTTGATTTGTGTTTAATTAGAACTAATTTAGTTGACTTTCAATCAATCAAGTTAGGATTATTCCTATCAAAGTAAAGTCGAATCCATTATTATATTCATGTCCAAAATATAAAAACAAATAGATTCTTAAATGTCTTCTTGTTTTTCCTTTGTTTATGTTTTCTTCAGTATTTTTCTTTATTTCTTTACTTAAAACCAAAAAAAGAAAAGACTAATACGACAACCGATAGCGATCTTGTATCTTATCTTTTTTCAGAGGGCATACTTGATGAACGGACCAGATCACACGCTCACCTGTGTGGGGTAGCCCTTCAAAGTTTCAACATTTTCTTAGCAATTTTCTTCCAAATATTCTTAAAACCTCCATTCGGGCGAGTCAACTCGTGACTCACTGGGTTGGTCAATGAAACAAAAATGATGCGACTAGAACGAATTTCTAAGGACATTTTTCATGCGGGTTTCCTACTTACCGCAACACTAGCCAACTAGCTGATGTCAAAGCTCTGTGGGCCCACCATGATATGTGTTTTATCCATGCCGTTCATCCATTTTTCCATCTTATTTTAGGCCATTAGCCTTAAATTGAGTCGGATACAAATCACAGGTGTTTTTCTAGCTATACCTCAAAATGAGCTGGAAAAATGGATGGACGGCGTGGATGAAACATATACATCATGGTGGGGCCATAGATCTTTTGACGCCAGCTAGCTGGCTAGCGTTGGTTCACTAGCCAAACAGAAACGGATTGGCTACTCCCCCTGCCACTAGCCCGGTGGCTGGTGCTCGATGCTCTGTGGGCCCATCATGATGTATGTGTTTCATCCATGCCATTCATCCATTTTTAAAGATCATTTTAGGACTTGATCCAAAAAATAAGAGGGGCATAAATCTCATGTTGACCACACCACAGGAAAACAATAGTGATTAGATATCCACTGTTAAAATCCTCCTAAGGCCTACTGTATTGTTTATTTGACATCCAATCTGTTGATTATGTCATACAGACCTTGATGAAAGGACAAAAACAAAGATCAGCTTGATCCAACACTTTTATGGGCCCCAAAAAGTTTTTAATGGTCGATGTTCATTAAACATTGTTTCCTATAATGCAGGTACTACCTCTGATGAAGATACTCACATTCGACATCATCTGTTCCCTCCTATTCGGCCTTGAGCGGGGCCCACAGCGAGAACAGTTCATCAACGGCTTCCAACAGATGATCGAGGGAATGTGGTCGGTCCCTATAAACTTCCCATTCACACGTTTCAACCGCAGCTTGAGAGCGAGCCAAAGGGTCGGAACCATGATCACCGATCTCATACATGAGAAGCGGGCTGCGTTAGAGCTGGGCCATGCTTCTCCACATGCAGATCTCATCACTTGCTTGCTTAGCAAGTGTGGCGACGGAGAGGCCATCACTCACAAGGAGATAGTAGATAATGCCAAGATCGTCATGATTGCGGGCCACGACACTTCATCGGTCCTAATCACTTTCTTGCTTCAACTACTAGCCAAAGATCACCTCATCTACCACAATGTTCTGCATGGTAATATCAACTCTATATCAGGCTGAAATTTGGCTGTGCAGTTATTGGGCCTAATTTCAAATAGGGCTGAAAATTAGGCCCATGACCATCTTATTTTATTAATAGCTAGAGCCTAAACTGGCACAGGTCTAACCATACAGCCAGTCCTGAATAGAAAGAGAAGTGATCTCAACCAAAGGAAATGGCACCGGTAACTTGTAGTGTCGTACCATCTTTCAAGCCAAAATGACAGTTGGGTAGGAAGTCAGTACCATGAAAAGGGTAGGACCCACCATCGAGTGCATTGTTCTTGAAAATCAGGCAAGTCCGCTCATCAGATGGGCCACTGTTTGGAGCAATGGATGGGCTTACTCAAGATACAGGTATGGCCCAACTAGTGCGTGGGTCAGCCTTATTATTCATAGTGGGGCCTACCATTTTCATGGTACATATTTTCTACACAAGGATTGAGTCAGGCATGCTGGAGTCGGTACCGAGTCAGGTCGAGTCGGTCGGGCCTATTTCAAAACCGGATCAAGTCGGGTCAGCCCTAACTCGGTCTGACTCTACTCGATGCCCAGCTCTAGATGAGACCCTCTCTCAAACCCATCTATTTCTGGATAATGCAAGGGAAATGGGCCAAATCATTACAATATATGGGCCTAAAAATATACAGGCCATGGGCCAAGCCCAGCTATTGTAACACCAATTTTTAACTGGTCCTGAAAGTTGTTCCTAGATTGATCTGTCTTAAAGTTCATGCTCAACCTTGGCCCATGGAGGCTAGGTCTGTAATTCTGATGGGCAAGCCCCATCAACCGATTTTTCGAGACCACGTTTTACAATTCTTACGCACGATAATGCAATTAAAGATCGGTCGATTTGGATCACAGAACAAGAAGAGATAGCGAAGAGCAAAGCACCGGGGGAGCTTCTAACGTGGGACGATCTAGCAAAGATGAAGTACACATGGAGGGTGGCGATGGAGATTTTGCGGCGGATCCCACCGGTGTTCAGTGCCTTCCGGACGGTCGTGAAGGACATCGGATATGGTGGATACCTAATAGTCAAAGGGTGGCAAGTATGTGACAAACTATTTTAATTAGCTTGCATTCAGTAATAGATACGGGTGCACATGGAACTGGTAGAACTAGTAAACCAGATCAAAACCGCAAAACCAACCAAACCGCACAGTTTGTTCCGATTTCGAAGTGCACCAGTTCCGGTTCCGGTTCCAAAAATTAAAGAGCCAATTAGTTTGGTTTGGATCTCGGTTTGGGGTTATGTAGAACTGAATTGAACCGTGAATCGAACTTGGAACCGAACCTAGAACCAGACCATCCCAAACAATAAATATTACAAAAACCCCAATCTCTTGATTCTCTTCACGCCGCTCCTATTGCCTCTATTCCATTCTCATCTATCTCTCTTTCTCAATATATTTTAGTTGTCTATTTAACTCATGATTTATGGTTTATAATGAGCCATTTCATTGTTTCCGTGAATGTATTTTTACACACCTTACACAATATATAGACCATTCATCAAATGGATCACAACACGAATGGACATGGGCCGGATTTAAAAAAAAATAAAATAAAATGCCATTGGACTGGATTATAAAAAGCCCAGAACCGTAGAACCGATCTGAAACCTAACCGGTTTTTATGGTCTAGTTCCGGTTTGGTTCTAAGGTGCAAACGGTCTGGTTCCGGTTCCGATTTCCTGGAACCGTTAAGAACAGTTCGGTTCTGGTTTCACCCCAGAACCGGACCGAACCGACCAGTGTGCACCCCTAGTAATAGATATTGGAATGGCCATGGTGTGGGCCACACCACAACTGGCCCTGGCCCATTTATTAATCAGGCCTGGGCCAAATGAATTCAGTCCCAGGCCAGATTCACTCCTAAACAGACCCAAGCTTCAACTCATATTTGTTCATTTATGGATTTATACTACGCCTCACATTCTTTTTTCATTTCAAGCGTACTAATGTTTGTTCTTTTCATACTTAGATTTTCTGGTCCATGAACTCCACACATAGGGACGAGCAAATTTTCCCTGAACTGTCGAAGTTCGATCCGTCCCGCTTCGATGGCCAAGCTTTAGTTCCACCTTACTCTTTCGTTGCATTTGGGGGAGGAGCGAGGATATGTCCCGGTTATGAGTTTGCGAGATTAGCGACTCTAATCACCATTCATTATTTGGTGACACAGTTCAAATGGAAGTTGTGTTCCAAAGATGATTCTTTTATCAGGGACCCAATGCCAGTTCCCAGTCAAGGGTTACCAATACAACTTGAGCCCAAGGAAACCTGATTTAATCAATGGCTGAGAAACATTGTTGCTAGTGGGCCTAACGATTGTCATAGTAATAACGGCTTTAATTTGTTCTAATTAGATGGTTTGTATGTGAGATTGTTATATGGGTCGCTGCTGGTGGCTCATTTCCTATGTGCTGGTCTTGGCTACTATGTGATATTAAATTCATATGGAGCTTTGTGGGATCTCATGAATTTTGGATTGGATCGGGAACATGTACGTATGCAAATCATCAAAAGTAAAACTGAGAACAATGCCCAGAATGTGTGGGCCATGTGTGAGTGTGTGTTAAAAAAAAAAAAAAAAAAAAAAAAAAAAACCAGAATGAGAAGGGATACATGCATTCCCTCTCTCTGTGGTGTTCATAGTCAATCCATGTGATTTCTAATAGTTTCTACCATCAGACTATCATGATCCACGGCTCAAATCTTCTCTAGGATCTCCTTCTCCCTATTTCTCTCTCTTTCCGATCCACGGCTCAAATGTTCTCTAGGATCAC